>VSWD01000005.1:57090799-58339549 GCA_033119305.1 Pinctada imbricata
TCTAATTTCAGCCAAGAAGCCGTCCGCACCCGTAGATTCCCCCGACTCCGTAGCTGCCGCCATCATCGTCATCGTCATCGTCGCTATCGTCGTCACCATCATCATCATGATACTGATCTGTTACAGAGAGTATATATGTAACACGATCAACAAACCCAGCACAGAGAAGGACTCTTCTCGAAATAACACATTCACGGACATATCGCGTATTGATACATCTATCAAGGAAAATAGTTCACAAGCAGACACTGGACATTGACCAATATAGTGTTGTGATTGCACTAACATATTATGACAGCTAATTGGTACACGATTCTTTTGCATCCAGTGGAATGTTTAAAAGGCATAGAAAAAGCAGTTTTCATCACTGCTGAAATATCACTCCCACAAAATTCACTTAAAGTGACGATATGGCGTCACAAAAAGCACCGAAACATGTTCATGACAGAATACGAAAATCGGAAGGCATTGATCGACATACATCATCATCAATGTTAAAGTTTATTTTATTTATGCATTTATTTGTGTGGATTCATGTACATGCATTTTGAGAGCAAATTGCACACGATTACACTAAATATTCATTTTTATCCATCCATTCATCATTCATTTTTTTATTCATACATTTATTTATTTATGTGATTTAATTCTTCTTTTTTGTAATTTATTGGTCTTTCACAGTTTCAATATGATATGAAATAAAATGTGCACGACAATGTGGATTTTTGTGATGATGTCTCTTGCAATGAGCTGCTTTTAAGAAAAGGTACTTAGTAAAATTAATTCTGTTATATTTATTTCCTATGTTAAACGCTTACTCAATTTTGACGTTCATTTCACAATGAACGCAGGTTGACCCCAATCACATAACATGCGAGCACGAATTTCAAACAGTGGGCGGGGCATACTGACGCTGAATTGCCGAGCAGGAGGAGATTCCCAACATGTGTACGGGGAATGAGACTATATAAAAGAGAAGAAACAGACGGGGACAACCAAAAACACTCACTCAAATCATCGAAATATGTATACAATTGTATCAACTCTATGTACGTATGTACAGTTTCCACAGAGTTATGTGTACTTCAATATAGATGGCGCTTACCGAAATGAATTTATGCTGCACTGACTACTTTTATATGATAGTAAAGGCTTTATTTTCTTAAAATTGTTTATAAAAAATTAAAAATCATAAAAATAAACGTTTAGCAGGTATTTACAACAGGTTTTTACATTGTGAAAGCGTTGTAACAGTCCACAGAGTTCATGTGTACTTCAATGGAGATGGAAATCATGCAGCGCTGACTTCTTTTACTATAAATGTGGCCTTATTTGCTTCAAATTATTTTCAAAAAATTTATCGTGAAATCATTTCAGAAATAAGAATTATTCAGTAACTTTTAATATAAAATCGTATATTTTGTTCCTTTGCAATGGAATATTTCTTGCCACTCCAGGTAGGGAGAATTGACACAAGTGAAACATTTAGATCTTAATTTTCACTTAATTTGTATAAAATTTCGAGGATGTTTTCAAAAATATTTTAAATCTGAATGTTTTTTAATGTAAATATAAGGAATGAGTATCTTATTTTTTTGCGTTCATGGCTTTTACACTGTGGTTCGGCAGGCGCAAATCTTTCGAGAACCGCTTCGCGGTTCACGAGATTTGCGCCTGTCGAACCAGAACCACAGGCGCCAATCTTTCGAGAACCGCTTCGCGGTTCACGAGATTTGTGCCTGTCGAACCAGAGTGTAAAAGCCATGAACGAAAAAATAAGGTATCAATTCCTTAAATATACTTAGCGACTTTGTTTAAGAAAAATCATTGGCGCTTTTTTAAGAAAAGACGGCCTAGTTGAATAAATAAATAAGAGACGTTAAAAATGATAGAATAAATACAAATTAAGATGCTATGTATGAATTAAACTTGTTCTTAAATGTTCATTCATATCACTTCGAACAAAACTTTGGATCCATACAACTGTGTCATTGTACTTGAAATGACCAAGCTCGATTTATTGCAAAGTGTTGTTATCCGGACTACATGGACACAGCCATTTTAAATACCTTATGAAAGATATTGAAAACATTTAAGCAAAACCACAGTGGAAAATATCACAGGAGTGCGACGGCATATGACAAAACAAGCAAAACAAACAAAAAGGGGACTAGACACAGCTACACCTAACAGACGCACTAAAGCACTTATGACCACACATGATATGAGGAAGACCAATGTGTACCAGTACCGACTTTGGACTGCAATCCATACTATACATGTTGATTAATGCGCATGATGTGGTTATCCGGTTACGCGCGCACAACCTTTCTATTTATCAGGAAACAAATAGTTCCGAGACGCACTGCTTTTTTATAAACAAAAATCATTTAAACTGTAAGGAGATGATATTGCAAACATGATAATAAAATACAAGGATCATAGGTAACACAAAATAATATTAATGGATTACATGTATATCAAAATCAATACAGGAAACACTCTATGCCCTGCTGGCTGAAGCGAGTTCATGATCAATTACATTATAATGTTAAACGTCTTCAAATTCAATAGCATCATTTTAGACCTGATAAATTTACAGCATGGACCAGACATGCAAGTTTCGGGTACTAAACCCTCGTCAGTGATCCTCAGTCTAAACAATGTAAAATGGCCAAAAAGTATGAAAATTATTATGTCCAAAAATGTACCAAAAGACGTAGCAGAATGGGTGGGATATGATGCTACACGTTTTAGAAATTTCAAGAAATTTTGTAACAGAAAATTTCAAATACGTTAAAGAGAAACTCGACCAACTTTTAGATCAAGTGATCATAACTCGGTTTTCTCTGGCGATATTTGGACAAGAAAGGAGGGGATCTCCAACAACACTAGGTTGCAGCACCCACAGCAAAAAACCCAATGCAAAAAAAAAAAAAACACAGAACAGACACCAACAGAAAGAGACACAAAAGGGACAAGGAACACAAACTCACACCATAGAAACATTCAACATAAAAGACCAAACATAAACCAACGAGACCAATGGGCAACCGGTGCCGACTTAGGACGGCCATCTGCCACGTAAATAGCAGATGGTGTGGTTATCCTGGATTACGTGCGCACAACCCTCCCACTATTCCGATTTGCCAGAGGTCTCGAAGAACGCACAATTGTGATGTCAAACAACCTCCTCACAGTTAGATGCCCACACAAGGCCCGTCATGGTTGGTCAGCATGTAATACTGGTAATGATGTTGTTACAAAAACTGTAGGTGGGTCCATATCTTTTGATGACCCCAGGATTCGATAGAAGTTTGATGATCTGACTTCTTTTTTTTATTATTTTAATTTTATTTTTTTGGTTGATGAAATGCATTATAATTATAATCATGTCAGTTAATCATTTTCTCAAAATAACGAAGCATATTCATCAGTTTTTATTATGATAGAAGAAACAAGAATAGAGAAAGAGGAAAATAGAGGAGAGGAAGAAAGAAAATGTTTTTATTAATTTCATGTGATTTTCCTAGCAGGAAAAAAACCAATCAGGATATTTAATACATAAGATGTGTAAGAAGTTGTGGAAATATAATGAGAAATATGCAGTGAGATTGATATAAAACCATACAAAAAGAAATGTAAGTACGTGTTGGCAATGAAGAGTCTGTATTAATAATATTGGATGAGGCTTGAATTGGGTATACATGTTTAAGTTGAGAAAAAAATAATAAAGTAAGCATTACCTCCCGCCCTTATAATCACATGAAAATTAAGCAAAAGCATTAGTTGGAAAGGGGGGGGGGGGGGGCAATTCAAAGACCCAGGTCATATGGGAGTATCAAATAAAACAGACATCCAGTTCTGCCAGTTAATTGAGAACTCATTTGATGTATTATTTTTCACAGCATTATACTTTAAAGCTTTAAACATGTGTTTTAAGGATAATAGTAGGCTATGTAAACTTGGTTATCTTTTTAAGCATTTCATAATATAAATATGATATTTAGTCTGTAAAATTATGTTATTCAGACCTTTTTGTTTTGACATAATTTCATCAAAGTATCCTAATATATTTTTTTTTCTGAAATTCAAAATTGTTATTCTGTTTTTGTCTAATGATTTCTTGAAAATTTGCAATTAAATCTTGACTAATTTGACATTCCGAAAATATGTGTTCAATGGTCTCAATTTCAGTTTTGCAAAATGTACATTTATCAGGATCTCTTTTCTGTATTTTAAATAAAAATGTATTTGTTGCTATGATTCTATGATTAATCCTAAATTGAAACCACTGTAATTTTGTACATTTTGTAGTAGCGAAAGGTAGTGTATTTCCTATCATCTGCTATATTTGGAAAAATCTCACTCCATTTCATTGTTGATTTTGATGTGATATTTTTATAACTTAGTATTTTATAAATAATTTTTACCCCATGATTCTGTGCTAGTATTGGTTTTAAACTAAAGGGAATAAATGGTTCTTGAATCTTATGATCAGGTTTCTCCTTATAGTTTTTACAAATGAATGCTGATACTGCATTCACAATTCCATGAAATGTAACAAAATTTAAATCTGAACAATGTTTTTAATTTCATTAAAGTCAATGAATGAGCCATCATTTCTAATTAAGTCATTGATGAATCTATATCCAGATTGAAATAACTTAAGGTGAAAAAATGTTTTTTTGTCAATAAGAATTTTTGTGTTATGAAAGATAGGAATAGATAACAATTTTTCAATAGAGTCGATTTCTGTTATATTAGAGAATTTATGCCAAGCTGACAGAACATCTTTCCAAAACAGATTATTTGTATTCACGGATATGTTTTTTGAATAATTGTCTTCACACCCAATGATTATTTCTGATTTGATATTGAAAAAGAAAGCTTTATACCAATCTTTTTCATCAGCTATAATTCTCCGAATCCAAGTGATTTTTTAAGAATCTATAAAATGTTGTAAGTTGATCATTTTTATGCCCCTAATTTGAAGTGATTGCTCCATTACATCCTTTTTTACTGATCTGACTTCTTAGTTTGTTTATCAAGCTTTAGTCGACGTAAAAAGAAGGCTAAGATACTTACAAATGATACATACACTGATACTGGAATTGTGAAGGAGCTTAGAATAATTTCTGCAAAATTTCCAAAGGAATTTAACGAGTTTATGATATCTAAATCCTTGACGTTTGAATTTTGATTTGTTAGAAAATTTTTATCATAAAAATCCTAAATATGAGCGCAAGCTCTAGCACGGCGTATCTGATGGTGGCCAGCTCTGAACATCGCCATCAAGGTCTTGATATACAATCAGTGTTATTTTATCGCAAAGGGACTAAGAATTCTTAGTATCAATCAAACGTGGATTATCTGCAGTGACCTTCTATAATTCTATGGAGTTTGATAGAAATTACCTTATTTATTATCAAGACACACTTCTAAAAAAATTTCATTTAATCAAGTACAACATATATGGAATATAAGCGACCTTTTATTGCCCTTTCTAAATATGATGAAATAAGAAATTCAAGACTTTGTATCAGTATTCATCTTATATTACACGACAAAAGTTGAAACAAGAGCCCCAGGGGGCACAACGCTCACCTGATACCCATGCACGCTCTAACTGACATACTGACATTGAATACTGATAGTGCCAGTACCAGGATTTTAGCCCACAACCTTTCTAAAAAGATTTTTGCCGGATGCAGAGAAGTTTTTTTTTTTCAGACAACCTTTAAAGGTACAAAAAAGAAAAAAATAGTCCCATTTCAAAATAATAACTTTTTTACTGATTTGAAAAAAAACCGGATAAAGTGGTCCAACGTCATATGCCCAGCTAGTATAGTTCAATTATGCAACATCAAAAATAAAATCATATTGTAAAATTCCACATAAATGTGCAGCAGAAAAAGAATAAAACAATGAAATGATTTCACAAATTAAGTTTATTTAAAATTGAACACAAAACCTTTCATTATTGATAGCTAGCATGCCAGAAATTATAAAGCCTGTGTTTGTGAAACGAGAATGCCCCCGGCGGCATCTTTGTTAGTATAAACACCATTTTCTGTTAAGTATGTGAGAGGTCAGGGTCAGCGTAATATTGGTATCAATGGAAAGATCTTGTCACAAGGAATACACATGTACAATATGAAAGCCCTATCACTATAACCATTCAATAGTTATGCCCAATGTTAAAGTTTTTGAGAAGTACGTGAAAGGTCAAGGTTATGGTCATGAGGTCAAAAATTTTGGTAAATACACATGTGAAATATGAAACCTCTATCACCAGCTTCCATTCAAAAGTTATGCCCAATGTTAAAGTTTTTTGGAAAACAGACAGACAAACAGACAGACGGACAGGCCAAAAACTTTATGCTCCCGAATCTTTTATTCCAGGGGCATAAAAAACAAAGATTTTTCGGTTTTGCCTTTATTCACTGAAATCTATGAATTATGCTTTTGAATAGTATTGATTTCATCTCAAATACATGAAACGTACAGTTAAAATCGTTTTGATCCAATATTCATCAATTCAAGTGAGTTGTGCAGAAATTGTGCCAGTTTGTTTTCCAAAAAAGCAGTGTATGTTGTATCAAACCTCATGACCCAGTGAAGCCACTTGAACAAATAATTTTAAGTAAATATGCTGAAATGCGACGCTTCTTGCCTATGCATATTTCAACAGGCGAGAAGGAGCGTCGCATTTCAGCATACGCTGTTCAACAACTCAAGTGGTTTCTCTAAGGTTTCGCAGTTTGAAACAAATTAAAAGGCCCATGAAATTGTTAAGCTTGTCCAACTACCAGACCTACGACATCGTTATTTACTGTTAACTAATTGTTTTACCTCATCATAGGTCTGTTACACGGACAAGTTGTTAGCGGAGAGAGTTCATGAAATGTATCGGTTGCATTGGATTTGCCGACAAGAAGTTATTTGGTCTGATAAAAACTCATTATGCATCTATTATTTGAACAGATAAAAATTCCCAAATGTCTTAACACAGGATCGTTTTATGAGAGAAAATGTTTTATTATTCACAACCTCAGGCCTCTGTGTTCCTCTTAGAAATATTATACATACAAGATGACGAACACAGTGGCTTAAGGTTGTGAATAATAATTTATTTTCTCTATTAAAACAACAGCTTCTGTGGTCCAACATTTCATTGGAAGATTTCAGGAACTCTGAACGGAATTATTTTCAAGAATTTCAGATATTAAATGTCCTATGCATTCTCAAAATCCAGAGGAAGAGATTACTCATTAGACGTTTCTTCAAGAAATCAGTCCGTAAATTACTTCATCTAAGAGAGTCTAAGACAGAGGAAATTCGAGCAAACTTTATACATGATAACAAGTATATGCAAGTGTTCCAAGTACATGAATGATAACCATTATGAACGTTGTTCATAGCTCAAACCATACTCGCTGCTTTAACATACCTACATGTAATTCCGTCATCAGGAAGAACTCATTCTTCATACGTACAGTCACAGAGTGGAACGAACTGGATAACCATCAAGGGCTGTCAAGGACTGTTGAAGGCTTTAGATTCAGCCTGAAGCGCGATTAAGTAAGTTTATGCGCTCTCTCATTCCGTTGATCACAAGCCAGTATTGGTAATTCAACTTACCCATACAGATACAGATACAGATTATGAAAGTGCTCCAAGTATAAAACTCTATTCCGTTTGCACTGTATCTCCTGAAATATATCGCAGTACTGCTTTGCGGTTTGTATTGCAATGAAGCGCCTAGCGGAATACGATGAGCCTTGGGGACGAAGATGAATTAATGCATATCTAGGTCATTGTCCTGTCAAATAGTTCCGATTATTTTCTTATTATTTTCAACAATTGGTCAAATAGTTCCGATTATTTTCGTATTATTTTCAACAATTGGTGGAAAATACACACAATGTTTATCTTGAATTGTCTTCCCGTGATTGTTTACTAGATAGATGAAATAAAATTTTGAATATAGTTTTAAAGTGTGTGAGGCATCTACATGTGTGGAAGAATACGTGTGAAAGGGGGCGGGGAGGTATTGAACCAATCAAATTTGTAACACAAGAAACATGGCGTCTTTGTTTACCATCTACATGTGTGGAAGAATACGTGTGAAAATGGGTCCTCAGATCATAAAATTCGAATAATTCCGGTCCGGAACCAGGTGCATGGTTTTGAAAAAATATTAAAAAAGTTGTGTACTTTTAATCTTTACGGCATTTTTTTTTTGTGATTCAAATAAAATTTCTTCATTCAAAAGTAGTATCAATGTGTATAACCCGGTGCGATTTGAGAATTTCTTTTCTTTTTTGGTAAGAAAACATACATTATACCTATGTACAATCTTAAAAAATATTCCTTAAAAATCCAAAAGTGGATATCTGGACAAAATTCTTTCTCTTGTAGGGTACCATGCATGAGTACCTCATACCTACAAATTGTCATGACAATCTGAAGAGTGGTTATAGAAAAGAAGCAGAAAATGTATGAAAATCACCCCCCCTTCCTTTTTACATAAGAAAAAAAATCATAAAAAAATCAAAAAAATAAAATTTAAGCATAAAATACATATCAAAGCATTAAGTAAGTTAAATATGATAAATATGTAGTAAATGAGTGTGTAAAATCATACACTTATTGAGTTATTTAAAGAAAAAGTGCAAAAATGTGCATTTCTGACTAAGTCCGAAAAGACGTCAAAAACGCGTCAAAAATTAGTTGTCGGATTTTAACGAAATGAACAAACTTGAATCATACATCCTTCTAGATCACATAGATACAATTAGTTTTTCAATCCATTCAGTGGAACTGGAGAAGAAGATTTTTGAAGAGGGGTACCCTCCGGGGCCTATTTGACCCCGCCCTGGATCCACCCCTGAAGGGATCGAGCCGAAATGAACAAACTTGGTAGAGGACCTTTAGTACTTCATGCATACCAAGTTTCATCAAAATCCCTTCAGCCGTTCTTGAGAAGAAGTTGAAAATGTTAAAAGTTTACGACGGACGGACGACGGACGACGGACGACAGACGACGGACGCCGGACGCCACACTATGACAATAGCTCACTTGAGCCTTTGGCTCAGGTGAGCTAAAAAGTGAACGATTTCTGATTGACTATAGCTTTGAGCAGTCTGTGAAATACAAAATGTATCACAACTGCATGATAAAAACTATCGATATTTTTCATATTTTCCGGAGTTATCTTCCTTTCTATAAAGAACCACCGTCGATTAGTTCAACAATACAGAATTTGTTTTGAAACATTGAAAAGAATAGAGAAGTCTTTATGCATTTTGAATTTTCACTGATCAAGACAAATTTCATGGGGTTGGGTGTCCATTTCGACATCAGTTATAATTATGTTTTTGGCGGAAGAACTGGGCGGAGCGTCACCGAATCCCCTTCTTATCCATATAGAAACTTCAAAATACCTTCTAACCGGCTTAGATTGCAACTACCCCGGTGGCGTGATGGTTAGAGCAGCCGCTTAGAATGCCGTAAGTCGTGTTCTATTATTTGTATGTTGAAAACATACAGACAAGATGGCTGGTTCGATCATTTATTCTATACATGAAACCCATAACGGTATAACACATGAATCAAATCCGGATATATGACATCCTTTCTCTTTTAAAGAAAATGTCCTATCAATTTTACAATTCAAATGATTATGCTAATTATACTTGATTCCAGTCAATCAATTGAAATTATAGATATTAACCACTGAATAAGTTTACAATCACATAGCAAATTGTGTGGTTATCACAGGGTTGACTGCCCTCAAACCATGTAAGGGATTATTCTGCCCTTTTACAATTAGGTTTGACAATTGAAGAAAATATTTCAAATTTAAAGTCAATTCAACAAATCAATTCAACATTGAACATTCAAATTACAAATTGAACACAAATGGTGAACATTCAAATTAAGACACATAGTCAGCATATTTTGCGGGTTTACGAATTATGCGGCCACTTCTAGTTTGCTGGAGATTCGAGTTTAGTGTGTTCGGAACGGAGGATTGTAAATTTGCGGATCCATTTGTTGTTGACGGTTGTGAAGTTGAGTTTGCGACTTTCGGAATTGAAGATATGGAGTCCGGGTTTGCGAAAGATTTCTCAACGGTGACATCATGAGATAATGGCGGTGTAGACTGAGTTGGTTTCAGCATTTTGCGATTTCTGCGGTAACACTTGTTGTCTGGTGTTCGAATGATATAGGATCTTTCCGCATGATGTTTCGAATCAACTGTGCCGTGTTTCCATGTAGTTGGAGATGCATGATTCTGAATCATAACAGAGTCACCAACTTTCAGTTGAGATAACGGTTTTCCTGCTTTGCGGTCAAAGTGATGCTTTGCTTTGGCTTGGCGGTTACGGAGTTTCTCCTGAATCAGTTTCGAATTAGGCGTGCGCAATAGATCAGATGTTGTAGGTAGCATTGTTTTGATTCGTCTTCCTAGAAATAGTTGCGCAGGTGAATATCCTATGTTCTCAAGAGGTGTGTTTCGGTAATCCATAAGAGATAGGTATGGATCTGATGATTTCTTTAGAAGACGTTTCACGATTTGGACCATTCGCTCCGCTTGTCCATTCGACTGTGCGTAGTGCGGACTAGATGTGTTGTGAGTGAATCCGTAGCAATTAGCGAATTCTTGAAATTCTCGGCTAGAGTACTGAGGACCGTTGTCAGATATGATTTCATCGGGTATACCG
The DNA here is from genome assembly GCA_033119305.1 of Pinctada imbricata. Taxonomy (NCBI): domain Eukaryota; kingdom Metazoa; phylum Mollusca; class Bivalvia; order Pterioida; family Pteriidae; genus Pinctada; species Pinctada imbricata. The sequence goes on from VSWD01000005.1 coordinate 57,101,534, forward strand.
TATTTCGCAAATTGACTCTTCAAAGCAGCTATGACGTACGACGAGGTGAGCTCATTAAGTTTCACAACTTCCGGCCACTTTGAATAATAGTCTACGGTAAGTAAGTAGTGATTGGAGTTGAGAACGAATATATCTGTGGCTATTTTAGCCCATGGACGATCAGGTATTTCAACAGTAAGAAGCGGTTCCTTCGGGTTGCTGTTCTGAATTTCGGCACAAACAGAACATTGCGAGATTTTGTCCTCAATCTGAGATGACATTCCCGGCCAATATAATACTTCACGTGCACGACTTTTGCACTTCACAATTCCTAAATGCGATTGATGAATGATGTTTAGCATTTCGGGTTGCAGCGACTTGGGAATTATCAGTCGGTCTCCTTTGTAGAGAAGTCCATCAATGAACGCAATCTCATCACGAATTGACCAGTAAGGGTGTAGACAGTAAGGTAACTGACTTTTGTTCATTGGCCAACCATTTTGAACAGTGTTTTTCAAAGTTTGAAGTGTTTCGTCTTCTCCTGTTTTCTGTTGTAGCTCAAGATATCTATCTTGTGATAACGGTAAGTATGACGCAGGTGATATGGAATTGACTTCCACATCCGGTATCAGTTGTTCGGTTGTTTCCGGTAAGAATGATCTGCTGAGATGATCTGCGAGAAACATAAGTTTTCCAGGTTTGTACTTTACTACCAGATCATATTTCTGTACGGCAAGTAAGAGACGCTGGAGACGCATCGGTGCTTTCAGTAATGATTTGCTGAAGATGGATTGTAGAGGTTTGTGATCTGTCTCTACATGAACAGTTCTGCCAAATATGTATTGGTGAAATTTCTGGCAGCCATAAACAAGTGCCAAGGTTTCCTTTTCTGAGAATCGGTGAGTGCACGAGAACCGTAAGCGATGGGTTTTCCTTCCTGTATGAGTACTGCTCCGACTCCTTTTGAGCTAGCATCCACTGACAGTGTTAACGGTAAGTTCGGATCATAGTACTTTAAGACAGGAGCATTAGTTGCCATAGTTTTCAAAGTTTCGAAGCTTACGTCATGTTCCCTTGTCCAGATCCATTCTGCTGAATGCTCGGTAAGTTTTCGCAACGGAGTGCTGACATCAGACATACGTGGCATAAATTTGCCAAGGTACTGTACAAATCCAAGAAAGGTAAGCATTTCTTGCTTGTTTGTTGGTTTCTCCATAGATTGCACAGCTCGGATTTTCTCCGGATCAGGTTTTACACCTTCTGATGACAATATGTGTCCGACATATTTTATACTGTCACGACGTAATTTACATTTGTCCGGACTTAGTTTGAGATTGTACTCTCTGGCTTTGTCTAGCAAATGTTTAAGAAGTTCATCATGTTCCTGTTGCGTGGAACCCCATATAAGTATATCGTCGATGATTGCTTCTGCACCTGGTATATCTTCGACCATTTGCGATGTGATTTTCTGAAAAACTTCAGACGCAGACTTAATTCCAAACGGTAATCTTGTGAACCTAAATCTGCCGAATGGTGTGTTAAATGTACATAGCTTCGAGCTAGCTTCATCCAATTGAATCTGCCAAAATCCTGTAGTGGCATCTAGTTTGCTAAAAACTTTCGCATTTGGCATGTTGCCAATTATATCCTCGATTGTTTTGAGTGGAAAGTGTTCCCTCATAATTGCGTGATTCAAGTCTTTGGGGTCTATGCAAATGCGTATTTTATTGCCCTTATTTACGATCACCATACTGTTGACCCATTCAGTTGGTTCAGTTTGCTTTACAATGACGCCCTTTTCCTCCATCGACTTTAGCTCATTTCGGACTTTATCCATCAATGATATCGGAATCTTCCTCGGAGGGTGAATTACTGGAGTTACATTCGGATCCAGTTTGATAGAGTATTTGCCAGGTAGGCATCCTAGGCCTTGAAACAAATCGGAATAGTCGGAATCCGGATAAATATCTGATAAAGATTGTAAAACCGGTTCGGTCGAGCATGTATCAGATTTAATAGCATGAATGCGTTGAACTAAATTCAGCTTTTTGCATGTTTCGGCTCCTACTACATTTGGTGCATCCAAATTGACAATGTAGAATATCTCATAGTGCTCTACTCCTTTGTGAGATACTGGTAAACGAATAGTGCCTTCAAAGTCAATGCGGTGACCTGTGTACGATTTAAGACGAGTGTTAGGCATAGCTAGCGGTGCTGAAATTCCTAGTTTACGGTACGTTGTGGTGTTTAGGACATTGCATTTAGCACCTGTATCCAGTTGAAAGTTGACGTCGGTACCATTTACTTGTAGTGTCATAGGCCAGTCAGCATCAATCGAATTTACTTCGAAAAATAGCATGCCAAGAAATAATTCATCATAGTCATAGCTCTCGTCAGAATATTCGGATTCATCTTGCTGTAACGCATGTACTTGTTTTGTGCGCGGTCTACCTGTATTATGAGTGCGACCTTGAAATTTCCTTCTTGACCTACACATGCTCTCATAGTGGTCAAAGCGATTGCACTTGCGACATATTTTGCCTATAGCTGGGCATTCTTCATCCTTATTGTGGTCTGAACTACCACATCTACCACATTTCGGTTTCGAATCATTACTTGTTTTATTTGCGTGCTGACGTTGACCTCCTCTCATTTTGTTACCACTGAAGTTTGGTTTGTTGCGATTATAAAATTTGTGCTTGTTGATCGCATCAATTTTCGGATCTTCAAGCGACATAGACTTAAGTTGTGCTTGGGACATCTCGTACGAGCGAGCTACATCTATTGCTTTCTCGAGTGTAAGGCCAGATCCTTCATTTATGAGTTTTTCTCGAATTTTGGGAGATTTGATACCAAACACGATTCTATCCCGTACCATTTCATCTGGATTGTCATATCCACAATCTTTGACAGCAATCTTAAGTGCAGTAATAAATTGTTCGCATGAATCAGTGTCAGACTGTACGATGCACTGAAATTTGTACCTCGAGAATACTCGGTTTGACTTGGGTTCTACGTAGGCTTTGAATTTTGCGTACAAGGTATCTAACGATTTCTTCTCATCATTTGTGAGAGTCCATGTACCATATATCTCTCTACCTTTATCACCTACCCAAATCATCAAGTAATTACACTTTTCTTCCTCAGATTTTGACTTTAGAGGTCCGTTAAACATGAATTCTACGTGGGTGCGAAATGACTTCCATGCTTTCGGAAGATCGCCAGCTTCCCAATTCAATTGTGGAGTTGAACCAGTTAGTGTACTTTCAGCCATGATTATATAAAGTTACCTATGCACGATGCAAATGTTTGTGGCGTTTTTAACTGTATTTTTCACTCTGACACCATGTCGTGTTCTATTATTTGTATGTTGAAAACATACAGACAAGATGGCTGGTTCGATCATTTATTCTATACATGAAACCCATAACGGTATAACACATGAATCAAATCCGGATATATGACAGCGACCAACTCTCGCCACATATTTTTTCATGTATATACTGTCCACTTTTTGTCATGTTTATTTGACTCAGAATCCATGGCGACCATGAAGACGGTTTCTACACAGAATCTCCACAAATAAGACGATAAATTTGAGAGCGACTGATTGGCTTAGCTTAAATGTTGCTATCTAAATTGGTTGTGATGAAAGATGAAATAACACATAATTTTGCATTAGATATAACAGTTTAAGGAGGGTTTGAACACCAAGATGGCGGCGGCATTATTTGTTTTCTCGCTTCAAAGGAAAAGTACAGTCTTAACTCCCTTAAAACATTTGATACTCTGATTGATATACGCATTTGAGTATCCTGATGAAGTTTGAATAATTTCCGGCGTCATTTGAAGAAATTATGGCGATTTTCGAAATTTAGGACTTTGGGAGTTTTATCCATGAGCAAACCACGACGTCATTTCGACGTTATCGGGAAAAATGGCGTCGCAAACCTTCGCATTCAAAATGCAATAAAAACATTATTACTAAACGTATCGCATTGAAACTTAGCATGTATAAAATGGAAAATTAAATCTTCACCACATTGTATTCTTTGACAAATTTACGTAACAGGAAAGCGGATGTCACTTCATTGAAAATGGATGATTTTGGAAGAAAAAATTGGAAAATATAAAGCCTTGTAATTTTTTAATCCTAAATTCAATTTTCCCCATTTAATCATGAAATCATCTCTGAACATTCTTGATAATTTTGATAGTTTTTGACAAAGATTCATCCACAGGATTCCTAATAATTAACTAGCAACTACAGTAAATTGGCTCGAAATTGCAATTTTTTAGCGACAGTGTCATCATTTATTCAAGTATCCTGCCTGTGTTTAAAACACAATTCATTTTATCTTTTCCATATGTAAGTGCAATATATTTATGGATATTTTGGAAGTTAAATCAAAATTAGTTTTCAATAGCTTTACGAGAACTGTAATGGAACTTTCAATACTATGACGTCATGAAGAAATTCACGAAAACGTCGATTAATGCATATTTCAAAGTCTCGTAGAAAATTTTCCTGTGGATAGAATCAACTGTAAGTCTGTATAGTCATGGACAGACAAGAAATATATAATATCAGAATTTTTTTTAGGAAAATTGAATTTGGCGTCCAAGTGTTCAATACCTCCTTAATTTGATTGCAACATGACAGAAATTGCACTGACACAATCGCAGTATTTGAGAAATAATTTTGATTACATTTCGCTATGACATATAACATTACGACACAATTAATCGGATAAACAAAATGATTCTATCCAACATATGAAGAAGAAAATTTGAAATGAAACTGTAAGGCAGTAAATGCGCCAGAATGCTAGTATTTCATGCATTTTTACGCATACAGAATTTCTTTTATTTTGTATAATTTGACGTAAAAAAGAAAATAAAGTAGAAAATACTCTACGCTATACTGGCAGAAGCGAGCTCATGATCAATTACAAAAGAAGCCTTATCAGTTTAAGATGACGGGGTCATGACCGGTTTTCTCTGGCGAGATTTAGACAGGGCCCGTCATGGAGTTCCGTTGTCATGGTTGGCCAGCATGTAATACTGGAAAAGATGTTGGTACAAAACTGTAGATGGGTCCAGATCGTTTGATGACTCCATATAACAATCTTGGTAAATATGACGATTTATTGCGTTTTATTGTTTCGATAGAATTTTGATCTGACTTCTTATTTTGTTTATCAAGTCACCGTAAAATGAAGGCAAAGACATTTACAAACAATACATACACTGATGCTGGAATTGACAAAAAATCAAAAGTAGTGCAGAATACGCAGTGTTTCACGAGTTGCGAAATGATTGTGTCCATCTATAATTCTATGGAGTTTCATAAAAATTACTTTTTAATAATGCACACTTCTAGAAATTTCATTTAATCAAGTACAACATGTTCGGAATGGCAGAGTTCTCTCTTTACCCTTTCCTGTGTATAATGATATAAGAAAATTTAATTTCCTCCGACTTTGCACGGTAAAAAGTGAAAATATAAATGATTTCTCATTTACTATAGCTCTCAACAGTCTCTGAAATACAAAATGTAATAACCTAACTGCATAATGTATTTCAATTCTTAAAGATATTGGTATCTTTCCACATTTCCTGGAGTTATCTTCCTTTCTATAAAGAACCACCGTCCATCACTTCGACAGCATTTGTTTTGGAAGTCAATGAAAGGAATAGCGAATCTTTTATGATTTTGAATTATCACTGATCAAAACAACGTGCATTAGGTATGATCTCAATTTCAGCATTATTGCAAGACTATTCACGGTCTCTGTTAAGAATGGATCTCTAAATTCAATTTCTCTGAAAATAAATTTGTTATCATTCCTCGAAAGAGGAATGTCTCTATTTTGAGAAAGGTAGTTACAAAAACTCCTCGTCGCTTCCAAAGGCATTGTAAATCTAAGCATAAATATCATGAAAATAGGGGATTACCTCAATAATTTTCAGTAAGAATCGCTTAATTTTGCACGTTTTCATTACAGGCAACATGGAGCGGGATCATGGACAATTTTTTCCTTTAACATGCAAATAAAGACTTGCAAAGTGAGCAATATATCATATAACACCTGTTTAGAAGCCATCTCGACAGTAACTATAAAGAAGATTGTTGAAGATAAGCCGAAAATGCCGGTTCTTTTTTTTTTCTCGGAATTTTGCACAAATAACCAATCTTGAAGCCAAAATTCTACAGAACCAATAAAGGAAGTGAAATATTTTGTATCATTTAGTAAGCAGCCCAAGTTGTTGAATGAAAATAGGTAGAAATTCGTTATTTCTTGTAATTAAAAAAGTCATTGAAAGGGGGCCACTTTTCTATGTAAACCACATATACTCCTTTCCTATCTGTGTTTCCACTTCATAAAGTTCAAGAGGCAGAAAATTCGAAAAATTGTTGTATATTTATCATGTTTATAGAGACTTCTTTAAGGGGGATTTTACTTCATTCTTTGACAGTCTATAAAATTGCCATCATTTCTGATGTAATGTAATACATGCATATTGGCTGTGTTATGGGTCAGATACCCCAAAACGCCAGCAAAAATCAGACAAAGACAGAATATAAATTTACAAGTTTAATTATGTACAAAATATATATATTTAAAATGATTACAACTTACAATACAATGTCCGGATCAAAGTGTCCGTTACGGTCCACAAAGTATATCGAATGTATGGTCTCCGGTAATCACAAACGTTCTCGAAAGATCGGTGTCCAAACGTTGTCAAATGGATTAAAGTCTCAACAAATAAAGTGTCCCAGTATATCAGAATAGATGAATGAATCGTGTCTACGAATGTGTACGAATGCTCCTCAACACAGTTCCTCAGAGGTATTTATACTTAATACCAATGAATTTACCAGAAGCTTCTAGAACAGTGACTCATTACAAATGATTAACAATAGAGTAAATTCTAGAAATCACAGTCATGTGATGATAATGATGTAACAAAGAACATACTGGAATATTCTCTATTGAAATAAACATGACATAGTAAAATCTAGAAAGAATTATTATGAAATCATTAAATTACATGACTAAGTACATGTGTACCTACACATAAAGTAAAACTAAAATAAAACATGACCCACAACACCTCCCCCCTTAAAAAAAAGTTTGAATGTCAATGAAAACTTAGGTTGTAAATTCTGCAAAAATCACTCATGAAACTCTCGATAGTGCATCTGCAATCACATTGTCTTTGCCCTTGATATGGTTAATAATGATATTGTACTCTTGCAACAATAAACTCCACCTTGTAAGTCTTTGATTCTTGTTTGACATTTTGTGCAAAAATGTGAGAGGGTTGTGGTCAGTATATACAAGAATGGGATGTAAAGTAACATTCAAATAAACATCAAAATGTTGTGAAGCTAACAATAATGCAAGACACTCTTTTTCAATAGTAGAGTAATTCTTTTGACATTTTGTCAATTTCTTTGAAAAATAACAAACAACTATATCTACACCATCATCATTTTCTTGAAACAAAGCAGCCCCGATTCCTACATCACTGGCATCAACAGTAAGCTTAAATTGCTTATCAAAATTTGGAGCTGACAGGACAGGACTATTCATAAGAACACATTTGATTTTCTTAAAAGATTCGTCACAGTCGTTGGTCCATGCAAAATTCACTTTCTTTTGTAACAGATTGGTAAGTGGACCAACAACTGACGAGAAATTTGGACAAAATTTTCTGTAAAATCTTGCCATTCCCAAAAATCTCATTATTTCTTTCTTATTGGTAGGAATCGGGAACTTTGAAATAGCTTCCACCTTGGCCATGATAGGAGTAACAAAACCTTGACCTACTTTGTGACCCAAATATTCTACAGTCGCATGACAAAATTCACTTTTCGCAAGGTTCACTGTGAGGTTTTCTTTCGCCAGTATGTCGAAGAAGGTACGCATGATTCGGAGATGATCATCCCAGGTGTCGCTGTAGATGATGACGTCATCGATGTACGCCTCGCATCCTTCGAGATGATTTAGGAGCGAATGAATCATCCTCTGGATCATGTTTTATTTTAGTTTTACTTTATGTGTAGGTACACATGTAGTAAAACTAAAATAAAACATGACCCACAACAGCTGTGATGAAAGATGACACAAAATGTATTTTGATAATAACAGTTTATTTTGATTGCAACATGACAGAAATTGCACTGACACAAGCGCAGTATCTGAGAAATAATTTTGATTACATTTCGTTATAGCATTTAAAATTGCGACACAATTAGTCAGAGTAATTAGCATAATTCAATTTTAATAAAATTTGAAAAACAAATGATTCTATCCACCACATGAATTAGAAAGTATGAAGTGAAATTTTAAGGCAGCAAATGCATCCTGTGAGAATTTAATATTTGAAACACGTGTCTGGTGCATGAGTTTTCTTCAAGAAGGTATAGAGTTGGAATCCTTCCGCATTGTAAATGCACTATAACTTTTCAATGCATTTTGGCTAATCAAAAATTTGAATATTCATGCAATTGGACAAAAAATGAAAGAATGAACCAAATATATATGAATACATTATGTGCAGTGAGAGTGAAGACATATGGAATACACATCAAAATAGATAGTGAATGTTTGAAATTGATAAGCTGTTCTTTAATAAAACAAAAATGTATTTTAAGCATTTACTTTCGTAAAAAATACACGGGATATCTTATATCAACTAAGGTTTAGGAATAAACAAATTATGCAAAGTTCAAAATTTCTTCAAAAATTAAGAAAACGTGTCGTTTTTTTTAGGGTAAACATTCTTTTTGAAGAAATAATTATAAAGCTACATGTAAGCGTATGAATGATTTTTATGAAAATAAGAATAACACTTTACTCAACACATTAAACAATGTTTTATACTGGTAAGCCAGTGAAAGCAATCGCGTGATTAGTATGCTCATGCGCAGATGAAATGTAAAATATTTAAATGTTATGGAATCAAAAATCCAACAAGCAGAACAATGGAAATTGCCACCACGGCCAACAAGACGATCATACACTTTGTTTTGGTCTTCAATTTTGGTCCACTGTCCGGTACACTACCATGGATCTGCAAGAAAAAGATGACAAGTCTTATATTTAAGAATACGCCGTGGTCACATTTTTTCTATCTCCGTGTATTAAAGAGGAATACTGCAGTATGTCAGAAGAGAATTCCAACGAAATGTATCGGAAAACTGATATGATCTTAAATAACAAATCCAAATATTTGCACAAACAATGAATTCACTGAGATGTTCCTAAAAAATTGAATGCCTTGTATTTTCGTATGATAACATTCGTGACGTCACCATGAATTTGTACTTTAGAAAGCATGAGAGCGACTTCTATTTCGATCTGCAAACTACAACTGCGGTGACGTAATTATATTTTACCTTTTTATATGGAAAGCAGAGATATATTTGTATGTGATACTGGTATAATTACTTTTCAGGAAATATGTAGTTTATAGAACAATACCTTACCAGGCACATAGGGAACGAACCGCATATTGTACAACGGATACCTAAATGTGAATAAAACCCCTTGTTCCTCCATGAAGCTATATTTCATACATAATTATTGATCAATGATGATGGGAATTTGTTCCGAACTTATTCGCACAAAACATATGTTTGTGGCAAAGTTCATTGATTTAATTAATCATAATAAGACACTAATGATATTTTACTGAGACGCCTTGCGAGCGCATTATTCAAAATGACCATCAAATGAGATGCATAAATAATATAACAAAAAAGATCATGAAAATTTCTGAACAGCTAATAGAGAACGTGATCCTCGGATATTGACAAAATTATCGATATTTATTCAAGCACTCATTTGCTCGGGGTAATTTATCGTAAATGAGTAAATATTCCTCATAATATTTACCATTCATCACGGCTGTAGCCGCAAAATTGATAATATATGGAACTGTCATATCTGGAAATTGTGCTTTTACGCCTATAAGAACGGCTACGATTTTGTGGTGAAATGTGTATACATCTCCGATATACCAGACTAGTATTTTTTGTTTGATAACTTTCTATCAAGAAATAAGTCTGAACTGTACAAAAGCGGACAAGGAAAATCATTTACAAAATTGCACAAAAGCCATACTTCATGAATAAAAGAAAAATACTTTACATAGCTGTAAAAAGCCGTGATACTTCATGACGCATATATAAGGAAAATACTCTACAAAACTGTACAAAAGCCATACTTCATGACGCATAAAGAGCAAACTCTACAAAACTGTACAAAAACTATACCTCATGACTTATAAGGAAACTACCTCCAAAATGACGACGTCATAATGTTCATAGCGGAACACACACGCATGAAATCTTAGCAAAAAAGACCACACATAGAAATACCACATCGATAAACATCCGGGTATACAGAGAACAGTCACTCCAAATCGACAAACAACGGAGTATAGCATTGAAACATGGAGGACAAGGAGGCGAAAATGACGAATCATTCTCTTACTGGTTGAAGCTATACATAAAAACATAAAAAATGAATGAACTACGGACATGATGTTCAATCGACAAACAACCAAACATTGGATGTTTTGATAAACAGATCTTAGAAAAAGTCTTATGAAAGAAGTATGGCCTCAATTGAAACAGGTAGTCTGTCGACGAGATACAATTTTGCATCCAGATACCAGATAAAAAGGAATGTACATGTATTTTATATGTTTTACTTGCTCATTTTATAGCAAGAGGTAGAACATATCGGTTTTTTGGACATATTAGTACCAATTCACAAACTCGAAAGAAGATTTAGAAAAAAAAAGGATCACATACAAGACCTCACAGCAGCGACTACAGTGGATCGAAAACAGGTACGATCTCAACAAACAGGGCACATCAAACAACCACAAGAACTAAAATGGGAGGAAACAGAAGCATTCACACAGAATGGATCGAAAAACATTTGTAATATCTTTTTGAAAGTTAAAATCTATATTTGTCATTAGCCTAAATTCCTTAACGAGTAGTATGATATTTGTATCGTTGTTAGACGACAGATGTACAATGTAAAATGACAGACATACATATATATATATTTAGAGTTAAAGAAGATCCTGACGACAATCTCAACAGCAATCACAATAGAGCACCAAATTGAGCATCGACGGACCCCTAGCAAGCTAGAGGTGGGATCGATCAGGTGCCTGGGAGGAGTTAACATCCCTTGTTTGGCTAGCCGTACCCGCCGTCGATGCGCACACACGAAACTGAAAACAATATTCACAAAATATGTACTGGCGGAGGTTATGTCTATTTAGAAAGTGTTATGGCGACCATGTCAGGGAAAGACATTCAAAACACTTACTGTCAAACCCCTTTTAATTTGTTTACGTTGGCGACGTTACTCATTCCTAATGAAGAGGAAAGTTTGCATTGACCGTCCCGCATAACAACACCTTTTCCTCATTTTATAATTTGTTATGTTCTGTTGGAAAACCTCATCATTAATTGCGCTACTAACGTGACAGATGGCCGTCCTAAGTCGACACCGACCGCCTATTGTTAACGTTGGTTTATGTAAAGTATTTTGTGTTTGGTGTTTTTATGTCGTGTTTTGTCTTTCTTGTCCCTTTTATGTATCTTGCTGTGCTTGTTTGGTCTGTGTTTTCACATTAAGAGTGTTTTGCTGTGGGTAATACAATGTTGTTGTTTTGTTAAGAGATCTCCATTCTTTATGTTCCATGCTGTCATGTTTATGTGTTGTGCACATTCTTTCTTGTTGATGATGTCGTTGCCACGAAGTTTTGTTGGGGATCACTATCCTTCTTTGCTTAGTGTTAATCTTAATTGTTTTTGACTGTTGTTGAGTTGAAGTTTAGATAAAGTTGTCATTTTATTACGAAAACATATGCCTCAAGAGTTCCGAATTTCTATTGAGCTGGTCTTTTGACGTCGTTAGTTCTGATAGCCAACCATTCACATTAGTTATAATCAAAGTACATTTATATAAGATGTGTGTTGCAGCTTTTTCAGGACTTTTTTTGTGTCGTTACTCTTATGGACAATAAATTATTTCGAGAAGATATATTTTTTTTGCTGTTTGAATGATCCGTGTTAATCTTACAATTTCAAAATCGAAAGGTTCCTCCTGTCCCTTTCCTCTCTTTGAATTTCTGCCATACGCTGTAGTAGGGCTGTCTATACAATCGTCCAGAATATCATTGTCCAAAAGCTGACACGTGTTATCAGGGTGACTCAGTACGACTAAAGGAATAGAGTCGGTTCTTTTTGCTTCCGCTTTGGTCGTCTGCTCAGATGCCCAGTTATCTTCATTCTGATTGGTCTCTTCTTCGAATGTTGTTTGTTCATAACTTTTCACAGATCCGTCGTCTGCAGGCGACAAGTTATCATTCAAAGGTGTTTGAATTTTTGAAGATATGTTTGGAGAAATATAACGCTTTTGTTCGACTATCACTTTCAGAGTATCATCTCCTTTATCTATAGATACATCTAAGTTCTTAGAATCAACAACGTCATCATAGGCGTGTTTTTGATCGTCTGCTCCATTTTCAATTGTTTCAACACCATACCCAGAATCAGCAGACGATTCATTTGTTATCTCAGAGGAAATAAATGAAATTGGCACTGTAAGGTGTCCTTGTCTTGATTCCATGGAGTCCACGACAAGCACATGCTGTAAACACTCCGAAATAATCCTTTCTTCGTCATCACACAAGCGTTTAACTTTACCATTTCCCGAGGAATCGCTAACCTCTGCTTTCCTGATTGGATCTAGACATTTCCCATTTTCTGAAAATGAAAATTGGAGGAATTTAGGGAATCAGCTCTTTTTGCAGAGCTCTTCTCTTCAATGATAATTATCAATAAAGCCAATTTAGATAGTTAACGTTTCCGAAAGTAAAGAGCCGTGTTCTCTTGTTTTCCAAACTTCATGATTTATATTTTATATTTATATAAATAGTTCGACTTATGCCTCAACATTTTGACTTTGAGGAATATTTTCTAAGAAATCTGAAATAAGGGATCAATCTGAGGATCAATCTGAGAAGAATCAATTAATATATAACATTTTCTTATAAACATCTATCACATATCCCTATTGACCATTTTTCTGAATATTTCAAATTCCAAAGTAAATGAAATTAAAGTATTTCTAAAATAAGAATTTGAATGGAATCCAATCAGCTAGTCCCTGTCATGAAAACACATTGAGAAGGTCAAAGTGAAAGCGGCTAAATTTTCAAAGGATTCATTTCACCAGGCTTATTTAAAGAACATTAATGGTTTCTTTTTCTACTACGTATCAACTGGAAATATAAGGTTTCTGCTGTCTGGATTTAAAAGTCATTAAATCCTCATTTGTGTGGGATATGTTGGTTGAGATTCTGTTTTTATCATCTGTGATTATGCCTGAATACACATCATACAGAAGAGATGGTGTGTGCATCTGACAAGGTGAAAATTGTCATTACTTTGGGACTTCAATACGCAATCAAAAGCAAACATTGCATTCAACGTTTACAAATAAACACGATGTAAATGAGATTTTGAAAGTCAGGAAAAGCAATGTTTGCTGACTTAAATCAAAAGGGAAAAGAAAAAAAAATAAGCGTGCATCAGATTGATGATTCAAAAGCAATACAAATAATTTGAAATATAGCCTAGTTCCAGCGAACCTCCCAGAACAAAAACAAAGAAATGACGTAAAAAAAGTATTAAAAAGGTATTTTTGAAGAAAGTTATTTCTGATTAAAGATCTTGTATATCCAATTTTAGAGTAACTTATTAGAGGGATAAAACGTTTGATAGAATGTATTTGATTGGAAAATATTTTTACGAGGGCCGATTGATATGTTGTGAGCCTCATGTTTCTTGGCTGCAGAAGGTATTCTGCTGATAGATTATCTCCAAAAAGGACTTTAAACTTAAGCGCCGCGTAAAGTTCACCAGAAATATTAGTTCGCAAAAGAAAATATAACGGCTGTTATGAAAACCTATCCAATTGATTCAGTTGTCTTTCTAATATAAGGAAAATATTGAGGAAAATTTAAATATTTGAAAAGATTTTCACAGTTGAGGTAAGGTGATTTGAAAGAGCATTGCATTTCGTATCATAATGATAAAACCTCGAATTGTAAAGAAGCTGTGCAATGGTTCAACCTAGAAAACGAATCAAACTACAGATAATGAAGACAAACTCTTGCAAAATACAGTAATGAATTTGTGACAGAATGGCTTCATGAAGCCAAAAAATCACAAAACCCCTTATATCAATGCTTTAAGTGAATATTGCGATATCTTCCATTCAGTCAGCTTTTCCATACAGTTGCATCCGTATCAAATGTTTCTATTAGATAGGCTTTTGTTGGCGAACAAGGACACAAAATGAGCTCTATCATCGCTTCAATAAACAGTATGTCTGATTCCTAACAACAAGACCACGGTGTAATCAAAGTTTAATGATGCTGTCAATCTACTCCTGAAATAGAAGCCCGGAGACAGACGACTCTGTCGGGGATTGAGGTAACTTACATCAATTACTTGTACATGCGTGTAGCAGGCTATGGTTGCGAAATCTTAGAATGGAACATTTTCTTTCTCATATTCTGAAGCTCAGAATAGGTTAGAAACTATTTTTTTTCTGCTGGTTACATGTATTATAGAAGCATTTTATACTTTTCTTTAGCGGTTCGATGTTGGTGTTACTGCATGTTCTCGTAGTATATGTATACATGTATTTAGATACAAATAAAAACACAAACACTCAAACACACAACTTTTCGCCCCCCGGCCTTTATCAAGTGTAAAAAAAGACGATCTATAATAATTCTAAGTAAAATCCATCCTTGCATCTCTGGCTTTCATTACAAATGTTTACGTTAGTCTATGAAATCATTATATTCGCGGCACATGCAAGCATTTCGCGTTATCCGCGAAATCTTTTGTATCATCCCTTCCCTATGGAAGAAATATTTCAATCTACTGTATTTAGATGGTTGAAGTGTTCCAACACTGTAAACAGAGAGTTTATTCCATGCCAAAAATGTTTTTTAACATGTTTAGTGAACTAATTCTTTTCAAATAGTGTGTCAAGTAGTAATATCCCTCTTTGTAAAAGAAGTACATAAAGAACAAACCGTTTTTTATTCGTATCTTATTACACATGTGATGGGACATATTCGCGGCATTTCATTTTCGCGACATCGTATGTACGTATCTTACTACTCATGCATTGAGACATATTCGTTTTTTTTATCGCGAAAATAAAACGCTCGCCAATAAAAGACGGTTTACAGTGATTTGTGTTGCATTACTGGCATGCAACACACAGCAAGTGCATTTATCGTACAGGTAATGCACGCTAGAGCATTTCATGCAATAAATGCACTGACTGTGTGTTGCATACCGTAACAAGACATGAATTATGACATTTATTATATTTATATATGAACATCATTTGTCCGCTTCATTCTTGTTTTCTGAATTTGCATTTTCTAGGTAAATGGTGACGTTAAAAGTCAGGTAACGGATGGTTCTGTTTGCAGGTTAGAATAGCCGTCGCGGCATGTTTCTTTAGATTTTATGCATCGTTACGTCACGAAAATGACGTTCCTTTCAATAGTTCCATCTCAGGGAATTACATTGGTTGTGCATATATATCTACACGTTAACTATGAGAAATACAAGGATTGAAAGATACTACCGTCAATTTTGCATACAAAAAGAGGAACGGTAGTAAAGCGTTGCACTTCCTAAGGATATGTAGTACAACTGATGACGACAAAATATCCAGAACATGCATGTCTGGTCATTTGTATAAGTCGATTCTACGTATTATCCTGTCGAATACAAAGGTTTTAATTCTTCTACCATATGTTTGATCTAATTTGAGAATATAAATGTTTCTTACCAAAGATTTTCATTTTAATATATGCATGCATTCCATCAAATGCAAAAATGGAGTCTTAAATATATACATGGAAATAATATTGACCAATTCAGTTTTAAGGTTTATTTGGAATGTATTGCTCATGCACTTAAGTAAAATTTTCAATACTGTTCTAAGATAAATTTCTAGATATTTATATATGATTAAAAAAATATTCTATGTCGTAGTGTACAGGAGATCATACATTTAAGAAAACTAGTCGCGATTCGAGTAATTTATGTTTGATGTTGTTTAGACTAGTGTATGCTTTGAATCAAACAAAAAAGACAACTGTTTGATACATTAAGATACATTAAGAACGATAGGCAAGATCATGATCATTTTTCAATACGAGGAAGCAATGCTAAGGACGGGTTAGCGCAGTGGTAGCGCACTCGCTTCGCACCTCTAAGGTCCTTGTGGATCGAATCCAAGATTCGGCAAAGGGACTTTATGTGGGAGGGTATGGCGGTCGTCCATCAAGTCTTAGGAGGTTTTTCCCAGGGTACTCTGGTTTCCTCCTACTCAAAGGATCCCCTCACGCCAACATCTGAGTCAACTTGAGATATTGATATAAGTTTGTAACTTGCAATTGTTTGTTTAAGCCCCTGTTCCACTGCAATCAGGCTGTACATACGTTCATTCCCGACCTCGAAAATTGCCAGGTCGGGAGAGAACGGATCTTGGTCTGGTACAGCGTATGTTGGTCTAAAATCAATCGGTATTAGAGCGGGCATGCTTTAGAGGTCGGTAAAAGTTTCCCGTAGTCTTTCAACCTGTTAATAAAAATACGGGAAACTTTCCCGCTCTCTTTGTGGTCGTGAAATAGTCGGCGCTTGTCGGGATAGTCGGGGGTACAGCCTAAATCTTGTCCTGGTCGGGAAGCGTGGTCTGATCGGCATTTAACTAAATCCCGCTCTCTTCACGCATCAGATACGCTTTAATTACGCCCTGTTCCCGATTTTTACCTGTCTATTCTACGCTCTAATCACGATCTATTCACAACAGATTCAATGGTTGCTGATCATACTAAGACTTTTTCATGATCATCTTGCGACCTATTCACGCTCTATATGACCAAGGTTCGACAAAACGACGCTTCAAATAGGATCTGTGCATATTTCATACATTTTCTCGCACTGATATTGATTTGTTTAAATTACTTATTATCAAAATGTCGCGGCGAAGATTCTCGACTATCCAATGCCACTTTTTAAGTAAGGAAAATGTTTACTTTTGATCGCGACACTTTTGGGTAATGCTTGGTCAAAACGAGAAATATAGGCTTCTTCTTGGCCGATACGATCATTGCATGACAAATGAGATCAGTTTAAGTTAGAAATTGTGTTTTGAGCGGGAATGCGTCGGGGACAGTCGGTTATAGATCGGGAATGCATCGGGAGTAGATCGGGTTTTGGTCGGGAATAGATCGGACTTTGATCGGATAGAACGGAAACTTGGTCGGCAATATGATGTTGAGTAGAGCGGGAAAAGCGTGAGTAAGTCAGCGATGAAACGTAAATCGGTCATAAATTGATCGGAAATCGGTCGGAAATAGAGCGTGATGTCAAGAAAAATAATGAAAAGGTCGGGAAAGTTTTACCCGCTGTTGTGAAAATTGCGGTCGGGAATGGTCGTAGGTATAGCGGGATTGCAGTGGAACAGTGGCTTAAACGTTGTTATAAATTTGAATTAAATACGAGGAAGTAAACTAAAGTATCAAGTGCAATATTTGAGTTCCCTAACATGTACCTGAAAATGAATTAATTTGACTATATTGAGAATATGTAAGTATATACATGTAATGCTTCATTCTCTTAAAAAAAGGAAAAAGCTGTAACCATTCTAAACCTAGATTTGACCGATAAAGCCACCATCTTGGCCTGAGGTTACAAAACTATAATTTAATTTTACTCGTATCAAAGATTTGATTGGTCGTTAGAAGCATATTATACCTTCATAAACTGACTTGCTTAATATTGGACACGCCAACTTCTGGGAATGCTTGCCGGAACTAATTTCGACCTAAAAATACCGTAGTTGCACAAATTTACCGTACAAACTGACGTGTACGTGACGTAATACCCATTGTGACGTCAATATCTTCGCGCAAAGTGAAGGTCAAATTAAACACAAAATGGCGATCTGTCTCCGTTGAGTTATGTGTACAACCCATATTTTCCCCATTATATGAAAGTCGTCCCTCTTTTCGGAGGGTCTTCGACGCAAGACATTTGGATATAGAAATGGGACTAAGGTAGGAATATTTCCCTTCTAAAATCGTCATTTTTCTTACTAGGACACTGCCATGGTTGCTAAAAGCAACCATTTGAGCAAATACTTTCCTCTTGTTGTTTCAATTTTTGTTTGTAGTTTAAAGTTTTTAATTGATTATGAACAGAAGTTAATCGAAGTTTTTCTAGTTTTGATTAAATTATAAGGATTAACTTCAACAATTTTGCAATTTATTGAGACAAAATATGGTTTGAGGCGGTGCACACGGCGAAGCGGATTATAAAGTGTGCGACCGCCTCAAACCATATTATATCTCAATAAATTGCAAAATTGTTAAAGTTAATCCTTAAATATACATGTACCATGTTCAATTTAAAATTTGATAACATTAATCCCTTCTTTCCTTGGGAACGCTTGCTTATTATCTCAGTATTTCTATCTTTTTCTCGGGTAGATGGTTACATTACATGCCTCAAATAATTATAGTAAAACTTTCTGCAATTGAGTTTCGAGCAGACTATAAAATCGTTTTTGGTGGATATGGTCATATGGTTTAATAAAACCTCATTGTTATATGTGTTTTCGTAAGATAAAACTACCATTATGAATTTTGAGCTTATATATTTACTTCTTTTAAATGTAAATGTGAAGAAGAAATGAGGGGATCTCCAACGACACTCGGTTGCAGCACCAACAACAAAACACCAAAACACCCCATGCAAAAACACAGTGCAGACATGCACAGGAAGAGCTCAAAATGGACAAGGAATACCAAATACGATAGAAACATCAAACAAACAAGACTACACAGAGGCCATTGAAGCCAATGCGCATATTCTGAAATACATTTCTTTTTATTTCTTTTCAAAAGCAAGGCTCCTAATCGGGAAAACCTCAACCTTTGGTATGATTGAAGATGTTAAGAGAGAGAAAAAAGGATTCAAATTTCTTATCTTGCTTTGATAATTTGATTGGCTAAATCAGACAAATGCGAAACATAGAGGAGTCCTACCGGTAAATGCAATTATCCTGGTTGTGCGACGACAGAAAAATCGCATGTGCTTTGTTCCTACTGACAAATTATTTGTATATATAAAGATAAAATAGGTCTCCTACGTAGCTGCATGATGGGACAATACATTTATCCAAATCAACGTCTAAAAGAAACCAGAAAAGTACATAGCGGGTTAGATTCAATGACATTATGGATATTCCAGAGTCAGACAAATCAAATACATGTCAAAGTAGAAATGAGCACAGAGGAATGTAGGGTAAACCTATTTTCTTCAATAATAGTTCAAGTTGTCAGGGATGCAATCTCGTAAAATATAGGAGATTGCTTTTGACATATTTCATTCCTTGAAAAGATTGAAGTATTTTGATATTAGATTCTAGGTTTATGACATTTTTCTAACGAATATTTTAGAATTTTAAAGAAGGTATTGAACACTTGAACGCCAAATTAAATTTTGTTTTGGAATTATTTATTTCTGGTCTGCCCTTGATTATGCAAACTTACATTTAATTCTATCCACGGGAAAATTTCTACGAGACTTTGAAATATGCATTGTTCGACGTTTTCGTGAATTCCTTGAATGACGTCATATAATTGAAAGTGTTATTCCAGTTCTCGTAAAGCTATTGGATATTAATTTTGATTTAACTTCCTAAATCTTCATAAATGTATTGCACCTATACATGGAAAATCGATTTCGAGCCAATTTACTGTAGTTGATAGTTAATTATTAGGAATCCTGGGGATGAACCTTTGTCAAAAACTAACAAAATTATCAACACTGTCCAGAGATAATTTCTTGATTAAACGACAGAAATGAATTTTAAATTAAAATATAACAAAGCTTTATATTTTCCAATTTTTCTTTCGAAAATTGTCCATTTTCAATGAAGTGACATCCGTTTTCATGTAATGTTAATTTGTCAACGAATTCATTGTGATGGAAATTGAATTTTCTATTTTATTTATACATGCAAAGTTTCAATGCGATACAGTTTGGTATTGATCTTTTTGTTGCATTTTGAATGCGAAGGTTTGTGACGCCATTTTCCCCGATAACGTCAAAATAACGTCGTGGTTAGTTCATAGATAAAACTCCCAAAGTCCACAATGTCGAAAATCGCCATAACTTCTTTAACTGACGCCGGATATCATTCAAACTACATCAGGATACTTAATTGTGAATATCAATCAAGCGTATCAAATGTTTTAAGGAAGTTAAGACAGTCACTGTACTTTTCCCAGGAAATGTGAAAACAAATAATGTCGCAGCGATCTTGGTGTACAAACCCTCCTTAAGGGAGATGGTAGCTCTAGTCAAGAAAAGGTTTGGTGTATTTTTAGAAAATAATTCTAAGTTCGCGAAATTTAAGGGTCATAGACAAAGCATTTTACTATCTTTACTCTCTTGAATATACAAAATAGCTGAACATGTACGACTTGGCAAGCCTCATCATGGGTTACACATCTTTAACACTCGGGTAAGATTCCCTTGTCTTGATCACAATTTCGGGATAGATTTTAAGTGTGAAATTCATTGTGAACATACAAAACTTATAGCAGATAAACGAAAGTTAAAATTCCAAATACAAGTTGTTAATAGAGAGAAAACCTCTTTTATGCAACTCCAACGCAAAAGTCAGAATGAAGGGATGTAATATGGTAAATTCAATTTACGGAACATGATATTCCAGGGAGTGCAATGTAACTATCCGAATGTTGCAGACCTAAACATCGTTCAGAACTTCCCTAGAGACAATTCCAGTCTATAACCACCGACTAAAAAGATTTATCCGAAAGACGCCTTGCATACTCCTCGTGCAATTCATGGTAGCTCTGGCAGACGTGTAGAAGTGAGAAAGAAATGGTCCCCAGAAGTCAGTACCAAATTTTGCGCACAATTCTTCCACTGGTCCAGTAACCATGTGGTCTCGCAGAACGCACAGTTGCTCTAATAGCCTCCTCGCTGTAAGATGACACAGCAAAATGCAAGGATCCAAGTAAAGTAACAAGCGTGTGAGGGAGTGTGTGTAAGGGAGGGTTTGTGGGGGGATGTCGCACACGTAATTCGGATAACTACACAACTTGCCACTTACATAATGTAGCAGATGGCCATTCTAAGGCGGCATCGGTTGCCCATTGGTCTCGTTGGTTTACATGTAGTATATTGTGTTGAGTTTTTTTATGTTGTCTTTGATGTTTGATCTTCCTTGTCCCTTTTGTGTCTCTTCTTGTCCTTGTCCCATCTGAGTGTTTCGATGTTTTATTGTGGGTGCTACAAACGAGTCTTGTTGGAGATCCTCTCCTTCCATTTAGACCTATATGTTTCGGTCTAGTGCGCGTGTACTTTGCTAAGACGACATGCTCTTATTAGGGATTTCATTATTAAACAGCTTGAAAAGGCAATACAATTGTCAGCAAAATACATTGGATCCCGGATCATTGTTGTTGGAAATGAAGTAAATTGACTTGGTGTACCCGTGTGTACCTTTGTCATATTCAAAACACTTAGTTACGTTACTCTGTTTCTAAATTCAAAGGTGTGTGCTGAATGGCAAATGACGTACTGAACGAAACAACCATACGAAAATATTTAAACAATGTAAACAATTGATACGTGATGAACAGCAGGTGCATTGATCTTACACAGAAAGTAAAACAAAGCAGAAATACTGTAAATGGAACACAAATACACACAAAGCAGTATATTCGCCAAATTCACTGATAAACTGGATTACAAAGAATAGCAGATGTTATTTAGTCCTTGCTTTCATACTATATATCACCTCAGGGAACTTATTAGTTTTCATTTTGTGGAGGACCCGTGCTACATTGTCTCATCGTCTCGTGGGAAAGTGATGACGTGCATCAGTTAATGAAGACTATTGGGATCCAACTTAATGTGTTCAGATATTGTGGAAGCAAGTGCAGTGCAATGGTTTAATATGAATGCAAAGATAATCCCATCAAAAGACCATTATTCTGCAAATCAAACAATGCATTTCTTTCAATTATACATATATCCCCCTGATAGCATAGATCTATCCTTAGCAGGTTTTTTGGCAGAAATTTTAGGTCAAGTTTAGACTTTTGCTCGTCATAATTTCATATTATTTGTATTTCCTCTTTTTCGGCTTTGAGCATCATTGATGAGACATAAATTGTTGAAATGCGCATATGGTGCACTGAAATTTCACAATAAAACATATATTTCAATATTAATAATTCATCGGTTTACTCTCTCTTCAATATTTAAAACATCATGCATGTAAAAAAGAAGATAATACAGATACTCATATTTACTAAAAGGAACTAAATTACAGGAAAAATACACCCACAGTTATATCGTTTAGGATATACATGTGGTATTTCTCACTGGGATATACTGCACGAGGAAGGACATTTGCTTTGACAAAGGGAATTTCTCATTGTCGTCTGTGACAACTCCCTACCATTAACACTGCCGGTAATGAATAAGAACAAATTGCTATCGCTTACTACAGAAATGGCTCGTGTGCTTGATATTGTGTAGCTGTGTAAACCACGGAAAGCTTTTCCCATGATTGAATATAGTTTTTCCACCTTCCAGAATATCAATACAATCAAATTACAGAGAATTACTCAAATTACAAGTTGTTGCTTTGGGAATTACAGAGGAATGTATCAATAATGCATTGAAAAATGAAATACGATACTGCATTTACAGATCCGGAGGGCTTAATTCACACCAAGCTGATAATTCTGCAGTATTACCCCATAACTCGACCGTGCAGCACTGTCATTTAAGCAAAATAATGTTTAAATGACAACATGGATTTAGTTTTGAGTGTCACAGCGAGATGTTGATAGGATTGACAGATTTCTCAGAATGCTTTAATGTCTTCCGTTCCTTTCGTGAAATGCTATAGATGACGCACCGATTATCCTTTGAGTTCGCAAAAGCGAGGAACATATCAATGTTGAAAGTCTGTCTGCCTGTCTGCCCTGCTGTCTGTTAATTTTCAAATTGTTTATAGCTTAAATACCAAAATGATTAACACTTTCATACACTATTTCGAAAAGTGCACGAGCATGCGAAAACTACAAAGACTTTGATCTGGGGACAAGAAAATAACTGAAAAACTACTCAAGCAAGGGTGTATTTAAGAACGACTGACATTGTCACTGCAAAATATGTGTGTGCTACAATGAAATATACAGCACTTTAACATCACTTTGTCTACAAGTTTAGGTTAAATGCTGATGATACTTTCGTTGGTTTTTACTTTTTCTACAGGGCTACAGTACGGTTGTTCCCAACAAGCAGGAGATGCTTACGGTCCCCAGTCAGTGAATCATGCGAAAAGGTTAAATTTTATATAATCGCGAAAGTACCAGGGAATGATGCTACTTAATAGCAATTCTCTGTAACCATTTAAACAATTTAGGCACGCATGGTCTCCGATTTTCATGAAATTTCACACATAAGTAGGGACCAATAAAAATAGGAAAATTAGACCAAAATTTTATTTCTAGGTCATCTGGTTACCATGGCAACGGCCTTTAAAGTTGAGAAATTGGCAAAATTGAGCTTCTTTGTTGCTCTATAATTTGGTTTATACACGACATTTCTGGAAGAATTTCTAAGCATCCTAAAGATTAGGACCTAAAATTTTAGATAAGCTCAATCGTTGTGTCTGATATTGTCAAAAAGGCTGGTTACCATGACTACATATTTATCTAATTTTAATATATTGATTTCAAAATGCTGTTTGTATTTTCCAAATTTCCTTCTCTCTTGATGGGTATATGATAAGAAAATGGAATATTTTATAGAATGAGTAAATTTAAGATAAACCCACTTGTTGCTATGCACATAAATTACCTTGGCAACGGTAACTAAGGTCTATAATATTACTTATTTTGCAACTTCAGAGTATTTTTAAAATTTTTGCATCATGATGAACAGATGAGAAATGTTTGAATATATCCAACACAAAGAGCTATTTCAAAAACCGTGAAAAAGCTTTGGGGAACATATGTTACCATGGCAACCATTTTTTATTATTTTCATAAAACAGTCATTATTAATCCCAGAAAGTTCAGATTTATTATTTATAAAGATCGAGTAAGCCTCTTTCAAAATACAAGAAAAAACTTTCAAATAATTAATGGTTGCTATGGTAATTCGGCCATACAATAACGATATACATGTATGCATTTTTTTGCTGTTTTTCGAAGCCTTTTCCCCAAAAACTGAAACAGGCTTACAGAGCTGTTTTTACATATATTATAAAGAAAAGTCTAAACTTTATTTTAGATTTAAAAATTTTCACATTACTTAATTTTCGATGCCCTTTTAAGTATGAAATTTGATGTTTAAAATGCTTTTCAATGGAAGTATAAGAGTAGATCTCATACTCATTACTATACTTTTAGAGACCCACCCAGTTTACATATTCATGGTGCATAATCAGTACGAACCTAAGCTGTAGCATTAACATAGAATATCTTGTTATATTTCATAGTGACAAAACATTTGATTTGCATTTAATACTTTCATCGTTTTTGAATTTCTTCCCGAGAGCACATGTAGCCAAGTCCAATCAATTTCGGTTAATCGTTTCTTCAAACGTATTCGATAACTTCTATTCACAACATTTTCTAAAAATTTCTGAAAAGTGGGTCCAATAACATCTTATCCAATCCATCCTGCTACGTCTTTCGTTATTTTTTGGACATAACTCGCAGTCATATTTAATTGTTTGAATTGAGGATCACTGACGAGGGTTAAGTACCCGAAACGTTTATGTCTGGTCCATGCTGCACGTATGATGCTATGAATTTGAAGACGTGCATTATTGGAATGTAAACATTACTTTTGAATGTTCAATTATAGGTAGTTCATTCTATCAATTTTTTTCTTTCTATTTACAGACGTGCAACTAACAACTTTCTTTCTGGTGACGTTAACCATTAACTTCAAGCTACTTTTTAAAACTAAAGTATTATACCATTATAACGAGTTACCTTGCGCCCACCCTCCAACGATTTTTGGCCATATTTTTCACTTAAATACGCTTCTGAATAAACCGTACACAAAATTTGGTGCCGCTCATTTTGGCAAGAGGAAATTAAAACACTGAATTGTAGATAAAAATAAACTTCGGCTTTATTTTAACTGTTTATCATGAAGTACTACTGACGAGGACTCAAATATCCGAAACACATATCTAGTACAATAGAATTGGTACTATAGAACATTTATTTCAATATTGACAATTTCAGCAAGTACTCAGTGCAGATGAAGTAGGAGTTTAGAATTATATTTATTGTGACACCAAAAATGGTTTTCTAATGTGCATGCTTTTGGCTAATGTAAGCGTACAACTCATTGTGAAGACACGTCTATGCTTACTGCATAAAAACATAGTGAAGAGTACTTGTCTACTCTGTGTGTCGGAGTTTGGTGCTCCGATGTATTGCTGTGGATGCTTCAACCGAGACCTGTTGGAGATCCCCTCTTTCTTTTATTCGTAATTTTCGAAAACTAGAGTTACTTCCCATTTGAGACGGTATCTGACGTAGACTGATTATGACGTCATCAAATTCTATGGAAACAGTCCTAAAAGTCTGGGAAATGACGGTATAAAATCGACGTTACCATGATGACATTTTCATGATGTCACAATGGTTTTACGTCAGATACCGTCTGTAAGGGGAAAAACTCTGTATTCCGCAAAGACTCAATAGAGACCAAGAGCAAGATTCAAACTCAACTTCTTGTCGAAAATGCTTGTAAGCTGCTGCCTTTTGTAGAGGAATGAAAGAGCAGTAAAATTTCTAAGACAAGACTACATCCGGCATACTGTCGTCAAAGAGCTATCTCCACATTTCCGCTGCATAAGAGCAAAGAATTAAGCCACCAAGTACAAGATTTAAAGGCAGACAGATACTTTTAAGGAATCGATGTGAATCTGAAATCTACAAGATTCAAATTATTTCTGTACAAATCATTAGATTTATAATATTGTGGAATCCTTGATTCTTTGACAAATTCAAACCTCGAATTAAAAAATTAGATGACGTTCTATTCCGATCTGGATGATGTTTCGATTCGTCTACTTTCGAATTTGTGTCCCAAGTTAGGTGGACACTATCTTACAACTAACGAACCTATCTCAACTAAATCAACTAAACTATTCACCAAAGTTTTATATTGACTTAAAGGATAGATTAATCCAGCATAAGGGAACGTTCTCTTTGACACATCTGATGAAGGCATAGGGGCCGAACGGGCGTTTACAAGAGGGAGTATGATTTATGCTTCTTTTGGAAGATCGAAAGGATTTTAAGGCATTAGGGGTATAATACTCTACTTCCGTTTGATTTAACAACAGAAGAATTAAATACCACGAAATTGGCCGAAGACGTATGATTTCGGCAATGTTCAGGACCAGACATTTTCACGGTGAGTTGAACGAAACATGAAAAAATAAGAAAATATAGGAAAAATTATGCAAGATATGGAAATACATATTTCTAGCTTTTCGACGATATTGTCATTATAGCCGTAATACCTTAAAAGGATTTTAATACATGCTGTTACAAATGTTAAACGTCTTCAAATTCAATAGCATAAATTATTTTGATGTGCCTAATTTGACAGCAACAGTGAACTTCTCTTAAACTAGGGGTTGCAACGCTAACGTATTTTTAGTCCCCTACCGGCAACGCCGAAGGGGACTCTTAGTTTCCTCTCGGTCTGTCTGTCTGTCCGTCCGTCCGTCCGTCTGTCCGTCTGTCCGTCTGTCCCATTTTCAGTTTTCCGGACTTTTTTTCGCTGTTATTGCATATATTGAACTGATTTTTTGTATGTGGATATATCTCAATGTGATACAGATCAAGTTTGAGTTTGGTCTTGATTGACCTAATTTTACAAGAGTTATGGCCCTTGGACTTAGCAAATTTGATGAAAATTTCAGTTTTCCAGACTTTTTTTCACTGTTGTTGCATATATTGAACTCATTTTTGGTATATGGATATATCTCGATGTGATACAGATCAAGTTTGAGTTTGGTCTTGATTGACCTAATTTTACAAGAGTTATGGCCCTTGGACTTAGCAAATTTTATGAAAATTTCAGTTTTCCAGACTTTTTTTCGCTGTTGTTGCATATATTGAACTCATTTTTGGTATGTGGATATATCTCGATGCGATACAGATCAAGTTTTAGTTTGGTCTTGATTGACCTAATTTTACAAGAGTTATGGCCCTTGGACTTAGCAAATTTTATGAAAATTTCAGTTTTCCAGACTTTTTTTCGCTGTTGTTGCATATATTGAACTCATTTTTGGTATGTGGATATATCTCGATGTGATACAGATCAAGTTTGAGTTTGGTTTTTATTGACCTCATTTTACAAGAGTTATGGCCCTTGGACTTAGCAAATTTTATGAAAATTTCAGTTTTCCGGACTTTTTTTCCCTGTTGTTGCATATATTAAACTCATTTTTGGTATGTGGATATATCTCAATGTGATACAGATCAAGATTGTGTTTGATTTTGATTGACCTAATTTTACAAGAGCTATGGCCCTTGAACTTAGTAAATTTTATGAAAATTTCAGTTTCTGGACTTTTCTTTGGTTCCATTGCAAATAATGCACTGATTTTTGGTATACAGTTTGAGTTTGTTTTCCATTGGCCTATTTTTTACAAAAGTTATGGCCCTTGGACTTACATGTAGCAAATTTCATGAAATTTTCAGTTTTCTGATCTTCTTCATGCCTTTTATTGCAGATAATGAACTGATTTTTTGTATGTAAATACATTATAGTGTGATGCAGATCAAATTCAAGTTTAATGTAGATTGACTAATTTTCACTAGAGTTATGTCCCTTGGACTTAGCAAATTTCGTGAATTCAGTTTCTCAGACTTCTCTTGGCTGTTGTTGCAGATAATGAATTGATGAACAGAGATGCAGGACATAGATTTATGCCACCGGTAGGGGACTTATATCGCAAAGCGATCATTACATTTTTCAACTTTGTACCATTTATGGTAAAAGTGTCACGAATGAGGATCTAGTATCCGAAACATGCGAGTCTGGTGAGTTTCTGTCCAGATGACTGCCGTCTCCATGGAGAGCTTAATACTTCGTTTTCTTTCTAATTATCAGATCCATAAAAAAACCACTTTGGTCTACTAAATGACTCGAAACTTTAATGATAAATTATCACTTTGGGTGGTAAAATTAATTTTAAAGAGAGAGAGAGGGTAATGAATCTTACTAAATTGAGTTGAATAAAAATATTCATTTATGAATTAACTAAGGGGCTATCTCCCTGATATCATTGCTCTGTCATTAGCAGATTCTTTGGTAGAGATTTGAATAATACGGAAGGGTTCCAACTCTATGCCTTCTTGAAGAAAATTTCAAACCAACTTTCATGCACCAGACACGTGTTTCGAATATTAATTCTCATCAGTGATGCTTCCAGCCAAAGTGCTTTTCATAAGCAGTCCAAATTAATTTCACTAGCGCCCTCTGGTGTTATCTTTAGAATTTAAATTTCTGCATTTACTTTACGGAGAGTGCTTGTCTCCAAATTTCCTGAAGGGTCGATTCAGTAGCATATCCAAGTAAAATCTATGTTCAAAAAGCACTGGAGGGATGGTGCTAAGATGTTAACCTCCTTTTATTTTGATAATAGTTTTCGATGAAATGGCAAGTTTCCGAAATAGCAAAAAATATATCTAATGTCACATTGACTAAGAACCAAAATAAAGCTTCCTTCGGGCGACAGAGCTAGTAAGAATAAATCGATACATTTGAGAAACATCAAGTCACGGGGAACGATTTTAAATGCCGAGTCAAGTTTGTCTTTCGCTTTTCTTAATATTACGTATTCTTCGATTTCGAGCATCACTAATGTGACATACAAATGTAAGTAATCGCAATGCACTTGACATACATCAAGTCACGGGGAACGATTAATTCACTTAATGAACATCAATGCACTTGACAAACATCACGTCACGGGGAACGATTTTGATTGCCAAGTCAAGTTAAAATGATTAATGCACTTATTGAACATTAATGCACTTGACAAATATCAAGTCACGGTGAACGACTTTAACTGCCAAGTCAAGTTTAGTCTTTCGCTCTTCATAATTTCATATTTTTTGGATTACTTATTTTTCGGTCTCGATCATCACTGATTAGACATTACTTGTCGAAATGCGCATATGGTGCCCTGAAATTTTACAATAAAAGGTAAGTTTCAATATTTATGCTTAATTAGACATTTGTTCTCCATAATTTCATATTTTATTGGATTTCCTTTATTCGGCCTCGAGTATCACTGATGAGACATTACCTGTCCAAATGCTCATATGGTGTATCGACATTTCACAATAATATATATATTTCAATATTGATTATCAAAAAAATCATATAATATCATTTAAAACTTATTAAGCAAACTCTCTCATCTCCCGTTTTTGTTTTCAAACTCCAAAAAACCACCCCCGCCTAATACATGTAAGCACCAATATATATTTTCGTGGTATAGTTTTTCAATGATGAAGAAAATAGATTCAGGGGCATCTATAAGATAGATTAACTGAATAGTTAGATGCTATAAATAAATCAATGGCGGTAGAAGTGGTTATGCTTTCAAAAATGAGTGATACTACCAAAATTCTTATGAATTGGGAAAGAATGACAGCGACTCCGAAACCTAATTAAGATGATCGGAATATTTCTCGAGTCGTTCTGCTAAAATTAGGTTAGGAAAGTAATGGTTACTGACAGACGACACCATTGTCATCCAGTAATAAATACGATTCTTATCTCACGGCTTCAAGGCATGTTTCGCACAGAATCCGTGGCTTTTTGTGTAAACAATGATGAAATGTAATAAAAGGTGCACAGAATCCATAGCTAATTTCTGTATACGAACAGGGGGAAGAAAAGGCATGTCAACGTCCTAGATGTGAATACTGATAAAATGTAATAAAAGGTGCACAAAATCCGAAGCTTTCTGTGCACTAGCAAGGTGAGGGGGGGGGGGGAGAAATGCATTAACGTCCTACATGTGAATACTGATGAAAGGTAATACATTGTAAAAGGTGCACATAATCCGTAGCTCTCTGTGTGCGAACTTGGGGGATGCTTTAACGTCCTACATGTGAATACTGATGAAATGTAATAAAAGGTGCTCGTAATCCGTAGCTTTCTGTTTACGAACAGGGGGGGGGGTTGAGAAAATGCGTTAACGTCCTACATGTGAATACTGATGAAATGTAATAAAAGGTGCTCGTAATCCGTAGCTTTCTGTGTACGAACAGGGGGGGGGGGAATGCATTAACGTCCTACATGTGAATACTGATGAAATGTAATAAAAGGTGCACATAATCCATAGCTTTCTGTGTACGAACATGGGGGATGCTTTAACGTCCTACATGTGAATACTGATGAAATGTAATAAAAGGTGCACGTAAACTGTAGCTTTCTGTGTACGAGCAGGAGGGGAGATGCATTAACGTCATACATGTGAATACTGATGAAAGGTAATACATTGTAAAAGGTACACATAATCCGTAGCTTTCTGTGTACGAACATGGGGGATGCTTTAACGTCCTACATGTGAATACTGATGAAATGTAATAAAAGGTGCACGTAAACTGTAGCTTTCTGTGTACGAGCAGGAGGGGAGATGCATTAACGTCCTACATGTGAATACTGATGAAATGTAATAAAAGGTGCACATAATCCATAGCTTTCTGTGCACGAACAGGGGAATAAAACGCATTAACGTCCTACATGTTGATACTGATGAAATGTAATAAAAGGTGCATAAATTGGGTCCAATCGTGCACGCAATCATCCTACCATAGAGCGAGGTGCATCTTATAAGAGGCAATGAGCACACAAAATTGTAGTGAAACCGACACGGCGTGATCTAGATGACCATTTCCAATCCCAAAGTAACATGATTAAGCCATCTTACATTGAATGAAAGTTGGAAATGAAAAGACCCTCACTGTCTGCAAGGCCAACTTTTATTAAGCTAAATGTAATTAATCTTTGAAGGAATGTTCATGAGTTCTTTAATGAAGGGAGTAAAGGAGTGGACATTTCAAATGGAGATCTCTTATAGAATCATAAAGCATGGCGTATTACGTTACATGTTGAAATGAATGCCATTTCATGATAACATTCAGTCCATATAAACATAATTACTGCAAAAAAAAGTGTTTGCTTGGAAACAAAAGCCAACAGAAATGTTCAGATTTTGGACATATAAACCAACAACGTAGCCTGCATCATTAATTCTTTATAAACACAGTTTTAAGAAATGTTTTTGAAGGTTCAAGCGGATGCAAAAAAAACCCTTTTGTAAAACAATGTCATCTCCTTTTTGTCGTTTTCTTATTTGAGGCAATTCAAACTATCAATCCTTTTTAGTACCCATCATTGACTGAAAAACCTGCCAACATCCTCAACAACAATGAGTTACTTTAAAAAGAAAAGACCACATGACTTTCCATATTTGAAATATGACCAAACAACAAGTGGATGTTGCATTTTACTTGAGTAGTGTACGTGTACTTATTATCAAGAGATCAATACTTTCCGGAGTAACAGCCTTCAGGAACGCCAGTCGGCACTCGCCTTTGAAGTTCAATGACTAATGGTTTGAAAATGACGACATTGTAACACGTCATCAAAAACGCGTCATACTGTTTGAGTTGCATCCGTGAACAAGAGGGACACATGTGATTTTGATGGCAACACGGATACCGTTTGAAGTAATGACACTTTATTAGGTGAATAAATAAATTTGGCATAATTGTTAAGGGCAGTTCGCGTATGATCTATTAATCTACATTATTCTCTTTATAAATCCTGACTGGGAACGATGGGGGACAAACAGAAGAATACATTTACATTACTATTAGATCTTCCATGTTGACCGCCTTAATAGGCAACTTGAATTATATTCCAATAAATTGGGTTGCGTTTGTGTCACCTTTTGATGGCTGTCCTAAGTCGCAACGATTGCCCATTGGTCTCGTTGGTTTATGTGTTGTCTTTTATGTTCGATGTTTGATGTCTCGTTTGCTGTTCCTTGTCTCTTGCTGTGTGTGCCTTCTCTGTTTTTTCACTTGGAGTGTTTGATGTGTTGCTGTTGATGCTGTCGAGTATTGTTGGAGATCCCCTTCTTTCTTTCTAACTTCGACATGCTGTCCGGATGTCCATCTTCCATGTCAACGTATGTTAACTCGTTTATAAACAGAGAGGTACGCGGCTACTCGTGTACCCAAGTCGAAGCTGCGAAGTGAAATGAAGCCTGCTAGATGTACAAAATCATCAACATAGTATCACATCAACAGACAAATGTCGAAATATTCATTTCAGCTTGAATGTAGTGTATTTTCAGTCCGTTATGAAAAATACCCATTAAAAACTGGTCATCGTGACAGCGGCTCTATTGCTTTTCCTGGAGCACTTATTGACTAAAATTCTCCGAAGGTATCATTGATAAGTGCATAGGGGGACAATAGTTTCAGCTTTATCACAAACGTTGAATTCATGATTTTAGATAGACCTTAAGCAGTGCTGAAAAAGTTTTCTATATATTTACATTTTGACACATTTTAGCCCAATTTCGACATATACATTGTAATGCGAATGTGTGTTCAAACTCATAACATCTTACACTTAAATATATGAACAACCAATGTAATTCCCTGTAACTACTGAAAGGAACGCGTTACATTTCGTATGTTAACGCTCGTGATGTGACAATGCATAAGATCTACCATGTCTACAGACACTTACCGGGACGGCTGTTCTTATCTACAAACTGAACCCGCGGTGACCTAAATTTTAACGTTAACTTTTTACCTGGAAAACGCGATTTTAGAAAACAAGAATGAATCTGACGATATATTGTGGTACATTTATAAAGAATAAATGTCGTAACGTGTGTTTTGTTACGGGTATGCAACACACAGCAAGTGCATTTATCGCATGAAATGCGTTAACGCTGATCACCTGTACGATAAATGTACTTACTGTGTGTTGCATACAATGTACCTATTGCAAACTATCAATGTTTGTTAAATTTGATTATTTACACTTAACATATTTACGACGATATTTTATCAACTTCAATTGAAGGTTTCAAGAATCGTTACGGTACTTTTCCATTGTCTGAAAAGAGCCGCGCTGACGTTGACCAGATTAAGATACACAAACATGTACAAAACGGGCAATAGTTCTCTCTTTCAAAATACCAAATCGTGGGGGCTGAGGCCATGTATCTCAAGGGAAAATGAAAACCTACCAGCGGGACACACAGTTCAGTAGATATGAATTCCAATGATGGAACTTGAACAATATTATGTCATTCCACATAATGCATTACAAAGAACATGAAAACAACTGATAGGGTCTCTTTGGGGCTAGATTATGCATAAGCTATAAATAAATAAACGTGTCGATTGCACTATTGTTCTTCTTGATCATTCATTCATCGAATAGATTGACAATTCATTTGAGATCCCTTATATTGACAGTGGATAGATTATTCGCAAAATTTTGGCGCATTCGCTGAGACAGAACCAATGAATCAACTCTTGAAAATAGATCATCTTTGTTCTAAAAGCATTGGAAGATGATCAATATTGAAATGTATATGTTCTTTTGTTATAATCTGAATGCACCATATGTATATTTCAACAATAATAGATTTATGCTATGCAGTGTACATTTCCTTTCTTGATTTCTTTGTCATCTTCGCTATGTTATACAGATACTGACAATTTGTATCCTAGTGGTATGTTCATGAATCATACATCAAGATTTTTTCATGAAGGATGGAGGATCTCGGACCATTCATAGACCAATTCATGTTAAGCCTTTTTATAAAACATTATCTTTATCAAAGTCCACAGCGATTAGGGGGTTTGGTGACGAGATCCATTCAATAATTGTATTAACAAAACTGCCGTTTACTGCGAAAAAAATATATCAACGATGTTTGTTTCAAACGTATCTTTGAAACTAATTTTAAATTCTTTCTTTCAAGGAAAAGTGGATGGAAATATAATAAAATGAATCTTAATTTACCTAATTTTAATTACAATGTAATATAGAAGACTTTTTTTTGCAATTTACTACATTTATGATTTACTATTGAAATGAGGTATTTCGACGATGAATGAAAATAAATGAATAAAGGAGGAGTATTAATGATGCTGTATCAATTTCGATTTTCTCAGAACACTAAACGTAAATAACTTCTGTCTAACAGAGTTCGTGTGCAAAACAGAACAGGTTCCCCGGGGGACACCTAGAAGACGAAATCCTGGTAATACTGGAGAGAATATTGGCGGTTCATGCAATACTTGTACTGTTAGAGATGAAAGAAACGCTCTGTGTAAAATTCTGATCTTGAGAAGGATGCATTTAGTAAAGGGTATAGATTTAATCTTTATAAATTCCTGATTTACATGAATTGATCATGGTGCATAAAAATTGGTTTGAAATTATCTTCAAGAAGGTAGTGAGTTGGATCACTTCCGTAATATTGAAATGTACATGTTAATTTTCAAGATTTCCAAATTTTTGCAAACCTCTCTTCAACTTTCACATTACAATTACTAATGAATATATATGAAGGCAAATCGATTGAAATCCCCTTTCCCACCAAAGTCACCAAAATAGTTTGTTTCTCTTTAACAAAATAACAATTTTAAGTTAAAAGTCGCGGTTCGCTTCCAAGTGTCGATTCAGGAATTGAAACAACAATCGTCCCTCCCCACGCTTTTTGATCTACATGTACGCCTGTAATGGTATCAAATTATTTAGAGTAAGGTATACCCTCAAATCATAAAGTGAAATTCTTAAGTTGAAGATCAGAAAATACCATTTACTTAACAACTCAGTAAGTGCAAATACATGTTCCTAATCTGTGCCAAATTACATGTATTTCTATGGGAAAAATATAAATCAAACATGAATTGAAAAAAAAAAAAAAAATAAATAAATAAAAAAAAAAAATGAACAGAAAAGAGAAAAATTTCCTTTGTATTGAATTTTCTATTCACTATTAAAAGAATATTTTAATTTTGATAAAAAATATATTATACATGAGCAAATTGATATCCATCGATTAAAGAATAAAATTTCTTTTTCTCAATATGAAGAATCTGTCTTTATACAGAATCTGTCTTTTCTTAGTTTTATTTCGAATTTATTATAGTAAAAATATAAGAGAAATTCGAAATCAGACTTTCAAATATTTGTAAATGAAGTGTTAAAAGTTTCAACAAAATACGAAATGTTACATACCTCCCAGGACGACGTTCATTCTCTAGTTAAACATCATTTCATCACTGATTAATTTACCATAAGTTCTGATAATTGAAAAGAAACAATAGTTAGAAACTCGGCATCCCTTAATCGATCCCGTCCAACAAATTGTTAACACAGACGGTGACAGTTCACACTTATGCCATCAGAAGTGTCATCTACGGAACTTTACGGATTTAGCACCCGTTCGCTTCCGTATAATTACATTAACATGTTACTATATCGATCCATGAGTCCGGGAAGAAATTTTCTCTTTCCACTCCATTTCATTCTAGGAAGAAATAGGATATTAAATTCGCATAAGCGCTTGCATCTAAAATTCTGCTAAACTTATTCCAAGAAGCTTAAGTCAAAGATACTTTATGTGAAATGTCTAAATTTTCTCTTACACGCAAAGGGAAAGGGAAGAAAAATAATCAACCATCTCGCTCTCTCCCAAAAGAAATAGTAGCCAGAAATTTGAAGATGAATGAGTTTTTGCTTTTACCACAAATCATAAAGACGGAGTTGGAATGATTTGATTCTCCATCTATCCCAGTAAAATGCTTTCTCCTGGGCAAAAATGAAAAATTAATCACAGACCGTCGGCAATTACCCTGTTTTTTATGATTCAGATTTGATGACGAGGGAAGAGCTATGGCAAAACAATGATAGAATTTCATTTGCAGATCCAGAAATGGGCGTGCGGTCGGGTGGTTTGGGTGGTAGAAGTGGTATGGTTTTTCTTAGGATAACACCAATAACCAAAAACAAAACAACAAAACAAAACAAAAAAAAACACACACACAAAATAAATAAATAAATAAATAAATAAATAAATAAATAAAAAAAAACAAACAAACAAAAAAACCATGAAAATAATAATAAAAAAAATCTCTCGAAAAAAACTTATATGCCAAAAGAAAAAAAAAAGAATTTAAAAAACAAAAACAAAACTTAACAAAATAAAATAAAACAAACAAACAAAAAATAACAAACAAACAAAGAAAAAAACCCGAAAAAAAAAAACCAATTAAAAAAACCAAAAACAAAACAGAAGCAAACAAAAAATCCAAACGAAACAAAAACGAACCAAACAAACAAACAATAACAAAACAAAACAACCCCCAATAAAACAAACAAACAAGCAAACAAAAAACCCGAGAAAAAAAGAAAGAAAAAAGAATCAAATAAATATGACAATCCAGCCATTGAAAGTCATGAAAAGTTGAATTGACGATTGATGCTGAACGCAAGATCGAATCCCATCTTTTCAAAATTACTGGATCCGCCTATGAATTTAGGCTACTCCAAGAGGTATCCAATAGAGAGTATTGAAAAAAAGCATCCGGTCAAAGACATTATGAATGAAGCATCTGTTCATGGTAAATCAATCACGATATATCTTTATAATTCTTACACGTATTTGCCTGCACTTTTTCTGTTTTTTTTTTCTACTATCCGGAACCAGTATTATCAATGTCAATATACTTCTACGATAACTTTTTCAGTAATGAAATGTTTAGAATGTTTTGAAGTCTGTAGTACTTTTAATCTTGATGAAGATAGACCGTATATTAGTTTTCACTTATTTCTAATTTTTCATGTTTTACTCCTAGGGTTTTCGTATAGTAATCATAATGTTGGAAAGCATATTACAATATCATATGGACTGTTTACTGTAGAGAAAACATCCCTCACAATAGAAAACTTTTCCTCCAAATCCGAAACTCTAACAAGTAATGATCGCTATTTTAATTCTGTTGACAAATTCTCATCATACATTGTATTTTTGAAATTAAAGTCAGACGAGTGTATTTCGGACTTAGCTGTTTTAAAAGATACTACTAAAGGTGCATGTAACCTGAGAAGTGGGAGTGTTATACGCACGTAATCCGGATGATCACACCATTTGCTACTAATGTAGCAGATGATCGTAATATATCGGTACCGATTGTCCATTGGTCTCGTTGGTTTTATGTGTGGTCTTTTGTGTTTTGATGTCATGTTTGCTGTGCATCGTTCTTTTTGTGTCTCTTGCTGTGTATATATCTTCTCATTGATTTCCTTTGGGATGTTTTAGTGTTTTGCTGTTGGTGCTACATCCGGGTTTTGTTGGAAATCACTTCCTTTCTGTCACACATCTTGAGAAGAAAATGATGCAAATGCGGGAAGAATTTACAGAAATAAACGAAATTTGGGTGAGCGAGTTTCAATCTTGGCAGAAATAAGGCAAACTACGACAGGAACACGAGTTCTCTACATCAGTCATGAGGTTTACTTAAAATCTCTTTTTACAACAAACAGTTATGAATGGATAACAAATAGCACATCATTGGACACGAAAAAGCTTTCATTGATAAATGTGCGCCAGTAAGGTACATCAATGATCCCTCGGCGTTTCCGGGACTAAATCCTGCATAAATAGCAATTATGCCAGATTCTCAGAATAAAGGGAAACAAGAGCCCAAGGGGGCACAACGCTCACCTGATACCCATGCACGCTCTAATTGACATACTGACATTGAATACTGATAGTGCCAGTACCAGGATTTTAGTCCACAACCTTTCTAACAAGATTTTTGCCGGATGCAGACAAGTTTTTTTTTCAGACAACCTTTAAAAGTACAAACAAGAGAAAATAGTCACATTTCAAAACAACAACTTTTTTTTACTGATTTGAAAAGATGGATTATGCGATCCAAAGTCATATGCGCAGCTAGTATAGTTCGATTATGCAACATCAAAAATAAAATCATTTTGTAAAATTCCACATTAATGTGCAACAGAAACAGAATAAAACAATGAAATGATTTCATAAATTAAGTTTATTTAAAATTGAACACCAAACCTTTCATTATTAATAGCTAGTATGCCAGAAAATAATAAAGCCTGTGTTTAAGAAACACGAATGCCCCGCGGTGGCATCTTTGTTGGTATAAACACCATTTTCTGTTAAGTATGTGAGAGGTCAGGGTCAGAGTAATGTTGGTATCAATGGAAAGATCTTGTCACAAAGAATACACATGTACAATATGAAAGCCCTATCACTAACCATTCAAAAGTTATGCCCAATGTTAAAGTTTTTGAAAAGTAGGTCAAAGGTCAAGGTCACAAGGTCAAAAATTTTGGTATCAATGGAAAGGTATTGTCACAAGGAATACACATGTGAAATATGAAAGCTCTATCACCTTCCATTCAAAAGTTATGCCCAATGTAAAGTTTTTCGGACAAACAGACAGACGGACAGGCCAAAAACTATATGCCCCCGTATCTTTGATTCCGGAAGCATAAAAAACAAAGACTTTTCGGTTTTGCCTTTATTCATATTAAATTATACAGAAATCTATGAATGAGAGCTTTTGAATAGTATTGATTTCATCTTAATACATGTAACGTACAGTCAAAATCGTGTTAATCCAATTAACACAGACAAGTTGTTAGCGGACAATATTAATTCAAGTGAGTTGTGCAGAAATTGAGCCAATTTATTTTCCAAACAGCAGTGTACGGTGTATCAAACCTCATGACCCAGTGAAGCCACTTGGACAAATTATTTTCGGTAAATATGCTGAAATGCGGCGCTTGGAAATGTATTTTTAGCATATCGAATCAATAGTCGTGATAAATTTAACTTCGAACTTGATCTTGTCTTTTATGCAATCTACAGATAGGTTTGAAAATATGCAAAATTCGGAACATTTTCGATGAGGACGCAGAGTTCCTGTAAAAAAAAGTGAAATTTGCGAAAAAAGGAGATGAATGACCCCCCCCTTTTTCTTTACATTTTTGTGCGTGCCAAAGATTCGCAATCAAAAAAGACCAATTTTACAGACTTCCGGGCATTTCAAGTCAGTCAAAATTTTTAGTGTGCACCTTTTTATTTCCTGTAGTTACCCCTGCTAAAGGGGCAAGGAGGTATTGAACCAATGAAAACTGTAACAGAAGATATATGGCGACTATGTTTACCATAGATACAGAAATAAGACAGAGAAAATAAGCATTAAATAGGGAAATTGTTCTGAAATATGCATGTATGCAAAAAAAGCAATCCAAGGAATGCTTGTGTCGCCTGCGTAGCGGACTTTTTTTTTATTGAAATTAGGTCAAATATCAAGGGCAAGGTCACTAGGTTAAAAATTATGGAATGTTTAGAAAGGTCTTTTCATAAGGAATACAAATGTGAAATATCAAAGCCCTATCACTTACCACTCAAAAGATATAGCAAATCATAGATTTGTTGAAAAGTAGGTCAAATATATAGGGCAAGTGCACGAGGTAAAAAATGATGGTATGTGAAGAAAGGTCTTGTCACATGGAATGCACATGTGAAGTATCAAAGCCTATCACTCAGCAATCAAAAGAAATAGCCAATCTAAGATTTTTTGAAAAGTAGGTCAAATATCTAGGTCAAGGTCATGAGGTCAAAAGTTATGATATGTGTAGAAAAGCCTTGTCACAAGAAGGAATACACATATGAAATATCAAAGCTCTATCACTTACCAATCAAAAGATATAGCAAATCTTAAATTTTTTGAAAAGTAGGTCAAATATCTAGGTCAAGGTCATGAGGTCAAAATTATGGTATGTGTAGAAAGGTATTGTCAAAAGGAATACACAAGAGAAATATCAAAGCCCTATCACTTGCCAATCAATAGATATAGCCAATCTTGGTTTTTTTTTAAATAGGTCAAATATCTAGGTCAAGGTCATAAGGTTAAAAAATATAGTATGTGAAAAAGGGTTTGTCACAAGAAATACACATGTGAAATATCAAAGCCCTATCACTTGCCAATCAAACGATATAGCCAATATTAGATTTTTAGAAAAGTAGGTCAAATATCTAGATCAAGGTCACAAGTCAAACATTATATGTGTAAAAAGGTCTAATCACAAGGAATACACATGTGAAATATCAAAGCCCTATCACTAATCAATCAAGAGATATAGCCAATATTAGATTTTTAGAAAAGTAGGTCAAATATCTAGGTCAAGGTCACAAGGTCAAAAATTATGATATGTGTATAAAGGTCTTGTCACAAGGACTACACATGTGAAATATCAAAGCCCTATCACTTACCAATCAAAAGTTATCGGGTGTGACACCCAAGTTTGACAGACAGACGGACAGACGGAGGGACGGATGGACGGACAGACGAACAACGGACAAAGTGATCCCTAAGTGTCGCTGTGCTTCGCAGGCGACACAAAAAGTCAACATCTTAAAAATAAATTCAGAGCATATTTGATAGCGTATGTGGCCAAGTTAATTCGAAGTATGAAAATAAGTACACAAAGCCAAACTAGCTATAGCTTGTCTTATTTAAAAAATCATTAAAAATCTAAAAGTTGATATTTTGACAAAATTCTTTCACAGTTTCATTTCTAGCGATAAATATAAAAATAAAAAGAGAAAAAAAAAAACTGAAAAAGGGAAAAAAATTGTTGGGGTCCCGCCGGGGTTTGAAGCTACTCCCCATGGGTCCATTTGGCATGGAAAACATACATTATACCTATGTACAATCTTAAAAAATATTCCTTAACAATCCAAAAGAGGATATCTTGACAAAATTCTTTCACTTGTAGGGTACCATGCATGAGTACCTCATACCTACAAATTGTCATGACAATCTGAAGAGTGGTTATAGAAAAGAAGCAGAAAATGTATGAAAATCACCCCCCCCCTTCCTTTTTACATAAGAAAATAATTCATAAAAAATCAAAAAAATAAATTTTAAGCATAAAATACATATCAAAGCATTAAGTAAGTTAAATATGATAAATATGTAGTAAATGAGTGTGTAAAATCATACACTTATTGAGTTATTTAAAGAAATAGTGCAAAAATGTGCATTTCTGACAAAGTCCGAAAAGACGTCAAAAACGCGTCAAAAATTTGACTTCGAAGTGGAACCAAAAATAACAACACTTCTTAAGACATCTCTCTAGATCATCCTGATGCTTTCGGTTTGTCGATACATGCTTCGGTTCTGAAGAAGAAGTTTGTCAAAGGAGGGTACCCCGTGACCTACTTTTGGCTGTGGTGGCGCCACCTGTTGACAGATCCGGACGAAAAACAACAACACTTGTAGGGGACCATGAGTACTTCAAACCTACCAAGTTTCATCAAAATTCCTTCAGCCGTTCTGGAGAAGAAGTTTAAAATGTGAAAAGTTTACGACGACGACGGACGACGACGGACGACGACGACGACGACGACAGACGACGGACGACAGACGCAACACTATGACAATAGCTCACTTGAGCCTATGGCTCAGGTGAGCTAAAAACGATTTTATGAAGTATCAAAATTTGAATGATACGCTAATGCAGAATCTGCTTCGTCTATTGAAGTATAATTCTTATGTCGGCCATGTATAGAACTAAGTAGAAAGAATTATTTACCTATTAATTCCCGTTTGTGTGGGTATATCTTTTTGAAAGGAATAGTGCCCGCGTGTTAGCGAGGGCATTATTTACCTTCCAAAAGCGACTCTATGAAATAATAGTACTCGCACAAACGGACATTAATAGGTTTAGTGCACCACATAAGATCAATATCAATTTATGGTGGGTCCCTACCTGACCGCTTAAGAATTTTCATTTCCCAGTTGTTATTATGATTGAATCCAAGTATTTGTTCCATAAACATTCATTTCTGTCCAAAGTGTGTTGTTTTACCTGACAATTCTGTCTATTAAAACAATATTTTGAAAATTCGATTATTTTTGTCATGATACTGTATATCAAACGCTTTCGGATTTTTACGGGTGCCCTTATGTAATACCCTTTTTTCATAAGGACGATGTAACACTAATGTTTGGTATTTTCTGTAGGTAACGTTTTGATCTATTGAAAGATTGTTAGAAGCATTAATCTTTCTTCTTAGACGCTTGTCTTTGTTGTTATAGAAATAGTGTTTCGAAATTACTTAGAAATTTGAGGGTACTAACTTTATTTTTCAAGCCATAACTTGACCCTTATCAAAACTATATACCTGTCATGTATTTTCCCGTTTCTATATACATTATTTTCTAAAATAAAACACAAAATAAAGAAATTATATCCGTTTTTTGGATATATTATATATCATACATTGGGTATAATCTATTTTAGTAGTAAAGAATGTTATTAAGTGATAAGGGAGTACCCTTGTGTTTGGCAATATATATCATTCTTATTTGTATCTTAGAATACCGTTTTATGTGTTACCATACTAATTTTAATAGTTCACAAGATAAGAATAAAATGATGAGTTAGTTAAGAAACAATAAACAAGTTAAATAGGAAATGCAGATGATAATAGTTTGAAAAATGAGACTTTCTATAGTAAGCTTCTTGTTTTAAGCTATATATTTATAGAAAACATATTTTTTTGCACCAAAAAACCAATGAAATTAACAGAGGATACCTCAAAAGCATATCACTTATATAACTTACAAGGAAATACTATGCTATACATAGGAACACTTTTGAATAAAAAAAATAATGGAGCATTTCATAGTAATAAAGATTCCAGAAATCAGCGATTTTTAAATAAATAGAATTTTCCCAGAAATCTGTTATTCTAAGACAAAAACAGGCTTTTTGCCCCATAATTAAGTAGAAAATATACCTTTTATGTTTCAAGCATGTAATTCATGGATGAACCTAAATAATAACAGTTGAAAAAACGTTCCTGCTATCATTATGATCATTTCAAGAAATTCTATAGATTCAATAAATATTCTCCAGAAATCAGCGAATTTTGAATGAAAAATAGTTTTTTCTCCACAAAACATGAATTTGGAATGAAATGTCAGTCAAACATATACAGTCTGAAATAGTGTGAAAAGTTACACTATAAAATAACTTTCAATCATTGCTTTCATAATGGAAAAGGGTTCTTTAATTAAATCGGAGATTTCTAATTGAAAATACAGCTTTCTGTATAATAACATTAATTTCGAGGATTTTGCAAAAAATAAGAATATAAAATATATGTCATTTGGAAGAGGAGACATTAAAGATGTTTGATAAGTTATCATTGAACGATCATATGCAATATTGAGGAATTGAGAAGAAGGAATTAAATTGAAATTTCCGCAAATTTCTGTGAAATTTTGCAAAAATTCAAATCTTTTACCTAAAAACACGCAGTAAAAGTAGGAAGTGGAACTTGCAACTTATTTCGTCTGAAAAAG
The DNA here is from genome assembly GCA_033119305.1 of Pinctada imbricata. NCBI lineage: Eukaryota > Metazoa > Mollusca > Bivalvia > Pterioida > Pteriidae > Pinctada > Pinctada imbricata. The sequence continues at coordinate 57,145,244 of VSWD01000005.1, forward strand.
CACAAAAAATACTATTTATTCACATTTTTCAATATTTGAAAATCATCAACTATATAAAAGTAATAAAATTTTTCGTATATTTTCAGTGATTTTTGACTAAAATGTTTTTCCCCTAAACACCACTTTTGCAATGGAAACTTCCCATGAAACATTTTTTATCTGAGAGAGCTAAAAATTGATACAAAGTAAGACCGGTTTTAGAGGATCACGAGGGGGGGAGGGGTATGCAGCTAACCGAGTGATACATACACCCAAGACATACTTGTCATACCTCGTATCTTATTGCATTTAAACTCTTCATTCTCTAAACGGACAAAGAAGAAAATGACGATCTTCCACAGAACGCCATTGCAATGAAAAGATCGCAATGAATAAAACAATCACCCCAAAATACATCATAATACATTGAGACAAGAGAGAACATGGATCCACACCGTGAAGACCAAGCAAAAAAGCAAAAAAAGCAAACGAATGTGCAGTGCAGCAGGAGACCTTTTCGGGTGGCCATCTACTGCATGTATACAATGTAATTAGCAAAAAGTGTAGCTAACCGGGATACATGCGCACAACACCTCCACTTATCTGGTCAAACATAGTCTCACATAAACCTGATTTTAATGAAATTTATTAGATCAGCAAATTTTAAGGTAAAACTTCTGGGACAGTCGCATTTACTTCCTTCCATTATACCCAGACGATACGGAAAATGAGAGAAGAAATAAACACGGATAGAAAAGTGTTGTAATGCTACATCGTTATAGGTTCCAGGCGGTCGTAAAGCGTTGAACATGTACGTATCGTTCTTACAGGCGAGCATCGTGATCTCACTATACTCCTGTATAATGTCTCTCGTGAGTGCCATAAGGGGGTCGTGAAATTGGGGTAATCATATTACAAACTATAAGAAAGAGAGAATCTTCAGTTCTCTGTAAATGTTATGAAACGTTAAGGCTTTACAAGCTCATCGAGAGAGCTTCACTAGATCAGATTCATGACCCCTGGGTTGATTGTAAACAATGTTATATGAAGAAAGTATCTATCCACTACCCACCACAGACAAGGACGAATCCAAATCAAAGTCAAAAAGCAAAATGTATTTCGTGAAAAAACCTTTCCTTTTTGAAAAGCTAAGAAAAAGTCGAATCAAAAGTACATGTGGCAGTTAGTATCTCTGTAAAAATATAACAATCTTTACGATAAATTCAGAAGAAATTCCACAAATTGTGCTGTAATATTTGATACCTCCAGAGAATTCACCCACGTAAAACGGACGATAACATATTATTATCTGTGTCACTTCTTCATCATTTATGGATCTTAAAGTTATAATTACACGAAATGTCGGAGAGAAAAACACTCATACTACGAATGAATCTGTCAGTAGCACACTTTTTTTTTCCTTTTCATTTTCTGTGTGTTGCCAAAAGCATAAAAGTACAAAAAAGATATGTTTCTTATGCAATAAACGACTCGAAAAGAAAATGGAATTTGACTTCGAACTAAAGAGATAATTATTATAATATTGGATAAAGTACCGTCGCCCTCATATAGAGTGACAAATAAAATGTATTGATGCAGTCTGGTGACTACATGTATTATGTTGCAATAATCTCATTTTTTTATTGGAAAACTTACCGGTTGAAAAATCTTACGTACTGTACGATAGAGAAGCATGAACAGAAGGCAAAGGTAGTCACGAATCACAATGTACATAGTAGAAATACATGGGGCTAACATGAGACATTTTACACAACGAAGAATAAATTATAAATCTATGTGGATTACATGCGCATTATTATTTGATTAGATCAGGTCAGATGCAGTAATCGAAGCAGTATATCTATATATGTATATCGAGACAATCACCGAATTCGACAAGTTTTCATGGTACTATTGCGACAAGTGTTGCATGCAGTCAGGAGACGCCGACTCCCACTGGGTACATATTGTCACTTTGACATATTGTTTATTCTGGGGTTTGCAACTTCTAATGATTTTGCCTCACCTTCTCGACTTTGAGACTGAATAACTGATGGATACTTTTTCAATATTTATCATATCGCACAGTTCATCTGCTTCCCTTAAACCCGATTTTAATGACTCTTCTAAGATCAATCATTTAATTTTCAAAAAAATTCTAAAATGAAAAAAATAATAATGGAGTTGTTCTGACCTTCTTCCATACGAAACTGATATGGAAAATGAGAGAAGAAATAAACACGGATAAAAAATGTTGTAATGCTACATCCTTATAGGACATCGGCGCTCATACATTATTGAACATGTACGTATCTTTCTTGCAGGCGATCGTCATGGTCCCACTGTACTCCTATATGATGTCTCTCGTGAGCGCCAAAAGAGTGCCTTGAAGTAAGGGTTGTTATATGACAAACTTTAAGAAAGAAAAAAAAATCTTGTGAATCTTCAATGCTTTGATAACCTTTGTAAGCTCATTGATAGAGCATTACTAGGTCCCAGACTAGTGTATCTGGAGCGTTTTCAGATTCATGACTCCTGGGCTTACTATAAAAAGTATTACGCACCCACCACAGGCAAGGACAAATGAAATTAAATTAAATGAGCAAAATAATGTAATTAAAAGATGGTATATCCTAAAACAAAACACACAAACTTCCTTTTGAATTAAGCTCAGAAAAAGTCGCATCAGAAACTTGCAGTCTCGGTCAAATATTACAATCTATACGATAAATTAAGATTAGATTATTCCACAAATCGTTATTCAATATTTGATACTTCCAGAGCATTCACCCACGTAAAACAGAGGAGATTATACAACTATCTGTGCCACTTCTGCATCATTTATGGATCTTGAAGTTATGTTAGAGTTTTACCAATAAGGCACGGTTGTCGTCCAACGAGCTTCGTACCTACGAAATACGACGTAAGGACAAAAAGGAGGGGTCGTATCAAATTAAGAAAAAAAATCCATGTCAGTATTTTATCACTTCATGGACAAACGTGATTCTAGAATGGGGGATGATTGAGAATTAGAGGAGTCATGGAGTATGAAATCATAGAACGCCCCCATAGGTTTGATCCCCTCTTTAAAAAAATATCTGCCTATCAAGGTTAGTATGATTTTCATTGGTGAAGGGATGCTACCCTCGAAACATTACAATTTCACAAGTTCGCTTTTATTCCTGTAAACCAAATTGATGTCTTTTCTATAACTCACACGAACAAAGCTAAAGCGCGGCATCCATTAACTCTTTCTTAAGTATAAAACTTCGAATTTCACATCTTACGAGACATATAACTAATTAAAGTAATATACTAAACCTGTATTTTCCATCTTTCAATTTTAAAGCAGGATTGCTGCCAATGAATCGGATTTCATGACGCATTTTCAAATTTTATAAATGTCATCAGCTTACAGATTTGTTTAAATTCTAAACAGCGTTTGCAAAAGCGCATGCGCACTTACATGTACTTCTCATGAGGCTGGTGATAAAGTGGTAAAATCTAATAGAGCTTTACCAATAACAGAAGGATGTTGGCCGACGAAGTACGCCCGAACGAAACTAACATAAGGTGTCATGTATAAAAGCATGATATATCTTTCCAAAAAACTTAAACAGGACTCTATTAAGACGAATTCATTTCACTATACATGTATTCATCCATGTGTTTTTGTTATCACTGACTTCAGCACCCACTGATTGTTAGAGGCGATTTATATATCCTATACCTTATGTTCAATGTATAAAAACCCATAGGCCAAGGCCAAGGAAATTAATAAAAAGTTTACACATAATTACATTGCATTAACTATTTAAAACGACCATCTTCGAATAAACTATCAAACGCTCGTAAAAAAACCAAAGAAATAATCGTGATGCTATACCAGTTTTGCATGTAAACAAATATGTTTCAGATGGCAAATATGGATAATGACCATTTCCCTGTATACAGCACAAAATCGATAATTCAGAAAATCAGAAACCGAAGCCATACAAAATCAGGATAAAACAGGAACCAAAGCAAACAAACAAAAACCTCCACCATATGAAAAGAAGCGAAGAGTAAGTATACAGAAAACAAAAGTGTTTCATATATTATTTTAGAGTGATGCTCTGTGATCCATTTTTTTCCTTTTGCAAGGGCGGCACATAGCTCAACAAAAGAGGGAAGGTTATGACGCTGATGTCTATAAATAGACGAAATGCACCTAAATGTTTTAATGTCTTTGATGACATGTTCAACATACACACGTATTTTTCTCATAAATCTGTTGAACTTGCGTTGGAATCTCTTGTCTTGTCTTGGTCGATTTGCAATAGCATTTGACCAAAATATACTGACAAGGGTATATACTGTTTTCTAATAAACATGCATCATTTGGAAAATCCAATTGTAAACCTGGTCCAATGTCAGGGAGTCTTTGGAAAGTCATTGCATCATTTTGATGACAATAAAAACCGGAATTAACATAACGGATGTTTCTGGAGTTGTCTATAACAACCTGAAAGAAAAAGGAAATTTTACATTGTGCTGCTTTGAGAAACAAATGAAACAGAAACAATCGCAACAATTTATGTCTTGAAATAGAATTTTGGTCAACACAACATTATGCTCACTCTTCCTGGGCACCTGATCTCCCTTACTTCGCAGGAACATCACTTCTATTCATATGGTAGATTTTTTTTCATTTATATTCCTTTGCCTTAGTTATGGTTTTATTTTGGGTTTACATGCCCTTGGTTAGATGATTTTTCGATTAACGATTTTGTACTTCTTAATAGGGATATGGTTTTTTTTTTCCATATTTGTCATAATTCTTAATTCAAAAATCATATTTACAAATTGTTTATCTGTGTATGAAGCAATGGGAGTGTCGATGTCCGGAATAGTACAACTGTTGGTCGATCTCTGGCACTAAGATTTGCAATCTATAGCAACAACAACATGCGGCATCTGAGGTCATGTGCCGTATTTTTGACGTCACTCTCCTGCAGAGGGCAGTTTTATTTTTGGTGTCAAGGTGTGCCCTACCGCCACCCGAGTGTCCTCGACCACCCTTGATATTGACATAGGAGGTTTATCAAAAATTAGGGACAATATTGAAAATGTTGGGTACAATCGCAGCCAAATTAATGTCAGCAGCAATCTATTTTGTGATCTCAATCGGCAATTCCTTTAGACATTAAAGTGCTGAGAAACTTCCCTTAATAGTTGGTTGAAAGTTTCTGGTATTTCTGAAGTAATGTACCAAAACTGATCCCTCTGGTATAGTCTTCTCGCCCCTTCCATATCAACCGACTATCAAAGTCAACTAGTCTTAAACTGACCGGAACAGAGAGCGGAGAATCCAAATATACAGGGAGGATTCAAACTTAAAATGGGAGAAGATCTGCAGACGTATGGCGGATCAAGCATCCAAGAACAGTGGTATAGATATCAACCAGGGTTCAGGAGAAGGAACTCCGGATGTACAGAGGAGGTCCGCAAAGTCCGTGGAAAGCACTCGGAAAAAGTCATCCCAGAAAAATGGAAAGAACAACATGAGGCAGAAATGGTATCATATATATCCTTATTTTATGAACTAATTTTAACAATATTTTGTTTATTACAAAAAGAAAATGGAAAATTAGAATAAGCAAGTACAAAAGTTGTGGGGTCGATGGATATAAATTGTACCAGCTTTAGAAAAAAATCCAGGGAGTCCATTCTTTTATTAGGTCTAACCCTCCCCGCTCCTCTCTCAAATTTATTTGGTTTGAAATAAATATATGTACGAAAAACGGGGAAAATATTTATGCCATAAGGGGGAGGGGTTGTTCCTTAGCCGCCAAAACAGGGATTTATCGCGCTTTCCGCTTGCTTGATGTACTGTGGTTTATGTAACATAACCCATAGTACATCAAGCAAGTGGAAAGCGCGATAAATCCTTGTGGCCCCTCGGTCCTCCTCTAGATCAGCGCTTAAGTGTATTGAATGAAAGAAGACTAAAATAATTCCAAAAAAGATATCCGAATTAAGAAAAAATAATACATATGTAAAATATAAGATGCAAACAGTTTTATTCTTCTTCATGAAATTCGCAAGAGACGGAAAAGCGACGAAAAACGTCAAGAGTTCATTCCGGACTCATTATGTGTTAGCGATGACGAGGATAATGACACCAGGGACCGTGATAAAGATGATGTTCCGGGTCCGTTTATTCCATCGACTTCGAAGGCGATAAAGCCAGATGGCAGAAAGTCTGCGGCCCAGCGTATAAGGGAAGCCAACAAGGTGTATATTGATTTCGCCAAAAACAAAATGCCCAAACTATCTTCTAAGATGGAGATGTAAGGGTAAATACTTAAATCAATAAATTAATTGCAGTAAGATTGACTTTTGTTTCTGTTCATATTTCGTTTACCAGTGAAAATATGTCCATACAAATGGGATTTACCCATTCCATTTATCACCAATCTTATGTAAAGTACACGCAACTGCGCATGCGCTTTTGTAAACGCTGTACTGAATTTACACACATCTGTTAGTTGATGACATTAAATTTGATAATATTTGAAAATGCGTCATGAAATCCGATTCCTTGTCAACACCTGCTATAAAATTGAAATGTTAAACGTCTTCCAATTCAAAGCTGATGAATTTATGGCATGGACCAGACAAGCACGTTTTGGGTATTAAACCCTCGTCAGTGATCCTCAAAATCAGGAAGTATAACCAAAATCTGTGAAAATTATGTCCAAAATATACCGAACGATGTAGCAAGATGGCTGGGATACATGTATGATGCTACAGGACCCAGGTTTCAGAAATTTCAGAAAAATTTGTAAACAGAAATTTTCGTTTGTGTTTGAAGAAACGGCCAACCAAAATTGATCGAGATACTTGTGCCCTCGGAGACTGCCGGTCCACTAGCAGTGACACTCACCAAGTGGTACAAATGTTTTTTTATTCACAATATATACATATGATATTAATAACAAATACATTTCATTCATTGACAAATAACTTAAAAGTAATACTAATATCAAAATACCTCAATATAAAGATGTGTCAGAAGTTTCACAAATTCTTTAATGCGCTCAATAGTGTTTTGTGGTACAAATGTTAAACGTCTTCAAAGTTGGAAAATACAGATTTAGTACATTACTTTAATTAGTTAAATGTCTCGTAAGATGTGAGATATGGAGTTTTATACCAAAGGAAAGAGTGGATGGATGCCTCACTTTAGCTTTGTCCGGGTGAGCTATAGAAAAGGCATCAATTTCGTTTACAGGAATAAAAGCGAACTTGTGAAATTGTAATATGTAGAGGGTACACCCCCTCACCAATGACAAATCATAACAACCATGATGGGCAGAGATTTTTTCAAGAGGAGATCAAGCCTATTCGGCTATGGTTTCATAGGGTGGGGGATCCATGACTCCTCTAATTCTCAATTCTCCCCCATTCTAGAACCACGTTTGCCAATGAACTGATAAAAAATTACATTGGCTTTTTTTATTTTGATACGACCCCTCATTTGTTTTCCTTACGTCGTCTTTCGTGGGTACGAAGTTCTCTTGACGACAACCGTTCCTTATTGGTAAAGCATGATGACGGGGAAACTAAACACTCATACCACGAGTGAATATGTCAGTAGCACATATCTAATTTTACATTTCAATTTCCCAATAATTCTTCCTGTGTATTGCCAAAAGCATAAAAATACAAAAATGTTTCTTCTGCAATTAACGACTCGAGAAGAAAATGGATTTTGATTTCGTACAAAAGAGATGATACCTTGAATATTGATTTACAGGAAAGTACCATTGTCCTCTTTTCGACTGACAAATAAAAAACATGTATCGATGCAGTCTGGTATAGTGACTACATGTATCTATATTGCAATATTATTTTCTTTTTATTGGAGAGTCGCTATATACAATATACACGATCAAAATTATACGTACGTCGCCAAATGTACAATAGAGAAGCAAGAATAGAAGGCAAACGAAACCACGAATCCCAATGCACATAGTGTATGCAGAAATATATGGAACTAACATGGGGTAACATTTTACATAGTGAAGAATTATCCATAACCATGATAAAGCTATGTGGATTACATGCGCATTGTCATTTGTCTTGAGCAGATCAGATTCAGTATACGTAGCATGACACCATTTCCCTGACTTTAATGAATGTTCTAAGATTTAAGGTATTCAATTGATAATGAAGGAAATTGTGCCAAAAACATTGAAATTAAGTTTATTCATCATTCAATACCTTTCTGTGCCATATGATTTTTCAATAACCTTTGTACCAGCCTAGAAGATATCAAATTAAGAAATATCTTGAAAAGGGTCAATTTTTGAGTTATCTCCCCTTGTTAAAAAATATAGAAATATAGAATATTAATTGCAGAAAAAATTAATTGGTGAACTTTCGATTTATCAGCGAAATTTGATGAAATATATATCTTAAAAATATTTTACCAATCGCTATTTGATGCCCCATCGTTGTGTTGAATTTTTTAAAAGCAAAATCAACTTTTTCCCATAGAGTTTAATGTAAACTGTAAGGGCCTGTAACTCTTAAAGTAATCGATTTTTTCAATATCTAAATTGGTAAAAAAAATTTCAATTAATTTTGACATCGTAACTATGCTGTGATTTTAGGTCTCAGAATTCAATAAATGGGTGTCCCAATTACCTGTCATTACCATTGAATACCTTAACTTTCAAGGTAAAAGTTCTGGAATAAAATGTTCTTTAAAGAAGTCGCCCTGACGTTCTTCCATACCAAGCCGATTTGAAATATAAAAAAAGATTACGAAAACATGGATATGAAATTCTTGTAATGCGACACTCTTACATTTCTTACAGGTGATTATCGTGGTCCTACTATAAGACGGCCTAGGCGTTGGGTTTCTGGAATTTGACATTTTATGACAGAAAGTAATTGTTTGATAAGTTAATGCAAAACTCAAGCTATTATAGGTATAGAGTATCAAGAGCATTACCAAATTACTGACCCCTGGATTTATTGTAAAAAGTATAACATCTAGAGTGTATTTATCCTCAGCCAAACAATGGCAAGGAAAAAATGAAATGAAAGTCAATTAGTAAAATGATGGTATATCATAACTTCCCTTTGAATGATGGTCAGAAAAAGTGGTATTAGAAAATAACATATTACAATCTTTATGAAATCTACAGGAGAAAAATTCCACGAATTGTGCATCAATATTTGATACTTCAAGAGAATTCACCCACGCAAAACATAGATCTTACAATTATTTGTGCCACTTCTGCATCATTTATGGATCTTAAAGTTATAATTACACGAAATGTCGGAGAAACAAAACACTCATACCAGGAGTGAATCTGTCAGTAGCACACATCTTTTTTCCATTTCAATTTTCAAAAGAATTCTTTTGTGTGTCGCCAAAAGCATAAAAGTACAAAAAATGTTTCTTCTGCAATTTACTACCCGAGAAGAAAATGGAAGTTTCTTTCATACAAAAGAAATATAGCCTTGGCTATTGATTTACAGACATGACAGAAGATGACAATTATCCTCTCATGGACTGATCAATATAAACATGAATTAATACATTCTGGCATAGTGAGTATATTGCATCATTATCCACATTTTTTTTTCATTGGACAGTCATTATGTACAATTGACCCTTCCGATTGCGGGAAAATAATGCAAAATTTTGTGACGTACAATGATTTTTACCTCGGACAAACAAGCTTCGAACCTCGGTCAAACATCGAAATTGCATTTTGACGTCATGGAATTTCTCAGATTTTTCCCGCGTTCGGAAGGGTCAATTGATTAAATATTGTAACAGAATTCAAGGTAAGCTTACGTATCTCGCCTTATCTCGCCTTATGCAGTATGTAGAAGCATGAACATGAGCATAAGGCTAACGAAATCATACTTATCACGATTTGATTTTCTCTTTCTCTCCAATATCGGAAATTCGCTTCTTTTCATAAGGTGGAGGTTTTTGCTTGTTTGCTTTGGTTCCTCTTTTATCCTGATTTTGTATGCCTTCGGTTTCTGATTTTCTGAATTATCGATTTTGTGCTGTATACAGGGATATGGTCATTATCCCTATTTGTCATTGACCAAGATATTGATACTGTTTTCTAGAATTTTAAGATTAAGTATACATGTAGATACTTCTCCCAGTGGTACAGACAGATGAAAGTCCTAAGTCGGCACCGGTTGTCATTGGTCTCGATGGTTTATGTGTGGTCTTTTGTGTTTCATGTTTCTATGGTGTAAGTTGGTCCCACCTCTAGTTTGCTAGGGGTTCGTCGATGCTCAATTTGGTGCTCTATTGTGAGTGCTGTTGAGATTAATGTCAGGATCTTCTTTAATCTTCTTTAACTCATTTGTGTCAAACTTATGCCCTTTGTCGTGTGGATCTCGTAAAAAGGTTCCCCGCGAGGGGTTTGACAGTAAGTGTTTTATATATTGTTTTTGTTTTCGTGCATGAACATCGACGGCGGGTGCGGCTAGCCAACAGGGGATTCTTACTCCTCGCGGGCACCTGGTCCCACCTTTAGCTTGCTAGGGATCCGTCAATGCTCAATTTGGTGCTCTATTGTGAGTGCTGTTGAGATTAACGTCAGGATCTTCATTAACTCATTTGTATCACACTTATGCCCTTTGCCGTGTGGAGCTCCTAAAAAAGTTCCCCGCGTCGGGTTTGACAGTAAGTGTTTTGAATATTTTCCCCGATATGGTCGCCATAGCACTCTCTATATAGATATAACTTCAGACAGTGTAATGCATGTGTTTTATATATTGCTTTTATTTTCGTGCATGAATATCGACGGCGGGTGCGGCTAGCCAACAGGGGATACTTACTCCTCCCGGGTACCTGGCCCCACCTCTAGCTTGCTAAGGGTCCGTCTATGCTCAGTTTGGTGCTCTATTGTGAGTGCTGTTGAGATTAACGTCAGGATCTTCTTTAACTCATTGGTGTTCCTTGTCCCTTGTGTGGTTCTTTCTGTGGAAGTCTGCTCTGTGTTTTACCTTGCATTGGTTGTTTTGGAGTTCAGCTGTGAATTCTTCAACCGAGTGTTGTTGGAGATTCCCTCCTTTCTTGCAGATTATTTTCCCGGGTAAATCTGTTCTGATTGTTTGTTTTTCCGTTTGTTAGTCAGTCAGTCAGCAAAACTGAAACCTTGAGCACAAATAAAACACGAAAGAATATTTACATAACTAACTGCAGAAAAGGAACGTACGAATGGAGTCATTAGTTGCAAGATGGCTCGATAGATATTAGAGTTATTTTTACTGTTCTTTGATTTTCCTTCACAATCACAGCCTTCTCCTAAAAAACCCAAAATAGAATGAAAATAGATCTTAAACTTGTATCGCGGTGTGTAGTGAAAAGTACTAAAAATCTATAAAGAAAAATATACACTTCATCTTCATTTGTTTTTTTTTTCTGACCATCGATTTCAATCGTCAGTGATAATTTATCGAACATAAGAGGAATGCAGATATTCAGTTTTGCTGTTCCCGCTTTGATATGGTATAGAATATGACTCGAAGGTTTACAGAATTCATGAAGGATGTATATACTTAGATACCAAATCGCAATTTTCATCAAGAAGGTATAGAATTGGAACCCTTCCGCATTATTGATATAAACACTTATTTCCTGTTGCAGTGTGGATCAGTTAAGCTTGTTCTCCGTGGCATGGGATGTTAATTTAAACTCTACATATCATACATATTATTTGGCTATTTCTGAAACTTGTCATTTCATCCAAAAATATTATCGAAATTAATGGAGGTTAACATCTAAGCTCCATCACTCCAATGCTATTTTGAACATAGATTTTATTTAGATATGCAACTGAATAGACTCTACAGGAAATGAGGAACCGCGTACTCTCCGTAAAGTAAATAGAAAAATTTAAATTCTAGAAATAAATCCAGAGGGCGCTAGTAAAATGAAATTGGGCGGCTTATGAAAAGCAGTTTGGTTGGAAGCATCACTGATGAGAATTTAATATTCGAAACACGTGTCTGGTGACATAAGAATTGGTTAAAAATTTTCTTCAAGAAGATATAGAGTTGGAACCCTTCCGCATTATTTGATAACATGTCTAGAAACGAATTTGATTACTCTTTCTCATAGAGTCAAGGATTATCATTTTAATGTATCCGGACATAATCGGCAGTAATCCTTTAATCCGTGACAGTATAGTCAAACACAAACCCCGGAATCAAAATACAAACATCACAAAAAAATGTCATACAATTCATGGGAAAATAGAATATTCTCATCAGAAAAGAGAATACACAAAACTGACAAATACATATAGACGAAGACAATAAAACAGCATTTACAAGTCCTGTCACCTGAGAGAAACTTTGTTTTGGCCCTGTATCAATTTGACATCATACTTTACTTTGCTATTTTGGAAACACATTTCATTCTTATATTCCATCGGAATTGGAGCATATTTACATCCTAGCACCACCCCTCTAATAACCTTTGCACCATGAACGTGTTTTTTTTTTACTATGCTACCGAGTCTACCCTACAGGGAATTTGAAGCCATGCACTCTTTTCAAAGTAGATGCATAAAATTGAACAAAAAATGAAAAAAGAGAGCGCTACTGAAATAAATTTGCTTTGTTTGAAAATCATTTTGGCTTTTAAAAGTACTAGTATCCGAAAGTCGTGTCTAGTACATTGAAATTTCTTTAAAATGTTTTTCCAGAATGTAACGAGTTGAAAACCTAAAGTATTTTACATATAACAACACATTGACCGACAAAGAGTAGAAATAGAAATGTTCCCAAAACGAAGAAAACAATTAGCTTAAACTTTCTGCAAAGAAGCAATATCAAATACCCAATGAAGATAAGATCGGATGACTGGGAAGAGCACATCTTTTGATTGCTAGCATCACACATAACTTCGGCCATACAGAAAAAAAATCATATCCAGTGAATTGTTAACATCAGTGTTTCGGATTGTTCTAACCTAGAATATCTCTAAACATGGAGGACAACAAGAATGTAGAGCCGGATCGTAAACATATTCAATCAATCGTTAATGAGGAATAAAAAAAAGATATCGTGCAATGACGATAACAGAGCGCGCCCAGGATGTGCAACAAACAGCAAAAACAAGGTGCATTATTAAATGATCAGAAATTATTGCCGATTTTGCTTACTTCCGCAGTGAACGGCCAGATGAGAATCAAAGTGGACACACCAACAAAGTGCAACAAACAGCAAACACAAACCAACATCAATAAACCACTGGAAACTACAAGATACACGCCGGCAGTGAACGGTCAAATGAGAATAAAAGTAGCACGCCCACAAGGTGCATAATTATTGATCAGGAATTATTGCCGATTTTGCTTATTTCTGATTGGTGGAGACGCTGTTTGGTAGGGTGTACCTCAGAGTGAGTTGACCGCTAACACCCCAAAGCGGTCTATTCGGGAATAGCGCGTTCGGGACCAGCGCGTGCGTTGATTTTTGTATAGTGTTAGATCTTTGACTTCGCGTATCATTACAATGCGAATATTATTTTTTTTTATAGAAAATTTAGATACTTTAATAAAATCCTGATAATTTGATAAAGTAGTTATTGACTTTTGATTTCGGTCTACTCGTGACTATACAGACCTGGTCAGGTTTTGGTTTACCTCGGCCTTCGGCCTCGGTCAACCAATACCTGACCAGGTCTGTATACTCACGAGTAGACCGAAATCAAAAGTCAATAATTGTATAATAAACAGCAAACACAAAACAACATCAATAAAGCACTGGAAACTACAGGGTACACACCGGCACTGAACAGCCAAATGAGAATCAAATAAGAACGCCAAAACATAAAAAAACAAAATGACAATACATAAGTGCGTTATTATCAGCAGTTAAACTGGAGCCGCGCGCTATTTGGAAAATGCATCAATTCAAATTAGAAAAGATTAAATAAGAGGGTGCTACTGAAATGCATCTTGTCCCAACTCCTGCTTGATAGAAATCCGTCGATGATCAATTTTGTGCTCTATTGTGAGTGTTGTTGAGATTGTCGTCAGGATCTTCTTTATCTCATTGGTTGTATCTGAAAATCACTTTGACTATCCGAAACACGTATCTGTTGCAATAAAATTGGTTTGAAATTTTCTTCAAGAAGGTAAAGAGTTGCAACACAACCGTATTATTATTATAATCACATTTCTTTTTTCAGTGTGGAACAGTTTCCCATCCCTACAATGCTATTTTGGTCATATTTTTCATTTAACTATACTACTGAATCGACCCTACACAAAATTTGGAGCCGCGCACTCTCTGCAAAGGACATGAACAATTTTGAATTAGAAAATAAAGCCACAGGGTGCTACTGAAATAGGCTGTGTAAGAAATCACTTCGGCATTCAATAAGTACCATTAGTACAGATGATAATATACTATCCGAAACACGTGCCTGGGGCAAAAAAATTGGTTTGAAATTTTCTTCAAGACGGTAAAGGGTTAGAACACTTCCGTATAATAAATTGAGGAAGACCACGGTTCAGCTGGCGCCGCCTTTTGACCACAATACGTTTAATAAAAGCGAATGGTGTGAATATCCGGATTAAGTGTGCGCGACCATCTATATAACAAATGACAGGTCACTTTAAAGATATCGTTAATAGGACTTATTCTGGAGTGGATTTTAAAAAAGAAAATATCTGGCTATCAAACTAAATAGACTCGTTATTTCCCACATACAATTACACAGACGGATAAGATTATGTAAACATCTTAGCAAATGAAAACGCACGTGTCTTTTTAAAATACTGAGGTTTTGTTGCTCTGCATGAAAAATAATTAAATTTAGATGAGACAGTTTGGAAAACAAACAGTAGTAGAAGAAAAACTTTGTTTCGTAATGGTAATGGGTAAGAATGGATTGCTAATTCTACACCATATTACAACGGAATCATCCATATTGGACTTTATGCATTCCTTTCAAATATTGAGATTGTATATCAATTCGACGCTTGTGTGTGTTTATTTTGTCTCTTCTTCAATATCATCCAGTTTTACTTACAAGATTTTAGATTTTCCAATGGCAGAAAGCAAGCGCAGGATACTTTTGCTTTCGACGGAAACGGCTGACTGCAAACGGAGATAACATCATGTTATGGAGCTGGTAGCGTAGTGGTTAGCGCGGTGGACTGCGCATCCATAGGCCGTTGGTTCGAATCTCACCGTCGCTGAGCATTGCAAATCATTGTAACCTTGGGCAAGTTACTTTACACTTCGTTGCACTCTCTCCACCTAAGAGTAAACTGGGTACCTGCCATATGAGACGAGCTTGTAATGTGAATGAAAAGCATTAGCGCCTAAACGGCAACTCTGCTTGTATACTCCCATGGGAGTTGAGAATGCACTAGATTGCACAGGTCTCGCTAGGGAGGTGATTGTAGAAGTCGCGTGAGGCTAAAACCAAACAGTTCGATATCTGGTTCAGTAGTTCAGTCGTACGATCTTTAGATTTATATAGGGATAGATGTCGTCTCTTTTATATTTTTTTCTTACAATTTGTTCGTTTTTTTCCCTAATTTTATTTTGTCAGGTCCCGTATCTGAGTCCTACCTTTAGTGCAAATTTCCTTTAGCGCGGTAATTAATATGCAGGAATGTTCCATGCATACGTCTATGCACAGTCACCGCGGCATATGAACATGTACTTTGGAAAATAAGGAAGCTTTGAAGCAATCTACACATTCATGTGCCAAGGTTACTGTGGGTTATGGTTCAATATTACACGTATAACTGAAATAACTGAAGATGTGCAGAGTAACTCCCAACCCTCTTCCGTGAAAGAGATTAGTTCCTTGTCACTTCAAAATGATTGCTGAAACCGTACAAGCTTTTTTTGAAAGCTAATACTTATAGAATTATTATCAATAAAGACGACAACATCACTGGATGAAAACAATGGAATGTGGGGGATCTAAAGTTGTCAATTAGCTGAGGACGAAAGTTTAAATTCATGTTAGCTAAAGTTTACACGTCTATGTCGTGCATTCAAAAACTTTACCACATGAAAATAAGTGCATACACAGAGTAAATGATACTGTAGTCGAAAGATTTGAAACGGTCTATCTTATGCAAAATAATCATCGCGATAAAATGTATGGTTTAGTCATGAATAGAAGCATTCATTGAATAATAAAGACACGCAATGTATAACACAAACATTGGTAAATTGATATATTTTCATTCTGCATGACTGATACCTATCCTCAATCGTTTCGTGCTGAAAGAGTCATGTTTGTGAAGTTCAGACTTTTGCATTTGATAATTTCATTTTATCTGAATTTCCTCTTTTTCGGACTGTAGCATGACTGATGAAACATAACTTGTTGAAATGGGCATATATTGCAATGAAATTATATAAAAGATTTTGTTTTTCAATATTGACGTTTTGTGCTTCATTTATTCAAAATCAGAAATCAGCATTTCTTGTCTTACCACGATACAAGCAACGTTCGCACAGAAAGTCTTAAGAACACTTTCCTTTTTTTATTTTGTGGTATAGCGGTAAATTGATTCATTCCCTGAGATGAAACTATTGTAATTGTTGCATTTCGCATGTAAACGCTCGTGACGTCACTTTGCATGAGCTCTACAGATCTGTTCTAAACCATAGGGATTCATCGCGCTTTCCGGTTGCTTGATTACTATGATAGACACCTTTTCTGTACGACCTAGAAATACGATGTTCGTAAGAGACGCAGTAGGGGGGGGGGTATATCTCGGCTTGTACTGGAAGAATTCGTTATAGATACAGAAGAATTAATTTATCGAAATATAAAAAAGAAAATGAGTTTTACATCGATTAACTCATTTCTGAAGACTGAAAGATTGTAAAAATTGTACTCTATGTCTTCCGAAACGGAAGTAACCGGATGTGACAGTTCTACCGAATTGAAGCGGCGGGTGTTGCATGCAAGCAGATGCTTACTCTTCCTGGGCACCTGGTCTCACTCCCATATCGGGAGTTCGCTTCTTTTCATATGGTGGAGGTTTTTGTTTGTTTGCTTTAGTTTCTGTTTTATCTTGATTTCGTATGCTTTACTTACTGATTTATCGATAGACGCCGAGTTAGAACCCTTTAAAAATAACCCATACATTGTAGTTCGTCAAGCAACTGGGAAGTGCAATGAATCCTTGTGCTGCAAACTGAACCCAAGGTGACCAAAATTTTAAAGTCACCCTTTGACATGGTAAACACAGAAAACAAATATTGAAACCGAAAATTGTGGTGCATATACATATCTAGAATAGATGTCAGAATTTGTGCTTTGTTACGGGAATGGAACACATAGCAAGTGTAACCTTCTATGTTAGACAGTTTACTGTGACTTACTTACATACAAATTTATCACATGATATTTCCTTCAATAAAGCACCATTTTTTTAGTTTAAATTTACTGTTTTTTTTTCAGATTTTCTCAGTTAATACACACACGTTGTATAACACTGTCAAAATACATATCATGTTTTGAAGTACCTTTCTTGTTATTATTTTAACACCAAAAACATCTTTATTGAAAACTATCAAAAATGATTTATTCTTACGTGTTTTTTGTAAAGACATCTGGTTAAAGATTGATATATGGCAGTCAAGCTTACCATAACATTACATTATTTTCGTCTATTATATGCATTTCGTTATTCTAAAGAGTAAAGATCATGAAGATATGCCTTTATTTTCATGTACATATAAACATTTTGTTATCTATTTTGAAAACAATTTTCTTCCTTGGTTGCCTTGAACATATTGCAGATATTGTAACTTACTACTTTATCATTTTCTTATATGTTTCGAAGAGGAGCTCTTCATCGTGAATGCCATGGTTACTTGCTATATACGTTTTGAGTGACGTTATGTTCCTTTTGTTTACTTTGGTAAGCAGCGTATTGTCATGGATTGGAATCCCTAGTGTTTTTGCGACAATACCGATGTAAACGTCGTCAAAAGGTAAATATCTGACATAAGGAAACACTGATTGTAGTTTTCGGACAACATTTGCAGACATAAATATTGTACCTCCTGTGATATACTCGGGATATATTGGATACGGATACGACTTCTCGTCTATACACCACTTTGATTTATTACTTCTTTCAGGTAGAGCCACCCAGATCGGAATTCCAGAATAAAGATTTTCTTCCATTTCTTTCGGAACTGTTGAGAGGAATTTGATCGTACTTTTCACATTGACAATAAGGTCGTCATCAACAAAGAACACAAATCTTGCGTTCCTGCAGTACTGAGTCGTCCATTCTAGCGCCATAATCATCTTCAGCGTGTTGTTTCTGTAGGCGTCTGTAAAACTACCCTGAATGATATCTCTATGGATTAGATCCTCATCATCTATCATATAACGTTCTCTATGGGAATGTCCAAGAGAGAACACAACGACAGTGTTCTTCTTATGTTCCATTAAGTTCCTGATCCATGTCTTACGTAATACTTGCCGCGTATGGTAGTGCTCTACGCCCGATTTTACAACAACCAGTAGGTAAACATTCTTGCCTCTACAAATATTAATTGGACTGTGAATATATGAGTAAGAATATTTGTTGACGATTGTCAAATTTACAACCTGATTTGAGAGAAGATTTCGAGAGAGAGCTTTTATATCCAAACCAGAGGTGTAATTTTCGGTAACCTCTTTTGATAAATTAGCCAGAGATGATGAAGTTAATTTTTTCAATAACTTTAGAAATGATTTCGAATTGATCTCCGTATTGTTTAATGTGGTGCTACATAAGTTATACAACTTTGTCACAGACTGGAGTATCCGTGGAGTCAGTACCATTGCTAACTTCTTTGGGAAGATATTCACGGCTTTGTTGACTTGTCCCTTAATTTTGTTCTGTGACTCTTTATTGTGTGTATTTTTCAAGCAGAGATCAACAGGAACATGTGCTGTAGTAGTTTGGAAACTTTCAAATCTATTGCTGTTGGTAGCAGACACGTTCGAGTTTATACCACTTTTGGAGAAGTCTTCTAAAATCTTTAGAATTGAAATGGCAAAGAACAGTAAAACGCAGCCGCCACTAAGTCGTCTAATTCTTATTTTCAAGAGCATCTCTTCAATGTTACTTTGATCTGAAAGATTTCAATTATAAAGAAATAATTTAAATGGTGTAAGAAAAATAATATATATAAAAGTACAGGTTTTACATGTATGCACAATCAGATACACAAGATAACAAAAAGAAATTATATTTTGAAAATGCTGAATAATGTTACTCTTAACTTGAAATACAATTGTTGTCTTGTTGACGTATTTTCAAGCATAATAGTACCAGGAAAAGGGCAATAAGTTTATTTTATAATAATTTCTTAATATTTCACTTTGGAACATTAAGAATAAAAAAACAAATTATGAATAGCAAGCGATATAAGTCCCTTACCGGCATGAATCCATGTCCTTCAGCTCTGCCTTGACCTGTGCTTACACCAAAAGATAAATCCAGCATCGAAATAAGTTCAATATGTGTTTTAGAAAAAGGTATGGAAAACAGGAAAATTTAATGAAATTTGCTATGAGGCCATACCTTTTGTGAGATGAAATAAATCAAACGTACTTCAACTTATTCTTTATCAGACTATAATGTATCTGCATACCAAAAATCAGCTCAATATCTACATGAATAGGCATGAAAAGACTGGAAACTGAGAAGTTCATTGAAATTTGCTAAGTGCAGGGGCCATAACTCCTGTAGAAACGGGTCAATAAAATTGAAACACGAACTTGATTTGTATCACATATTATATGTATATTCACATACCAAAAATGATTTCAATATCTGCAATACCATGGAAGAGAAACCCGGAAAACTGAGAATTTCATGAAATTTGCTCAGTCCAGGGGCCATAACTCATGTAAACATAGGTCATTCGGAACCAAACTTGAACTTGATCTGTATAACACTAAGATGTAATCACAAATAAAAAATATTTCAATATCAACAACAACAGCCGAGAAAAGTCCGGAAAACTGAGAATTTCATGAAAATTACTTAGTCCAGGTGCCATAACTCTTGTAGAAATGGGTCGATCGGAACCAAACTCAAATTTGATCTGTATCACATTGAGATAAGCTCACATACTAAAAATGAGATCAATACTGCAATGAAATCGAAACAAGAGCCCCAGGGGGCACAACGCTCACCTGATACCCATGCACGCTCTAATTGACATACTGACATTGAATACTGATAGTGCCAGTACCAGGATTTTAGCCCACAACCTTTCTAACAAGATTTTTGCCGGATGCAGACAAGTTTTTTTTTAGACAACCTTTAAAAGTACAAACAAGAGAAAATAGTCACATTTCAAAACAACAACTTTTTTACTGATTTGAAAAGATGGATTATGCGATCCAAAGTCATATGCCCAGCTAGTATAGTTCGATTATGCAACATCAAAAATAAAATCATTTTGTAAAATTCCACATAAATGTGCAACAGAAACAGAATAAAACAATGAAATGATTTCATAAATTAAGTTTATTTAAAATTGAACACCAAACCTTTCATTATTAATGGCTAGTATGCCAGAAAATAATAAAGCCTGTGTTTGTGAAACACGAATGCCCCGCGGTGGCATCTTTGTTGGTATAAACACCATTTTCTGTTAAGTATGTGAGAGGTCAGGGTCAGAGTAATGTTGGTATCAATGGAAAGATCTTGTCACAAAGAATACACATGTACAATATGAAAGCCCTATCACTAACCATTCAAAAGTTATGCCCAATGTTAAAGTTTTTGAAAAGTAGGTCAAAGGTCAAGGTCAAGGTCACGAGGTCAAAAATTTTGGTATCAATGGAAAGGTATTGTCACAAGGAATACACATGTGAAATATGAAAGCTCTATCACCTTCCTATCAAAAGTTATGCCCAATGTAAAGTTTTTCAGACAAACAGACAGACGGACAGGCCAAAAACTATATGCCCCCATATCTTTGATTCCGGAAGCATAAAAAACAAAGACTTTTCGGTTTTGCCTTTATTATATTAAATTATACAGAAATCTATGAATGAGAGCTTTTGAATAGTATTGATTTCATCTTAATACATGTAACGTACAGTCAAAATCGTGTTAATCCAATTAACACAGACAAGTTGTTAGCGGACAATATTAATTCAAGTGAGTTTTGCAGAAATTGAGCCAATTTATTTTCCAAACAGCAGTGTACGGTGTATCAAACCTCATGACCCAGTGAAGCCACTTGGACAAATTATTTTCGGTAAATATGCTGAAATGCGGTGCTTGGAAATATATTTTTAGCATATTGAATCAATAGTCGTGATAAATTTAACTTCGAACTTGATCTTGTCTTTTATGCAATCTACAGATAGGTTTGAAAATATGCAAAATTCGGAACATTTTCGATGAGGACGCAGAGTTCCTGTAAAAAAAGTGAAATTTGCGAAAAAAGGACATGCATGACCCCCCCCCCCCTTTTTCTTTAAATTTTTATGCATGCCAAAGATTCGCAATCAAAAAAGACCAATTTTACAGACTTCCGGGCATTTCAAGTCAGTCAAAATTTTTAGTGTGCACCTTTTTATTTCCTGTAGTTACCCCTACTAAAGGGGCAAGGAGGTATTGAACCAATCAAATCTGTAACACAAGATATATGGCGACTATGTTTACCATAGATACAGAAATAAGACAGAGAAAATAATCATTAAATAGGGAAATTGTTCTGAAATATGCATGTATGAAAAAAAAGCAATCCAAGGAATGCTTGTGTCGCCTGCGTAGCGGATTTTTTTTTTATTGAAATTAGGTCAAATATCAAGGGCAAGGTCACTAGGTTAAAAATTATGGAATGTTTAGAAAGGTCTTTTCATAAGGAATACAAATGTGAAATATCAAAGCCCTATCACTTACCACTCAAAAGATATAGCAAATCATAGATTTGTTGAAAAGTAGGTCAAATATATAGGGCAAGTGCACGAGGTAAAACATAGGTAATCACAGATTACGAAGCTCACCTCGTGACAGCAAAATTCAATTCAAACATATTTCTTAGTACATGTATATTGGCTTTTAAAGGCAAAACCACTCAAGCAGAAAAAGTAGGTCAAGGTCATTTTATGAAAGTTTGATCAAAGATACATCCAATATGCAAGTTTGGTACATGTAGCAGTTATACTTTGCTCAATATTGGCTTTTAAAGGCAAAATCACTCAAGCGGAAAAAGTAGGTCAAGGTCATTTTATGAAAGTTTGATCAAAGATACATCTAATATGCAAGTTTGGAACATCTAGCACTTATACTTTGCTCAATATTGGCTTTTAAAGGCAAAATCACTCAAGCGGAAAAAGTAGGTCAAGGTCATTTTATGAAAGTTTGATCAAAGATACATCCAATATGCAAGTTTGGTACATGTAGCACTTATACTCTGCTCAATATTGGCTTTTAAAAGCGAAATCACTCAAGTGGAAAAAGTAGGTCAGATGCTGCATCCGATGCATGGGTCCATCTCGGCATCCAAAGATGAATCACTTGTGCAAGTTTGGTTACTGTAGCATTAGTACTTTGTCAGATACTGAGCTACCCCAAACTTCTTATCCAAATCACTCAAGCGGAAAATGTAGGTCAGATGCTGCATCCAATGCATGGGTTCACCTCAGCATCCAAAGATGAATCACTTGTGCAAGTTTGGTTACTGTAGCATCAGTACTTTGTCAGATACTGAGCTACCCCAAACTTCTTAACCAAGTCACTCAAGCGGAAAATGTAGGTCAGATGCTGCATCCGATGCATGGGTTTACCTCAGCATCCAAAAATGAATCACTTGTGCCAGTTTTGTTACTGTAGCATTAGTACTTTGTCAGATACTGAGCTACCCCAAACTTCTTAACCAAGTCACTCAAGCTGAAAATGTAGGTCAGATGCTGCATACGATGCATGGGTTCACCTCAGCATCCAAAGATGAATCATTTGTGCCAGTTTGGTTACTGTAGCGTTAGTACTTTGTCAGATACTGAGCTACCCCAAACTTCTTAACCGGACGCAGACGCGGACACGGACGCGTGGGGTTATAGCATAAGCTCACTCAACTTCGTCGAGGTGAGCTAAAAATGATGGTATGTGAAGAAAGGTCTTGTCACATGGAATGCAAATGTGAAATATCAAAGCCTATCACTCAGCAATCAAAAGAAATAACCAATCTAAGATTTTTTGAAAAGTAGGTCAAATATCTAGGTCTTGGTCATGAGGTCAAAAGTTATGATATGTGTAGAAAGGCCTTGTCACAAGAAGGAATACACATATGAAATATCAAAGCTCTATCACTTACCAATCAAAAGATATAGCAAATCTTAATTTTTTTGAATAGTAGGTCAAATATCTAGGTCAAGGTCATGAGGTCAAAATTATGGTATGTGTAGAAAGGTATTGTCAAAAGGAATACACAAGAGAAATATCAAAGCCCTATCACTTGCCAATCAATAGATATAGCCAATCTTGGTTTTTTTTTAAAAGTAGGTCAAATATCTAGGTCAAGGTCATAAGGTTAAAAAATATAGTATGTGAAAAAAGGGCTTGTCACAAGAAATACACATGTGAAGTATCAAAGCCCTATCACTTACCAATCAAAAGATATAGCCAATCTTAGATTTTTTGAAAAGTAGGTCAAATATCTAGGTCAAGGTCACGAGGTCAAAAAATATGGTTTGCGTAGAAAGGTCTTGTCACAAAGATTACACACGTGAAATATCAAAGCCCTATCACTTGCCAATCAAGAGATATAGCCAATATTAGATTTTTAGAAAAGTAGGTCAAATATCTAGATCAAGGTCACAAGGTCAAACATTATATGTGTAGAAAGGTCTAATCACAAGGAATACACATGTGAAATATCAAAGCCCTATCACTTATCAATCAAGAGATATAGCCAATATTAGATTTTTAGAAAAGTAGGTCAAATATCTAGGTCAAGGTCAAAAGGTCAAAAATTATGATATGTGTATAAAGGTCTTGTCACAAGGAATACACATGTGAAATATCAAAGCCCTATCACTTACCAATCAAAAGTTATGGGGTGTGACACCCAAGTGTGACAGACAGACGGACAGACGGATGGACGGACAGACGAACAACTGACAAAGTGATCCCTAAGTGTCGCTGTTCTTCGCAGGCGACACAAAAAGTCAACATCTTAAAAATAAATTCAGCGTATATTTGATAGCATATGTGGCCAAGTTAATTCGAAGTATGAAAATAAGTACACAAAGCCAAACTAGCTATAGCTTGTCTTATTTAAAAAATCATTAAAAATCTAAAAGTTGATATTTTGACAAAATTCTTTCACAGTTTCATTTCTAGCGATAAATATAAAAATAAGAGAAAAAAAAACTGAAAAAGAGAAAAAAAAATTGTTGGGGTCCCGCCGGGGTTTGAAGCTACTCCCCATGGGTCCATTTGGCATGGAAAACATACATTATACCATGTACAATCTTAAAAAATATTCCTTAAAAATCCAAAAGTGGATATCTTGACAAAATTCTTTCACTTGTAGGGTACCATGCATGAGTACCTCATACCTACAAATTGTCATGACAATCTGAAGAGTGGTTATAGAAAAGAAGCAGAAAATGTATGAAAATCAACCCCCCCCCCTTCCTTTTTACATAAGAAAAAATTCATAAAAAATCAAAAAAATAAATTTTCAGCATAAAATACATATCAAAGCATTAAGTAAGTTAAATATGATAAATATGTAGTAAATGAGTGTGTAAAATCATACACTTATTGAGTTATTTAAAGAAATAGTGCAAAAATTTGCATTTCTGACAAAGTCCGAAAAGACGTCAAAAACGCGTCAAAAATTTGACTTCGAAGTGGAACCAAAAATAACAACACTTCTTAAGACATCTCTCTAGATCATCCTGATGCTTTCGGTTTGTCGATACATGCTTCGGTTCTGAAGAAGAAGTTTGTCAAAGGAGGGTACCCCCCGTGACCTACTTTTGGCTGTGGTGGCGCCACCTGTTGACAGATCCGGACGAAAAACAACAACACTTGTAGGGGACCATGAGTACTTCATACCTACCAAGTTTCATCAAAATCCCTTCAGCCGTTCTTGAGAAGAAGTTTAAAATGTGAAAAGTTTACGACGACGACGGACGACGACGGACGACGACGGACGACGACGACGACGACGGACGACGGACGACGGACGCAACACTATGACAATAGCTCACTTGAGCCTATGGCTCAGGTGAGCTAAAAAAGTCTGGAAGACTAAAGTGTGACAGACAGACAGACAGACAGACGGACAGACAAACGGGGTGGAAACTATAAGTCCCCTCCGGCGAGCCGGTAGGGGACTAATTAGCAACCCGTCTCATAAGAAATAAAATCTGAAAAAATAAAGTCTGAAAAGTATTTAATAAATCAAAGAAATGAAAGTATGTTGTCACCTATATCATCTAATCAGAAACTTGAAAAGTTTTTGCGATGAATTAAATACTTAAGGGGTAACGAGTGGCTGGTAAGCGAGCTAACTCGCACAGTCAATAACTTCGTTTCAATCCGTGTTGAACTGTTTTCCCGTTAAAGTCAGAGTCAAATTTTACAAATTATCGGAACTCTTTAACAAAGAGTTACATAAAAAGGTTGTGGTTTGACTCGCACCAAAAAGTTTTCGCACTGGAAATATTCGCATTTGACAACCCTTTACTAGTCCAACGCGGGAATGCACGCACAACTTTTTAAAACATTGAGGATAAAATCCAAATGACTTGATCGCTAAATAATGGGAATATTCACTTATAATTTTACGGTTAAACGAAAAGACTAGGGCATCTATTTTTGATATAGCATAGTTTTTATCACGTCTGGTGCTCTGGATCAGTGGAAATCGTCAGGACTTATTCTTTTTTCCGATGATTTCCTCAAAATCGTATTCCCATTACCTTAAATTTTATTTTATTTGGCTGATTTTTCTCGTCTTTATACGTATAAATTTTATAACAACAAAAGGTTAGAGAACACCCCCTCATTCGCTTGGAACCCCCCCCCCTCCCCTCGCCTAGGAAAAAATCTAATAACGTTCATTTAGAAAGTCTAAATAATTCTAAAGAGGATCAGGTTTTTATTCGAAAATGAGAAGAAAATGACATGTCGTGTGATTGCCTTTACTTCACAAGAATATATTATACAGGAAAGATAACTCTAGCAACTTTTGTATTTGAAACTTTGAAGCTGATCAGATTTGCCGAGCTGTAACATAAAAAGTATTGATGGATACCTCAGTGTTTAATGATTTTTTCTACTTTTTATGTCCCAGTACATGAATATTACATAAGTTGCATCCCCCCAAAAATATTCTGCAACAGTTATTTTTTTAGATTTCTATTAGGTGTACAAATTTTGTGCATTGTCTCATGAGACTGTCACCATCTTCAATATCAGTTTCTGATGAAGTATTGATGGAAAGGTGTACCAAAATTACTGTCATATGCTTCAAAGTCACTCATATTTTCAGTAAATAATAACAAATAACTGAAAAAAATTATTCAGATTTTTAATTTTTTCTGTCATTTATACAAGCAGACACTCGTTACCCCTTAATGGGTGTGGACAAAAGTTTATTGGCCATATTGGATTTGACGCGTGAAACATACTTGAAAATATGCCGTTCTGCAGTATTAAGACTCCTATTCTAACCGTTTTAATACAAAATTTATGTACCTCAACATATTAATTTTCCCATCTTTCTGAGCAAAAACTGCATAAATATTTTTTACGACGACCATTTGATCTTGTGCACCGATTTGCGCAGCTACAGCTCTGCAGAATTAATGATTAATACTAAAACCTACCTTAAAAGTTACTATTATTATGGGCAGATGGATACAAACATTTGTCCGCCAATTTTTATCATGCTTTCTCAAAATGTCGGGTATCTGCATTTCACACGCCGGCGGCTAGTAGCAATATCAATGAGTCAAAGAAGAACCTGACGATAACCTCAACAGCACTCACAATAGACAACCGAATTGAGCATCGACGGACCCCTAGCAAGCTAGAGGTGGAACCAGATGCTCGGAAGAAGTAAGCATCCCCTGTTGGCTGGCCGCACCCGCCGTCAAATGGCGGGTCCCTGGGATGTTGCACATTTGTAATTTGTCACCAATAATTCACAAAACTGTCTACCGTTTCTAATATATATCATGTAAATAGTTAATAAATGTATCGCAAACAGCCGAAATTCTAGTGAATTACCTAAGGAACTTTAAATTCTTTTATCTCTTTAGTTTAAACATATTCTATTTCTCAAAATGCAGAAATGGGAATACGGCAAAAACTCGTTTTTATTTTTTCTACCTGTGTTGGGGCGGATCGGCAAGTGAAAATGGCTTCCTGTAAAAATTCGTGTTCGAAAGGACCCTTTGTTCCATTAACACGAGATTTTTATCATTATGAGACCTTGTACTCAAAATTGAAGGGCAAATGTTTGTAGATATAGAATAAATGTACATGTAATGTTTAAGTTAAGTTATAGTAATATTCATAAATTCTTCTGAGGTGCAGCTTTGCATGAATTTAAAAGTTTTCTAATGTAAAAATATCAGTGTAATTTTTCGTAGAAAAGATTGAAAAATGTAGCTATTGAGGTAGAGAATACTTGGGGTTAAAATAGTTTAAGTTTGAGCCATGATTCAGTGTAAGGAAAGATTTTCGATAATACACTACATAAAATTCATTATGGCGAATAACAATTTGTCCACACCCCTTAGCTGATCCCGTTTTCCTTTTAAAAATTCAGGATTTCACGGTGTACAAACGGACGGAAATACACAGATCAACAAACACATGCATATTTGTAAACACGCAATCTCTGATTCTTGCCATAATACTGGATTCATACATATATTAATCTTACATAAAATGTATTTCTTTTCTTCCTATGTATTAATGACATAACTTTCGTAATTCTTTGATCAGTCAACACAGCGAAATAAAAAAAAATTAGCGTTTGTGAAACACGAATGCCCCCATCGGCATCTTTGTTAGTAAAACTGCTACAATGTCAAACTCCAAGGTCAAAGTCAAAACTATCGGTACATTTGTATCCATGGAAAGGTCTTGTCACAAGAACTGCACATGTATAATATAAAAGTCCAACCACTAACCATTCAAAAGTTATGTCCAATGTTAACGTTTTCTTTAAAGTCTTCCAAGGTTAATGTCACAAGGTAAAAGTTTTTGTATCCATGGAAAGGTCTTGTCACAAGGAATACACATGTGAAATATGAAAGTCTTATCACTGAAAGTTATTGCCAAGGCTTAAGCTTTTGCAAACATCACGGATTAACACACACGCTTAAAGATAAAAAAGTTAACAGAGATAAGGAAAGCAATTGCATCTTATCATTAAAACATGGAGAACAACATTATTCAAGTCATTTGAATGTCGAATTTCATTGGTTGTTTGCTCCTTAGTTACGGCTGTAAAACGAGAACATACTAGGCTTTGACGTTGCTAACGTAACATTTCGCTTTATAATCACAAAAATATAGATTGCAGTAGAATGGAAATAACAAGATACTGACGTTATGTTTGCGGACGGTAAATTGTTAACGTCATCAAATTCATTAGCATTATTTTAGAGCAGATAAATTTACAGCATGGACCAGACATTCACGTTTCGGGTATTTAACCTTCGTCAGTGATCGTGAATCTAAATAATGCAATATGACAAAAATCTGTGAAAATTATGTCCTAAATATACCGAAAGATGTAGCAAGATGGCTGGAATATGATGCTACAGGACCCAGGTTTTAAAAATTTGAGAAAATTTTGTAAACAGAAATTTTGAAATGCGTTTGAAGAAACGACCAACCGAAATTGATCGAACTTGGCTACATGTGCCCTCGGGGACTCCTGGTCCACCAGCAGTGACACTCACCAAGTGATAGAACTGTTTAACGTCTTCAAATTCATCATCATTTTAGAACAGATAAATACTGGTTTTATAGTGCAAACGTGTCGCCAGAAAAACTCAGTTTGCGACCGTAACCGTCCGCAAACATAACATAAGTATCTTGTTATTCCTTAATTACAAATGTAAATGAAAAAAATGTCCACAGTGCTCTTTTCAAAAATTCAAAAAATGAAATTCATTGTACGTAATGCCTCTGAAAATTATGATAACAAACCTGCACAAATTTGAAAAGATGAAAATACAAATAGGAGCTACAGGAAACTTCTGGCTTCTATTGTATATATTTAGATTGCGTGGAATAGAGATTGTATTATGTCTTTACGATCAACTATACATCCAAGATAAAAGTCCTTATATGTAAATTCCTATGGGAATTGTAATGATTTTACCTTACTTTCTCTACTTTTAGACTGAATAACTGATAAGTGCTTCTTCAGTGTTTATTACATTTATTGATCCCAAATCTTTTCCTACATATATATATATATATGTGTGAATGTATCGAAAGAATATTATAGTCTGAAAGCGCTTAACTAAATTCTACGATGCTCAAACCTTCTAAAATCTATAAAACTATTAGAAATGTAAAACAAAATTGGCGACATTTTGATACAAATTAATGATATTGGGTAGCGCGCCAGCCCTCGCCTATGGAACGACCTACTTGTAATAGATCATTCAAATTGCATAATTCTTTTTTTCGGCGAGGATCGGAGTGTTCTTCTAACCTGAAGATTTGTAATTTAGAAAAGTAGTTCTAACTGTAAATCTTCTTGAAGAAAATTTCAAACCAATTTTAATATACAAGGCTTCGTGTTTCGGTTAGTAAATCCTCATCAGTGGTACTTAACTAATGCCGAACTGATTTTCAGACATTGCCAAATGTTAATCACCGTAAAACATGAGATTTACCTTCGTTTACGAAACTTTCCTACATATGAAAACCTTCCATGGGGCTTTAATGTCTAATTAGTGAGTGAAATTTATATGCATTAAGTTTGAAGAATATTTGAATTTGATAATTATGTTAGACGACATACGTTTACATTTATACCACTTGATGAGTGTCACTGCTGGTGGACCAGGAGTCCCCGAGGGCACATGTTACCAAGTTCAATCAATTTCGGTTGATTGTTTCTTCAACGCATTCTAAATTTTTTGTTATCAAAATTTCTTGAAATTTCTTAAACGTGGGTCCTGTAGCATGATATCCCAACCATCCTGCTACGTCTTCGATACACATGTAGTAACTTTCATACTTTTTTGGCATATTGCATTGTTCAGATTTGAGGATCACTGACGAGGGTTCATTACCCGAAACGTGCATGTCTGGTCCATGTTGCCAATTTATCTGTTCTTAAATGATGCTATTCAATTTGAAGACATTTACATTTTTACCACTTTGTGAGTGTCACTGCTGGTGGACCAGGAGTCCCCGAGGGCACATGTACCAAGTTTGATCAATTTCGGTTGATTGTTTCTTCAACGCATTCTAAAATTTTTGTTATCAAAATTTCTTGAAATTTCTAAAACGCGGGTCCTGTAGCATCATATCCCAACCATCCTGCTACGTCTTTTGGTACGCTTTTTCGATAAACATGTAGTAACTTTCATACTTTTTTGGCATATTACATTGTTTAGATTTGAGGATCACTGACGAGGGTTAAGTACTCGAAACGTGCATGTCTGGTCCATGTTGCCAATTTATCTTAAATGATGCTAATCAATTTGAAGACGTTTACATAAAAGCATTAAAATTATTAGAAATAATACCTTACTGATGATTTGTTTGAAAGATATAACAAAATAGAATATTACCCGATTCCACTTTGTTGAAATTGAAGACGATTCTTCCTTTATCCTCATACACTTTGTTCTAGATTAATCAAATTGACAAAATGTTGAACGACTTTTCAACATCAAGTCAGTTTTACGGAAATTTAAATTCTTTTTCTCAGCTCTTTGTTTTTGTCAGATGTTATTTCTATGTCGTAAAGGAATGAAACGTGATATCGGATGTTATACGACGCAAAACAATAAATGAAGCTTGAAATGTTCTCAACCATGCCACACTGGTGTTAAGCGCCGGCTCGCAACTTAAGTTACGTAATCCGTAATGGAAGCAGGTTATACAGGTTTAAACTAGATGCATATAGTACATATTGGAATGTTCAACGGGTGGAAGACACGTACTTTACTAAGACAATTTCAGTACATGTATTTGTAGTCTCTTTCTGAAATAAAGTCCGCCTATATAGAATGCTCAAATATAGTGACCAGCAGCCAATATCACGAAAATTCTTACGAACGATTTTCATACGTAAGTATAAAAAATTTCCTAAACTCGATTTCACCAAAGTTCGTAAGTAAAGAGATACGATTAAAATTGTTCGTAACTTTGCGACTGCCTCGGGGTTGTCGCAAGTCATTAAGAACCATTCAAATACTTACGAATTTCGTAAGTTAATCTACGAAAATTCTTAAGTACAGTATAAAAAAACAAAATGGCGTCGGTTTACTTGTTGTAAATGATTGCTAGTCAAAGTATGTAGAGAAATTAAAGATTTCAAAGGTCCAGAAATCGCGCATGCACATAAGCACAGGAAGCTTCCGTTGCTATGCATTAGAATACTTGCGAAAAATATTACGAAAATAATTTAAAGAATTTTCTTAGGGAATTACGTACGCATTCGTGAAGTTGTCATAAGTATTTTCGTAAGAAATACGTAAGTACGTTTACGTAAGAAAATACTTACGAATTTTCGTGAAATTGGCTGCAGATATGATTATATATAGATTTGTTTATTTTATTTTTCTGTAATTGGTTCTAATTTTCCGAGATATGTATCAAAGTCTTATTTCTTATTCTGATTTCAATTGGAGCTTTGCCGCTACTACCATTTTCAAACTAATGACAAATGATCCCTATTTAATTAGACATTTTTCACCATGACGAACTTCGCACTACGTACTTCGAACTTCGCACTTTAATGTTATAAATGGGTTGCATAAAAACACGCCAGTAGTACAGGAAGTCCTATATTCCATTTCCATTGAGTATGCTAATCACGATGGAGATGACTCCGCTTATGAGTTTATACGTGAATTGCAGCTACTCCATTGATTCTTCAATGTTCGAAGTGCGAAGTGCTAAGTTCGTCACGATGAAAAATGTCTATTCTGATTAGCGATTATCGTAGTTCATGTTTACGTGGTACGTGTAACATTTTTTCGGTAATTTATACTCGTTTTCAGTAATATTTTTATTTTTACTAGAAATGAATTTTCCGATGTTATATACTTCAAATTGATGATTTACCAATAAACTCGTGAGACAGTCAAACAACAGATATCACACATTCTCGCAATATTTTCATCGTGACGTCAAAATAAAAGGCATGACAACACGTCAAGGTGCTTCAAGACGGTGCGATCAGATGTGACGTCACAATCGAAAATTTTGCCAAATGGGCATCTGTGTGTATAAAATCAAGGTTAGGAACGGTGATATCTTTTATCTGGAAAATGGACTATTTAGACCGACTATAGATCTCTTTATAGGACGAATGTCCTTTAAAGTACTATTAAAAAGATATCTATCTTTTGTAACATCAGAAAATAAATAATCTGCCTTAAATTTAACCTAAGTCTCTAGTGCCCACACCTTTTTACACTTGGAAAATAATTATGATTTTTGTAAGAATAATACGGAATTATTTTGTTTTCTAAAATTCCGTCATTTATAATTTTTAGGTATGTATCATATACATGTAAGATACAATGGGCACTAGTGGTATTTCTAATCGTCAATTTTTTTCTATTCCTTTAATTTCATTCTAAAATTGAAACGAATAATTGAGCTTCCAATGTTAATGTGCACAGAATAAAATATAAATAAATTACATATTGATGGACGATATACATTTTTGTGTAAATTTCATTTTCCCCATGATTTTTATGTCTGAACTGTCGATTGTATCATATATGATAAGGTCAATTTCAGGTACAATTTCTTGTGGTAAAACTCACAAGGGAGACAAACCGTTTGCAAAGTTTATTCCCTAGCTTGAGATTAAGCGTTTTCTCTGAGTTACTCTTCTTTAAAAAAAAGTACATTTTGAAAGTATTCTTTTCTGATCGCATTTATGGATATGTCTGGTGATTGTTTTATGTCAGAATACGTCAACATATACCTAGGTCTAAGTAGAGTCCATGTTTTCCATCCATTGAACATCCATATACATGTATGTACTATTCCATCTGGTATTAATGAAATATGTCATTTAGCTGAACACCAGTGATGTCAGTAACAGAAAAAAATATTAAAAGCTATTTTCCGATCTTAGCCTTTCAAACTGATCTTCATTAGGAAATAGACTGAATTACGGTGGCCGTAAAGGGCCGTGTGAAAAATAAAATTATTGCGTGGGTACGAAATATTATTGCGAGGGAACGAAATAATATTGCGAGGGAACGAAATAATAGGCCGTAAATTGTGCAATAAAGGGGAGTGAATATTCGATAATATATCTAGGGCCATGTGTATTCGGTTTGACAAATCTGGAATATAATCTTTTGAGAAATAAAGATTAACTATGATATTTTTTATTGTTATTTCTCATTGTAGTCCATTTTGACATAGCAATCGCAAAATCTTGACATATTTGCATATATTTGCTCACTATGAATTTAACGAGGGAAAAAAATGAATTTGAAGATTTTTTAGTTTTCTTAACTAACTTCTTTTGATTGATTCAGAACATATCTAATGAATATATTAATGAACAGAGCAGATTATGGTTCTGAAGATAATATGTCCATCTGATGGCGAAACGTAGCACAGCACAATTTGAACAGAAGTTAAATTTCGAATTGAAAGTGATATAAGTTATTTTCAGGAAGAGAGACAATCTTTAACCGGTATGATTTTCATTCACAGAACATATTTAGGCCACATTTTTCTTAAAAATTGGAATACGGATTTTTTTTTTTCAAAAAATTGGGTCGGTTGACTGAAAAAAAATCCAATCTGCCTTTACTGACTGAACTTAAAGGTACATAAGGTCTCGTCAAGATCAAACAATGAATCAACTATTTTTGTCAAAATTTAACGCAAACGAGTCTATCATGCTTAAAAATTAGAAGCTGGTTGGTTACAAAAGACACATATGCCCTCACTACCGAGCTATGATCAATTATTGCTTATAAAATGGGTACCCTAATATAACCTATTTTTCTCCGTAGAAGACCGATTGCGAACACGTGTAAGCGCTTATTTGCATAAGGCTAGTACTGTATCAAAACAAAACAACATGGCTGACGGATAACACATGGGACGAAAATTAATCGACAATCGGTGTTATCAAAATCTGAAAAGAGATATGTAATGAACAAATAGTATTGGCTTTGTATTGAAAAGTTATAAATACCTAGCTTAGAGGACGACCGTGAAATTAAAAACTCTGACAAGTCTGAGGCAAAATTAGCTAAAGGGATCTACAGTGTACATTTACATGTATAGTTCTCTTTTTTTATCTATGAGAAGTATATACGCGTGTATATAAGTTTTACGTGTATATATATCCACAGTAATTTTGATATGTACTTATATAATATATATATTCACATGTGTATAGCAGACTACACCTGCCTCCCATTCAAGCCGTCATACACTCTTACACGTTGTTAGTCATTTGAAAGTGTTCGATTATCCACGTTCAAAATGGTGATTTGAATGGAACAGGATATCAATGCATGATGATTAATGAAATATAAGTGAGTTAGATTTTTTAGAGAGAATTTTAAAAAGACTGTATACATGATTTACTACATGTTTCATAGTAATACCACGATGTGAAGTTCATTCGAGCGATTGGCTGATCATGGTAGCGTGTTCCCTTTGACCTTGGTGAACGTGACATATTTCTACATACTGTATATGCAAATAACAATTTCCGAAGTTTACCGAAATCGTGTGTACTAGAGAGTAAAAACGTCTATAAAACAAAAATGTTAGACTATATGTACCTTTAAATTTGAGTGATACACTGAACAGATATATGCTCAGATTGCTTTGCCAGTTCATTTTGTATTGACAGTGACCTTCCTACACTATTGTTGTTATGATATGTACTTGACATGAATGTACACTTTTATGACATCACGATATCATGACAATAAGCAAGTTAGGTAGCGGAAGCTTCGCAACTTCTAATTTATAAGATAAGTTTCTAAACAAACAACAACAACAAAAAAGCCTTAAAATGTCATCCATGGAAACTTACGGGGCATCCCATAAATCCGTATACGCTAATGAGACTATTTAACAAACGAGTAATTGAGTGTTTTCGTTGTATTTAGAAGGATGTCAAATGCTGAACGAAAGATTCTGGTCCTCTTCTTATATGTCCAATCTAGATCTTATAATGAACATTAAAGAAGTACCTATCAGTTATTCAGTTATGTTAAACCAGAATTCATACAGTGCCACACAAGGTGTCCAAACATCTTTTCTTGTGCTGTCTGAAATCATTGTCTCAAGCTCTACAATCACTACACGACTGTCTACTGGTCGACGTCACATGTCAGGCTTTGACTTTGTTCCATGGAACATATACCCCCGGTCAGTCATTACATTCATCTGAGGCAGTGTACCACGTCCCGGAGACTCTCATATTTGAACTAGGATTGTCAGAACATGCGAATTCAAAGACATGATATCCATCT
Source organism: Pinctada imbricata (assembly GCA_033119305.1). Lineage (NCBI taxonomy): Eukaryota > Metazoa > Mollusca > Bivalvia > Pterioida > Pteriidae > Pinctada > Pinctada imbricata. Next base: position 57,180,972 of record VSWD01000005.1, read on the forward strand.
CAATCACCTTCTTCTAAGATCAAAGTTTTACTTTCGTTTTCCATAATTTTACAATACTTTGTCAATCTCAATCTCCTTTTATAAAAGGTGACGATCAGTCTTTCGGTATTTTAACATGATTTTAATACAACTATTTCAAATTGTTTAACGAATAATAATTTTTAATTTTTCTTTTTTTTCTCATCTGAAATTCCTAGGATCAGAAAATAAAAGAAAATCAAAAAGATTATTTATTCTTTTCCAGATTAGCAAAAATTACGGTCGCCGGATCCGTTATCCAATTCAAAATTGTGGCCTTATACAAACTGGTTCCGATTAGGCTATGAATGTAATAGGGCCGTCAGAAGATGAAACGTAAAAGTGACAAAAGTTCAGACTTGGTTTCCATAGCAACGGAAGTTTTCTTTTGTAAGAAAAAAGTTAATTTTTGTCTCAATATATCATATACATCTTCCATACCAAAAATCTTTAAAATGGGTGACATGTCGTTTCCAAATGCTGTTGAAATGCTTTTGGTTCTTACATGTATACGGAAGTGGTAATAAGATTGTTCCACACCTAACCGTTTTAGGTCTTTCATTTACAAGTTGTTTTTATGATTGATATCAAGCATTTTTACAATAAACATTCACTACTGACCAAGATGTGATGTTTTACTTGACAATTTTCTCTATTGAAGAATATTTTTTTTTAAATTTCGACTATTTGTTTATGAAACTGCATATTAAACATCCTCGGAGTTTTAGGGGAGCCGTTATATATTACTGCAATTATTTTTCATAAGAAATGTTCGGTCTCTTTCTATAGGTAACTCTTTGATCTTATGAACGAATGTCAAAATCATTGATTCTGAAGTGTAAATTCTTGTTTTGTAAATATAGAAATAGAATGACGAAATTACATTGAAATCTTTCAAGCCATTTACAAAACTTTGTACCTGTAAGTGTGCTTTCCCTGAAGTATACATTATTTTATGAAATAAGGCAAAAAAGAAAAAATAATCTTCCCGTATTTTTTTGCATATTGTTGGGTATAGTCTATTTTAGTAGTCGAAAATGCAATGAAATTATAACGGAGTATCCTCGTGTTTTGCAATATATCATTCTTATTTACATCTTGAAATATCGTTTCATGTGCTCTCACTTATTCAAGGTAGATGAATCTCTGGTCCAAAATCGGGGAAAATTATGCATGGATAACCCATATTTTCTTTTCATATCATTGCACATTAGGTTAAGGTAATACAGGTTTCAAATATATTTGTGGTTAAAATGTTTCTACAATGTACAAAATGTGATTTTTGGATTTCCTAGTTCTAATCTCTTGAAAGCAATTAGATTTAGCTAGGGCAGTTGGGAAAATGAAACTGTAATAGTAGGTAAGAGAAATTTGTATTGTATTGTATTATTTATTTAGTTTGGGTAAGAATAAATTTCTAATTATACCCCAAACTAAAATGAAAAATTCCTATCGAATTTGAGCATGCCCCTCAAATGTCGACATCCTATATCTTTCTGATGCCTGTGTGTGTTTGTTTTTATCTTCTTCTTCGTAGATTGCGTTTAATGATAAAAGCATTAAAAATGTTGAGGTTAACCATCCCTATATCTTACTAGAATGACTATTAATGAAGGCAACTATAAAGCTGGATGAAAGGAATGGAATTTGGGGATTCATATTTGCCAATAACCTAATGTATGGACGGGAAGTTTAAATTCATGTAAGCTATAGGTCACACGTCTATAGGTCAATCATTCAAAACTAAACCCCATGAAAAATAAGTGCATAGATACAAAGTTATGTATACTGTAACCGTAAGATTTGAAACGGTCTATCATTAAGTCTTAATCACAATAAGACCAAAAAAAAAAAAAAAAAAAAAGATACGCAATATATTTTTCAAAGTATACCACTTCTTAAATGATGCCATTGAATTTGAAAACGTTTAAAATTTGATAGGCAAATGTGGAAATGTGCAAAATCAGTGACCAACATTTCCTGTTTGACCACGATGCAAGCAACCTTCGCACAGAAAGTCTTAAGAGCACTTTCCTGTATATTTAAGTCTTATTTTTTACAAAATCAAAAACTCTTCATAATTATCAACATATTTCTGACCTTTGAATTTTTGTGGTGTATCGGTTAATTGATATGATTTAAATAATAGTTATATGTTATTATCATAAACTGTTAAGTTCTTACATTGAAAATGAAAGTAAGTAATAAAAAAATGATAGTATCATATAGATGATATACAATTTGTTGTAAGATGATCAAGGCAATTCGATTATATATAACAGTACATGTGGCTTAATGCGCTGCTTAAATATATTTGACTTGCACAAAAAAAAAAAAAAACTTCAGCATTTAGAATCGGGTAATAATCTATTTTATTTTCAAAACTAGTTATCAGTAAGGTATAGTTTTTAATAGTTTTAATGTTTTTAACGTCATAAAACATCCGTAACTCAATTATCAAATTCAAATCTTCTTTAAACTTAATGCATATAAATTTCACGAAGTAATTAGAAATAAAAGTCCTATGGAAGGATTTCATCTGTAAGAAAGTTCCCGAAACGAAGGTATATCACTTATTTTACGGTGATTTACATTTAGCTGAAAATCGCTTCGGCATTTTATTAAGTACCACTGATGAGAATTTACTAACCGAAACATGTGTCTGGTGCATTAAAATTGGTTTGAATTTGTTTCAAGAATTTAAAGAGATAGAACACTTTCTTATTTCTTGCAATGAATCACATGAGTTCAACAATACACGTCATTTCTCGATTTCTTCGTTAACACATACACACCTTAGATAACACTGTGGAAACATGCATATCATTCTTGTTATTCCTGTAACACCAACAAACATCCGTATTGTATACTATCAAAAATAATATTTTCATCCGTGGTTTATTGAAAAATTATTTGTGTCTACATTGATATTTGCTGGTTAATATTCGAAATACATTTTATATGCATTTTGTTATTCTAAAGAGTAAAGATAGGGCTTTATATTCGTTCTCTTAAAAAGTTATCCACCGTAAAAAGAATTTCCATCCTAAGTTGTCTCAAACATTTTGGAGAAGAAATAGATTCTTTCACTTCTTACTCAGTGAGACATGAAAATTTACACTCGTGACGGAAATTATTCTTATATGTTTCGAAGAGGAGTTGTTCACTGTGAAAGCCATGATTTGCTAAAGACGTTTTCGGCGATTTTAAATTACTTATGTCTACTCAGGATAGCAGTGTATTGTCATGGATTGGTATTCACAGTGTTTTTGCGACAAAACGTGAACGTCGTCAAAATGTATCAATCGTACGTAAGGTATTACCGAATGCAGTTTTCGGACAACGTTTGGAGACATGAATATAGTACATCCAGTGATATATAGGATACAAATACGACTTCTCTTCTATAAACCACTTTGATGTATCTATTCTATGTCGTATACCCCCAATAAGTGGCATTCGAGAATATAAATTTCTTCCCTTTTCTTTGGAACTATTGAGTCGTGGAGAAACATAAAAATTTATTGAAACATAAATGGAAGTAGCCCAATGCGCTCCCGGTGCCAACTTTTGACGGTTATCTGCTATAAGCAAATGATGCAGTTATCCGGATGACGTGTTCACAACCATCCCACATATTCTGATACACAGATGTATCCTATTTGGACATAATGTTGTCCTACGCCACAGACATCACATGAACACCTCACTCTATGACAAACGTGACGACTTCAATTTCAGCATTACAAACTTTCCTTTTCTGGGTAGCAACATCCCTTCATCTTCATGCTTATGGCGTGTTCATATCTCAGTTGATACGCTATGCCAGAGCAAGTACCAAATTAACGGATTTTGTTCTGAGAGCTAGGCGTCTTTCAGATAAGCTTCTCAGTCAGGGATATGTTTGTGACCGACTAACATCATCACTGAGGAAGTTCAATGGTAGATATGGGGAACTCGTCATACACTATGATGTCCCACTCTCCAGAATGGTGGATGATAATCTGTCATAGACCATTTGAGCCATCCAACCAAAGATTGTACTCTATGTCTTCCGAAATGGAAGTAACCGGATGTGACAGTTCTACCGAATTGAAGCGGCGGATGTTGCATGCAAGCAGGAGGTGCTTTCTCTTCCTGAGCATCTGGTTTCACTCCCATATCGAGAGTTGCTTCTTTTCATGAGGTGGAGGATTTTGTTTGTTTGCTTTGGTTCCTGTTTTATCCAGATTATGTATGCCTTCGGTTTCTGATTTTCTGAATTATCGATTTTGTGCTGTATACAAGGATTTGGTCATTATCATTATTTGTCATTTGTCATAGTTTTAAGAATTGACTGTTCAGTGACTGTGGCAGTTTATAGGAGTATGAACTTTGCTTTGTCGCATCACAAATTGAGTAAAACCTCGTAGCGTAGTAATCTTCGGCCTTTTTCAAGTTTTCATTCAAAACTTTTGCATGTTGACAGTCGTCAGCCATTGGAAAATTTCAAAACGCGGGATGTTCGACCCGAAAACTGAGTTACAATGGGATTGTAATTTGGAAGAAAATAGATGGGAGATTCTGTTTCTCTTGTGAATTTACTTCATTTTCTGTCTATCATCAAAATTTAAGGATAGGGAATGGTCGTTTGGGCTTCAAAAGCAGGCGCATAACAACCAAAAAACGCTGTAAAATCCGCGAACACCGGTACATCATCGGAATTGTCTTACAATTTTCATTAATTCTGATATCGTGTTTATAACTAAGGGCTACTCTTAACGAAAATATGTTTGTTTTTGCAATTTTATCATTCAAAAGCCGACCTTGGCAACATTGAATGGTTTTGATGAAAGTAGTTCCAGCTCATCCGATATTTTTGTGTTCATTGGGGTATGAACGTGTATTTAAGACCAATCAAAATGCGCATATTCGTGTAAACGGAAATGTTTGGAAATTATACATGTACATGTAACAGCAATAAATCCATATCTGGTTGATACCACTGCGAAGATATACTGTCGAACAATATTTTTGAAGCCCATATTTGATTTAAGATGAAAGGCTGGTGAGTAAGATCGATGCAGATTTGGTAGAACATTTTGGGGAAACAGCGATGAAACGTTGTTTGTATGGATTCTTATGCATTTTAGGTATGCAGCTTAAGGTACATCGCGGCGTTACGGCACGGAAAATTTTGCGAGAAGACATAGCCTGAAAATTTGTCTACATGAAATATAAGATTTGATCAATCTTTGATATAATTTTCATGTAACTATTTCACGAAGTTTTTCGAGATTTTAAGCCTCAAAGACGGCATTGACGTTCTTATTCGAAAATATGCATTTTCAGAACTAAATTAATTTTAATCTAGAAAATTGACCAAGGAGGTGAAAAGGGAGATCAAAAATATTGTTGCTATGTTGAGTATTGTATTTCTACGGATTATTGTGTCTCTAAGGGGAAATTTGCAATTTTTTTTCGCCATTTTGCAACTTATTATTCAAAAATCCGCACTTATTCAAAAGGCAAAACACGGCTTGCTTTATTATCATTTTCTCCATTAAGTTGTGGAGGTCCTTAAAGCCCTTCTTACACGTAAAAGTAGAGAATGAGCTGAATTCGAATATATAAAAACATGGATAGGTCTTCTCGGCAGATTTTTTGCAATTCAAGATTGAAAATTTGTTTTGCGTGGCTTCGGCGTCAATTTTACTCGCAACGTCAAAGTCACAGCGTGTTCAGATCGCATATGTCAACATGACATCAAGGAGTATGCGGAATATTTGATTCGCTGTAACGGTCTTCTTTAAAACATCCAGAAACCTTTTTTTTAAAGATAATTAATCAACAATTACATGGGCTGTATTTGAACTAGACCTTGTATCTTAATGTAAAAATAAAATTCTCCGTACATGACATTTTTTTCTTCAAATATTTGAAAACATCATACGGAACAGACGGACGGACATACTCATTACTATTTAATCCGATATCTTTTGGCGGGGTATACAAAAAATTCCCTCTTGTTTATATGTACATATACTTATAATATCGGATAAGGGTTGGGGAGGGGCGGTCCATATAAGATATGCATTGTGATTTTCATTTCATGCTCGTTTTCTATCATTACGTTCAGCCGCCTCGATTGTCGTGATATATATTATTAAAATGAAATTTCCATTTCTCCGAGTTCAGGAATTCCTCAAGAAGGCAGTACGGTATCTTTTTTTCCGATAACAAAAAAAAAAAAAAAGATTAATAAATAAATGAATAAATAAATGAAATGAAAATCCAAACAAATAAACAACTTGAACATATGTAGTCTCTTTGGCAAATTTTTAACACTGACCCTGACTCCTAAGTATGACCTTTTTTTTTTGCTTGTCAGGATTGTTACAGGTTAAAAATAAATATTCTGATCTTTAGTTACTGGGAAATAAATATTCCGGCCGGCCGTCCGTGCGTTGAAAATAAATAATCTGACCCGAAAAAATTTGCCATCCCCCTCCCCCCTCAGGATCAAATTGGTCGTCCCCTCACAAAACAATTCCGGTTCGCTCTGCTTTCTGATATTCACTGACGAGGGTTTAGTACCCGAAACGTGCATGTCTGGTCCATGCTGTAAATTTATCAGGTTTGAAATGATGCTATTGACTTTAAAGACGTTTAACATATATACAAATCTTTGTCTTACGTCATAATCGAACTTTCAGACACTATGTATTCCTAAATTCTTAAAGTAAATCACCGCTTTGCATATAATTTAAAAAGTATTGAGAAGATTAATTTTATTTTATAAGGCAGCCCCTCCTCCTTTTCTGTCGGACAACCCCCCCACCCTCGCTTTCCCCGATTGTGCACACTGAGAAACAAGCAAGAAGGAGAGCGAGAAAAAGACTGATCAAAAGTAAAGCCTTCACCAGATCCTATAGAAATTTGGAATTATATTCATTGTACCTTGTGTCAGAACAAAAGAGAAAACGAATGAAAAGCAGATGGGAAACTTTAAATTTGATTTTTGAAAACTAATCACGACAGCTTTTAATTTCAATATTTTTTTATCACGATAGAAATATTAAGGATAATTATACTCTTGTATAATCCTGAGATGAAACCAAATTATATACAATACCGTTTAACCTTGTATATTTCATGCAATGTCTTACTTGTATGCAATATTATGTTATCATTATCTATAGAAGATATGTGCCTTTTTTTATGTCAGCATACAAGTTGTGGTGAATAAAAACAATAAAAAAGTAAAGCCTTCTCCGTCCGTCTATATGGTACAATAAAGAAATTAGATAAGGATGGAGGAGAATGGATGAAAGAAAATTAATTTCCAACGTAAAATTTGAAGAAAAAATTGCATTCATTTATCATTCCCTAGAAATAGTCAAAATATAACCAAACATCCCTCGGCTCGCTGCGCTTACTAGAAAATATAAGTATTTAAAAAAAAGCCATTATTTGCGCCCTAACTATATATGTCGCGCAACGTAACGTGACGTTACGATCAAGTAAGGTTTATGACGTCATAGCGTAGATGTGCACATAAAAAAATTCGAGGGTGAAACCTGCGTACACATTTGATTGTGATGAAAGCTTCCCCGCGAGCTACGTTATGTATGGTAAATCTAATTCTAAATTGTTAGTGTCGAATCCAAAGGAAGTTGGATTTTATCTATTCAGAAAGGGTGTCGAGTTGTACATCCTCTTTCTTTGCCCAATGTCTTGCATATTCCTCACAAGAGTCCATGATAATTTTGAAATTTTGGTTCCATGTAAAGGACATACTTTCTCTGTATTTGGGATCCTTTTTTAACATTTCTCTCAACTTGTCGTTCTTGACTATACTAAGGTCAACAGTAATAACGTGTCAACAAGGAGAGTAGTTGAAATCCGATGAAGAACATTCGCAAGGAAGTGGATGTAGTGAGGGATGTAGTGAGGGATGTAGTGAGGGAAAGTCAGAGTTATCGAAACTCTTTGACAAAAAGATACATAAAATCAAACGGTTGCGGGATGACTCGAACCAAAACGTTTTCGCACTAGAAATACACGTCCTGGGTATACTCGAATTTGACAACCTTCTACTAATTTACCAGGAATACACGCACCACTTTTAAAACATAAAGAATAAAATCTTAGTGATCAATAAATAATAGGAATTTTACCGGGCGTTTCAATGAAAAGACTAGCACCACTATTTTCAGATAAAGCAAATTTTTTTTTATCAGGTCGGGTGCTACGATCCCTGGAATTCGTCAGGACGTATTCTTTTTTTCAAAGATTTAACCCCCATCTCACTTATTTTCCCGTTCTAACGTATAATATAATAACCATACATGTAGGCTGGACACCCCCTCATTTGTTTTTACCCCCCCCCCCCCCGAGGAAAAATTCTCCCATGTAGAAAGACGAAATAACTTTTGTCAAAGGATGATGTTTTTACATGAAAATGAAATTGATATATCATGTGATTGTCTTCATTTTACAGTAATACATTATACAGGAAAGATAACTCTAGCAACTTTTGTACTTGAATCTTTGAAGCTGATTAGTTTTGCCGAGCTTTAGCATAGAAGTGATGGATACCTTAGTGTTTTATGTTTTTTCTTCTTTTTATGTCTCAGTACATGAATATTACATAAGTTACATTCCCCAAAAATATTCTGCAGCAATTAATTCTAAAAAAATTCTATTGGGTGTACGTATTTCGTTCATTGTCTCATCATTTTCAAAATCAGTTTCTGATGAAGTATTGATGGAAAGGTGTTTCAAAATTATTATCATATGCTTCAAAATCACTCATATGTTCAGAAGATAATAACAAATTATCTAAAAATTTCTTCTGTCATTTATACGAGCAGACACTCGTTCTACCTCAAAACATAAATAATGGCACCTACTAACGATTTGTAATAATAAAACAAAACTAGATGGCTACTGTTGCAAGCAACAGACGGATTCCTCCTTTATTAGACCTTCCTCGGAACTGAAGTGTTAAAATACGAATAAAGAAGATGGAAAAAAGAATAGTTGCTTAAGTACCATGTTAAACGTCTTTCAATTCAATAGCATCATTTAAAACCTGATAAATTTACAGCATGGACCAGACATGCACGTTTCGGGTACTAAACCCTCGTCAGTGATCCTCGGTCTAAACAATGTAATACGACCAAAAAGTATGAAAATTATTATGTCCAAAAATGTACCAAAAGACGTAGCAGAATGGGTGGGATATGATGCTACAGGACCCACGTTCTAGAAACTTCAAGAAATTTTGTAACAGAAAATTTCAAATGCGTTGAAGAGACACACGATCAACCGAAGTTGATCGAACTTGGCTACATGTGCCCTCGGGGACTCTTGGTCCACCAGCAGTGACACTCACCAAGTAGTTCAAATGTTAAACGTCTTTCAATTCAATAGCATCATTTAAAACCTGATAAATTTACAGCATGGACCAGACATGCACGTTTCGGGTACTAAACCCTCGTCAGTGATCCTCGGTCTAAACAATGTAATACGACCAAAAAGTATGAAAATTATTATGTCCAAAAATGTACCAAAAGACGTAGCAGAATGGGTGGGATATGATGCTACAGGACCCACGTTCTAGAAACTTCAAGAAATTTTGTAACAGAAAATTTCAAATGCGTTGAAGAGACACACGATCAACCGAAGTTGATCGAACTTGGCTACATGTGCCCTCGGGGACTCTTGGTCCACCAGCAGTGACACTCACCAAGTAGTTCAAATGTTAAACGTCTTTCAATTCAATAGCATCATTTAAAACCTGATAAATTTACAGCATGGACCAGACATGCACGTTTCGGGTACTAAACCCTCGTCAGTGATCCTCGGTCTAAACAATGTAATACGACCAAAAAGTATGAAAATTATTATGTCCAAAAATGTACCAAAAGACGTAGCAGAATGGGTGGGATATGATGCTACAGGACCCACGTTCTAGAAACTTCAAGAAATTTTGTAACAGAAAATTTCAAATGCGTTGAAGAGACACACGATCAACCGAAGTTGATCGAACTTGGCTACATGTGCCCTCGGGGACTCTTGGTCCACCAGCAGTGACACTCACCAAGTAGTTCAAATGTTAAACGTCTTTCAATTCAATAGCATCATTTAAAACCTGATAAATTTACAGCATGGACCAGACATGCACGTTTCGGGTACTAAACCCTCGTCAGTGATCCTCGGTCTAAACAATGTAATACGACCAAAAAGTATGAAAATTATTATGTCCAAAAATGTACCAAAAGACGTAGCAGAATGGGTGGGATATGATGCTACAGGACCCACGTTCTAGAAACTTCAAGAAATTTTGTAACAGAAAATTTCAAATGCGTTGAAGAGACACACGATCAACCGAAGTTGATCGAACTTGGCTACATGTGCCCTCGGGGACTCTTGGTCCACCAGCAGTGACACTCACCAAGTAGTTCAAATGTTAAACGTCTTTCAATTCAATAGCATCATTTAAAACCTGATAAATTTACAGCATGGACCAGACATGCACGTTTCGGGTACTAAACCCTCGTCAGTGATCCTCGGTCTAAACAATGTAATACGACCAAAAAGTATGAAAATTATTATGTCCAAAAATGTACCAAAAGACGTAGCAGAATGGGTGGGATATGATGCTACAGGACCCACGTTCTAGAAACTTCAAGAAATTTTGTAACAGAAAATTTCAAATGCGTTGAAGAGACACACGATCAACCGAAGTTGATCGAACTTGGCTACATGTGCCCTCGGGGACTCTTGGTCCACCAGCAGTGACACTCACCAAGTAGTTCAAATGTTAAACGTCTTTCAATTCAATAGCATCATTTAAAACCTGATAAATTTACAGCATGGACCAGACATGCACGTTTCGGGTACTAAACCCTCGTCAGTGATCCTCGGTCTAAACAATGTAATACGACCAAAAAGTATGAAAATTATTATGTCCAAAAATGTACCAAAAGACGTAGCAGAATGGGTGGGATATGATGCTACAGGACCCACGTTCTAGAAACTTCAAGAAATTTTGTAACAGAAAATTTCAAATGCGTTGAAGAGACACACGATCAACCGAAGTTGATCGAACTTGGCTACATGTGCCCTCGGGGACTCTTGGTCCACCAGCAGTGACACTCACCAAGTAGTTCAAATGTTAAACGTCTTTCAATTCAATAGCATCATTTAAAACCTGATAAATTTACAGCATGGACCAGACATGCACGTTTCGGGTACTAAACCCTCGTCAGTGATCCTCGGTCTAAACAATGTAATACGACCAAAAAGTATGAAAATTATTATGTCCAAAAATGTACCAAAAGACGTAGCAGAATGGGTGGGATATGATGCTACAGGACCCACGTTCTAGAAACTTCAAGAAATTTTGTAACAGAAAATTTCAAATGCGTTGAAGAGACACACGATCAACCGAAGTTGATCGAACTTGGCTACATGTGCCCTCGGGGACTCTTGGTCCACCAGCAGTGACACTCACCAAGTAGTTCAAATGTTAAACGTCTTTCAATTCAATAGCATCATTTAAAACCTGATAAATTTACAGCATGGACCAGACATGCACGTTTCGGGTACTAAACCCTCGTCAGTGATCCTCGGTCTAAACAATGTAATACGACCAAAAAGTATGAAAATTATTATGTCCAAAAATGTACCAAAAGACGTAGCAGAATGGGTGGGATATGATGCTACAGGACCCACGTTCTAGAAACTTCAAGAAATTTTGTAACAGAAAATTTCAAATGCGTTGAAGAGACACACGATCAACCGAAGTTGATCGAACTTGGCTACATGTGCCCTCGGGGACTCTTGGTCCACCAGCAGTGACACTCACCAAGTAGTTCAAATGTTAAACGTCTTTCAATTCAATAGCATCATTTAAAACCTGATAAATTTACAGCATGGACCAGACATGCACGTTTCGGGTACTAAACCCTCGTCAGTGATCCTCGGTCTAAACAATGTAATACGACCAAAAAGTATGAAAATTATTATGTCCAAAAATGTACCAAAAGACGTAGCAGAATGGGTGGGATATGATGCTACAGGACCCACGTTCTAGAAACTTCAAGAAATTTTGTAACAGAAAATTTCAAATGCGTTGAAGAGACACACGATCAACCGAAGTTGATCGAACTTGGCTACATGTGCCCTCGGGGACTCTTGGTCCACCAGCAGTGACACTCACCAAGTAGTTCAAATGTTAAACGTCTTTCAATTCAATAGCATCATTTAAAACCTGATAAATTTACAGCATGGACCAGACATGCACGTTTCGGGTACTAAACCCTCGTCAGTGATCCTCGGTCTAAACAATGTAATACGACCAAAAAGTATGAAAATTATTATGTCCAAAAATGTACCAAAAGACGTAGCAGAATGGGTGGGATATGATGCTACAGGACCCACGTTCTAGAAACTTCAAGAAATTTTGTAACAGAAAATTTCAAATGCGTTGAAGAGACACACGATCAACCGAAGTTGATCGAACTTGGCTACATGTGCCCTCGGGGACTCTTGGTCCACCAGCAGTGACACTCACCAAGTAGTTCAAATGTTAAACGTCTTTCAATTCAATAGCATCATTTAAAACCTGATAAATTTACAGCATGGACCAGACATGCACGTTTCGGGTACTAAACCCTCGTCAGTGATCCTCGGTCTAAACAATGTAATACGACCAAAAAGTATGAAAATTATTATGTCCAAAAATGTACCAAAAGACGTAGCAGAATGGGTGGGATATGATGCTACAGGACCCACGTTCTAGAAACTTCAAGAAATTTTGTAACAGAAAATTTCAAATGCGTTGAAGAGACACACGATCAACCGAAGTTGATCGAACTTGGCTACATGTGCCCTCGGGGACTCTTGGTCCACCAGCAGTGACACTCACCAAGTAGTTCAAATGTTAAACGTCTTTCAATTCAATAGCATCATTTAAAACCTGATAAATTTACAGCATGGACCAGACATGCACGTTTCGGGTACTAAACCCTCGTCAGTGATCCTCGGTCTAAACAATGTAATACGACCAAAAAGTATGAAAATTATTATATATTAACTTCAGCAAATGAGTCAAAAGAGCTTATGTCTAATTTGGGACTCTTGTTAATTTATCAACAAAATAGAAGAAAAAAATAATAAATACCTTTCATCTTTACGAAAGCTTTAAACTCCATGCATAATCAATATTTAATCCTTTACAATGACTTTCTCAAAAAAGAATTGCACAATGAATTTGCAATGAGATAATTTCTATTAATAGAAAATGACAACAGCATGAAACTACTGATATGTAATGCTACTAAGAATAAAAAGAAAGAAACAGAAAACAAGAATAAAAGAGTTATCCATCTTACTATGTAAAGTTCAAATAAGAAGTACTACTTGTGTGAAGAATAAATAGTTAAGGACAAAATCCTGTGTATTCTACAAGAGTAAATGTTTGTTATGACCTTGAAAAAGTTAATTTGACCTTTAACAAAGGTCATGGATAGAAGATAAGCATTTGAATTTATTCTCATCATGAGTCCTCTTAATCTAATCAAAGCTCAATATTTTATCGACAAAAGTCTGTTGTGACCTTGAAATCGAATAAATGACCTTGGGTCAAGGTCAAGGTGAAAGGACTTGATGCAAGGAATGTTTGCGCCAAGTTTGAACTCTCAAGGTCAAATGGTCTTTGTTCTATAGGCAAAAGTTTGTTGTGACCTTGAGAATCAAAATTTGACCTTGGGACAAGGTCAAGATGAAAGGGCTTGGCTCAATGATTGTATCTATGAAGTTTGAACTGTCAAGGTCAAATAGTCTTTGTTCTATAGGCAAAAGTTTGTTGTGACCTTGAGAATCATAATGTGACCTTGAAACTAGGTGATCATCAATGACTACCTATTTGTAGCCCACCATCCAAGTTTCAACTCAAAATCTCAAAAACTGTAGAAATTGGCACTGTGCCAATTTAAAGTTCCATTTTCAACTCAAAATAGCGCGAAAACCGTAAATATTTTATCGAGCATGTAAGCGTATAAAAGTTTGCAAATTTCCCAAAGAACAATATAAAACAAATTTCGTTCAAATCGTACGGTTAGTTTAGGAGTTATAAGTGTTTAAAGATTTGACCTTTGATGACCTCTAGCGGGGGCATACATGAACTTTTCGATGACAAAATTTTTTTACCTCTAGATCTTTATATGCTCTTTCACATGATACTTTTTGTTTTATCATAAGAAGTGGCACTTTTTTGTACAGTGACTGGAACGATCTGGGGGTAAGAATAATAATAATAAGAATAATAATAAGAACTAGATGGCTACTGTTGCAAGCAACAGACGGATTCCTCCTTTATTAGACCTTCCTCGGAACTGAAGTGTTAAAATCCGAATAAAGAAGATGGAAAAAAGAATAGTTGCTTTTGTACCTAATTCACTTCAGCAAATGAGGCAACGGAGCTTATGTCTAATTTGGGACTCTTATTTATTTATCGACAAAATAGAAGAAAAAGATGATAAATACCTTTCAAGTTTAGGAAGGCTTTAAACTTCTAGATCTATTCTATCCATTTTGATTCCTTTGAAATTACTATCCCAAAAAGAATTGCACAATGAATTAGCAATGAGAAAATTTCTATAAATAGAGAATGACAACAGCATGAAAGTACAGACAAGTAATGCTACTAAGATAAAAAAGGAAACATAGAACAAGAATAAAAGAGTTATCTATCTTACTATGTAAAGTTCAAATAAGAAGTACTACTTGTGTGAAGAATAAATATTTAAGAACAAAATTCTCTCAATCCTACAAGAGTAAATGTTTGTTATGACCTTGAAAAAGTTTATTTGACCTTGAACCAAGGTCATGGATGAAAGATAAGCATTTTAGTTTATTCTCATCAAAATTCCTTTTCATCTATTCAAAGCTCAATATTTTATCAAAAAAAGTCTGTTTTGACCTTGAAATCGAACAAATGACCTTGGGTCAAGGTCAAGGTGAAAGGACTTGATGCAAGGAACATTTGCGCAAAGTTTGAACTCTCAAGTTCAAATGGTCTTTGTTCCATGGGAAAATTTTTGTTGTGACCTTGAGAATGAGAATTTGACCTTGGGTCAAGGTCAAGGTAATGGGGCTTGGATCAATGATTGTATTTATGAAGTTTGAACTGTCAAGGTCAAATAGTCTTTGTTCTATAGGCAAAAGTTTGTTGTGACCTTGAGAATCAAAATTTGACCTTGAAACTAGGTAATCATCAATGACTTCCTATAAGTAACCTACCATCCAAGTTTCAACTCAAAATCTCAAAAACTGTAGAAATTGGCACTGTGCCAATTTAAAGTTCCAATTTCAACACAAAATAGCGCGAAAACCGTAAATATTTTATCGAGCATGTAAGCGTATAAAAGTTTGCAAATTTCCCAAAGAACAATATAAAACAAATTTCATTCAAATCGCACGGTTAGTTTAGGAGTTAAAAGGTTTTAAAGATTTTACCTTTGATGACCTCTAGCGGGGGCATATGTAAACTTTTCGACAAGAAAAAAAATATATATGAAGATCTTTATTTGCTCTTTCACGTGATACTTTCCATTTTATCATATGATGCGGTACTTTGTTGTAATGTCTCTGGATTGGCTTGGGGGTAAGAATAATAATAATAATAATAATAAGAATAATAAGAATAAAGAAAAGACAATACAATAACAGAAAGGATTCCGACGGAAGTCGGAATCCTTAATAAAGAAAAGACAATACAATAACAGAAAGGATTCCGACGGAATAGTCGGAATCCTTAATAAATTATTACCTTGCGAAATTCAAAAGGATCCTACCTTAACCCTTACTTTGCTTAAGTTTAAGCAAACCTACAAGATGTCGAACGCCTGTCAAAAAAAAACACCCTAGTTTTGCGGAAAAGATTATACTTCCTTTTCTCGGACCGTTTGTATTTCTTCATAACATGTCATCTACATATCGTATAGGACTGTTATATATAGAACGGAATTCAACAACCAAACCAAAAGTTAGAGCTTCTCTATTGCATTGTCAATATTGAAATATACTTCATGTCAGTCAGTACTTGACAGAAAATTTATGAAAGAGCTATTTCTGATCTTAGCCTTTCAAATTGATCGTTGCTAGAAAAAGGTGTAGTTAATAGTGCAATAAAAAGGAGGAGAAAATATTCGATTATATATCCACCGCTTGGGTTCGAAACGTATGATGCTGTGATCCTTTACAGAAGTTTTGGTTGTTTTCTACAAAATCATTTAAGTGATACTGCTCAAAACTGATGAGACGTTGCATTAATGGAATATGTAAGTCCATATCGTTCATATATTTGAAAAGTCTATAAATTTTACAAACACTTCAAGAGTTCGTCAAAAAGAACGTTTCTGTCGTCGACAAACTATTAAAGTGTTTGCAAAAACTGTAAACTTTTCAGATACCTACACGATATGGATTGATTATTAGGCATTACCCTTCTGCAACGGCTCATTATTTTGTAAAGTTTAATTTAGAAAATTAAAAAAAATACGAATAAAAAAAAAAAACAAAAAACAAAAACAAAAACCCAACTCTTACAACGCGGTTATATACGAGGCCACATGTATACGCTTTGAAAATCTGGAATGTAATCTTTGGAGAAATCAATACTTACAGCAGTATATTTTCTTTTATCAATCTTCACATTGAAGTCCATTCTGACAAAGCGACCAATTGAAAGAAATTTCTGGACATGTTTCGATCATTTATAGACATCACCAAGAATTTAACATATACTATGAAATATAAGCTACATTTGTACCAAACACATATTATTCATGGTAGTGTTCTCTAATCTACTTGTGATTGTTTAAGAACGTCTCAAATAAGATATATTTACGAACAGAACATATTCTTTATACTGTTTTAGCTAGTACAGCAAGTAAGACTGGAACAGAATATGGTTCTGAACAAAATGCGCCTGTCAGGAGACGAATGAAAACAATGTACATTTGGAACAGAAGTGACCTTTTGGATTGGAAGTGAGATCAGGTTTTCAGGAAGAATAATCATCATCTGCCGGCATGTCGCACATCCAAGACAGATAAAAAAGATCCTGACGATAATCTCAACAGCACTCACAATAGAGCGTAACACTGAACACCGAAGGACCCCTAGCAAGCTAGAGGTGGGACCAGGTACCCGGGAGGAGTAAGCATCTTACGAACTTTCCTTTTCTGAGTAGCAACATCCCTTCATCGCCTGCTTATGGCGTGTTCATATCTCAGTTGATACGCTATGCCAGAGCAAGTACCAAATATACGGATTTTGTTCTGAGAGCTAGGCGTCTTTCAGATAAGCTTCTCAGTCAGGGATATGTTTGTGACCGACTAACATCGTCACTGAGGAAGTTCTACGGTCGATATGGGGAACTCGTCATACACTATGATGTCCCACTATCCAGAATGGTGGATGATATTCTGTCATAGACCATTTGAACCATCCAACCAAAGATTGTACTCTATATCTTCCAAAATGGAAGTAACCGGATGTGACAGTTCTACCGAATTGAAGCGACGGGTGTTGCATGCAAGCAGGAGATGCTTACTCTTCCTGGGCACCTGGTCTCACTCTCATATCGGGAGTTCGCTTCTTTTCATATGGTGGAGGTTTTTGTTTTTGTTTGCTTTGGTTCCTGTTTTGTCCTGATTTTGTATGCCTTCGGTTTCTGATTTTCTGAATTATCGATTTTGTACTGTAGACAGGGATATGGTCATTATCCATATTTGTCATCCACTAGTTTGCTAGCCGCATCCGCCGTCGATGTACACGCACGAAAATGAAAACAAACTAGAATACATGCACTGTCTGAGGTTATGTCTATATAGAAATCGCCATGGCGACCATGCCAAGGAAATATTCAAAATACTGTCAAAATTCTCGCGGGGAACTTTTTTGCGAGCTCCACACGACAAATAGAGTAAGTGTGACACAGATGACAGTGTTGAATATATTTTGACAGATGACAGTTTGAAGTAAGTGTTTTGAAGATATTTCCCTGACATAGTCGCCATAGCACTTTCTATATAGACATTACGTCAGAGAGTGCATGCATATGAATTTTATATATTGTTTTCATTTTCGAGCTTAAACATCGACGGCGGGTGCGGCTAGCCAAGAGGGGAAGCTTACTCCGCACGGGCACCTGGTACCACGTCTAGCTTGCTAGGGATCCGTCGATCCTAAATTTTGTGCTCTATTGTGAGTGCTGTTAAGATTATCGTCAGGATCTTCTTGAACAGATGAGTTAAAGAAGATCATGACGATAATCTCAACAGCACTCACAATAGAGTAAAAGCCCGACAATAGAAAATAGCCAAATAATCTACATCGAGATCTTTTCGTTCTGCTAAAAAGTCAATTCAGTGATTCAATGTCAAAGATTGTTATGCTTGGTTTTTTTTACACAGGCAAGTTTCTGCACATTTTGTCTCTCTACATATCTTATCAAACCTAAGAAGACAATTGTGATCATTTTATCGAATTGTTATATTGTCGTCACATATTGCCGTTTGGGTATTCAGTGGCAATCACAATTGACCAAATGAGCCTTACTGCCGACTCATATTATGCCTGTAGCGACGACAATCAGAGCAGTAAGTGTCTGCTTAAAGGGGTAGGGGCAAAAGTGACCATTTTTGCCCCCAATCAAAAAATTTTAAAAGGTTCTATTTTCTTATTCATTATACTTCTTATAAACAAAAAATGACAAATTTCATGTGATTTTTCGAAAACACAGCCTTTTAGGGCAAAATGATTGAATGTTGAGCACTATGTCTTAACATTAGAAATTCAGCTTTTTAGCAAGGGACACACATACCTACAGTTGTAAGCCCTAGAGCAAGGACGTGTAACATGTTTATACTCATATGGGACATTCCTTTTCATATTCTGAATGTACATGGAAAGTATAACTTTATTACATGCTCTTGCTCTATATATACTATAAACTATTATGTTAAAATCTGGTTGTTATCATTTTACCACTAATTTCCATGGGCAATTTTGGCGGGAAATAACACTCATATTAGTTGATTATATCTATTTTCAATTCTTTTTCAATAAACAACAACATCTCTAATCTTATTTGAAAGATAAAAAGTAGTATGAAAACAAATCTTGAAAATTGCTAAAAATGGGGCCAAAAACGGCAGATTTTGCCCCTACCCCTTTATGAATTGTTGTGCGATAGGTACTCTTACAGAGTATCGGCAAACGTAAAGAAATCTTTTCACATCTTCATAGAATTTATCTAATGAATAATCCTCAGAGACAAGGGTAAGTTCGGAATGCATTGTACGTAGCGCTGTTAAAAGTTTAGGTATCAAATGGCAATCACTATTAACCAAATAAACCTAACCTTTCGGCTCATATTATGCCTGTAGCGACGACAATCCGAGCAGTAAGTGTCTGCTTGATTCTATGTATTGTCGTGCGATAGTTACTCTTACAGAGTATCGGGAAATATAAAGAAACGGGATGAAAAGGGACAGAAACAACTTGATTAACACGTAAAATATAAAAAGAAGGAGTAGGGAATGGAAACAAAATTCATGAAAAGCACTTCGTGCTTCACATATTTTGTTTCCATTCCCTACTGCCAATACACACCGATAAAGCACAAAAGCTGAAAAACAATCCTTAAATAAAGTTGGATCAAAATAGGAAGCTAAAAGTGTATTATTGCAAAACAAAAAACAAGGTGTATTATTAAAAACACAAACAATTATTGCACGCTTTGATTTATATCAAAGCAGAAATCAATGCGTGCAACAATTTCTTCATCACCATCTATACATGTTAGGGAAAATTTATCATTATCTTTTATTACTTAGTACACAATTCAAAATAAGAAAGAGAAGGAAAAATGAGATAAACTACATATCAACTAGTCTATGTTTGTTTCATCATTCGATTATTTCATCCTCAAAATTTTCATCAATGACGCTTTCATTTTCTTTATCTTCTTTCTGAGATATTTTTGTACGTTTCATAGAGAAATTCTTCATCTTGAAAGCCATGATTTGCTATTGCCTTTGTTAATGTTTTTAAGTTACGTATATTCACTTTCGTCAAGAGTTCGTTATTATGTAAGGGAATTCCTAATTTGTTTGCTATGATCCCTATGTAGACGTCATCAAAAGGGAAGTATCGTACGTACGGAATAACTGCATGTATACTTTGCACGACATTTTGAGACATGAATATTGCACATCCTGCGAGATATTCTGGGAATACAGGATACGGATAGGTCTTCCTGTCGATAAACCACTTCGATTCTTTATTTCTTTCTGGTAGACCCCCTATGACTGGCATTCCAGAAGTATAAGTTCTCCTCAATTTTGTTTGAAACTGAGCTAAGGAAGTTTATAGTACTTCTAACGTTCACAATCAGGTCATCATCAACAAAGAATATGAACCGAGCATTCGAACAGTTCCATGTCACCCATTCAAATGCCATCATCATTTTCAAGGTATTAGTTTCTGTAGGCGTCGTTAAAACTTCCCTGAATTACATCTCCATGGGTCAGATATTCATCTTCTACCATATAACGTTCTCTGTATGCATATCCAAGGGTGAATACCACTGCAGTACTATTCTTTAATTTCTTTAAATCCTTAATCCAAGTTTTCCGTAACACATGTCTTGATCTGTAATGCTTGACAAACGATTTCACAACCACCAACAGATAAATTTCTTTTTTCGTACAAATGTTGTTGGGATTGAATACATATGAGTAGGGATACTTATTCATTGGTTTCTTATCTACAACCAGCTTAAGCTTCCGAGAGAATTTGTCGTGAAATCCCTCTTGTATTCAGCATGGAGGGATATTTTTCTGCTGTCTCTGTTGACAATTTATGTAGAGTAGATATTGTTTCATTTTTCACTAAATTCATAAAGTCTTCTGAATCTAGTATAATTTTCAGTTTTGACTTTGCTGCATAAAAAAGAATTCCTAGTTAATGTCCTGAGTATTCGAGGACTCAGAACATTGAGCAGTTTACTTTGCATACTTCTCACTGTCTTGTAGACTTGCCTCCTTACTTTTTCTTTCATTAAATTCTTATACGTATCATTCCAGAAACAATCATCTTTAACAACATTCGATATAAGTATTTCACGTTTAAAATCACCGATGTAATAGGATGAAAATTCCATATTTATCACCATGTTTTTGGCATCACTAGAAATCTTTATTATTAACATTATTGTAAGTAGCAGGAGGCATCCGCAGAAGAATCGTCTACGCTTCCAAGTCCCAATCATTGTCTGAAAGTATCCCGATCGGGAAGGAAAAAAGTTTAATATGATTTTAAAAAGACAACATTCAATTCTTAAGCAAATCGATGTAATTAAAAGATTTCAACATTTTGACACATTTTCAATCATCATCAAAGGATAGCTCGGTTGGAAATCTTTTCTAAGTATGTTAAACGTCTTCAAATTAAATAGCATCATTTAAGACCAGATAAATTTACAGACATGCAAGTTTCGGGTACTTAACCCTCGGCAGTGATCCTCAGTCTAAATAATGTAATACGGCCAAAAAGTGTGAAATTATTATGTCCAATAATGTACCGAAAGATGTAGCAGAATGGGTGGGATATGATGTTACAGGACCCACCTTTTAGGAATTTCAAGAAATTTTGTAACAGAAAATTTCAAATGCGTTGAAGAGACAAACGATCAACCGAAGTTGATCGAACTTGTCTACGTGTGCACTCGGGGACTCTTGGTCCACCAGCAGTGACGCTCACCCAGTGGTAAAAATGTTAAACGTATACCATAGAAGAAGTACCCATCGTAGTTCACGAGTCAAAGATCCAGGGGGGGGGGGTATGGCATAATTGTGTAAGTATCCATGAACAAGGCAATCGCGAAACCCAGAATGGAGGCAGGGCCAGGTGCCCGGGAGGAGTGAGTGTCCACTGACTGAAACAAACCGAATGATTTTATTTGAAAATAATGTGATGATAAATAGCAATGTAAAAACGAGTCTGGAATCTTTTTAAAAGTAATAGTGTAAAAAGCCTCGTACATTTTTAAATCCATACTTTAATGGCTAACTACTCAATATACCGCTTACTTTTAAAATTGAAAGAAAAAAATCTAACCAACGGCCTTTGATATTCAGTGAGCACAATGCATCAACGGTCCATGGAAGAAATAAGCAAGAACCAAAACATTAAAATATTCTATGACTGATTTGCTATATATTTGATATGCTGTTATAGAGCCATTTTCTTCCCTAGAAAATGTTGCCGTCTGAAAAAACGATATGGGGAAAATGGATTTGTTACGGGTTTGAAACACACAGCAAGTTAAATCTTTTATGCTAGACAGTTTACTGTGACTAAGTGTGACTCGACGGACACTAGGCTTGGTACTTGACAAATCTACAGTCTTGTACGAGCGCATTCTTAAGACTTGCTCTCCGACTGACTGTGACGACGGGACTCCATGACGGGCCCTGTCCAAACCTCTTTAGAGAAGACAGGGCCCCGACCATCTGTCCTCTCTGAATGGCATTTGGACTCCTCGGGTGATAACATATATGAGCTCGCTACAGCCGGCAGAGCACGGACTGTATTACGCACGTCCTCTTTTTATATCCATTTATATATTCATCTGTGTTGCTCGGACCCCTGTGTTTTACGGTCTTGTTTGTGTGTGGTCATCTAACAGTGAGGAGGTTGTTCTACACGATAATTGTGCGTTCTTCGAGACCTCTGGGAAATAAGAATAGTGGGAGGGCTGTGCCCACGTAATCCAGGATAACCACACCGTCTGCTATTTACGTGGCAGATGGCCGTCCTAAGTCGGCACCGGTTGCCCATTGGTCTTGTTGGTTTATGTGTAGTCTTTTATGTTTTATATTTCTATGGTATGAGTTGCAACCTAGTGTTGTTGGAGATCCCCTCCTTTCTTTTAATTACATGTGTGAAACGTCTTCAAATTCACTAGCATCATTCAAAAGCAGATAATTTACAGCATGGACCAGACATGCACGTTTCGGGTTCTAAACTCTCGTCAGTGATAATCAATCTAAACAATGAAATATGGCCAAAATATATGAAAATTATGTCCAAAATATACCGAGAAGACGTAGCAAGATAACTGGTATATGATGGACATTTTTCACATGATTACTTCCTTCGATAAAACAACACCATTTTTCAGTTTTTTCAGATTTTCTCAATTAATAGACACACGTTATATAACACTGTCGAAAAATGCGTATCATCACATGTTTTGAAGTGCCTTTCTTGTAATTATTGTCACACCAAAATAAGATCTGTATTGAAAACCTTAGAAATTAATGTATTCTTACGTGGTTTGTTAAAAGACATCTGGTTATATTTACATTACATGTACTAGTAGATTCCCCATGTTGAACGCCCATTATGCAACTAGAATTATATTCCAATAACTTGGGTTGCTATTGTGACGTCACGTTCAAGTTTTGCATGTATGGAGAATTTACCAACGTTAAGATACATTTGACAGCTGTTACACGCAAAATGTGCGATGTTAATTCAAATAAAGATGACCGATAATTAGAATAAATGTAAATATAAGTAATGACTGGAGTATCAATGGATTCAATACCATTGCTACCTTCTTTGGGAAGATATTCACGGCTTTGTTGACTTGTCTCTTAATTTTGTTCTGTAAATTCTTTATTGTGTGTAGCAGATATCGACAGGTACATGTGCTGTAGTCGTTTGAAAACTTTCAAATCTATTGCTGTTGGTAGCAGACACGTTCGAGTTTATCATACTCTTTGAGACGTCTTCTAAAATCTTTAGAATTGAAATGACAAAGCACAGTAAAACGCAATCGCTTATAAGTCGTCTAATTCTTATTTTCAAGAGCATGTCTCGAATGTTACTGTGATCTGAAAGAATTCAAGTATAAAGAAATAAATGACACGACGTTAGAAAAATCTATACTACTAAAGGACCGAATTAGCCGATTCTCCGTCGAAACGAAGAGGACAAAGATAAATGGTGTGATATGAAAATATAGCATATGATATATCAATGTGAATTTGATAATTTTTGAGTAGCAATTATTTCCAATTAACATGTAATCATTAATTATGTCTCACCGTTTTCCTTAAACAAATCTTAGAAAATCTAAAGTTAAAAACCAGCAACGGACATTAACCATTAATTTAATATTTTCAACTGATTTATGCTCTTCTAATCTCCGACTTCTTAATAAGTATCATTAAATCTTGCAACACGTTTCTAATGTAAGTAGGAGGCTATATTTCGCCCCAGTTTCATATTGGTTTTCTGAACTATACGACGCACAATTTTACAATTTTATTTTGCATATAGAACATTCTAGAAAACCATTGAAAGGTCACATGGCTGTATAAGCAAATCAAATTTGTAACAAAGTCAGGTCACTGAAAATGACGTCAGAGCTACCACGTGTTTACCATGAAATGTAAACAATGGCAAGCATTATAAATGTGTATTTGAGAGATCGTTATAATCTTTGAGGATCGACAAAGATATTTCAGAATCTGAATTCTGACCATGTGTGTGTATGTGAAGGGGGGGGGGGGGGGGTGTTCATAGCGGGTAAGTCATGCACGTATGCACGTACAACAAAGGATCATGCACATCATGTGTAATGAAACACAAACCGTGACAAAGTATACTTTTTGTTGCTAATAATTTAAAGAATCAAGATCAGACTTCAGTACTTAATATGAAGAAAAGGATTTGTAGAAACTCGATAATTAATATGTCCACAGGTGCCTGAAAATCACAAGCGCTCGACACCAGAAATCCTGAATATATCTGAATTATATACACCACTTCTCTACAGTATTTTCACTTTCCTTTAAAGATATCAAGAGTGTAGATCTTCTATTTGAAAATATGAACC
This sequence comes from Pinctada imbricata, assembly GCA_033119305.1. Taxonomy (NCBI): domain Eukaryota; kingdom Metazoa; phylum Mollusca; class Bivalvia; order Pterioida; family Pteriidae; genus Pinctada; species Pinctada imbricata. Next base: position 57,205,963 of record VSWD01000005.1, read on the forward strand.
CCCCCCCCGAATCATGACTGTCTGAAAATAAACGTGAAGTCAAAGAAAAAAGGGGAGGGGGAGAAAAACGATCATTTTTGTAGGTACTTGATATGGTAATCTTTTCAGGGCTTGCGCGGGTTCTTTTCTAGTAATATGGTTTACATGTATACACAAACAGACACGCAAGATAATAAAAAGAAATTATATTTTGAAAATGCTTAAAACTGTTATTCTTAAAAGACAAATACGCTTATTGTCTTGTTGAATTGTTTTCAACCATAATTATATGATTTTTCAAAAAAAGTTTTATATGAACGACCTTATAGGAATCGGGAAAAAGAAAATAAGCACTTTTTATAATAACTTCTGAATATTTCAATTTTGGTTATTAAGAATGAATTAGCGACCTTTCTCATAAGAAATAAAATATGTATTATGAAAAGTATTAAATAAATCCGAGAAATGACAGTTTGTTGTTACCTATATCATCTAATGAGAAACTTATAAAATCATTGCAATGAATTAAATACTTAAGAGGTATGGACAAAAGTTTATCGGCAATATTGGATTTGATGTGAAACATATTTGAAAATCTGCCGTTCTGCAGAATTAAGACTCCAATTTTAACCTTTTTGATACTAAAGAAGCTGTAAAAATAAGACGTAAATTCTGCCCCGAAAAAGTCGAAATTTCAGAATAAGAAATTTCAGAGTAATAAATTTGAAGAAATTTCTCAGTGGAAGTAGAAATATTAACTAACTTGATGCATATCTGAATCTAATGTCCGGTTGAATAAATTATTGATAGCAATACCAATATTTGGGTTAAAATGTGCGTTTTTTTCCAATAAAAATCAATGGAAAACTGAAAAGTTTCTACAACAATGCTTCACCCCGAGTTACAGAATATCACTTTTACCGAAGGTGTATTTTATTATATACCAATTTTCTGAACAATTGGGGTTCTGTAACTATCCCTTAGACGAAAAACGAAAATAAAGAGGGGAATGGGATATTAAGAATCTGACTTAAACGTGATTAGATGGATAAAATTGCCCATTCCGTCTTGTTATACAATGGAACAATCTACTCTGAGTTGATTCCGATAAAACATACAATATACACGAATGAAATAAACGATATAGGTTGCACTACATAGTATCCGAAGTGTCGCATTTTAAATTTGGCAAGGGAAGATTTTTTAGATATGGGACAGATGGGGTCCAGCTTCATTACATGTATGTGACCTTTATAATTGAAATAACTATGATTTTTGATATTTGGAAGAAATAATAAGCTTGTTGTCTTGAGAAAAGCCCATTATTTCCATTGTATACCTCATATGTATAGTATGACCGGATGTGAAAGTAAGAGGTCATGTGACTAGCCATGGGCATGGAAATGAGTGCTGTATTTTAGGTAAGAAAACTTTGATGTCATATTTCGCAAATTGCATCAGGTGAAAATTCAAATAAATTGCACATATTATAGAATAAGAAATACACAACAAATAGACATACAGTTTATTAAGAAAATCATTTGAGAAGGATGTCAAATTTGAGTCACTTTGAGGGATCATGCCCCAGTTCCATGTCATCTTCTAATGAACTGCTATAACTTTGAGCAGCATGTCTGACCGACAGGATTTGTTCAGATGAAATCAAGAATTATAGAAGTAATTCGCAATAAGAGTACTTTTTATTGATAGTATGTAGCTTTATATTGTATGAGCAATACAAAATTATTAATATAACGTCAACTATTGCATGCCTTTCATTCAAAACGCTCAATTTTCAATGGCCAATACTGTGTAGTGCAACCATATACACATTGTGTATTTCGCTCCTGAAATCTTACAATGTGGCTGTTTAGTCCAAGAAAGGTTCTCAGTTTTCGGACTGCGTACTTTACCGATTACATCTACATACTGGTTTCGAAGTTATTTTTTTCATTTTCATATTCAAAATAAGAGGGGATAAAAACTTAAGGTATCCGTTCTACAATTTAGTCATTTTACATAGCGTTTTAATCATCTCCATTGTAGAGTATGGTTAATTTTATGCCTGGTAAGGTACCATGAACTATATATTTTCTGAAAGTTAATGATGCCCTGAGAATAGATATAAGACTCCCAGATCTTAAAAATAAAAGGGGAAAACTCTTGTACAACTTTGTTTATTGCATATATCATATAGAGAAAATAGACAATTAAGACACTTCATCAGTTATTCCCCTTTTTTCTGGCCCCAAAATTATTATTTCTGAGCATTGGGCATAGATATTGTTTATAGTACCTTACCAGGCATGGAAAAATGCCCTATTGTACACCAGATACCATAAAACACTCAAAATTTATGTAACAAATGCATTATTTTGTATATTTTAGGCCTTTCAACTAAATTTTCAAATCCAAGAATATTCCTTTAAAAGTGCTTCATGACATTTGAATCTGTGTCTGGAGAGCATTAAAGAACTTTGAATTGATAAAGACGTGCGAATTTTTGAAAATTGATTAATTTTAAATTCCAAATTCTAAATAAAATCTGCTAAGAAGGGAAACAATTCAAATTGTACTATTTGACAAACACTTGCTTCCCGGGACACCTCTGGATTAACCGAGTTTAACGGGCTCCTTTAAATTGTGAAACGCACAAGAAAAGAAATGAAAAGTAACGAAACGAAATATTGTTTTCTTTGGCAAAGAAAATATGTATACAGATTTTTATTATTTTATTATTTTCATTATAATTCAAAACGTAGAAAAGGAGGAAAAGTAACCGGATAATTTAAATGTACGTTCGGGTATGGTATCCATGAGTTCAACCTACATGCGTACCGTAAATAATTTGAAAGGTCAGGTATATTTTCTGTCAGTTTCGTTATAAGCCCAGGAATACCATGAATTGGATCCGGATTCTCAAGATACTTTGATACGGCAAACGAAGTTCCCTGGCTTCAACTCGAGATGCGTAATGGAAAAAAATTATGCCAACCAAACGCTTCGTAGAATTCAAAGAATACATGTAGGTCATTGATGTTCATTCGCTCGAAAATTGCATGGATTTTTTGCTTTGTTCCCATAAAATTACTTAAACAAGACACTTAGGTTGGATGGAACCCCCCCCCCCCAATACGTAACATTAAACATTTACGGAGTTACGCGAGAAAACAGTTATGCCGACAGAACAGAGCTTTTTTTAGAAATAAGGACAAGCTCAGTGATAGTTTAGTTTTGCCAATTCACCCGTTCTTTGCATGTACTAAAGAGCGAATTCTTATCATTTTGTGGTAGAAATATTTTCTAGACTGTTTTGCCATGCATAGGAGTATCTTACTTATCGAAGTTCTATCATCCCTTTTGGCTACTTTCTTGTGAAAATATCAAATATCAAAACCCAATTGAATTTTAAAAAATCGATTAGAATTCTGATTATGAAATTTGTACGATTATACAACACTAATGAAAATCAATAAATGAAAAAAAAAAACCTCTGAATTGTCTCATGGTAGTCATAAAAGTCATTCAGTGGCGTCATCTACGACACTTTCTCTCATGGGAATGCAAGAAGAACCGGTTTCAGTGGCGGATCTAGGATTTCAGAACAAGAGGGGCCCAAGGTTTCAGCTCGAAGAAAATTATTCACAGAAAAACTGACAAGCAAATAAAAAAAACCCACCTGAATCTCAAGACTGATGATCTAATTAAGAAGTGAGGGTGTGGGTGTGTGTGTGTGTGGGGGGGGGGGGGGGGGGGGGGAGGGTCCATTCCAACTGCATGTACAAGATATAGAGTTTCTTGATACGTTTACTTTACGTTTTTAGGTAGACTGGCGAGCGGAGCGAGCCGGAAAAAGTTTAAGATATGAAGTTTTCATTTTTTTTTTATATAATTCAGTCATCCATACATGTACATGTATATACAACTTTATTCTTAATTGGCGATCGGAGCGAGCCGTCACAGTAAAATTTTGGGAATAGATGGTTACATTTGTCATAAGAATACAATTTCTCTCTCTCATTTTCCATGCTCTATATTTTGTTTTTTTATTTGTTTTAATTTGTTTTGTTTTGTTTTTTTAAAGATACAGTATCCCTGAAAATAAATGTATTCTAAAACGTAAATTTTATTCCGAAGGGTCTAGATTGAGGAAAAAAGGAGCCATGAAAAGTTTTATTTGAAAATATGCAGTAACGATCATAATATTGCCGAATTTGTATAATTAAATCTCCATATATCGCTATTGTAAAAACGCAATACACTGTAGGTGGCGCCAGTGGAATGAATTATAGAGTTGCGCAACCCAAATTCAAAATGATGTTTTTAAACGGCTATAACTGCGAATGTATGCGTTAGATTTGTCTGAAAATTTGAATTTATACAAATGAGAATGCAAACTTTCATATGAAAAGAAAGATTTTGCATAACAGAATTTTGTAAAATTAATCAATTTTCAGGGACACCGTACCTTTAAGAAAATGAGAGGTACCGAGCCCCATATGCCTTCAGAAAATGAATATATATAAATAAGTAAAACCTGATTCTTTTTCAGAGAAAGTGTATTTCAACATTAAGCCTTAAAATGTATCAATACAAGCACATTTGAGGTGCTGCAGTAATTATTGTCGTAAAGAAAATCACCTTTCAGAGTGTAAATGATATAATTCTGCGTAACCGATTGATAATCGATAAACTGGCATCTGATCACCAACAGTTTGTAATCGATGATCCATTATGAAGGTTCATCCAATTCTTTTTTGCCTGTGATTTTGAAATAAAAATCTGGAAAAGTCTCATCCTTTTTGCAAGTATCATGGCGGATGGGTTGGGGTGGTACAGACTACCCCCTCCCCAACCCATCACACTCTAGGTCCACGCTTGCAAGTTTAGGTGACATGTTTTGAGTATACGTTTATTCAATTCAAACTTATAAAAATGTATATAGCATTCTTTAAATCTATAAAGCATTGAAACAAGAAAATATAACAAAATGAATGTTAAAAAAAGACAATGCATATCATGCATATTCGCAGATTTTATCATTTATCGCAGGGGGAGGGGGGGGGGGTCACCCTACATTTTTATTTAGCAAGGGGTTAAATTACAAAATAATTTCATTTTGATAAGAAGATTTGTAACATTGAAATATTTTCAAATACTATAACACATTATCGGCACCGTATATTTGCACCGTTAAATGAGTATTTGCCGTCCGCAAACATTACGTCAGCATCTACTGTCCACGCAGCTCACAAATCAGAAAAAAATGAAGTTTTTTCTACTTTGTCGGCAAATGTTTTGATTAAAATTCATATATAGGGGATACATCTCGAAGTCTTGGAACTAACAGTGTAAGTGTGTACGGCCAATACTTTTTATTATTATTTTTTAGAATTTATTATTATCATTTTTAGCTCACCTGAGCGAAGCTCAAGTGAGCTATTGTCATAGCGCACCGTCCGGCGTCCGTCCGTCCGTCCGTCGTCCGGCGTCCGTCGTCCGTCGTAAACTTTTCACATTTTCGACTTCTTCTCCAGAACGGCTGAAGGGATTTTGATGAAACTTGGTAGATATGAAGTACTCATGGTCCCCTACAAGTGTTGTTGTTTTTCGTCCGGATCTGTCAACAGGTGGCGCCACCACAGCCAAAAGTAGGTCACGGGGGGTACCCTCCTTTGACAAACTTCTTCTTCAGAACCGAAGCATGTATCGACAAACCGAAAGCATCAGGATGATCTAGAGAGATGTCTTAAGAAGTGTTGTTATTTTTGGTTCCACTTCGAAGTCAAATTTTTGACGCGTTTTTGACGTCTTTTCGGACTTAGTCAGAAATGCACATTTTTGCACTATTTCTTTAAATAACTCAATAAGTGAATGGTTTTACACACTCATTTACTGCATATTTATCATATTTAACTTACTTAATGCTTTGATATGTATTTTATGCTTAAATTTTATTTTTTTGATTTTTTATGAATTTTTTTCTTATGTAAAAAGGAAGGGGGGGGGGGGGGTGATTTTCATACATTTTCTGCTTCTTTTCTATAACCACTCTTCAGATTGTCATGACAATTTGTAGGTATGAGGTACTCATGCATGGTACCCTACAAGTGAAAGAATTTTGTCAAGATATCCACTTTTGGATTTTTAAGGAATATTTTTTAAGATTGTACATACGTATAATGTATGTTTTCCATGCCCAATGGACCCATGGGGAGTGGCTTCAAACCCCGGCGGGACCCCAACAAAAATTTTTTCCCCTTTTTAGCTCACCTGAGCGAAGCTCAAGTGAGCTATTGTCATAGCGCACCGTCCGGCGTCCGTCCGTCCGTCCGTCGTCCGGCGTCCGTCGTCCGTCGTAAACTTTTCACATTTTCGACTTCTTCTCCAGAACGGCTGAAGGGATTTTGATGAAACTTGGTAGATATGAAGTACTCATGGTCCCCTACAAGTGTTGTTGTTTTTCGTCCGGATCTGTCAACAGGTGGCGCCACCACAGCCAAAAGTAGGTCACGGGGGGTACCCTCCTTTGACAAACTTCTTCTTCAGAACCGAAGCATGTATCGACAAACCGAAAGCATCAGGATGATCTAGAGAGATGTCTTAAGAAGTGTTGTTATTTTTGGTTCCACTTCGAAGTCAAATTTTTGACGCGTTTTTGACGTCTTTTCGGACTTAGTCAGAAATGCACATTTTTGCACTATTTCTTTAAATAACTCAATAAGTGAATGGTTTTACACACTCATTTATTGCATATTTATCATATTTAACTTACTTAATGCTTTGATATGTATTTTATGCTTAAATTTTATTTTTTTGATTTTTTATGAATTTTTTTCTTATGTAAAAAGGAAGGGGGGGGGGGTGATTTTCATACATTTTCTGCTTCTTTTCTATAACCACTCTTCAGATTGTCATGACAATTTGTAGGTATGAGGTACTCATGCATGGTACCCTACAAGTGAAAGAATTTTGTCAAGATATCCACTTTTGGATTTTTAAGGAATATTTTTTAAGATTGTACATACGTATAATGTATGTTTTCCATGCCCAATGGACCCATGGGGAGTGGCTTCAAACCCCGGCGGGACCCCAACAAAAATTTTTTCCCCTTTTTAGCTCACCTGAGCGAAGCTCAAGTGAGCTATTGTCATAGCGCACCGTCCGGCGTCCGTCCGTCCGTCCGTCGTCCGGCGTCCGTCGTCCGTCGTAAACTTTTCACATTTTCGACTTCTTCTCCAGAACGGCTGAAGGGATTTTGATGAAACTTGGTAGATATGAAGTACTCATGGTCCCCTACAAGTGTTGTTGTTTTTCGTCCGGATCTGTCAACAGGTGGCGCCACCACAGCCAAAAGTAGGTCACGGGGGGTACCCTCCTTTGACAAACTTCTTCTTCAGAACCGAAGCATGTATCGACAAACCGAAAGCATCAGGATGATCTAGAGAGATGTCTTAAGAAGTGTTGTTATTTTTGGTTCCACTTCGAAGTCAAATTTTTGACGCGTTTTTGACGTCTTTTCGGACTTAGTCAGAAATGCACATTTTTGCACTATTTCTTTAAATAACTCAATAAGTGAATGGTTTTACACACTCATTTACTGCATATTTATCATATTTAACTTACTTAATGCTTTGATATGTATTTTATGCTTAAATTTTATTTTTTTGATTTTTTTATGAATTTTTTTCTTATGTAAAAAGGAAGGGGGGGGGTGATTTTCATACATTTTCTGCTTCTTTTCTATAACCACTCTTCAGATTGTCATGACAATTTGTAGGTATGAGGTACTCATGCATGGTACCCTACAAGTGAAAGAATTTTGTCAAGATATCCACTTTTGGATTTTTAAGGAATATTTTTTAAGATTGTACATACGTATAATGTATGTTTTCCATGCCCAATGGACCCATGGGGAGTGGCCTTCAAACCCCGGCGGGACCCCAACAAAATTTTTTTCCCCTTTTTAGCTCACCTGAGCGAAGCTCAAGTGAGCTATTGTCATAGCGCACCGTCCGGCGTCCGTCCGTCCGTCCGTCGTCCGGCGTCCGTCGTCCGTCGTAAACTTTTCACATTTTCGACTTCTTCTCCAGAACGGCTGAAGGGATTTTGATGAAACTTGGTAGATATGAAGTACTCATGGTCCCCTACAAGTGTTGTTGTTTTTCGTCCGGATCTGTCAACAGGTGGCGCCACCACAGCCAAAAGTAGGTCACGGGGGGTACCCTCCTTTGACAAACTTCTTCTTCAGAACCGAAGCATGTATCGACAAACCGAAAGCATCAGGATGATCTAGAGAGATGTCTTAAGAAGTGTTGTTATTTTTGGTTCCACTTCGAAGTCAAATTTTTGACGCGTTTTTAGCTCACCTGAGCCAAAGGCTCTAGTGAGCTATTGTCATAGCGATCCGTCCGGCGTCCGTCGTCTGTCGTGTGTCGTCTGTCGTCTGTCGTCTGTCGTCTGTCTGTTGTAAACTTTTCACATTTTCGACTTCTTCTCAAGAATGGCTAAAGGGATTTTGATGAAACTTGGTAGGTATAAAGTACTAATGGTCCCCTACAAGTGTTGTTGTTTTTCGTCCGGATCCCTCAACAGGTGGCGCCACCACAGGCAAAAGTAGGTCACAGGGGGTACCCTCCTTTGACAAACTTCTTCTTCAGAACGAAAGCACGTATCGACAAACCGAAAGCATCAGGATGATCTAGAGAGATGTCTTAAGAAGTGTTGTTATTTTTGGTTCCACTCCGAACTCAAATTTTTGACGCTTTTTTGACGTGTCTTCGGACTTTGTCAGAAATGCTAATTTTTGCACTATTTCTTTAAATAACTCAATAATCGTATGATTTTACACACTCATTTACTGCATATTTATCATATCTAACTTACTTTTTTTCTTAGATTGTCATGAAACTTGGTAGGTATGAGGTACTCATGGTTCCCTACAAGTGTAAGAATTTTGTCAAGATATCCTCATTTGGATTTTTACGGAAAAACATTCATAGATACAATGTAGGTTTTCCATACCCAAGAGTAGTGGTTCAAACCCTGGCAGGACCCCACTTTTGCAGTTTTTTTTTCTCCTTTTTTTATATTTATCGTTAGAATAGAAAGTTTGAAAGAATTCTGTCAAAATATCAACTTTTAGATTTTTCATGATTTTTTAAACAGACAAGCTAGTTTGGCTTTGTGTACTTATTTTCGTACGTCGAAATAACTCAGGCACACATGCAATCAAATATATACTCTGAATTTATTTTTGAGATGTTGACTTTTTCCATACATGCATATTATATAACAATTTCCCTATATAATGATTATTTTCTCCGCTTTATTTTTGTATCTATGGTAAACAAAGTCGCCATATATCTTGTGTTACAGATTTGATTGGTTAATTCCTCCACGCCCATTTAATAGTCACGGTGGGTAATCTCGCAACGCAGAACACTAGGTTTATCTAAAATTTCGTGTATTACAAATTATTTTTCACAAAAAGGGGAATGTGATGCAGTGTAAGGATGCCTTAGATACGAGTTTTATCGAAAGTAAGAGAGGTAATATCCTTTTATAAAGCCGAAAAACTATCGGCATGATTGGTGTAGATGAAAGTGAAAGTAGAACGCCGATCGTGTTTGTGCATTATAAAAAGCTATAATATCCACCTTATTTTGGATACAACTCATAGTTAGGGTGTTGTTACACTGCATCACATTTCCCTTTTTGTAATAAATTATCTATTTTGCGCAAAAATATTGAAAAATAAATTGTTCTGCGTTGCGAGATTACCCACCGTGTTAGTACTGTACACGTGATACATTTCAGGAGATTAATAGATGATCTATCGTGCAAACAAAATAGTACTGCTGGTATTTAATAGATTTTATTTAATGTGCATATACTGGGAACACTTTCATGCTTGTTATTATTCATGTACTTGGAACAATTCCATACTTGTCATCATTTATAAACTTAGCTCGAATTTCCTTTGTCTTAGACTCTCTTAGATGAATTGTATACGGACTGATTTCTTGAAGAAACATCTAATGAGTAATCCCCTCCCGAGGATTTTGAGAATGTATAGGACATTTGATAGATCTGAAATTCTTGAAAACAAATGAGTAATTTCTTCCCGAGGATTTTGAGAATGTATAGGACATTTCAGTGATTTTTTTTGGCCGGATTTACCGCCGAATATCGGTGGCTTCCCCTCGTAAAAATTAGCTTTTTTTTCCCAAAAATCGTCCCATATTTTCCCAATACACGGAGATCAAAATTGTTTTCAAGATTAAAATGAAAATGACACGAAACGTGCACAAAAGTAATCCACGGCAAGGTTCTCATTAAGAGCCGGCGACCGGCGATTTCTCGCCTCCTACTTTGGGTAAAATCGCCGCCTACTTTCCGTAAAATAATGTTGTATCTCAGTTTCTTTAAGTATGAAAACTGAACGTGTACTAAAGGAAATTACGTTGTCCTTTAAAAAGCTTTCACTATACAAGCTACATGTACGTACGCGATAAATATTTCTGTAACTACAGTGAGTAAATTGATTTCAACACGGCGTGACGGGTCATTTTACGGCAACGTATATTAAAGAAGTACTATAGGACGATCAGGTCTCGACTTTTCACGCCTGTAAATAAGATTTTTAATTAATATGAAAATTGTATAGTTATTGACCACGCGCCTCCACGTGCCACGGACAATCAAACGCCGGTCATGATAGTGATACTCAAGTTCTTAAACTTTTTCTCCCTCGGTCTATTTTCTGTATGTAAACAATGTACTAGAAATTATTTGAACAACATCAAGAATTCATTGTTATACTGAGTCTATTGAAACATCCACAAGGTGCGAGGCTCTGCGAGCCGACAGTAACTGCTGAGTGCGCGATCCCGCTCGCAGAATTCAAAACGTCTGAATGACACACATTCGTTAAATATCTTGCATCCGTAGACCGAAACATTCGTCAATTTAATATGATCTATACTACAGGTACATGCTTACAACTCAATGCTCTCAAAAATTTCGAAAGGAAAATGTTTTTTGTTTTAAAAATCGAATTGTTCACACTGAGGAGAGCGCCATAATACCCATATTATAATTGATAGTTCAAAGCTTCAATAGGCGAAAAGGGTTGTACCTTTGTTTTTGCAAACTCTTTCACTTTCCTGGTAGTAATACTGATAACTTTAAGGCATTTGTGAACAGGAAATTGCTGTTTTAAACCAATAATTTGAGCGTTTCTTCAAAGAAATTTTGTTTCTAGATTTTCCCAATTTGTTCCAAATATCGCATATTTTCCCAAATGAAAAGGTACAGGTGGCTTTTAAAAAAGGTAAAAAAATCACTGCATTTGATATATCTGAAATTCTTGAAAACAAATAATTCAGTTCAGAGTTCTTGAAATCTTTCAATGAAATGTTGGACCACAGGAAGCTGTTGTTTTAAAAGAGGAAATAAATTATGATTCACAACCTTAAGCCAATGTGTTCGACATCTTGTATGTATACAACATTTCTAAAGACGAACACAAGAGACTTTGAAGGTCGTGAATAATAAAACATTTTCTCTCGTAAAACGACAGGTTCCTGTGGTCAGACATTTGGGAATTTTTATCTGTCCAAATAATAGATAGAACATGAGTTTTTATCGGACCAAATGATTTTTTATCAGCAAATCCGATGCAGCTGATACTTTTCATGAACTCTGTCATCTAATAATTTGTCCATGTAACAGTCCTATCACGAGGCGAAACATAGTTAACAGTAAATAACGATGTGGTAGGTCTGCTAGTTGGACAAGCTTTACAGTATCATGGGCCTATTAATTTGTTTCCCTAAAAGCAGCATACACCAGAGTATTAAGTTTATTTCATTGTTTTATTCTTTTTGTCTGTTTTTTCATCACTTGCTGCACATTAATGTGGAATTTTACAAAATGATTTATTTGATGTTGAATAATACACTAGCTGGGCATATGACTTTGGATCACATTATCGGTCTATTCAAATCAGTAAAAAAGATAATGTTTTGAAATGTTACTATTTCTTCTTGTTTGTACTTTTAAAGGCTGTAAAAGAAAATCTTGTCTGCATCTGGCAAAAATCTTTTTAGAAAGAATGTAGGCTCAAATGATCGTGATACTGGCACTATCAATTTTACGTCTTATTCAATGTCAGTATGTCAATTAGAGCACCCATGGGTATCAGGTGAGCGTTGTGCCCTCCTGGGGCTCTTGTTTTGTATTTGTCTCGCTAGTTTCCGATCACTATTGATGCTGTCTTCGTTATGCGTACTTATCGACACATTTCATGTATTTTTTTTTAAATAATATTATGTCAATGACATTTATCTAGATACATACATGTAATCTGCCAATTTTATCTTTAATGTTTATTTTTCGTTTGCTCAACTATTGCCATTATTTTCCCATTTATATACGAAGAGCTCCTTGTTAAATTTTAACGAAATCGGTTTCAGTTATGCCTAGATTAAAACTTGTCATTTAGTTTTGTTTGATGGCCTTTCTTAAAACACAGCTGAAATGTAGATACTATAATACGCACTGGTTCCCGCGGCACACGGGAGGAGAATAAAAGGGAAAATATCACCGCTATTTGATCGTAAACGAATGAGTTAACGGTAATATATATATATATATATTCGTTTCATTTCGTTTCTTTTCATTTCGTTTCTTAGTTTAAAGGCCCCCGAGTTTTACAGATATTATTAAGGAGTTACCTCCCTTCAAATGTTTTACCACAAGGAATTTTCTTTTTCGGTCTAAAAATCGAATGTGCAAATTTGTGCTATCTTTCTCTCTCCATTTATTGTTTTAAGTACATGAAACAAATCAAAGTATTGTGCTTAATCATACCAACTTTGTCCAACAACCAAAAAGAGATAAATAAATGAGAAATTTCATGATTTGAAGTGATTTTTGCCCATTATGTTTATGAAGAAGCTCGAAATGTCCCGATTTCTGACACTTAGAGTACGAGTTATCGTTACTCTCAGTCGAAACCTAGCGGTCGTTGAAAGGCCTATATATTTGCATTCGCTATTTGACATTTTCAGACATTGTTAACCCCTACCTATTCAAGCCGTAATTATGAAATCTTATATCAATTTTTTGAAAATAAAATACTTATGAGAATTATTCTAATAAATAATATTTTTATCCTGAATAACCTTTTCCTTCAAAGAAAGGAAAGCGCACGAGAACTTATCGAATGATTTCAGGCCTAAATCAAGCCCTTATCGTTACAGCTCATTACAACTCTGTTTAAATTTGAAATGATGAAAATACAAGTTGGAGCTGCAGGAAACTGCTGGCTTCCAAAGTATATATTCAGATTGCGTGGAATAGAGATTGTATTCTGTCTTTACGATCAACTATGCATCCAAGAAAAATGTCCTTACATGTAATTTCCTATGGAAATTCTAATGATTTTCCCTTTCTTTCTCGACTTTTAGACTGAATAACAGATGAATGTTTCTTCGATGTTTATTACATTTATTTATCCCAAATATTTACCTGCATATATATTTGTCAATGTATCGAAAGGATATTATAGTCTGAGAGCTCTTAACTGAATACTACGATGCTCAAACCTTCTAAAATCGATAAAACTATTAGTAATGTAAATCAAAATTGGCGACATTTTGATACAAATTTATGATATGTGGTAGCCCGCCAGCCCTCGCCTATGGAACGATCTACTTGAAATAGATCTTTCAAATTGCATAATTTTTTTTCTGCGAGGATCGAATTGTTCTTCTATCTTGAAGATTTGTATTTGAAAAAGAGAGCCACCAGTTACTCTAAATCTTCTTGAAGAAAATTTCAAACCAATTTTAATGTACCGGACACGTGTTTCGGGTAGTAAATCCTTATCCGTGATACTTAACTAAATGCCGAAGTGATTTTTAAGATGGTATTTTCAAAGTAAGGGACGTAACTCAAAATTGATCTTGCTAACGTTTTTGCTGTAACTCACGTTTTCCAGCGTTTGTTTTCACGACAGGCATCTGCATGACTTTATCATGACGTCATAATAGGGTAATTCCCCGCATCGAATTTTCCAATGGTTGCTCTATATCATTATCTATTTTTCTAAGTATGCATTTCATTTCTTTCATTTCATGCATTTCATTTTCTCTGTTCTGTGTTATTTACTGAAATTGAGCCGAATGATTTCTTAAAGATTGAGATATGTCTCCGATATTTATACATTTATATATTCAGTATCTACAAGAATTCCTTGCCCTACGATATGTTTCATTTCGTAAATGTCGAAAGAATTCTGATGTTATCTGATAATACTTCAATTTTATTTGAGCTTGATTAGTGTAAATAGAGTCATGACATTTCCTAAATTATAAGAGACCTTCGTTGGATAAGAAGTTTTTAATTCTTTTGTAGAATTTCGTCTAGAAGAAAAAAAAAAATGTATAGTAAAAGGGGGTATGGGGTCCGGCTCGGCAATCTGGGACGATTTTTTAAGATAAAATAATCGGGAAAATAATACATTTTGACGAATTTCAAAAGGAGAGGTCCAGGAGCCGGTTCTTAACAACTGGGGCTTCATCTTTACCTGCGCATTGGACGATCCCTCCCATTTTTCCTTTTTTTATTTCTATTTTTTTTTTTATTTTTACTTTTTGTTCGGTTGCTTCCCGTGTTTAACTGGAGTATCAACTAAGTCAAATTTAATACACGAATTACATTTAAATTCTAAAATGATGATAACTGTTCTCTTTTAGTCGAATTCATTTTATAATTTTTCGTGAACATATTGATTATATGACGAGAAGACATACATTGCTTTGTTTAACCTTGACATAATGTATCGCGACGCCGCAAAAAAAAAAAAAGAAGGGGGGGGGGGTAACCAAAATGGCGGTTACTCGGTAAAAATAGGTTCCATTTCCCTTTAATTTGCACAAATTTAAGATAGACTATTAATCTATTTTCCATTACGTTTTCATTGAAATTAAATGATACTTTTTTCCTGAGCAATGTAAATGTAAACAATTTTCGGAACTTGAGACAGGTATATCTTTATTATCATTTTCTATAAAAGTCGCCTCTAAAATAAGTATGGTGATATGAAAACATCAAAATTTTACTGAAAAAGAATTAGGTATGTATTATCTTTGACATGCAAAGCTGCTTATAAGAAAATTTGCAGAGTCATTCAATATTTGAGATTAGATTTCGTGACAAAGAAAATTGAATGTAGGGAAATAATGGGGTTATAATGAGACTACCACCTTAAAACACAGCCGACTGTAAATCACCTAAAATAAGGTCATTTACCGTCGTTTTCGAAACTTACTAACATATGAAAAACTTCCATGTAGCTTTCATTTCTTACTGTTACGTGACATTTACATGCATTAATGTAGAAGAATATTTGAATTTGATAATTGAGATTAGGATGTTTTATGACTTTAAAAACATTGAACTCATTAGAAATTATGACTTACTGATAATTTGTTTTAAAAATAAAACAAATTTGATTATTACCTGATTCCAATTTGTTGAAATTGATAATTCTTCCTTAATCCTAATACACTTTGTTCAAGATTAAGCAAACTGACAGAATGCCGAACGACTTTTAAACATAAAGTCAGTTTTACGGAAAATTTAAACTTCTTTTTCTCAGCTATTTTTTCTTTGTTAGATGTTATTTTTATCACGTATAGGAATGAAACGTGATATCGGATGGAATACGACACAAAAAACTAAATGAAGCTAGAAGTTTTCATTACCAGGCTTGTATTAAGCGCTGGCTCGTAACTTTAAGTTACGTAATCTGTAATGGATACAGGGTATACTGGCAGACTTATATTTTCTTTTCAATTATTAAACGTCTTCAAATTCAGTAGTGTCATTTATACACGGATTGACTTGCAGCATAGACAAGACATGCACGCCTCGGGCACTCAACCCCCAAACTAGATGCATACAGTACATATTGGTATGTTCAACGGATGGAAGACGCGTACTTTACTAAGATCATAGTATATGTACATGTAGTCTCTTTCTTACATTAAGTCCAACTATATAGAATTAATATATAATATAATGATATATTAGAATATAATAATATGCTCAATTATAGTGACCAGATATGATTAAATGTAGGTTTGTATATTTTGTAATTGGTTCTAATTTTCCGAGATATGTATCAAAGTCTTATTCTGATTTGGAAATTTGCCGCTACTACCATTTTCACACTAATGACAAATGATCCCTTTTCTGATAAGTGATTATCGTTGTTCATATTTACGTGGTACGTGTAACATTTTTTCAGTAATTTAAAATACTCGTTATCAATAATGTTGTTATTCTTAGCAGAAATGAATTGTCCGATGTTATATGTTAAATGTCTTTAAATTCAATGGCATCATTTAAATCCTGATAAATTTACAGCATGAACAATACTTCAAATAGATGATTTTCCAATAAACTTGCGGGACAGTCAAACACCACACATCACACAATTTCGCAAAATTTTCCTTGCGACGTCATAATAAAAGGCATAACCCTACATCAAGATGCTTCAAGACGTTGCGATCAGATGTGAAGTCACAATTCGGTCTTTTCGAAATACAGAGTTACTTCCCATTTGTGCAGGTATCTGACGTCAACGCATTGTGACGTCATCAAATTCAATGGAAACCAACATGAAATTCAGGGAAACAGGGTTAAATATATGACGTTTTCAAAAGAATTTAATGACGTCACAATGCTTTTACGTCAGATACCTGCACAAATCGAACGTAGAACTGTAAAATCGAAAAGACGGAATGGATGAAGTGGTGTCTTGTGTCATTCGGATCTCCTCGCCCTTTATTTGTAACGGCATAAAAAGACTCGGATGCCAATGGTGGAAGGTTTAACATCAAATCGATGTAAAAGTAAAAAGGCACTTCTTCAACATTCAAATTTCTCCGACCTGAGTGAGTAATGTTGAGAGTAACATATTTGTCAGCTACGATCCAGCGTTGGAACTTGTATTTCATGATAGATTATAACAAAATTAATAGATCAACGGGGAACTATTTTTAAAATGGCGCCGTCTGACGTCCGAGTCTTTTTTCGAAGAAAAAGGTCGAGGCTAATCCGAATGGTCTTGTGTCTGTGTGTATAAAATCAAGACAAGGAACGGTTATATCTTTTATCTGGAAAATGAACTATTTAGACCAACTATAGATCACTTAATAGGACGTACTTCTACAAACATCTTTTAGAACATTAGAAAATCAATGCTCTGCCTTAAAATTAACTTTAGCCTCCAGTGCCCACGCCTATTTATACTTTGAGGAGAATCATGATTTTTGTAAGAAGAATACCGATAAGTATTTTTTTCTCTAAGATTCCCCCTTTAATAATATATGGGTATGTATTATATATCATACATTATTATGATTCCAGTGAGTTTCTTCTGTGATAGGTTCTACTCTACCATATTGTGACAGAGAACGGTTCAGGTGTACACTATCACCTTTCTTGGTGTGCACTATCACCCTAATAGTGCACCCCTGTCTTTCCACAGTAGTGTTCTTAACATATGTGATGCTTACCTGTTTATATATACAGACATGTCGTTTTCATACAAGATATTTAATTAAATTTGTTTGCATACCCAAGCAAATGTTCCTAAATATTTATTTTTTCCTTTAAAATTAATGCCAAATTTATGTTGCTATATTTTTCTTGCTAAATAATGCCTGTACTAATCGTTCACACTATAGGTCTTTTACAGTCAAAGAGGGGTAAATCCAGAATATGCACAAGGTTTTTGAAAGAGAGGTAACTCGTACAATCAATATTCATAACATATATCTTGAATACGTTTTCTATGAAGGGAATACACTATCAAAAACAAATGTTCCTAAATATTTATTTTTTCCTTTAAAATTAATGCCAAATTTATGTTGCTATACTTTTTCTTGTTAAATTATGCCTATACTAAACGACCACACTATAGATCTTTTACAGTCAAAGAGGGGTAAATCCAGAATATGTTTGTCTGTAACACAGAGTTTTTGAAAGAGAGGTAACTCGTGCAATCAATGTTCATACCATATATCTTGAAAACGTTTTCTATGAAGGGATTACACTATCAAAAACAGTCAGCATAATAATAACAATAGTGTTAGGTTTAGTGTTCACTATGCCGAAATAGTAGTCAGGGTTCTGGCACATAGTGCACTCCCCTTCGGGTCGTGCACTATGTGCCAGAGCCCTGACTACTATTTCGGCATAGTTAACACTAAACCTAACACTATTATATAAATGGTCATTATTGGTATTCCTAAATCTTTAATTTTATTTTAAAATTGAAACGAATGATAGATCTTCCAATGTTAATGTGTACAGAATAGAATATGAACCAAATATAAACTTGACGGATAAAACACAGTTTTGTATACATTTCATTTTCCCATAATTTTTATGTCTTAGCTGTCGATTGTATCATATATGATAAAGACAATTTTAGGATACAATTTCTTGTGGAAAACTCACAAGGGAGAAAAATCGTTTAGACAGTTTATTCCCTGTCTTGAGATTAAGTGTGTTGTTTGAATTACTCTTCTATTGAAAACAAAGGAACAGACGTATCATGTGTGATACGTGCGACACCAGAGGGTAAAGTATGTTTATAATTCAAAATACTTTGAATGTTACGCTCATCCAAAATGCGATGACAGAATAAGTTTCAAACAGCCGTGATGCAAAATTACGGACATCTTAAAAGGATTTTTCCGATCGCAGTTATGGATGTGATTGTGATTTTTTTGTATGTCAGAATGTGTCTACATATACCTAGGTCTAAGTAAAGTACAAGTTTTCCATCCATGGACATGCAATATACATGTATGTACTATTCCATCTGGTATTAATGACAAATGTCATTCTGCCGAACACCAGTGATGTCAGTAACAGAAAGATATATGAAAACGCTATTTTCGATCTTTCAAACTGATCTTTGCTAGGAAATGGACTGAATTCGGTTATCTTCATCATCTTCAGATCTCTTTAGTGAAGTTAATTGTGCAATAAAGGGGAATGAATATTCAATTATATATCTAAGGTCATGTGAATCTGGAATACAATTTTTTGATGAATAAAGATTAACTATGATATATTTCATTGTTAATTCTCATTGTAGTCCATTCTGACATAGCTATAACAAAATCTTGACATATTTGCATATATTTTCTCACTATGAATTTAACGAAAAAAAAAATGAATTTGAAGTTTTTGTATATATTATTATTTACAGTTGTGTTAACTAACTACTTTTGATTGATTCAGATCATATCAAATGAGATATTTTCATGAACAGAGCAGGTTATGATTCTGAAGATAATATGTCCATTAGAAGGCGAAACGTAGCATTGCACAGTTTGAACAGAAGTTAACTTTCGATTTGGAAGTAATATAAGTTTTTCAGGAAGAGTGACCATCTTTTACCGGTATGATTTTCATCAACAGAACATATTTAGGCAACATTTTTTAAAAATTGGAATACGGATTTTTTCTTCAAAAAAGTGTGTCGGTTGACCGAAAAAATCCAATCTGCCTTCAGTGACAGAACTTAGATTTGAGTGATACACTGAACAGATATATGCTCAGATTGCTTTGTCTGTTCATTTTGTTCTGACAATGACCTTCCTACAGTATTGTTGTTATGATATTTACTTGACATGAATGTACACTTTTAACTAATACGACTTCTCATCTATATACCACTTTGATGTATCTATTCTATGTGGTATACCCCAATAACTGATATTCCAGAATATAAATTTTCTTCCATTTTCTTCGGGACTTTTGAGAAGAATTTGATCGTATTTTTCACATTGACAATAAGGTTGTCATCAACAAAGAACTCAAATCTTGCGTTCCTGCAGTACTGAGTCGTACAGTCTAGCATCATAATCATCTTCATCGTATTGTCTCTGTAGGCGACAGTCAAGTCCAAGGGCCATAACTCGTGTTAAGTCAATTAATCGTAACCACACTTGAACATGATCTGTATCACACACAGATGTAATCACATTGCAAAGATCAGTTCAATAACATGGAAAAATAACCTTCCGGAAAACTTAACATTTAATAAAAATTGCTTAGTTAAAAAGCAATCGAAACTCTGATTTGATATGTAACACATTTTTGCTTAGTTAAAAGAGTCAATCGAAACTCTGATTTGATATGTAACATACTATCACATTGCAAAAATCAGTTCATTATCTGCAATAGGGCAGAAAAGTTCGGAAAAAATTCAAGGGTCATAGCTCTTTTTAAAATAGGTCAATCGAAACAAACTCGAACTTGATCTGTTACACATTGAGATATATTCACATCCGGACAATATATGCAACAACAGCAAAAACAGTACGGAAAACTTAAGTGTGACAGAGAGACGGAAGGACGGACAGAAAAACGGGGTGGTAACTACATTTGTATAAGTCCCCTTCGACGAACCAGGACTAAAAAGTATAACATATGGTCTAGTATATTGAGAGATGATGGTAATATTGTTACCTACATGTATAAAATGTAATCAGAAACTTACCGCAATGAATAGAATACTTAACTGATCCCGTTTGCCTTTAAAAAATAAAGGAACATTTCATGGTGCATACAACGGCGCAAATACAAAGACCACCACACATGCATATTAAGAAAAACGCATTCTCGCCATAATAATGGTTTCATACGTGTATATTGTACCTTGTATTAATCTTACATAATATGTGAAAGGAAAAAATAAATTCCTCCTATGTATTAATAACGTAATATTATTAGTATTCCAACTCTTTACCTTCATGAAAAAAGTTCAAACCGATCTGAATGCACCATACATGAGTTTCGGTCAGCAAATCCTCATCAGTGATGCTTCCTGCCAAATTGATTTTCAGACACGACCAAACTTTATTTCAGTAGCGCCCTCTGGTTTGATGTTTTTAATTTGAATTTGTGCAATTACTTTGCAGAGAGTGCGCGTCACCACATTTCCTGTAGATTCGATTCAGTAGCAGAGGTAAATAACATCGATGACCAAAAAGCATTGGAGGGATGGTGCTTTCGTAAGTCTTTGACCAGTTAACACAATGGGAAAGGTACATATGATGTAGATAATGTCCACAACGTGATGGCTGAACACACAAAAGGGAGCAAACAGACAGAAACATCATGTTCGCAACTGTTCCAATGTCAATTCTAATAATTTGACCTTACCCTCTCGACTTTTTAACTGATGGGTGCTTCTTCAATGAGTTAAAGAAGATCCTGACGAAAATTTCAACAGCACTCACAAAACAGCACAAAATTGAGCATCGACAGACCCCTAGCAGGTGGGACCAGGACCAGGGAAGTTTGACAACTACAATGTTCAGAACGTCTATACATGTAATCCATTAAACTATTCGGAGAAACTGGAAGGATCTCCAGCATGACCACCATACGCTGACCCAGCAGAAAGCGATACATATGTTGCATCAGGCAAAACTACAAGCAACCTCAGGACAGAATAATATGCACTAGAACATCATACAAAACAGAGAAAAAACAGCCGAAACAGACGTGGAGAATCATCAAAATGAATGAAAACATAAATGGAAGGAGACCAATGTGCACCAGGCGCCGACTGTTAACGGTCATCTGCTATAAGCAAATGATGTGGTAATCCTGATGACGTGTGCACAATCCTACCACTTATCAAGATACACAGAAGTATCCATAGACACACAATAGCTGTACAAACATAGGACAGATAAAACTTTTCACTGTAAGGAGACATCACAAACAAGATATGACATCGAAAACGACAAAAAATTGGCGATATTTCGATACAAGTTCCTGAAATTAGGTAGCCCGCTAGCCCTCGGCAGTTGAATGCTCTATATATTACCGGTTAATCCTACTTTTAATAGACTTTGCTATTTGCATATTTTTGTTGAGGGCCGGCGCGCACTTGTATTCATAATTATTTATTTAACATTAATAATGACACCCACTAACGATTTGTAATAATAAATAGATTATTACCTGTCGAAATTCAAAAGGATCCTTCCTTAAACCGTATACACTTTGTTCAAGTTAAAGCAAACCTACAAGATGTCGAACACATGTCAAAGAAAAAAAAAAACACCCCAGTTTTACGGAAAAATTAAACTTCCTTCGTAACATATTATCTACATCTCGTATATGATTGAAATTTGATATAGGACGGAATTAAACAACCCCCCCAAAAATCATTTTAAGTGATACTGCACAAAAATAATGGGATGTTGCAGTAGGTCAATGCCTAATATGTAAGTCCATATCGTTCATATATCTGAAAAGTCAATAGATTTTGCAAACACTGCAAGAGTTCGTCAAAAGGAATAATATGTCAAGAACGTTTCTGTCTCTGACAAACTATTGAAATGTTTGGAAAAACTATTTTCAGAAACTTACACGATTGATTATTAAGCATTACCCGTCTGCAACGGCTCATCATTTTGTAAAGTTTAATTTAGAAAAGTACCAATACCAAAAAAAAAAAAAAAAAAAAAAAACACAAAAAACTCTAAGGAATCACAACATCAAACGTTTTTATATCCGAGGCCACATGTATACGCTTTGAAAATCTGGAATTTAATCTTTGGAGAAATAAAGACTTTGAAGACGTTTACATTTATACCACTTGGTGAGTGTCACTGCTGGTGGACCAGGAGTCCCCGAGGGCACATGTAGCCAAGTTCGATCAATTTCGGTTGATCGCTTCTTCAACGCATTCTAAATTTCTGTTATCAAAATTTCTTGAATTTCTAAAAAGTGGGTCCTGTAGCATCATATCCCACCCATCCTGCTACGTCTTTCGGTACACTTTTTCGACATAGTAACTTTCATACTTTTTTGGCATATTACATTGTTTAGATTTAGGATCACTGATGAGGGTTTAGTACCCGAAACGTGAATGTCTGGTCCACGTTGCCAATTTATCTGTTCTTAAATGATGCTATTCAATTTGAAGACGTTTACATTTATACCACTTGGTGAGTGTCACTGCTGATGGACCAGGAGTCCCCAAGGGCACATGTAGCCAAGTTCGATCAATTTCGGTTGATCGCTTCTTCAACGCATTCTAATTTTCTGTTATCAAAATTTCTTGAAATTTCTAAAAAGTGGGTCCTGTAGCATCATATCCCACCCATCCTGCTACGTCTATCGGTACACTTTTTCGACATAGTAACTTTCATACTTTTTTGGCATATTACATTGTTTAGATTTAGGATCATTGATGAGGGTTAAGTACCCGAAACGTGCATGTCTGGTCCACGTTGCCAATTTATCTGTTCTTAAATGATGCTATTCAATTTGAAGACGTTTACATTTATACCACTTGGTGAGTGTCACTGCTGGTGGACCAGGAGTCCCCAAGGGCACATGTTGCCAAGTTCGATCAATTTCGGTTGATCGCTTCTTCAACGCATTCTAAATTTCTGTTATCAAAATTTCTTGAAATTTCTAAAAAGTGGGTCCTGTAGCATCATATCCCACCCATCCTGCTACGTCTTTCGGTACACTTTTTCGACATAGTAACTTTCATACTTTTTTGGCATATTACATTGTTTAGATTTAGGATCACTGATGAGGGTTAAGTACCCGAAACGTGCATGTCTGGTCCACGTTGCCAATTTATCTGTTCTTAAATGATGCTATTCAATTTGAAGACGTTTACATTTATACCACTTGGTGAGTGTCACTGCTGGTGGACCAGGAGTCCCCAAGGGCACATGTAGCCAAGTTCGATCAATTTCGGTTGATCGCTTCTTCAACGCATTCTAAATTTCTGTTATCAAAATTTCTTTAAATGTCTAAAAAGTGGGTCCTGTAGCATCACATCCCACCCATCCTGCTACGTCTTTCGGTACACTTTTTCGACATAGTAACTTTCATACTTTTTTGGCATATTACATTATTTAGATTTAGGATCACTGATGAGGGTTAAGTACCCGAAACGTGCATGTCTGGTCCACGTTGCCAATTTATCTGTTCTTAAATGATGCTATTCAATTTGAAGACGTTTACATTTATAGCACTTGGTGATTGTCACTGCTGGTGGACCAGGAGTCCCCAAGGGCACATGTAGCCAAGTTCGATCAATTTCGGTTGATTGCTTCTTCAACGCATTCTAAATTTCTGTTATCAAAATTTCTTTAAATTTCTAAAAAGTGGGTCCTGTAGCATCATATCCCACCCATCTTGCTACGTCTTTCGGTACACTTTTTCGACATAGTAACTTTCATACTTTTTTGGCATATTACATTGTTTAGATTAAGGATCACTGATGAAGGTTAAGTACCCGAAACGTGCATGTCTGGTCCACGTTGCCAATTTATCTGTTCTTAAATGATGCTATTCAATTTGAAGACGTTTACATTTATACCACTTGGTGAGTGTCACTGCTGGTGGACCAGGAGTCCCCGAGGGCACATGTAGCCAAGTTCGATCAATATCGTTGATTGCTTCTTCAACGCATTCTAAATTTCTGTTATCAAAATTTCTTGAAATTTCTAAAAAGTTGGTCCTGTAGCATCATATCCCACCCATCCTGCTACGTCTTTCGGAACACTTTTTCGACATAGTAACTTTCATACTTTTTTGGCATATTACATTGTTTAGATTAAGGATCACTGATGAGGGTTAAGTACCCGAAACGTGCATG
The DNA here is from genome assembly GCA_033119305.1 of Pinctada imbricata. Classification (NCBI taxonomy): domain Eukaryota; kingdom Metazoa; phylum Mollusca; class Bivalvia; order Pterioida; family Pteriidae; genus Pinctada; species Pinctada imbricata. The sequence goes on from VSWD01000005.1 coordinate 57,230,678, forward strand.
TCTGGTCCACGTTGCCAATTTATCTGTTCTTAAATGATGCTATTCAATTTGAAGACGTTTACATTTATAGCACTTGGTGATTGTCACTGCTGGTGGACCAGGAGTCCCCGAGGGCACATGTAGCCAAGTTCGATCAATATCGTTGATTGCTTCTTCAACGCATTCTAAATTTCTGTTATCAAAATTCTTGAAAATTCTAAAAAGTTGGTCCTGTAGCATCATATCCCACACATCCTGATACGTCTTTCGGTACACTTTTTCGACATAGTAACTTTCATACTTTTTGGCATATTACATTGTTTAGATCAAGGATCACTGATGAGGGTTAAGTACCCGAAACGTGCATGTCTGGTCCACGTTGCCAATTTATCTGTTCTTAAATGATGCTATTCAATTTGAAGACGTTTACATTTATACCACTTGGTGAGTGTCACTGCTGGTGGACCAGGAGTCCCCGAGGGCACATGTAGCCAAGTTCGATCAATATCGTTGATTGCTTCTTCAACGCATTCTAAATTTCTGTTATCAAAATTTCTTGAAATTTCTAAAAAGTGGGTCCTGTAGCATCATATCCCACCCATCCTGCTACGTCTTTCGGTACACTTTTTCGACATAGTAACTTTCATACTTTTTTGGCATATTACATTGTTTAGATTAAGGATCACTGATGAGGGTTAAGTACCCGAAACGTGCATGTCTGGTCCACGTTGCCAATTTATCTGTTCTTAAATGATGCTATTCAATTTGAAGACGTTTACATTTATACCACTTGGTGAGTGTCACTGCTGGTGGACCAGGAGTCCCCGAGGGCACATGTAGCCAAGTTCGATCAATATCGTTGATTGCTTCTTCAACGCATTCTAAATTTCTGTTATCAAAATTCTTGAAAATTCTAAAAAGTTGGTCCTGTAGCATCATATCCCACACATCCTGATACGTCTTTCGGTACACTTTTTCGACATAGTAACTTTCATACTTTTTGGCATATTACATTGTTTAGATCAAGGATCACTGATGAGGATTAAGTACCCGAAACGTGCATGTCTGGTCCACGTTGCCAATTTATCTGTTCTTAAATGATGCTTTTCAATTTGAAGACGTTTACATTTATACCACTTGGTGAGTGTCACTGCTGGTGGACCAGGAGTCCCCGAGGGCATATGTAGCCAAGTTCGATCAATTTCGGTTGATCGCTTCTTCAACGCATTCTAAATTTCTGTTATCAAAATTTCTTTAAATTTCTAAAAAGTGGGTCCTGTAGCATCATATCCCACCCATCCTGCTACGTCTTTCGGTACACTTTTTCGACATAGTAACTTTCTTACTTTTTTGGCATATTACATTGTTTAGATTTAGGATCACTGATGAGGGTTAAGTACCCGAAACGTGCATGTCTGGTCCACGTTGCCAATTTATCTGTTCTTAAATGATGATATTCAATTTGAAGACGTTTACACTTACCACATGTTAAGTATATTAGTTTTTCTTTTATCAATCTTCACATTGTAGTCCATTTCGACATAGCGACCAATTGAAAGAAATTTCTGGACAAAAGTGTTTGGATCATTTATAGACCTCACCAAGAATTTAACATATACTACGAAATATAAGCCACCAAACACATATGATTTATGGTTGCGTTCACTTGTTTAAGAACGTCCCAAATGAGATATTTTCACGAACAGAACATATGCTTTATACTAGTACTGTTTTAGCAAGTGCAGACTCGAACAGAATATGATTCTGAACAAAATGGGCCCCCTTCAGGAGACGAATTAAAACAATGTACAGTTTGAACAGAAGTGATCTTTTTAATTGAAAGTGAGATCAGGTTTTCAGGAAGAGTAATCATCTTTTGCCGGCATGCCGCACATCCAAGAGAGATCCTGACGATCATCTCAAAAGCACTCACAACAGGGCGTAAAATTCATCACTGACGGATTATTAGCAAGCTAGAGGTGGGACCAGGTGCCCGGGGGATGTAAGCATCCCATGTTTGGCTAGCCGCACCCGCCGTCGACGTTCACGCATGAAAATGAACACAATAGAATACATGCACTGTCTGAGGCTATGTCTATATAATTTAATAAATTCCGTAGTGTCTGTATAACGCCTATAAAACGTACGGAGCGAAATTCTATCTATAGCTGTATAGACAATTATGCGTATTATGATGTCACTAACGTCGAGCGCCGCTACATTAGGCCTGTTCAAATATTACAACGCCTGTTCTGAACTTGAAAATCAGCAATGCTAAAATGCCGTCAATTTCATAATAAACTAGACAATTAAATAGTAAGGAGCTCGAACGATAAGTATGGAATTCCGCCCAGTTGGGACCGATGAATTTTTTTCTCATTAAAAGAAATTAAAACTCTGAATTCGGTAAGATTTTTGCTGAATTTTATGAAAATAGTAATATCTCAACCATGCGACCTATATTTTGTGTATAATTTGGGTTAAAACAGTCGATTTGAACACTAAAGCCTATGGAAACTGGAAAAGTTTTTTTTTAGAGTATTGTTCCCCACCTTGCTACAGGATTTCCTTTTAATAGAAACTTTAGTTTGACAAATCTTCCAGCATGGCGAGTAAGATCCTGTAGCAAGGTGGGGAACGATGTCAACCATGCGATCGAAATAAAAAAAAAGGGGGGGGGGGTGGAGAAGGCTCAAAATCTTGAGTAATTATACATAAATCTATCACGTTTTCGTTCGATGGGTTTAGAGTGATGATACTTTGCAATTATATCATATATGTTAATCAATTATTTTTATGATGTCATTTTATGGTTTGGGTGAGTATTAAACATTTTGCGACTACATTTTTTCTTTTGAGATATTCATTGAAACACTTCCAACAAAGAATACTGTTCTCGATTATGTTGTGTTTTCCTCTATTTATCAAACACTCTCTTATTTGTTTTTACGAATACCCACAAAAAACCCTCTTTTTTCGATAGTTTTTCGCTTACATGTATCTTTTCGTAATGTAAACGCACTAAGCGCATTCATCCATTGTGAACTATTGGGAGTATAGTTAAGAACCAAAAATGTACTTCTGAAAACGGAAAAGAAATACTAGTTTTTGAAGGAGGACAAAAATTCTACCGTTTATTAAATCACTAAAAGTATGATAACTTAATATAACTCAGAGTAAAACGATTATCTCAATTTCATATCATCTTATTGAATTTTATAACGTAATACCACGGACTCTAAATGGTGGACCCCGTGTTGCTTCGATTTCGAATAAATGCCAAGTGGGTAATGTAAATGATAAACATTTGAGTAAATATTGTAGATTATAAGTTTTTCTATCCATAAATATATATTTTATACCTTAAAATAGTTTAAGTAACCCTGGAGGAGATTTTATTATCTGGGCGGATTTCCCGTCAATTCGTGCGAGGTCCTTTGATTGAATTATAAGATATGACTGTAATAATTTTTCTGTCTATGTATAGAAAAAAAAACCGATGCACATACAAAACATAATCGCGGATTATATAGTTTGTGCATCGGTTTTTGTCTATATATCGATAGACAGAAAAATTATCACAGTCATTTCTTAAATAGAAAGCGCCATAGCAACCGTGTCAGAGAAATATTCAAGACACTGTCGAACCCCTCGCGGGAAACTTTTTTTACGAGCTCCACACGACAAAGCACATAAGTGTGACACAGATGAGTTAAAAAAGATCATGGCGATAATCTCAACAGGACTCACAGTAGAGCAAAAGTCCGACAATAGAAAATAACCAAGTAATCGAGATCTTTTCGTTTTGCTAAAAAGTCAATTTAGTGATTAAAGGTCAGTGCTTGTTATGCTTGTTTTTTTTTATTGCACAGGCAAGTTACTGCATATTTTGTCTTCTACCTATTTTATCTAACCTAAGAAGAATATTGTGATCATTTTATCGAAATATAATATCGTCGGCACATATTGCCGTTTGGGTATCCAATGGCAATCACTATTAACCAAATAAACCTAACCTTTTGTCTCATATTATGCCTGTAGCGACGACAACCCGAGCAGTAAATGTCTGCTTAATTATATGTATTGTTGTGCGATAGGTACTCTTACAGAGTATCGGGAAATCATAGAGAAATCTTATGACATCTTCATAGAATTCATCTAATGCATCTTATGAACAATCCTCAGAGACCATTGTTAGTACGGAATGCATTTTACCTAGTGCTGTTAAAAGCGGCGCCTTAAATATTTGTACAGTTTAAACATATTCATAAAAAAAGGAAGTTTAAAGCTTATTTGATTTCTCTATATGTATTATTTCAAAACAAAAAAAAAAAGGAGAGGATCTCCAACAACACCATGTTGCAGCACCCACAGCAAAACCCCAAAACACTCAATGCAAAAACACAGAGCAAACAAGCAGAGAAAAAGACGCAAAAGGGACAAGGCACGTCAATTCACAACACAGAAACATCAAGCACAATGGACTACACATAAACGAACGAGACCATATGGCAACCTGTGCCGGCTTAGGATGGTCATCTGCAACGGAAATAGCAGAAGGTGTGGTTATCCTGGATTACGTGTGCACAACCCTCCCACTTTACCGATTACCTAGAGGTCTCGAAGAACGTACAATTGTGGTGTAAAACAACCTTCTCACTGTCAGATGACTACACACAGACAGCAAAGCGCAGGGGAGATGAATATGTAAATGGATATAAAAAGATGGTGACGTAATACAATCCGTGCTCTGCCGCCGCGAGCTCTCTAAATAAATATCCTTAATTTTTTTTGCGCAGTATATTTAACCAAAAATAGTAAAGACTGGTTTTAAATATCGTTATCTATAATTGATACCTATAATTTTTTTCCTTATAAATTTCGGGTCGACGTCCAGTACATACAGGACGAAACGTTCGTACTTTATTTATTCCGGCTATGTTGAATTGATCAACTTTCATAAGTTTTATGAAATTTTTGCATCGACATTTTACGTCAAAATATATATTATGAGATCTCCTCTGAATACTTATAAATTACTGCATGCGTACGTTTTTTTTAGCGGGATTCATATTTTAGCGGAGTTAGCGCTGCTAAGACTGCGCTAATTAAAGAAAACTCTAAATTATGAACTTCTAATAGATTGATTTGGAAAATAAGTCAAAGCGCTAATTCATGATTACGCTAATAATATGTCTGCTCAGTTTCCGCTAAAATTTAGTTCCGCTATAATAAGTGCACGTACATTAACATTATTCATAGGTGTCGAGGAAATAATAAAAGTATGAAGTCTTTTTTTTTTGTCTCACATCAACTTTCAAACAGACTTATAATGAAAATCTTTAAAAAAATTCAAGAAAAAAACTATATATGAAAATGTATATATAATGATATCTCCTATGAATTTTTATTAGTTTATTCTCTTTATAAAGAGATGGCGAAGAAATCATAAGAACGTGAAGCAAGCCTTTACTTTGTCACACACACACTTAAGTTTCTTTAAATTTGAATTTTTCGTCGGAGTAGACACCTTTAATTTCACTGATCATATGAAAACATTTTTGATGCGAATAGTCAAACCATCTTACCTTTTTTCAATATTTCCTTCAGGTTAAAAGTTTTTTGAACTCTGTTACTGTATACTTCCCTTCGTTTTAATTCATGATGGATACTTTAAAATTGTAAATAATATCAATGTTGCGGAGGTTTGGAAAAATATATAGATATGTCAAGTATTTTTTCCCTATGATTAATACAAAACATTAAATCAAGCATACAAAAAACAGTGTCGGTTAGACTGATTTTTATAACGAGGACAACATTAAACAAAAGCAGAATTGTTCAAAGGGGTCAAGTAACCACCTCCCTATCATATAATACCTTCAACAACGTCATTTGTTACATGGTATGCATTCATATTGAACACACCGATACTGAAATAAAACAATGACAAGGGTTCAAAGTTAAATGCCTTTATTAAACTGAAGGATGAACCCTTATTTAATACTTTAAAATTTTCTTCCGTATTTTTATTAAAACCAGCCGAAATAGTTCCTTCCGATATAATTTACAAGGACGTTGTCTCTACGTATAAATGATATGAGGGGAGTTTTTAAAATCAATTAAGTTACAAAATCTACCAAATTAAGATATGAAAAAGAACCTCCAGAGTCCAATACAGTTTTTATATAAAATCAATCAATTATGCAATTAGGAAGCGATGGGTCTCCCCATGGTCTCACTTCGGAATGTTATTCATTTCGAGGTTAGCAACCGTTAACGGAAATTCTAATAAGTTTACCTTCTCGACTTTGAGACTGAATAACAGATAAGCAAATCCTTTTATGTTAATCTATACATTGTATATTGACTCTGCATATAAATATTCTCTAATTCAAATTAAACGAATTGATTTCAAAAATGAATAAAATTGCCTTTAATTGGAAAAGTAGCCACATCAAGTTTATATTTTAGATAAAACAAATTTGCCACCTATTGATCCAATCTGAATCAAATAAGCAGCATGACCACCCTGCACTCACAGAGCGAAACAAACCCACAAGAAGAAAGCGACACATAAATGACATAAGAAAAAAGTACAAACCGCAAAAAGACACAATAAACATCAAAGAAGTACCTAACAGTTATTCAGTCTCAAAGTCGAGAAGGCTAGGCCAAATCGTGAAAATTCCCATTGGAACGATTGCGAACCCCGGAATGAACACCTGTCAAATTCGGTAATTGTCTCGATGAACATTTTGATGGGTGTCTTCCCGGAATGCCCACATTTTAAATGAAAGATATTCCCGGAATGCCCACATGCAAAAGACAATGGGTGTTGTTTTAATCAATAAAGAAGGTCTAATTACCGTATATGATCAGATAAATCGGGTAAAAATATTTTCAAATTTCAACAGTATTTTCCGTCATATTGATGAATCTGACGACGATTTTTAAATGAATTTGATAAGAGAAGGATCAGCGTTCATTTGAAATATTTGAAGAGAAAAAAACCCCTGCTGCTAGCATGATTTAATGCTAGAAATTCATACATTGCTATACAAGGTGTCCAAACCATCTATTCTTGTGCTTTCTGAATACATTGCCTCTTGCGGGCTTTCCCCGGGCGACGTCAAATTGTCAGGCCTCGACTTTCTTCCAATAAGTACATGACTCCTAACATTCATCTAAAACTAAGGCACCTTACCCGATACATTCATGACCTTACGAGTGTCTTAAAACTTTACATTTGTCAGAAAATGCGAATGCAGAGACATGATACCATCTCCATCACGGCCGATAAAATTTCCAAAAAAAAAAATTGTTCAAATCGGTGGTTTGGTTTCTGGGGGTGTTTTGGGGCTATTTCTGACTACTTTCGTAGATTTATCTAGGAAACAGTAGTTTAATGCTTCCAAAAGCATATTTTAAGTGCCCCTTCGTTGGGCACTGTCGGGGTGGGGCACTGACTGTAATATCATGCCTTTATTCATATTATGTAAAATTACTGAATTTTCCTCTGTTATTTGTAGCGTTTGGAGGAATTAGGTGTGGTCTTTTGTATTTCATGTGTCTATGGTGTGAGCTGGAACTAGTATATTCCTTGTCCCTTTTGTGCCTCATTCTTTTGGTGTCTGCTCTGTGTTTTTGCATTGGGTGTTTTGGAGTTTTGCTTTGGGTGCTGCAACCGAGTGTTATTGGCGATCCCCTCCTTTCATCAATGCTCCAATTCGCTATACTCATATGAGCATAGATTTTTTAGTCTTTGCTTTATTCTTGTTAGCTTGATACAAATACGTTGATGATATGTTCTCAAAAGATATATAATTATTATGTTAATTATCAAATCAATTTGTGGACAACCTCAGCACAATCGGTTCTTGTGAACTACAGGTGAAACAGACAACGACGACATTAACACCATTTCATATTTGAATTCATTTTCATTTTCGATGACAATGGTCACGTAAAGTACTCAATATATGACAAACGTGACAATTTCAGTTTCAAAATTACAAATTAATACATGTATTTGTATTCCGTTTCAAAGTATAGGTTAGAAGGTAATTTGAAGTTTCTACAAATTAGTTAAAGAAGATCCTGACGATAATCTCAACAGCACTAACAATAGAGCACTATATTGAGCATCGACGGACCCCTTGCAAGCTAGAGGTGGGATCAGGTGCCCGGGAGGAGTTTCTACAAGAATAAGTGGGCGGAGCGTCATGTAGATGTTAAACGTCTTCAAATTCAATAGCATCATTTAAGACCTGATAAATTTACATCATGGACCAGGCATGCACGTTTCGTGTACTAAAACCTCGTCAGTGATCCTCAGTCTAAACAATGTAAAATGGCCAAAAAGTATGAAAATTATTATGTCCAAAAATATACCAAAAGACGTGGCAGAATGGGTGGGATATGATGATACTTCAAATTACCTTCTTACCTACTTAGATGGCAACTACCCCGGTGGCGTAGTGGTAGCGAGTCTGTTTAAAGGTCTCAAGTTCGATCCGCGCTCATGCCACATATTTTTCAAATTTATACTGTTCATCTTTTGTACGATGCAGGATCTATGACGATCACGAAGACGGTTTCTTCACAAATAAGACATGCAATTTCAGAGCCTGTGATTGGCTTAGTGCAAATGTTGCAATCTAACTCCTGTGTTATAAGGTATTTTCGTTCACGTGCTTTTGCAGATATGCAATCATATGTGAGTTGATTATCTATTTAAGAGGAAGACTTAGTTCAAAATATTTAAAATACTGGCCTTGGGGTGAATTTACAAGTGACTGACTTTGTTATTGCATAATGTACGATAGAATGAGAACACAGAGCATCTCGTTGTACTCAATAATGATAGCCTGATTATTCCAACCAGAATCACTGACATGGAGATATTTTCCGGTTTGCACATTTTCTACTCGGTATATATGTGTAGCTTAGTTCTAAAAGCATGTATTAATAATCATGCCCCCCACCCAAGAAAAGGAGAAAGGTATAAGTATTATTTTAATTAATGTATTGGTAAGGAAAATAGCGTTATAATTAATTTCTTGGTAAGTGGAAAAATTAAATATCAAATGTTGAAATCGAAAGAAAGAAAAAAGATTTAATTTCAGTAAAAAAAAAACAACAAAAAAAAAAAAAAAAACAAACAAACAAACAAACGGCGAGAGACATGAGTTGGCTGACGATAAGTAATGAAAATATGTAAAATACCTACCAACCAACGAATATTTCATTAACTCATATCATGATAACATCAACTCCTTAAAATGGCGAAAACATACATGCCATAAAAATTGTTTACAAAACATGTTTTTCGCTGATATAGTTAAATCAAAAGAGAATAAGTAAATTCTGATATTGCGATCGTTAAGGTCAGGGTGGCGACTTTTAATAGAAGTGAGGTAGAAGAAAGATGTATATGTCCACATGTAGAGGAACATCTCCTCGAACTATTCAGACCAAAAAATCAAAATTTGCCCGTCTCGTTTTTTGGCTATAAACGTCCATTTTTGGCCTATTTTAGAGAATACCAAATCATAACTTTACGTACCTCTGCAATGCATGAAATTTCACAAATTTATATATACTCTTATTTTTCTGGATTCTTATAGCTTGTGTATGAATTAAAGCTTATTTTGAAAAATTCTGATAAAATAAACAGTTCTAAGGAGTGTGTTTTCTTATAAATACGATTTTCCTGGTTGCCATGGCAACGACTCATTATTTCTATTTATAGCTAGAAGGTCGCCAGGTACACAAATTTTTTTCTATGTACAGAGCTATGATATTGCTTTATCCTAAAGCAGTCAAACCAATATGTACCCGAATTCGTTTTTGAGCAAAATGACTGTTTCCATAAATAGCACAATATTTTGTGCAAAAAATCAACATTTTGACCCAAAAACATAGAAATTTTCTCATCTTTAAAGAGTATAACGAATAGCATATATTCTGATGTTTGAATCTTTAGCAGCAGAACTCATGCGAAAATGACAATTTTTTTTCCATTTTCGGCAATTTTTCATTGAAAAATATGCATTTTCCCCAAAAATGCCAATTCAGCAATGAAAATTTCAAGGAGCATTATTTTTTTCTGAAATAATACGACAAACTGAGCTTATACCATTTATCGTCCGTGTCGGATTCAAATATTACGATATATGAAAATAGAGTTATCTCCCTGTAGTCGCAACCCTAACCTTAAATGCTAATTCTGATATTACTGTTAAGATCGGTTAATGCTAATTCCGATATTAACGTAACGATCGGTTAATGCTAGTAACGATCGATTTAATTCTAATTCTGATATTACGGTAACGATCGCTTAAAGCTAAGTCAAATGTGCAAACTTCTAGTTGTCAAGTTTCGCTAACGCTTCAACAGAAAAGCTCAATTTGCGATTGTATACCGACCGGTATTTGGCACATATCGGCCGTAAATATAACTCCATAGCTTCCTTATTACCTTTTTAATTAATTGACAACACGCGAGAACATTTTGTATTTTAATGTTTCACAAATCAAACAACTGTTACTTTTAGAGACGAAACAAAATAAAAGATAGTTGATAATTAGATAAGATAAAATATTAAATTCAATAATACGAGGTCAGATTACAAATCTTACAAACAATGTACACATAAAATCTCTGTGTTCTATCGGATATGAAAGTTTCCTGTCGGACACCTGATCAATTTAATTTGGTGTTCTATTGTGAGTGCTGTTGAGATTGTCGTCAGGATCTTCTTTATCACATTTTAGACAGAGAGAAAGATAGACACACATAGACAGATAAAAAACATGAAAATATATTAACGTTGATAGGTGGAAGATAAATTAAACATTAAACAAGTATCAATTGGCAGCAATTATTGAACTTACTCAAAATCACTTATATTTTTCTTATTTCAAAATTTTGATTATCTCATGTCACATTATTCAGTTTTTCTTTGATATGTTTCACTGTATCAGTGCCTCGGATCAAATCCGCTGCTTTCTCTCCAATCATAATCGTCACTGCGTTTGTTGTCCCAGTAACAATATTTCGCATCACAGAAGCATCTGCAACACGTAGATTTGATATACCTTTCACCCTGAAAAAAAGAAATAGATGAATAAATTCATCACACAAAAACAGATATTTATGGTACATGTATATTTTGTGTCCCCGAGAAAAGCTTGTGTAGAATTTTCTATTCTTCATTCATATGCATATAAACAATATATCTCCTGACCCAAACGGGTAGAGTAACAGATCTGATCTAAGGGATCAAATGTTGCACAATGCCGTCGTTTCGATTTTTGCAGTCCTACGTTCTATTTGTGCAGGTATCTGACGCAAAAGCATTGTGACGTCAATATATTCCTATGAAAACGTCATATATGTAACCACGTTCCCTGTAATTCATGCTAGTTTCCATAAAATCGATAGCTTCAGGTGTGACAGCTGTATAAGATTTTATGCAGTTTTCAACCAAATTATAAGTGACATTTTTTTCTTATAAAAAAATTGTGGACACTTTCACCTATCTAGTCTTGAACTCTGATCTTAACTCTTTATTTAAAGAACAAAAAAAAGTATACCTTGTGTTTACAAATCGAAAAATAACTACACATAATGTACACAACCCTCTGTTTACGTACATGCGTGCATGATTACCTCTTAGGACCCCCCATGGTCAGAATCGTATCGGATTTGATATAAAAATGATTTCACATATGTCTTATTTTCTGAAATGTCTTCGTCTATCCTCAAAGATTATACTAGCTGATATCAAATTCAATTTTATAATGCTTGTCATTATCAACATTTCAAGGTAAACACGCGGTAGCTCTGACGTCAATTTTCGTGACCTGAGGTGTGTTACAAATTTGATTGGCTTAGACAGCTATGTGACCTTCACAATGCGTTGACGTCAGGTACCTGCATAAATGGGAAGTACCTCTCTATTTCGAAAAGACCGAATTATCATCGCCGTGTTCTGTTGGTTATTGATGTCGGGCAAGTTTTTGAAGATTGCTGGTTCGAGCCTCGCATGTACCGTTTTTCTGCAGACATTACAGATACGTATATCTTTTATATCCTTATTGGTAATCGGTCTTTTCGAAATACAGAGTTACTTCCCATTTGTGCAAGTATCTGACGTCAACGCATTGTGACGTCATCAAATTCTTTGGTAACCAGCATGAAATTCAGGGTAATATGGTTACATATATGACGTTTTCAAAGGAATTTAATAACGTCACAATGCTTTTTAAAAGTCTGATACCTGCACAAATCGAACACAGGCCTGTTAAATCGAAAAGACGGATTTGTGGGTACATATCCTTAGTGATTTTGATAGTAAGGTTAAACAATGTGTTGTACATGATACCTGAGTTTAGAGTCAACTACAGATGTGGGATCTTCTGTCTTTCCCATACGACATGTTGAAGAGTAATGGTACATCGCCAAAAGGTAGTGACGAATGTAGCATTCCAGATACTCCTCAGACGGTATCTTAAACTGTACACATTCTGGAAACTTGATATAAGTGTCGTCCAAGTTTATTCCAAGGTTCTTGAAAGTGTCAGTGTTGCCCAGTTCGAGTGCTCTTTTTACTCCTTTTTAATAAAAAATCAATTAAGATTATATATTGCAATTTATGTTGAGTAAATACGACAGGGGCCAATGCTGAGGAACCGATAAATTTGGAACAGAAGCATCCAACAACACTCTGCAATTTTTGATGATTATTGTATGTTGACTGCAGTTCTGTAATGCATGTAAAATTTAAATAAAATAAAGAATTTATTTGGCACGAATCAATTGGTGCGTTTTTCATAAGTCTAATAATTATGTCTGACTCTACAGAAAAAAGATAAGCAATCGGCAAGCATATCTAGTCTTTTTAACCTTTCTTATCAATATTACGATTGAATTCCTCATACCAACACTGCCTCTACGAATGAACACACGGTAACAAAATACAAAAAAAAAAAAAAAAAACAAACAAAACGAATTATTTATAACGTTTGGTTTCGATTTGATTCGTTTCGCTTCTTTTTTGTTTCGTTTCGAACTTTACAGGGACAGTATATAAATATGCATTGTTTTGAAAATTAAATATAGACTCTACATGAACACTACCAAGCAATCGACCAAAAGCTCCATGATTCAAAATGTAGCAAGATAATTTTTCTAGTATTTTAACAATGTACTCTACTTTTTTCCTTTTCCACAATGTCTGCACCTACATTTTTTCATTATACGTAAACTTTTGCATATAGCAAGTTTCAATATTCAAACAAACCTTTGATAAGAGTTGCCACATGTTGTCTATCTGCTAAAAATTCTGGCTCCATGATAGGTGGGTCAAAAGGATCTTTGCTCTGGAGCGTTACAGATCCTATACTTTTTGGATGTAGAAGATTCACCAAAATAGTAAATCCGTTCTGATTCTTCTCGGTGGATTTCAGAATGAGATCTTCTACCTACGAGTACATTTATCTTCTTAAAAATAATGAAAATTAAAAAATCACAGGACTGAAGGTCCTGAACGATACTTCCATTCAAAATTTATAGTCAGCAGATGAATGTTGAATATATAATATTATTGTTTATGTAATAATGAATTGATTATGATTTTTTATACATAGGATGAATATGCATGTGAAGCTAATAATTTTCATTTATATTAGCTCATTGTGTTAAACAGCATAAAATGTTTATATTTTCTATAAGTGGTATACTTTAAATTACATTTAATTCTGACAACTTAAACCCGGAACAGTGTCTTAAAATTAACCCATTTGGAAACAAGAAAGACGTTTAGACCATGCATACATGTTTAAAATGGAAACTAAAAAGACGTTAAGACCATGCATGCATGTTTGAAATCACTTACAATCTAAAATATATCTGATAAAAGAGCGGTTACATGTAGTTCCAGCGTAACTTTAAGTTTATTATCACTGGTAATTTCCAAAATTCTCATTTTAAGTACCAGAATTTCCGATTTCTTTCAACAAGATCATGCTTCGTTTCTACTTTCGTTTCTCATCGTTACATACATCATGCACATAGGGAAGACAACTCTTACATTGTATCAGTTAAAAGAAGTGCTATATTATTACGCCACCGGCGAGCAGTGAAAGCAAGAAATAAATAATTGATTTTTTGTTATGCATTTGCTTTATATGCAATTGAAACTTTTTTCAAGAGGGAGGATAATCTTGATCTTGCATGTGTCAGACAGCAAATTTCTAAATTATAAAAAGCACTATAAGTATCCTAAAAATATTTGGACTGTAATTCATAACATGCGTTAAGCATTCCTTGAAGTCGTAAATACAATACTATTTATGATTAGAGGCTCGAAAATCACAAACTTCTTATGAGGTTTCATGAAATTCTGTGCTGCGGTTGCAGAGGAGACGTCGAAAATGTGTCAGCCAATGAGCCCTCGGCGGCCATATTTGTTTACCGATCTGCACGAAAAGCACTCACTTTGTAGAGTGGCTGCTTCCTTTAAGGTTTCATGAAATTCTGTTCAGCGGTTGGATAGGAGAACTCGAAAATGCGTCAACCAATGAGCCCTCGGCGGCCATATTTGTTGACCGATCGGCACGACAAACACAAACTTGGTAGAAGACCTTGACTTCTTGCTTTATGTAAGTTTTCGTGACATTCCGTGCAGCGGTTGTAGAGGAGGTATTGAAAATGTTAAAAGTTTACGCCGTATAACGGATTCGCTCAGATGAGCTAAAACAGTATAGTAAAAATGCCAAGGAGCAAGCATTCATCTTTAGTTGACATTATTATGCATGTATTTTATATATGATTTTTATTTTCGTGCATGAACATCGACGGCGGGTGCGGCTAGCCAACAGGGGATGCTTACTCCTCCCGGGCACCTGGTCCCACCTCTAGCTTGCTAGGGGTCCGTCGATGCTCAATTTGGTGCTCTGTTGTGAGTGCTGTTGAGATTATCGTCAGGATCATCTTTAACTCATTAATATTTGACAGGGGGGGTCATTAGTTCAATAACTATTGACCGATATGCGTCACATCATTTGGGACGTTATAAACCCGCGCTATTTGTGTCAATTTTATGCCCTTTGCCGTGTGGAGCTCGTAAAAATGTTCCCCGCGAGGGATTTTTGACAGTGTTTTGAAAAAATGCTTTTCCCTGACATGATGGCCATAACATTTTCCATATAGAATAACCCATAGAGAATGTTTATTTTGTTGATATTATTTCCATTTTCATACGTTGACATCAACGTCGGTTGCGGCTAACAAAACAGGGGATGATTACTCCTCTCGGGCACCTGGTCTCGCCTCTTGCTCGATAGGGGTCCGTCGATCCTCAATTTGTTACTCTATTGTTCGTGAAATAGAGATTGTCGTTAGGATCTTCTTTATCTCATTATATCTTATGTAAACATGATTATATAGTACCTTGAAGAAAAATAAACGCAGGGTATAACAAAACAATCTTTGACTGGGAATTCGGGTAAGACATGTTTTGCTGGGTATTCAGACAAAATGTAGTCCTCGGCCTTCGATCTTGGGCAACAATCTGCCTCATGGCACAACGAATCATATATTGCCCTCATCCCCAGTGTGAATAGTTGTATGATATTTTTTACACAATGGGATGACACATTTTGGAATATCTTAACTAAACTTTATAAGTAGATGTATATGATGTCTATGGACACAGGAGTTTCCATAGAACATGAAATAACCTTGATGCATATTCTGATATCTAAGTGTACAATTTTCTTAAAAAAATATAGGTTAGGTCACCTGGGTCGAGCTGGAACCCTTACCCCTTGAAATTTTAAGCATGTACGCATACATGTAAACGCTTACCTCCTCTTTAAAATTTAATTTTGATGTTCCTGCTCCTTTCGCCATACCAGGAGAAAAAGCAGATAAAAAAATTATTTGGATATTTGGCAAAGCATCCGGAGACGTATCATCCGTATTCAGATAGGCATTTCCTTCAGCACCACTGGTAGAAAAAAAGCCTTAAAAGGTTGAAATGAATAGTTTAAAATCAAAGACGACCATCAAATCTGTAAGGGTCATTTTTTCCATTCCATAGTGAATCTTAATTTCTTCAGTTCCTAAATTTCATCTGGCTCAATATTTTCAAAGTCTGCCGAGAGAAATTTCCGGGTGATAAGATTACATATTAATACATTGATATATATATCTCTGAAAGTTGAAATTTGATCTCGATTTCGCAGACGAATTTAAATGCAAAAGCTACACGCAAGTACATTTGTGGCCATATGTAAGGAGCGGACAACCAACGAAGTTCTACGTTAATTAAACGTTGTATTAGAATATGTGTAGTGAAAATGGTTACATAATTTAATGAGTTTCTCGGGAGTTCGCTTCTTTTCATATGGTGGAGGTTTGTGTTTGTTTGCTTTGGTTCCTGTTATATCCTGATTTTGTATGCCTTCGGTTTCTGATTTATCGATTTTGTGCTGTATACAGGGATATGGTCATTATCCATATTTGTCATTACATGTAGAAGTAGGGGGGGGGGCAGTTTCATATAAGAAGACAAAATAAGAAAAAGGAGAGATCGCAAACAACACCACATTTCAGTACCGACAACGATCTCAAAATACTCACTAAATGACAACAAACAACAGATTACCAACAGTCCGAGACTATCTGACAGAAAAAGTATTGCGCCAAGGAAACCAACAAACAAATTGATAAGGGAGGATGACAGTAAAAATTTCCTGATTCTTTGTTTCGTCAAATGGAATTTCTAATTGTTTCAGCTATGTTTCATAAGAAAAACAAATCGATTAATGCGTACGTCATTTTTTCGTATGTCAGGTCTACCATGCTGATTACTTATACATGAATATTACCAGACACACATTTAACACTTGTCTTGTCTTTAGGCACGGCCCATTTAATATTCTGGTGGTGGTTGGGGGGGGGGGGGGGCTTGGGATTTTTGTCGGAGCAATTATTTTTTCTTGCAAAGTTGGAGCAAGGAAAGGACTAGGTGCGCTAATTTTCAACGAAAAATGAAGTTGATAAGCGAACTATTAATTATCACTCTTTGCAATGTTTAACGTTTGAGAAAACACCGCGTCATAATTTTGAGCCCTCATAGCATCACACGGATGATGCATGACGTCATGTTCTGAATGACGAAAAACAAGGGAAAATCATCGTAATTTACAATCAAAACTTAAAAATACATCTACGATCCAGGCCTCGCCCACGAATTTTTTTCTGCGAATTAAAAGGCCGATCAGAAATCCATTGCTTGGTACAAAATTTATCATGGGCAAGGCCTGTATAGATACTTGAATTTATAAATTTGTATCGAAATTTCGCTCATTTGTTGATATTTCCAATGATTTCAACGTTTTAAGACGTTTTGAGCGACGTGTTATTCTGTTTAGGACTGTGAAATCAAAATAGGCTTTCATGATTTGGATTCACCATACATTTGACCTTTTATAAAGTAGAATATGATGGATATATGATCAACTTTGAAAATAGGGCTGATATTACAGGTTGCTGCACCTACTTCTTTTATTTAACAATTGATGTGTTTATTTAGAATGTTTATGTTTTTTTCAACAGAAATTCTTTATTTTGACTTAAATTGCTATAAACATTCCTAAATTCTTATTTAAGGTCAGGGTGGTGACTTTTAATAGAAATGAGGTAGAAGAAAGATGGATAGGTTCATATGTAGAGGAACATCTCGAACTATTCAGACCAAAAAATAAAAATTTGACTGTCTCGTTTTTTGGCTATAAACGTCCATTTTTGGCCTATTTTAACATTTTTGTCATTTTAGAGAATACCACATCATTAGTTTACAAACCTCTGAAATGCATGAAATTTCAAAAATCCATATATATCCTTATTTTTCATTTGAGTATGGGAGAGATAAACGATTCTTATAGCTTGTTGATGAATTAAAGGTTATTTTGAAAAATTCTGATAAAATAATCATTTCTAATGAGAGTATTTTCTTATAAAAACTATGTTGCTGGTTGCCATGCAACAACTCATTATTTTTATTAATAGCTAGAAGGACGCCAGGTATACAATTTTCTTTCTACATATATATATATGGTATTGCTTTATCCTAAAGCAGTCAAATCAATATGTACCCGCATTATTTTTTTAAGCAAAATGACTGTTTCTATGAATACATGTAACACAATGATTTATGCAAAAAAATAAACATTTTGACCCAAAAGCATAGAACTTGACTTGACGATCGAATTTCTAACTATCTCACTTTTAAAGGGTATAATGGATAGTAAATATTCTGATGTTTGAATCTTTGGTAGCAGAACTCATGCGAAAATGACATTTTTTCCCTATTTTCGGCGATTTTTCATTGAAAAATATGCATTTTTCCCAAAATTATCCATTCAGCAATGAAAGTCTCAGGTAGTATTATTTTCTTCTTAAACAATGTAACGATCTGATCTTATACCATGTATCGTTTATGTCGGTTTCAAATACTTTGTGATATGAAAATAGAGTTATCTCCCTGCAGTCGCAACCCTAACCTTAAAACTTGTATATAATGCACTTCTTACATTGTAACTGAGAGAGATAACGATTTTTACAATATGATATAATTTTCTGTAAACAAAATGTATATAAGGTCATGTATCATGTAAGAGGGCCTGAGGGGAGGGTCTTCTGGACAATTTTTTAAATTTATAAATGTAAACAAGTGAAAAAATTAATTTAATTCTCCTTCCAAGATTGTACATAAATTTTAGACTCTATCTATCCATTGATACAGTAATAATGATATTGATACTGTATTTAAGCATTTAATGAAGCCCCTTTTTTCAGTCACATGTATACTTTGATATTTTTACATATGAACAATCAACTTGCCATTAAAGAAGACACATATGGCGAGCGATTTTTTTTTATATAAAGTTAAAACTGTGGCGAGCGAAGCGAGCCGGAAAATGTTAAGAAATTTTAAGCATATTTTATGGTTATTCTTCAAATTAAGATTACTTGTAAGAGCAAGATTTTTTTTCTGTCACACCATAAGCAAATCTTTTTTTTCATCAAAATTCAGAGCAAAAATATTTTTTTTCGAAAAAAAGCCGCTCCCCCCCCCCCTGAATATTAAATGGACCGTGCCTTAAATAAAAGAACTGCGCAGATTTTTGAGATTGAGATATATATGGATGTTCATTTCCAAATTTGTAGAAAGAATAGAAAGCTGAATTGAACAATGTTTCATTACTTTTCATTTACTCCAGAAAAAGTTAAAGAAGCATATCTACATTCTTAAAAACATATTATCAAAATAAACCAAATGAGAATGAAATAAAAGATCCTGGCGACAATCTCAACAGCATTCAGAGAGAGCATCGACGGACTCCTAGCAAGCTAAGTGGGACCAGGTGCCCGGGAGGAGTAAGTATATCCTACTATGATGTTTTCATGACTTGCAGATAATATTTCGCCGTTGGGAATTCCGTCTTTTCAATATTACAGTCATTCGTTCGATTTGTGCAGGTATCTGACGTAAAAGTATTGTGACGTCATTAAATTCCTTTGAAAACGTCATATACGTAACCCTGTTTCCCTGAATTTCATGCTGGTTCCCATAGAATGTGATAACGTCACAATGCATTGACGTCAGATACCTCCACAAATGGAAAGTAACTCTCTATTTCGAAAAGACCGAATTAACTTCTGTCCCTTGAATGATTCAGTTGTTTTGTTCCGTATTACATAATAAGTTATTGTTGAGTATGACCAATTGATATGGTTTTTGAATTTTGATTGTGGGTTTCGTATCTGATTTTTACTATTGAAAATAAAAGTTTTGTTAAAAGCATACTAGTAGGCAATTCATTTCCTTGACGAGGATCGATCCCTGGTGTTAAACATCTGTAATCCAAACAGTCTGAACAGTGAATAGTAGCGTTGTCACCACCGAATGAAAGTCTAATAAACAGCCAAATTCACAATCCAAAAATCACATTCATTAGGTATACAAGCCCCTCAAACATACACAAAACATAGCAAAGATAATGAGAAACCCCAACAGTGACAACAACGTCATCAAAACATACTGATCAACTCGAAAATATATGAATCACGGTCGCATATTACGTGTTACGCAAATAATATGTTCCTCGGGAATTCCAAATCTCGTAAAAAAGGATTTTTCTTACTTTTCCCATAGGGTCCAATGTTAAAGTTAAAACAGCTTTTAAACGTCTTCAAATTCAATAGGATAATTTAAGAACAGATCAATTTGCAGCGTGGACCAGAAATGCACGTTTTGGGTTCTTAACCCTTGTCAGTGATCCTCAATCTAAACAATGTAATATGGCCAAGGAGTGTGAAAACAATTATGTCCAAAATGTACCGAAAAAACGTAGGAGGATGAGTGGGATATGATGCTGCAGGACCCATGTTTTAAAAACTTCAAGTTTTTTTGATAACAGAAATTTTCGAATGCGTTGAATTTCTCGATATAATCATGAGACCACAAATTATATTAGTTTGTATGTTAAACGTCTTTAAATTCAATAGCATCATTTAAAACCTGCACTGTGATAAATTTACAGCATGGACCAGACATGCACGTTTCGGGTACTAAACCCTCGTCAGTGATCCTCAGTCTAAACAATGTAATATGGCCAAAAAGTATGAAAATTGTTATGTCTAAAATGTACCAAAAGACGTAGCAGAATGGGTGGGATATCAGGTTTAACATAAGCTTTGAATATATGGAAATGAAAATAGTGTTACAGTTATTTAGGAAAAACTAGCATCTGAGACCTGAGGGATGCTCTACCTTAAGCATTAAAATTAAGAAAATTTTAGATTCTCACCTCATGTTATGATATGGTGAATAGTCAGAGACAAAATTGTTCTGAAGATACGTCTATTCTTGATCAGAATAGATTACCATCAAATAATTGATAATAATAGTCATATTATTAAGTTGTAGTATTTACCTGATTTAATCATTGGGGAATCCCGTGGAACATGTCTTTTGTGTATTACATGATATGCGACCTTGCGAATAATAGCGTCAAAGTGTTACATGTATTTTGAACATAGATTTTTTTTGGATATGCTACTGAATCGACGCTTCAGGAAATGTGGAGCCGCACATTCTGTAAAGTAAATCCTCAAATTTGAATTCTAAAAACAAAACCAGAGTGCGCTAGTCAATTGAATTTAAGCGCCTAATGAAAATCGCTTTTGCTGGAAGCATCACTGATGAGGAATTAAAATCCGAAACACGTGTCTGGTGCATGAAAATTGGTTTGAAATTTTCTTCAAGAAGGTATAGAGTTGGAACACTTCTGTATTATGTTGTGCTCAATTTATCATAGGTTGTACCCCTCAGATGAGTAAATGAGGCGCCGAAAGTTTCAAATAAATTCAAATAGATTGTGTAATTCTTCATACCTTTTCCTGACGTCGCATAAAGGAACTTGTTCCATATCGTACCAGCCTTGTCTGGCGTGATAGTCAAAGAAATATTTGGAAAGAAGTATAGAGGCGCACCCACATGGTTCTGTAAATTTTCACCAACAGGCAAATCCGCCTCAAGAGGAATCTGAAGTAAGATAAGAGGCAAATGTTTTATATTTCAATATACTTAATCAATAGGATGGATGATTGATCATGATTTGAACTACATGTATTCAACAACGAGGGCTGATTGATATGTTTTGAGCCTCGTATTGAAGGAATTGAATTTTACCGGACATTTTGCATTATTTTCTACATAATCCCCTTCAGTATCCATACACTTTTGCCACCGGTATGTAAGGGCCTCAATATCACTTTTAAAGAACTCCTTATCTTGGCTGGTCAGATAGTCGTCCACTGCAAGAATGACGTCATCATCAGAATGAAAGTGGGTGCCAGAAATAGCTGCTTTCAGTTTTGGGAATAGAAAAAAGAATGATGGAGCAAGGCAGATGCTCTATCAAATTAAAAGGCAGCCATGACAATGGCAGACCACTGTCCCGGTGGAACAACACACATTTATCTAGTGAGCTTTCCGCGGTGCTTAAGTTTAACTTAAGTGAAGCATAGTATATGCCATTGGTTGATTGTCCTTTTGGCGATAATCTATTGGCAGAATACCTTCTGCATCCCAGAATACTGAAGCTGACTACATATCAATTACCGGTAGCTCTATTTGAAATTTTCTGTTACAAAATTTCTTGAAATTTCTAAAACGTGGGTCCTGTGGCATCATTTCCCACCCATTCTGCTACGTCTGTTTGGTATATTTTTGGACATAGTAATTTTCATAATTTTTTGCCATCTTACATTGTTTCGACTGAGGATCACTGACGAGGGTTTAGTACCCGAAACGTGCATGTCTGGTCCATGCTGTAAATTTATCATGTTTTAAATGATGCTATTGAATTTAAAGACGTTTAACATTTGAACTACTTGGTGAGTGTCACTGCTGGTGAACCAAGAGTCTCCGAGGGCACAAGTAGCCAAGCTCGATCAACTTCGGTTGATCGTGTCTCTTCAACGCGTATGAAATTTTCTGTTGCTGTAAATTCATCAGGTTTTAAATGATGCTATTGAATTTAAAGACGTTTAACATCTCATACTTAAACATTTCGAGATTTCCTTTGTACGGTTCATTCGTTAACTTCAGATTTGATTTTACTCCCTTGTGATTGTGTTCCATTGGTTAACATCATACTTGATTGTATATCAATGATTAACATCATATTTGATTATATTCCATGCCTAATTTTCGGAGAAATTTGATAGATTTTATTGTTGTGGTACTCATGTTTCTGTTTGTTTTTAAAAGGTCTGAAATAAATTGAAATCTAAAATGAGTTTTATGTACGTACAATCGAATAACAGTAAGAAATAGCAAACTTTTAAGATAATATGCGGCTGAATCATTTAAAAGACATCTTACTTGATATCAGCATTTTATAGAAAAAGAACCACTTCTTTCAAATACAATTCCACTGTTTTGGGACAATATTATATTTCAGCTAAACTTTTTTCTTTGTAAATGTGTTTACATGAACCTTCCATGATGTTGGATTTAGATCTCTAGTATGGTACACTGATCAGAATGCAGAACAGACTCACATTTAATGATTTAAGATGCATCTTGGGTCCTATCCCGGATAACATCAGAATCTTTGGTGTATTCACGCTTCCAGTTGATACAATTACCTCCCTTCTTGCATGGACTTTATGTTTCCTTGCCCCTCGTATAAACTCTACACCATATGCTGATTTGTTCTTTATGAGTACCTAGTGAATAAAGCAAATATGCCGACAAAAATATGTAAAAAGACTTAACTCGTATATAAGAGGTGTCTGGTAAAAGAAGTTGCAAATTCCGAGGTCCTATTACAAATTAAAAAAAAAAAAGATGCAGTCATTTTGATTCCTTTTTCCATAGTAATCTTTGGAAAGCATAGGGGTTGAGTATTTCTTTCGAGAATATTGAAAATTAAAGTTTGCCATACCAAACCCTTGGTTTTTTTGTCTTCAAGCATTGAATTATGGTGATGACGGAAATGACGCCATCGTTTTTCTGTAGCAATACATTAAATGCATGGTAGAGCGGTTCTTTCGAGAATATTGAAGTATAAGGCTTTCCATCTGAAACCATTGCATTTTGTTTTCAAACCCGAATTATAATGATTGAAACAATCTAGTAATTAGGCCCTCTGATATGAAAGTACTAATAAAACAAAAGAACAATGTCATAGGAATGTTTTAATGGTTACGATGGATGGGTTAATTTGCCTTTGGAATTTATAAAAAGAGCGACTTATAGAAAGTGCACTCATATTTGAGTGTGGTGAAGTTTGATGTACATTCAAACTGAATTATCTCTGCAAATTTACACTTACTTATATCTTCCGAATACGAATGTGTTAAGGACAAGGAGGTGGTTATGAAATATAAGTTAAAACATAAATACGTAGAATTTATATAGATGCGTCGGTTAAAGTAATTTTTTCAATCAGTAAGTACTCAGTGACTGGCATTACATCAGTGAATGAAAATGTAACCAAGTGGAATAATAAGTTTCAATAGGTTCTGCACTTTATTAAATCATCAAAACTTAAGGCAATGACATAGATCTACAAGAAAGAAAATAATTACCAATAAGTACAATGCACATAGATTCATAAATGAGTATCATATATTTCATTGAACATGTAGAACTACATTACACTTCAAATACGAACATTTTACGTAGAAATATTGTCAAAATACATATATTATAGCAACAGACAATACATTACGTCAATCATTTGAAATGTGTAAACTAATACGTGTTCTTCAAAGAAACATATTCAAAGAATAAATATGATTATCATGAGATCAGCAATAAGAAAGTTTAATACAAAATAAAATTCTAATATTTACCTTAAAATTGCCGGCAACGGAGACAAAGAAATTTAATGACGTGTATGTCCGAAAGGTAATCTGAACTTCCCGCTTATGAGGGAAAACAATAGGTGCGCTCTATATATAGTGACCCTGGTATTTCAAATCAAGTATAAAGGATCAACTGACCAATAAGAACAGGTGACCATTGGCATAATGTGAAAGAATGATTAAAATAAAGTACGGGAAGAATGTAATTCAAAACCAAACAAAAATACATGTATTTATCGACAATATAAATGCGCTCGTCCACAAAAGTCAAACACAAAACCCGAAATCAGATTCCAAAAGTCACACTCAGTAGGCTTAACATTCTTTAAAAAATATACAATATTCACGGGAAAAGAAAAAAATGACAAACAGACGGAGACAATAACACAGCGTCATAGAAACATGAGGGACATCTTAATCTCCAGAGTACAGTACATGTACGGAATGTATTGTAGGTGGCGCTTTAAACACGGTGCCGTACTAATTAGTACAGTTTAAGCATATTCGAATGAAGAAATAACAACTAGTTAGCCATGGTTTGTTGTCAAGTAATTATACGAGTCGCATGAACCAATAAAATTATCACAGAGCCGCGAATCGGCGATTTGATAATTTGATTGGTTCATGCGACGAGGGGATACACTTCACATGTCTTTAATTCGAAGTTGAAAGCTTGTTATAGATACCTTTGTAACATGTGAGTTGACAGAGATATCTACGTTAGGCCTCTGGGATGCCTTCCGAAGGAAAGCGTTAGCTGTGCTTGCACGTACTCCATCTTTGGTCGTCAATGTTGCATGCTCAAATCCTACACGAAAAGTAAATACTCGCCATAGCACTTTCTATATAGACATAACCTCAGGTAGTGTATGATTTGTAGATATTGTTTTCATTTTCCTGCGTGAACATCGACGGCGGGTGCGGGTAGCCAAACAGGGAATGCTTACTCCTCCCGGGCACATGGTCCCACCTCTAGCTTGCTAGGGGTCCGTCGATTCTAAATTTGGTGATCTTGATTTTGTGAGTGTTGTTGAGATTGTTGTCAGGATCTTGTTTATCTCAACTCAATGTTGTAAGTTGAATGATTTCAGACAATGACAAAATACGATTTCTCGAATATTTATTAGATGAACTAGCGGTGATGTGAACTATTCAATGATTAGCCATTGAAGTCATGTAATCTACAATACGTAGATCATACAAGACCATAGAATGAACTGAATTTCGTTGTCCTGAATTTACATCGTTCAGTGAGAGGGTTGTGCGCACGTAATCCGGGATAACCACACCATTTGCTACTTGCGTGACAAATGGCCGTCCAAAGTCGGCACCGGTTACCCATTGGTCTCGTCGGTTTATGTGTAGTCTTTTGTGTTTGATGTTTACATGTCGTGTGTCTCTTTTCCGTCTAGTGCTGTACTCGTCTTTTGTGTTTTTGCATCGGGTGTTTTGATGTTTTACTGTCGATGCTGCAACGGGGTCTTGTTGGAGATCTCCTCCCTTCTTTTGCACTTCGAAGAGAACGAAACTACATGTATGTGTCAACCGCGAACCATAAGGATTTTTTCAATCATTACATGTATAATGAATTATATGTTTTTAACATTGTACAGCCCCATTTTTGTGTTTAAAATGATATTTATTAAAAGTAATTTATCTTCTTTTCTTATTCTGTGTAAAAATAATTAACATGTAAAAATATTTAATACCCTGTCTACGATATGAAAAAAATTGAAGTATTTTAACTGTTCCATTATTTCAATCTACTTTCCAGTTCAAGCATTTAAGAATATGTACAACGGGACACAATTTTACTTATTGTGTGGGTCATGTGACTAACTGTAGCACATCAACACGCGCTAAAGGAACGTGTATATGGCTATTGAAAAACAATTGGCTAACAATTATTGCCTCTCAGAGGTGGCGATGATGATGCTACTTTTTTCAGGTCTTTCCTACTACCCAAGGACAAAGATTTACTGCTAACGAAACAACAAAGAAATAGCTCTAGAAATATCATAAACAAAACGAATGAAAGCCTAATTTATACCTTCAAGAGATAAAAGTATCTATATAGAGATTGTAAAAATATAAATTTCAAAATGAATAAATATACAGGAAAACCCCATTTAATGTTATACATATATAATAGAGATGAAAATAGGCCTGGAATTCATAAAAGCATGCACCATAAGAAATCCGTTGTATCATTTGGTAATTTAACGTACCTATTTGACTTTCACCATTGCAGTCTGTTAGTTTGACTCCAATTTCCTCCATGGCACTGCTATAGTACTTACTCAACTCCGTGACCTGTCCAGGGCTCACTGTAAGGGGACCACCCTTACCATGATATGCTAATAAGAATGAGATAAATAAATACATGTATAAAAAGAAGTAATAGAAAATATCGGCATCGAGCCTCACTTATTATTTGCTTTAATGCTTGTATTTACACTAAAATTACGAAAATAGAACATATATTTCCATTCTCCGAACAGAGCTGTCTCCTCCTTACAGTCAAACAATCTCTGCCACAGACTTCAAGAAATGGCAAGAATCCTGGCATAAAGTGAATATGACGTCATAGCAGCGCTACGTTAAGAAATGCTTTATGGCGGCAAGTCTGTGGCAGTGATGTTGAAGAGTAGGGTAACGGAATGTAAACTTGAGCTGCCTGGAGTTTGATATATTTCAATATTGTTAATCCATATATACTTAGTTACATATGAACTGTGCTTCCCTTATTTGCAATTATATGTTGATATTGCTTTGCATTTTCCCTTGTAGACAAATGCGATATTATGTATAAATGACGTCGCGCGAAAAGTAAAGGGGATCCAATGGTAGAAACCATTTGAATACATATAAATATCACTGACAGGAATTTGTTTTAGTTAGTGCTTTGTATTGGTGTATATAGGCAGTAGGTCATGGAATAAATTCATGCTCTACACCAATTTATTCCATGACCAACTGCTGGCATACACCAATGGAAAGCAAAAACCGAAAATCAATCTTTCAATCTAACCTTGAATTCACAGAACTGTTACATATAATAGCAAAGTGAAGCAACTGATAAAAATAAACATAATCCCTTTCTCCAAAAACAGATGAACTGACATGTTTTGCTAACTTAATGAACACTTGTACACATGTAATATGATTCTCCTTACATGAATCTTGTAGCCATGGTACTCGGTTATCCTCTGACTTTATGAAATAAGGCAACACATCTTTATATGACCATCCATCACAGCCCTCTTTTGCCCATTGGTCGTAGTCATGACGACTACCTCGTGTATACAGCATGTAGTTAATGCTACTTGATCCGCCCAGTAAACGCCCACTCGGCATAAAGTTTACCTATAACGTTTAGAAAATATTTGAATTTTTTGCAAAATATGAAAACGTTTGAATAATGGTGTTCCTCATTTCATGCTCTGACCCTTTATCAAAAGTATATTTTGAGCCAACTGTTTGGTTAGTACAGAGTTTATGAGAAAATATTCGGTCATATTCATATAAGTTCAGAAGGGAACATCAACTGTCTACATTTAATTACGACTTAGTATATCTTACTCTATGTAGCAATTACAATTTTTTATGTCGAAATTACGACTAAGTATATTATGACGTGGTATACTTTCTCTCATACCCGCGTATGTGTTACAGAGTAGGCCCATGAAATACAGCTATGTGTAACTACTTCTGTATCACATATCGCCTGACAGCTGTATCGGATATCACGTGTGACAATTGTTTCATTTTTCAGCCCGCATAACAAACAAGATAGCGGCGACGTCGTAATAAAACATCGATTTTAAGATCGTTTTTCAATGCACTCTTGCGTTTTATTTTGAAAAGCCTAATATTCGTTGTTAATTCTTATAGAATTAACCATTTTCGGAGGCGCTAAATTCGAATATCGCAAAATTTTCGCGATAAGATCAACTTGACATTTTTCAAATTTCGTCCCTGTTCTTGCAGTTTTGTTTTTGGCCCTTAGATATAAAATGAGAGAAAAATATTATTTCATGTTCTTCTATGAAAAATACATCGTTTCCACCCTCTGGGTTTCAAAATTTTGCAAAATATATGATTTTGAGACCCCTCAGGTGCAACCCATGTATCTTTCATAGAAGACAATGAAAGAGTCTTATAATATTATATGAAGACGTTAAACATTTGTACCACTTGATGAGTGTCACTGCTAGTGGACCAGGAGGACACATGTAGACAAGTTCGATCAATTTCGGTTGGTCGTCTCTTCAAACGCGATCGAAAATTTCTGTTTACAAAATTTTCAAATTTCTGAAACGTTGGTCCTGTAGCATCATATCCCAGTCTTCCTGCTACGTCTTTCGGCATATTTAGGAATAATTCACCCAGATTTTGGCTATATTTCATTATTTAGATTGAGGATCACTGACGAGGGTTAAATATCCGAAACGTGCATGTCTGGTCAATGTTGTCAATTTATCTGCTCTAAAATCATGCTAATGAATTTGAAGACGTTAAACATTACGACTTAGTATACAATGATATCATTACGATTTAATTTACTATTTCGAAATTACGACTTAGTATATAGTAATAATGGATTAACCATATCGTACTTTTCTAAAAAGCATAAGAATCCGTACAAACAACATCGTTGGTTCCTCAAATTGTTATCCCAAATCTTTATCGATCTTACTCACTAAAGTTTCATGTGACAAACGTGACGACTTCAGTTTCAGCATCACAAGCTTTCCTTTTCTGAGTAGCAATATATCTTCATCGCCTGCTTATGGCGTGTTCATATCTCAGTTGATACGCTATGCCAGAGCAAGTACCAAATATACAGATTTTATTCTGAGAGCTAGGCGTCTTTCAGATAAGCTTCTCAGTCAGGGATACGTTTGTGACCGACTTACATCGTCTCTGAGGAAGTTCCACGGTCGATAATTAGAACTCGTAATACACTACAATGTCCCACTCTCTAGAATAGTGGATGATATTCTTTCATAGACCATTTGAACCATCCAACCATATATTATACTCTTTATCTTCCGAAATGGAAGTAACCGGATGTGAAAATTCTACCGAATTGAAGCGGCGGTTGTTACATGCAAGCAGGAAATGCATACTCTTTCTTGGCACCTGGTTTCACTGCCATATCGGGAGTTCGCTTCTTTTCATGTGCTGAAGATTCTTGTTTGTTTGCTTTGGTCCCTGTTTTATCCTGATTTTGTATGCCTTCGGTTTATGATTTTCTGAATTATCGATTTTGTGCGGTATACCGGGATATGGTCATTATCCATAATCTCGTAATCCAGTATCTCGTAATTACGACTTAGTTATATCATAATTACGCCCTTCTATGTCGTAATTACGACTTAGTTATCTCTAATTACGACATAGCATGCTCTCATATCGGGAGTTCGCTTCTTTTCATATGGTGGAGGTTTTTGTTTCTGTTTGCTTTGGTTCCTGTTTTATCCTGATTTTGTATGCCTTCGGTTTCTGATTTTCTGAATTATCGATTTTGTACTGTAGACAGGGATATGGTCATTATCCATATTTGTCATGTAGTAATTACGACTTAGCTGTTTCGTAATTACGCCAAGCTATCTGTAAGTACAACATAGTTTGTTGTAATTATGTCTTAATTATCTCGTATCTTCGACTTATAATATAGCTATAATTCATTAATTACAACTTATTATGTCTTTAAAAAGACGACTTCGTTATGTCGCAATCACGAACTATTATCTCGTAATTACGACGTTGCTATCTCATTATTTTAACTTATAGAACTATTAATCTAAGAGACAGTCGGGTTGGATTTCCTTGTCACTGCTCACACCGGTGATTGATTATGTTTGTCCCTATGTCTGAAAACGTCAAAAATAATAATTTTCCAAATAATGTTAATAATTTGAGGATAACTCTGTGAATATGGGAGAATAATAGAATCTCTTCCGTATTACATGTAGCTATCTTTTTATTACAATGTTACAATTTCTGTTTAAGGTTGTAAACCCATTACTGCGTACCTCCGCTCAAAATTACGCATTTCCCTGACGACTTATGACATGCTTATGGTATACTGATATTCGAGAACGATTTGTAAACGCAGCTGTAAAATACAAATTGTTTATTTCACCATATTTTACTTCATTATTATGGTACATCATGTGTCTTGTGTTCATGCAATTTTAAAAGTGTGTTCACATTTACATTTGTTGTTTTGTGCTCTGAATAATGATGCTATATAAAGTCTGTTGGAAGGCATTTATACCCCTTTTGTAAAGACACGTATGTGACCTACATGCTATCATCTACTCACATTATCAACTAATGCTGTCATGGCATTTTTCTGTGGTGTGGAAACAAAATTCCAATCTGCATCACCCCTCTGTAATTCTGGTGCCGCCAAAGGGATGTCACTTAAGAAATAGTTTTCATTTGAACCTCCGGCTTCAAGCAGCAAAACAGAAAGGGAGGGATCTTCTGATAGACGAGAGGCTAATACAGCGCCTGCAGAACCAGCGCCCACTACAGAAAAACACAAATAGTACATTTTTAACACTGCCGTCTTCTTCATATGGAGAAGGGGGATTGTTCACTTTTATTAACAATTAAAGTATGATAATATATACTTTTCAGACTTAAATTCAGGCACTTTACACGCACGTATTGTATGTCGAATAAATGCACAGGCTTTATGTTTCACATGAAACACATAACAAGTTACATTATCAACGATTATTTCAATTGTTGAGTCAATGAATAAGGCTGTAAGAAAAATAAACACTGAATCTAGACTGCACATGCTTTCGAAAAAATAGTAATGGTTGCAATACAGGTGAAATCCAACAATGCTACAATATACAAATTATTATTGAATGAGAAATGAAAAATCTATTTATAAAAGTTAACATTCATGATGTAAAAATTCTATACAAACTTAAAATGTTTACCTATTACGTAATCATACGTTTGATTTAGGTTAACATTGTCCTTGACATAAGATGAAGATGGCCTGTTCAGATGCCATGCTATAAATCCAATGATGACAGTTACAACTATGAAAATGTTCGCATTCGCCATGATGGTATGACACTAAGGCATAAACAAATATGTCATGCTGTAAGCACACGA
Organism: Pinctada imbricata; assembly: GCA_033119305.1. Lineage (NCBI taxonomy): Eukaryota > Metazoa > Mollusca > Bivalvia > Pterioida > Pteriidae > Pinctada > Pinctada imbricata. Next base: position 57,262,265 of record VSWD01000005.1, read on the forward strand.
CCTTGATTTAAAAAAAGGTTAAAAAAGGTAGGTACATTTGTAACAGTTAGCACGAATACGCATTCACGTTTCGTTTTTAAATGACCAGCTCTGGTGCATGAACACTAATACGGAAAAGGCATTTCATACACAGCTATAATGAAAACGACGATACTTTTGAAACGATACGTGAAATTTTCCTTAGCTTTTCGCTTAACTTATACAACTCGTAAGGTGAAAATTCTTTCAACGTAGATGTTCATGGAAGCAAATCACGGGAATCCCCTTCGTTTCAACAAGATAAATACTGTCTAAATTTATCTTTACATGAATTTATTTTAGGACTATCAAAGAAGCATAATTATCAATTATATGATGGTAATCTTTTCTTGTCAAGAAAAGAGGTATATCCAGAGAACGCTTAAACAGAAAATTTTGTTTATTTACATGCACCATATCATAGCAGTAAAAGAAAAATAGAAAACTTTCTGTTTAAGTGTCCTCTTCAGATTTTACCTTTTATTACATACATCTTAAATAGAATACAATGCATCAATACCTTTGCCTACAAACATATGGTTATTTTGGCAATCCTATCTTGTTCGGCCAGATTGAGGAGACAAACCTCTGTGGATCACTGACGAGGGTTAAGTACCCGAAACGTTAATGTCTGGTCCATGCTGTAAATTTATCTGTTCTTAAATGATGTTATTGAATTTGAAGACGTTTAACAATTGTACCACTTGATGAGAGTCCGATTGATCGTATATTCAACTCACTTGACAATTTCTGTTCATATATTTTCTTGAAATTTCTAAAACTTGGGTCATGTGCCATCATACCCCACCTATCCTGCTACGTCTTTCGGTACATTTTTGAACATTATAAGTTAAACTCTATTTGGCCATTTTGATATTTAAGACTGAGGATCACTGACTAAAGTTAAGTACCCGAGGCGTGCATGTCTGGTTAATGCTGCAAATTTATCTGTCCTGAAATGATGCAATTATTGGATTTGAAGACGTTTAACACTCGAAACTACGCTATGATAAATAATTGCTTATAAAATGGATACCATAATTACTGACAGTGACAAAATTTCGATTTAAATTTAAGGAATTTAATTTTTTCACATGACTGTTTAATTTTTGAAAGGCTTTTCCGAGACTATCATTTTGAAATTTATTTCAATAAAATCTGATTTGAAAAAAAAATTATTAGCAAAAAGCATTCTAATACAACGAGTTCTGTGGCTGTTAGTTATACCCAATTGAGTTGTTTTTCGGTTTTACAAGGAGTACGTCAGGGTGGGGTCACCTCTACTTTACTGTATCTGGTCTTTATAAGTGCTTTGATTTGTTAATTAGAGACAACCTCTGATTTTGGTGTACTTGATTGTCTCAGCAACTGTCCGACTCTTGCAGACGACATTATGTGCACAGCTATATTACCGGTAGGCTTACAGGAAATGCTAGATGTAGCATTTCCGTATTCAAGGCATTGGCGATTAAGTTTTTATGCTTTTAAATCGTGCATACTTTGTTAAAGAGCAAATGGTAGGAATAATGCGGAAGGGTTCCAACTCTATACTTTCTTGAATAAAGTTTCAAACTAATTTATTATGCACCAGACACGTGTTTCGAATATCAAATTCTCATCAGTGATGCTTCCAGCCAAAGTGCTTTTCACAAGCCGTCCAAATTCATTTAACTAGCGCCCTCATGTTTTACTTTTAGAAATTAAATTCGGAATTTACTTTACAGAGAGTGCACGACTCCAACTTTTCTGTAGGTTAATTCAGTAGTATATCCAAGTACAATCTATGAATAAAATAACATTGGAGGGATGGTGCTAAGATGTTTACCTACTTAATTTCGATAATATGTTTGGATGAAAAGACAAGTTTCCGCTTATGTCCCAGACAGGTCCCCTTAGCTTGTCTCAGCCGTACAAAACAGTAGTACATCCGTCGATGTTATACGGTTGTGAACTTTGGAATGACATTTCAACTCACGATATTCAGAAATAGGCACAGTCAAACATTTTGTAGGCAAGAATATTTTTAATCTTCCCCAGCGAACAAGGTCAGATATGATTTAGAGCCTTCTGGCATTGTTTACAATATTTTGTGAGATTGACTTTGTCGGCTCCAAGGAAATATGAAGCTGAAGAAAATATTTTTTGATACTTTTATCGTTCATTGAATGTCAAGGAAACAGCGCGGTTGTATACCAGATGTCGTAGGTCTACTTTACAAATACAGTTTGTCTGATTACCTTAAGTCTAGGTTACGAGACGGGGTGTTTTCCAGATAAGTTGTCATGGGAAAAGATTGTCAGAAATACCACTTCCACATATTACGTAGAACAACGGGCTATTCGTATTTCCTCTGACTCCGATTTTTCTGTATTTTGTTCTGTCTTTTATTATAATGAGCATGTAACATTTTGTTCTCTGGGAAGACAAATAGCTGTTGCGACGGGTGTTGCATGCAATCAGGAGACGCTGACTCTCCCCGGGCACCTGGTCTCACTTCGGAACGTTGTTCATTCCGGGGTTCGCAACCGTTTCGATGGGAATTCTCACGATTTTGCTTTGCCTTCTCGACTTTGAGACTGAATAACGGTTAGGTACTTCTTTGATGTTTATCTATGTACATGTAAATTCAATGTAAAACTTTGTACATTTCCATCATATGAAATGCATTCAGACATGCATGATATGCGATCGTAATTTTGAAAATGTTTTTTACTATGCAATATGTGTATGCCCAGTCTAATGGATGGCCGCGAGAAGTGGTGGGCGTGAACTACTGATGATTTTGATCTTTCACTTTGTACTGAACTTTATTCGTACGACGAATTTAATCTCTATTCAATTCTGCTTGTAAGAGGTTTGAAAACCTATCTTAATGATATTTTAGATTTCGATTTCTAAACTTTAGATTAATAAAAACACTTATGTGGTCTTTTTAATCTGAGAAAGAGATGGATTAGTACATGATGTAGCATGCACGCTATACATGTAAATGTGAACAGATGGCCTATTACATTTGTATTTATTCAATCTGGACGCTTCTATATATATTAATTGTTTTTTTTTTCCTTTTTATAATTGAATCACATTTATTTATCATGTAATGCATTTGTATGTATTGTAAAATAATCTCTTCAAAAAAGGAAATAAAGATTGAATGAAAAGCAGTTTTGTAGTCGCGTTTGGTATCAAATTAATCAGAATTATAAGTCCTGTCGATTGAAAGGAATGAAAAATGCAAAGAAATAATTGAATAAACAATTTGTATAATACGGCTGAGTCTGTATAGATATCAAAGGTTTGATGGTCGTCGCTGAGTATTGGTATACCATTAGCATATTATAAGTTGTCCGCAAAAATCGTTAATTTGAGAGGAAGAAGGCACTCTTAATGTGTTTTTTTTTTCATTTTCTATTTCGGAAACTTGACGTTTCATCCAAGAATATTATCGAAAGTAAAGGAGAATAGCATCCTAGCACAATCCTTCCAATGCTTCTTTGGTCATACATTTTATATTACTATGCTACGGAATCGACCCTATATGAATTTTTGAGACGTGCACTCTTTTCTTAGTAGACAAAAAAAAAAAAATCAAACAAGAGGGCGCTACTGAAATTAATTCTGGCTGTGTTTGAAAATCACTTTGGCTGGAAGCATCACTAATGAGGATTAACTATCAGAAACACGCGTCTGGTGCTTTAAAATTGGTTTGAATTTTTCTTCAAGAAGGCGATACTATTGTTGTACTCTGTTGTTCCTGTGTTTGTTTATATGATGTTCATCGTTTATTGCTTCCTTTGGGTTTGTTTTGCTGGCCCATATATTGCTGGGAATCTCATACATATTCTTCTATTGATGCCATTCATGGTAACAAAGGATGCATATAGGAATGTCTCATTTGATAGATGACTGAATTGCGGAAGGCCGACCTTAGTTGAGAAATGTACGTGAATACGGCAAGATTAAATCACCAAACGGACTAAATTCATCCGATGCTAAAATAATGCATCATGGCATTACATGTAACGTTGGATCGAAATTACGAAAGGCCCTTTACATTCTAAAATGAATTTTGTTAAAATGAATGGGTTTTTATGCTTTCTCCTGGGAATTTTTGCAAATTAAATAAATACTCGACGATGCAAGCATTATATAATGTCTATACTGTGTATATATGTACATGTTAAACGGAAAAAATGGTTGTCTTCTTTATGCTGTTCAAAAAAGTTTCGTTCTGCTTTAAATTGTCCTAACGGATTTCAAAACAATAAAATTATCTTCCTGGAATATAATCACCATGAAAATAAGCACCTTAAATAATAATAATAATAATGATAAAATAGACCCTAATTTCAAGTTCGTGTTTATCATAAAACTAACATCAATTGTAAGATACAAAGAAAAAATTCTAAAGTATAATAGTGAAAATACGACCCCATACATCATTAACAAGTAGAGACATCAATTTTAAAAATAACATGTATCATTGATATAGATTCTGTTCCTTCGTCTAAGCCGTCTCTCTGTCTTTTCGAATGCGTAATAAAAGATTTTTCGAATACGTAATAAATCCGTTATGAAAATATAAACGTAATCTCAATACAATTCTATTTTCAAAGTACAGTTTTGAGCTTTTCTTTTATATGAACAACAGAATCTACATCCTTTATCAAGTCAGCTGCTTTCTCTGCAATCATGATCGTTGGGGCGTTTGTATTACCAGAAACAATATTCCTCATCACTGAAGCATCTACAACTCGTAGATTCGAAATCCCCCTCACTCTGAAATTAAACAGAAACATAAATGCAAACTGAAAAAGATCAACTTTTACCTCTTTTTAATGATGGAGTCGGAAATTATTTATTACACGGAACTAGGGTTAAGATAACAGGTGAACAATTTGATGAATTAGAAAAATATTGTATTTTTTAAAAATAGAAATTACTTAAGAAATACTAAGTTACTAATGGTGCATAGCTTGTAAAGGTGGGTACATTGCATACGCTTATACGGAAATGTCATCTCTATTGTTGAAAGCGAGGTAAAATTACATGAAAAGAACCCTACACATATATCTCCTCATAGTCTTGATCGCTGGATGCAAATAACAACTCTTCATTATTATGGATAATTATACTATGCAAACTGCAAATAAAACATGGGATTACCTTAGCTTTGAATCAACCACAGCAGAAACATCATTCGATCCTCCCATCTTACAAGTACAACAAGGATGGCCTATCGTGAAAGCCAAGTGTTGTATGTAACAGTCAAGATATTCATCTGATGGAACTCTGTACTCTTTGCAATCGGGTAACGCAAGATACGTATCCTCCAATTTTATACCAAGTCGCTTGAATGTTTGAGTTGATCCTAGTTCTAGAGATTTCCTGATGCCTACAATTAGAGAGGAAAACTTTATTCGTGGGCTACTTATAAGAATAATTTCTGAAGTCAAATATATTTCCTTTACAGAATAAAGAAAATTGATATAACGCATATGAAAAAAAAAATTATATTAGAGGAGAATTCTAAGATATCGCATATTGAGGGAGAACAGTGATGGATGACAAATATGAAAAAAAAAACATAACCCCATTAAGAAGTACAAATTAAATCGTTAATAGAAAATTCATCCAACCAAGGGCATACAAAACCAGGATAAAACCAGAACCAAGGCAAAGGAACATAAATAAAAAAAAAAACTACCATATGAAGAGAAGTGAACTCCCTGCGAAGGAGTGAGATCAGGTGTCCAGGAAGAGTGAGCATCTCCTGCTTGCATGCAACAATCGCCAATCTAATATTAGATATTATAGTAAATCATGAAGTTGAAAATAAGGCCATAGTTCTTCAAAAAGAAATGTTCAGTCATTACCTTAAATATATATATAGCCTTTTGGTCCAAGAAGAATTAAAACGTGGGAGTTCTATTTTTATAACAAATATAGCTCATGCTGAGCACATGGACTAGGAGCTAGCAGTCAGAAATACAATTTCCTTTCCATTACCTTTTCTCAGTGTATGAATATCATCTTTGTTTGAAAGATAATTTGGTTCAATAATCGGCGGATCGAACGGATCACGACTCTTAAGTGTTATTGTTCCTGTGCTAGCCGGTTGAAGAAGTGTTGGTCCCACGGTAAATACATTGGTGTTTTTTCGATATGTTTTCAAAAACAGTTTTTCCATCTGAAAGAAAGATGTTACTATTTTATTTTATGTTAAACCCTAATGTATCTTTCAATATCCTTTCAATCAATATTACGTTTTATAGTTCTCTTTCATATTTTCGAAACTTGTTATTTGATTAAAAAAATATAGCATAATATCCCTCCCATCCTGCTACGTCGTTCGGTACATTTTTGGACATAATAACTTTCACATCCGAAACGTGCATGTCTATTCCATGCTGCAAATTTACCTGTTCTTAAATGTTGAATTTGAAGACGTTTAACAATCTGACCATTTTGAAGTTTACCTTTACTTTTTGATTATCTTTTAGATTAACATTAATAAATTACATATATTAATTACTGAATTACATAAACATCTTACAATAAATTAATAAAACATTGATAAAATACATAAATTGATTACTTATATTATAGAATGACATAAATTTAATTACAGAATTACATTCATTTCTGTTATGAAAATCTTGAAATTTTTAAAACTTGGGTCCTGTAACATCATAACCCACTCATCTCCTACGTCCGTATTTCGGTACGTTTTTAGTCCCCGAGGGCACATGTAGCCAATGAGTTAAAGGAGATCCTGACGATAATCTCCACAGCACTCACAATAGAGCACCAAATTGAGCATCGACGGACCCCTAGCAAGCTAGCGGTGGGACCAGGTGCCCGGGAGGAGTAAGCATCCCCTGTTGGCTAGCCGCACCCGCAGTCGATGTTCATGCACGAAAATAAAAACAATATATAAAATACATGCATGATTGCACTGTCTGAGGTTATATCTATACAGAAAGGGCTATGGCGACCATGTCAGGGAAAATATTCAAAACACTTACTGCCAAGTTCGATCAACTTCGGTTGATCGTTTGTCTCTTCAACGCATTTGAAATTTTCTGTTACAAAATTGCTTGAAATTTCCAAAACGTGGGTCCTGTAGCATCATATCCCACTCATTCTGCTACGTCTTTTGGTACATTTTTGGACATAATAATTTTCATACTTTTTGGCCATATTACATTGTTTAGACTAAGGATCACTAATGAGGGTTTGGTACCCGAAACGTGCATGTCTGGTCCATGCTGTAAATTTATCAGGTTTTAAATGATGCTATTGAATTTAAAGACGTTTAACATTTGAACTACTTTGTGAGTGTCACTGCTGGTGGACCAAGAGTCCCCGAGGGCACATGTAGCCAAGTTCGATCAACTTCGGTTGATCGTCTGTCTCTTCAACGCATTCGAAATTTTCTGTTACAAAATTGCTTGAAATTACCAAAACGTAGGTCCTGTAGCATCATATCCCACTCATTCTGCTACGTCTTTTGGTACATTTTTGGACATAATAATTTTCATACTTTTTGGCCATATTACATTGTTTAGACTAAGGATCACTGATGAGGGTTTAGTACCCGAAACGTGCATGTCTGGTCCATGCTGTAAATTTATCAGGTTTTAAATGATACTATTGAATTTAAAGACGTTTAACATTTGAACTACTTAGTGAGTGTCATTGCTGGTGGACCAAGAGTCCCAGTGGCACATGTAGCCAAGTTCGATCAACTTCGGTTGATCGTCTGTCTCTTCAACGCATTCGAAATTTTCTGTTACAAAATTGCTTGAAATTACCAAAACGTAGGTCCTGTAGCATCATATCCCACTCATTCTGCTACGTCTTTTGGTACATTTTTGGACATAATAATTTTCATACTTTTTGGCCATATTACATTGTTTAGACTAAGGATCACTGATGAGGGTTTAGTACCCGAAACGTGCATGTCTGGTCCATGCTGTAAATTTATCAGGTTTTAAATGATGCTATTGAATTTAAAGACGTTTAACATTTGAACTACTTGGTGAGTGTCACTGCTGGTGGACCAAGAGTCCCAGAGGGCACATGTAGCCAAGTTCGATCAACTTCGGTTGATCGTCTGTCTCTTCAACGCATTCGAAATTTTCTGTTACAAAATTGCTTGAAATTTCCAAAACGTAGGTCCTGTAGCATCATATCCCACTCATTCTGCTACGTCTTTTGTTACATTTTTGGACATAATAATTTTCATACTTTTTGGCCATATTACATTGTTTAGACTAAGGATCACTGACGAGGGTTTAGTACCCGTAACGTGAATGTCTGGTCCATGCTGTAAATTTATCAGGTTTTAAATGATGCTATTGAATTTAAAGACGTTTAACATTTGGACACAATAAGATGCACTCTTTTGGCCGTATTGTAACATCGTTTGGATTGATTATCACTGACGAGGAATATGTACCCGAAACGTGCATGTCCAGATAAGCCGCCTTCAATTCAAGCCTTGGTCATATTTTTCTCAATACATATGTTTAAGAAAGGTCGATCAATTTTACACATGACCACAAATTATGTGTGCACTGCAACTCAGGTACAAATGAACTGATACTGTCAGCTATATATAAATTTATCTTTAGGGCGATTATGGATGTGAAGATGGCTTTGCAGCTCAAGGTTTTCATTCTTTTTGTCTTATCTAAATATGAACGCATGTCTGTATGGCTGATTTCTTTTGAGACGAGGTGTGTCTCATATATATGTACCTCCAATTTTTCTGAATTAATTATACATGCATGCGCATATTCTTTACAATGAGGAAATTGCCCGTATGAAAATTAGTTTGTCGTTCATAGCTTAAGCAAAGCTAGCGAATGGGGATATACATGTTCATGTACATGTAGCTCTGACTGATATTGTTGAAGTTTAAGGTAACGTTAGAGCAAAATTGGCCTGAGCATAAAAGTAAGGACAGACATACACTTCTTTTGACTTACGAGGCTATTTCAAAATTCAGAGATTATTCTTAAGCTCGATTATTTTCAATCGCACGTTTTTTGTTCGGCGATATATACCTCTAGCTTAACGTTAAGTTTTGATGAAGCTATTCCTTCCTCGGTACCAAGGAAAAAAGCCGAAATGAAATGGATTTGTATGTTGGCCTTGGCGGATAATGAATTGTTGTCTGTATTTAGAAAGGCGTTTCCCTCTAGTCCACTGGTGGATAAATATCCTGCAATAAATAAATAGATGAGAGTGCATGGTACGTAATACTGAATAGAGTTTCAAACCTAACTTAAACTTTTCTGACATAATGTTGGTCAAATGTATTAATTACTTCTTTCCAGCCCTCTCACCTGAAAGAAGCTTTGTTTTGGTCCTTTATCAATTTGACACCATATATATATATATATATATATATATATTGCTATTTCGGAAATTTGCCATTTCACAGATAAATATCGAAATTAAAGGAGTTAAACATCTTAGCACCATCCCTCCAATGCTATTTTGAACATAGATTTATTTTGATATGCTACTGAATCGACCCTACAGGGAATTTGGAGCTGCAAACTCTCTGTAATGTGAAGGTACAAATCTAAATTCAAAAAATTAAAGAGGACGCTACTGAAATGATTTTTGGTGGCTCCGCTGGAAGCAACACTGATGAGAATTTAATATTCGAAATACGTGTCTGGTGCATGGAAATTGGTTTGGAATTTTCTTCAAGAAGGTTTAGAGTTGGAACCCTTCGACATTAATAATGGATAATTTTTGGCTTTTCTCCCTTACCTAGTATACTATCATAGTATAGTTAAGCATAGTATGCTCCAAAAAGTTATTTTAACTCAAAATTTGGAGCCTCCATATCTAAGACGTCGCTTACGATTCCATTTGGTATTTAATTCATCTGCATCGGTTTTTTCGAAATATAGATAGGGTAAAAATATGCTATTATCATCTGAATACGAAATTTTCGATTCTTTTATTCCTGTTTGCTATAACAATAACTATAGAAAAAGTCCGAGAGTAAATCATTGTAGGGCATTTGCGTTTTTCAAGAGTGGCAAAAAAGAAGAAATTTTCAAGATAGCGGTTTAAATGAAACTATAAAAAAGCATTATTGAATTTTCGAGTGAAAGTCTAAATGAACTTCTTTTTACTCTTTTTATAGTAGAAGTACGCAACGTTAACAGTGACCGATATAGGCCAATTACGCTCTTTGAACTCAACACTTCCGTATTATTATTACAAACACTTATTTCATGTTGCAGTGTGAAGCAGTTAAGATCGTTCTCTGTGACCTGATGTTTAGAAGTGTATTAAGTACTTCTTTCCAGCTCTGTCGCCTGAAAGAAGCTTTGTTAAGGCCCTTTATCGATTTGACATCATAGATTTTGAAATGTTTTCATTCCATTCAAAACTATCACCGAAATTAAAGGAGTTTCATATCTTAGCATCATCCCTCCTATGATATTTTGAATATATATTTTATTTGGATATGCTACTGAATCGAACCTACAGGAAATTTGGAGCCGCGCACTCTCTGTAAAGTAAATGTACAAATCTAAATTCAAAACATTAAAGAGGGCGCTACTAAAATGAATTTTGGTGGCTCCACTTGAAGCATCACTAATGAGAATTTGATATTCGAAACACGTGTCTGGTGCAGGAAAAATTGGTTTGGAATTTTCTTCATGAAGGTATATAGTTGAACCACTTCCGTATTATCATAATATTTATACAACACTACATTCGCCAATCGGAGAAATTTGTTAGTTTTTTGGATGATAACTGTTTTGAGAAAATAGGAAAGATTTTGGACACCAAAATGGAGGAGTTATCATGTTAAGATCTGGGGATCGACAAAAAAAGCCGACATCATTACGGAGGAACAAGAAGAAGCGATGTGGTTCAAAGGAATCCTAGGAACCTACACGCTATAAAAACTCCTAGATACTCTGCTGTACCAACTAAGTTTGCAATTCGCACAGGAAAGGAGCATCGCAATTTACGAGTGGGGACTTTCTCACAAATCAAGATTATGGTGGATAAAAAGGGCCAAAAGTAATTAGAGTACCACGAGGACGTATCCAAAACCAACCGTGGGGACATTAAACACCGGAATATGGACCCTTAAGTTACGAGGGCTTACCAAGATATGTTCAACACGGAGAGGTGTTCTGTTTTGATCTATGAAAAGTACATCAGCTTTAGGTGAGTACTATATTTGACTAAGTTGCACTTTAAAGTATCATACATATACCTACGCATCTATGATATCCATTTCGAGACAGAGTATATGTATACTTTAAAGAACATTCATTTGATGTGACGTCATGCCTTTATTCAAACAGTTCGAAATTCACCTTTGACTGTCCAATATCAAATCTAGGTTGCATTAATTAGAAAAGATATACGCGACCTAGATTAAATATTGGACAGTCATATGTAAAATTAATATATTTTGACATCTACAGGACAACAATTAAAATCCTTATTTAGAAATCACGCTTAAAGAATGTATCGTGGTACTGACTATTCCCATTTTTTTTTGTTGACAAAATCCAACACAATCTTATATATCTAAAGAATCGGCCATTGTGTCTGAAATAACTATAGTTCAGTCCGTTTTTTTCTTTTTTACTTTGGTCTATTTTTTTTCTTCCATCTTTTTAATTTTACTTATAATTAAGATTTTTGCTCGACTTTTTCTAGTCCGAAAAACCTGACCCAAATCCAGCCTTTGGTAGTTTTTCTGACCCAGTCCTCAAGCCCCCCAACCCGGTGCAAATAACCATCAAAGGCTGGGTTTAGGTAAGGTTTTCCGAACTAGACTCCTTTAAAATATCTTCCTGAATTGTTTCTTTCATGTAACCTTGCACATAGTAAGTTGAACATCCTCACTGATTTCTTTTCGGTATTTAAGGGCACTGTATTATTTCATACTTGTCCGGAAAATGTTTAGAGTTTAGAGACACGCCCTTTTATTCTATATATCCAAAGAAGCTTCAACTAAATCGTCATCACGCAAAGTATTCTCGTTGACTTTTTTTTCTCAAAATTTGCATCCAATTTCGTCTTGGTTTACGGAACCTGCGTCATAATTTGTCACAACTTTTTTTTAATTGAAAATTTCATCTCCGTTATTTTCTTATATAAACGACTCCCAAATCGTAGTAGCGAGAATGTTAGAACCTGGAGTGATTACATTTCGTTACAGTAAATTCAATTAACATAATAAGAACAAAGTCAAAGGTCATGCCACTTTGAATAGTGATCAATGTTTCAAACAATTCATTTTCAAAAATATTGGACAGTTTTCGGCCCTGCGGGCCTCAAACTGTACAATATCTTTAAGAATGAATCGTTTTCGGCGTATATCCAATACATAACAAAGGGGGAAACATTATTTTTGTACGCTTTGATTTTGTACGCTTCGATTTAAGAATTCAACCAGTTCTGGTAATTTTTCACGAATTCACAAAGTTTGATTCGAAAAGATATATGTGCTTCATTTGTTTTGTAAATACATGTACCAGTTTATTAGTAGAAAATGTCTCACACTTTTGATTTAAACGTACAAGTAGTAATTCTTATTTTCAGACCGAAGAAGGAAATTCCGATGCCTTATACCACTTGATCAAGGCCGAGTGGCCGAAAATTTGTGGATAAAAAAGATTCATAGCGATACATGATCACACAGAAAGAGCTGATCAGACAATATAATACTTCATAGTCATGTTTTGATATATTTGCGTTAGAGTGGGTTTCGATATATAAAAAAGGGGGATCCTCTTACCTTTACCCATTGTTTTATAAAGAAGTATATTCCATATGCTCATTGCCTTTTCTGGTACGATTGACATTGATTCGTTCGGGAAAAACATCAGGGGTACAAGTAAATGATCCTGTAAATTCTGCCCGACGGGTAAATCTTCTTCTACAGGAATCTGAAAATGTCATAAATATTATAAAAAAAATCATCATGCTGTTTTTAATGTACCTGAATGATTGTTTCGACTATCAAGACGCCTTAATACGTATAAGGAATCTACACTGATGGCGAAGTGACGTATAGTCGTGTGATAATATAATAGTATAATCGAAGTTGTTCATTATCTGACCCAAAAAAAAAATGAAATAAGGATTAAAGATATGGATACAAAATATATTGACGAAATTCTAGTCCCAGAAACAGCAAGCGGCACTTTGCTGTTTGGATGTTTTGGTACGTTGACAGCAGATAGCTTTACTTGTTTAAAGCGGGACTGAAATTCAGGATATGGCTGGCACAAATAGGCAAGTTACTGATGTATATGCCTGACGCTTACAAAGTTAACCTAAACGATCGGCAATCATATTTTACCTTCTCAAGATTTACTTTCCATGATACGGCCGGAATTCCATTTCCTTCGCTTCGTTACTACAAACATGCTTCAGGTCTGGCACGTGACACTTCGTAAACCATATATGAAGGTTGTTTCCATATATGGTATACGACAGTTGACAGTTAGTCTTAAAAAAGGTAAAAGTCGATTACCTGTCGTATAGTTTTGCTTTATTAGAGTCAGGCATAGTCAGTAGTCATTTTGAAAACTTGCCAGCCGTATTCCGATTTTCACTACATGCGACCAACACACCAAATGACAAATATGGATAATAACCATATCCCTGTAAACAGCACAAAATCGATAATTCAGAAAATCAGAAACCGAAGGACAAAACAGGAACCAAGGCAAACAAACAAAACTCTCCACCACATGAAAAGAAGCGAAGTCCCGAAATGGAAGTGAGACCAGGTGCCCAGGAAGAGTAAGCATCTCCTGCTTTCATGCAACACCCGCCGCTTCAATTCGGTAGAATTGTCACATCCGGTTACTTCCATTTCGGAAGACATAGTATGCAATCTTTCGTTTGATGGTTCAAATGGCCTATGACAGATTAGCATCCACCATTCTGGAGATTGGGACATCACAGTGTATGACGAGTTCCCCATATCGACCGTAGAACTTCCTCAGTGACGATATTAGTCGGTCACAAACATATCCCTGGCTGAGAAGCTTATCTGAAAGACGCCTAGCTCTCAGAACAAAATCCGGATATTTGGTACTTGCTCTTGCATAGCGTATCAACTGAGAAATGGACACGCCATAAGCACGCGATGAAGGGATGTTGCTACTACGAAAAGGAGAGTTTGTAATGCTGAAATTGAAGTCGTCACGTTTGTCATAGAGTGAGGTGTTCATGTGACCATCAGTGTCGTAGGACAACATTATGACCAAATAGGATGCTGAATTATTTGTCTCTGTAGTTTCTTTGACTTCAAGCTCCGAAGGATAGATACTGCTCAGGTAATCCACGAATTTTGGATTATTGATGGACAACACATCGTCTATGTATCTGTAAGTGAAGTTGAAGTCAGAAGCTAAGTATCTTTTCCCTCCAGAGACCAAAGATTGATTGAATTCAGCTTCGTAAGAGTAAAGGAAAATGTCGGCAAGGAGTGGGGCACAATTGGTCCCCATTGGAATTCCGACAATTTGCTGGACAATTTGCTGGAATACTTTTCCTCCAAACACCACAAAAATGTTATCGATCAGAAAGTTTAACATTTGAATAATATCTGTTTCAGTGTACTTATTTTCAGAATCGGACTTTTCTTTTACAAAGTAGGCTTTGTTATAGTTAACAATAAATTTGTATTTGCGATTACCGTTCTTACTTGTAAACGCATTACTTATAACTTTTTTTGCGAGTCTTTCTTTCAATTTAGAATGTGGAATGGTAATGTAAAATCAAAGGCTTAGATCGAATGGACTTTACTAAAATGAATGGATTTCGGATGTTCTAAAAGTTCAGATGTTCTAAAAGTTCCTTCGAATTCTTTAAAATCCACATCTAGTTGATACCACTGCGAGAATATACTGTCGAACAATATTTTTGAAGCCCAGATTTGATTTCAGATAAAACTTTGGTGAGTAAGATCGATACAGAGTTTTAAATAGAACATTTTGAGGAACCAGCGATGAAACGTTGTTTGTACGGATTCTTATGCATTTAGGTATGCAGTATAAGTATGGGAAATCTAAATCTAAATTGTTAGTGTCGAAGTCAAAGGAAGCAAGAGCTGATTTGTGGTTAACTATTATTTCAGAACCCGAAAGCTTTGTTGGAATTCACAAAAATAAACCTGTGTCTTTTGCCGTTTTTTGCGGCTTAAGAGACTCATGAATAAATTGAAACATCATCATGATATAAGTATAAAAGATGATATTATTACGCCCGATCTCGTATGGCCTTAATTCAATAATACGCGAGTATTCTAGTATTAAGATACTGGACATCTCACATCCTTCCATTTCGGAAAAAAAAGCATGACGTATTGTATGCGCTGTGTCAAGCTTTAAAAATATTCGATTTCCTTAAAATTACCGGACAATCTTATCTAAGCACATTTTAAGAGCTGAAACATTATCAATCATTGATTGTTTTCATGCAATATGATTGTATATATTAGAATACTTACATTGAGAGATTGAAGATGTTTCTTGGGTCCAATTCCAGATAAAAGAAGAATCTGAGGACTGTTAATGGCACCGGCTGATAAAATTACCTCCCTTCTAGCATGCACAAAATGTTTCCTTCCCTCGCGAATAAATTGAACACCAGTCGCAACTTTATTAACAATGTTTACCTGAACAATGAATAATATACGAATGTTATAAATGCTACATTTCATTTAACTTTTCAAATCCACTACAAGAGAGCAGAAAAGTTTTAATTCAGTCAGCCAGACACGAATGCACTTGACACTGGCGATTGTTTGTGTTTATCAGATATTGGTGTCCTTCGTGTTCCTATGATGCTGTGTTATTGCCTCCATATTTTCATCCTTCTTGCAGGTACTTTTACTAGGCGGAATTAAATGGAAAAAGGTGGCTATAAACCTTCAGAGATTGTACTATGGTGTTATGATTCTATAAATTGATAACAGATAAGAAATAAAAGATGAATATTTCTCGGACTTTCAAAAATAAATATAAAACTTTTTGCTGTATTCGACATTTTCAGTCTTGGAAGCAAGTTTACTAGTAAAATGTTACATTACTTATCAAATATAGAATTCTGGAAAAAAAATCGCAAGTTATATGCAGTAGACTGAAATATTTCTTCCAGAGGGAAGGGATGATGCAAATAAAAGCACAAACACTCAAATACACAAATTTTAGGATCCTTGGCCTTTATCAAGTGTAAAAACGACGATCTATAATAATTGTAAGTAAAATCCATCCTTGCCTCTCCTGCGTTCATTGCAAAGAATGCCAGAGAGGCAAGGATGGATTTTACTTACAATTACGATAGATAGTCGTTTTTACACTTGATAAAGGCCAAGGGCTGAAAACTTGTAAATTTGAGTGTTTGTGTTTTTATTTGCAAGTTTTATGCTTTGAAAGAATATTTGATAAAACAGTTTTACGAGGGCTGAATGATATGTAGTGAACCTCGGTTTTCTGGTTTGCAGAAGGTATTCTCCTGATAGATTATCTCCAAAAAGGACAAACAATCAATGGCACATACAGCACAATGCTTCACTACTGACAAAGTTACGGGAAAATATTAAACTTAAGTGCTGCGGAAAACTCACCATTTAAAGTTTTGTTGTTTCATAAGGACAATGCTCCTGTTCACAAATCGTTTAATTGAACATCCGAATCCTTTACCTGATCTTCCTCCAATAGACTTTCATCTATTCCCAAAACTACAAGCAGCTATTTCTGGCACCCACTTTCAGTCAAATAATAACGTAATACTTGCAGTGGATGGCTTTCTTACCAGTCAAGATAAGGTGTTCTTCAAAAGTGGTATTGAGGCCCTTGAACACCGGTGGCAAAAGTGTAATGATACTGAAGGGATTGTGTAGAATAATAATGCAAACTATCTGATAAAATTAAAATCCTTAAATACGAGGCCAAACATATCAATCAACCTTCTTACTCTTGTAACCTAGAGAGTTTGGAGAAACATGAAGATTTTCCCTATTTGAAGCTGGTCTCAGGTAGGCTAGTGATGTACTGCAGCGTACACCGTCCCTCGTTGTTAATGTCATTGGCTCATACCCTTCAATGGAAGACGAAAATATCACCCATTGCTAACTATTTTTAAAAGAATTTCAAATTTGTACTGAAAATTAGGAACAATTTTCCAAATGATAAACAAACACCGCATGAGACTGAAAACAGAATAAAATCTCTTCCACGAACCAATTTGATTTTCGCCGTTACAATCCACTGTCGGATATCCTAGTTCCTGCATGGCCTGACTATTGTATGTATCTAAACCTGTGACGTGTCCAGGACTCACTGTCAACGGTCCCTCTTTACCATGGTAAACTGAAAAATGAAAATAATTACTTTCAAACCATATTTTCAAAAAATGAAATTTATCTAATAAGATGTCCAAAATATTAGGAATTGATTTAAAAGCGCGCAAAATTACCGTTTAATTTTTCCGTATCATATGAGTTAAAAAATATCCTGATGATAAACTCAACAGCACTCACAATAGAGCACAAAATTAGCATCGACGGAAAAAAAGATATCCTGGGGAGGGTTAGTGTTAAAGATATATCCTTATTCGGAGGGTTAGTGTTAAAGATATATCCTTATTCGGATAATTCCGAATACATAAAATTACATTTGATGAACCTGTGACATGTACTTAGATGTTTTAACGTCGAATTAAGTGTTTTTAACAAACAACTAAATTATATAGTTGCTTAAGAAAATTTCAAAATTGTAGTATTTATTTAACTCATTTAGTCACTGATGGAATAGGAAAGCGGGTTCACAAAGACATTTTTTTAGATTTTCAAAAGCGTACTTGAATCCTGTAACCATGGTACTCGGTTATCCTCTGACTTGATGAAGTAAGGTAATACATCTTTGTATGACCAGCCATCACAACCTTCCGTCGCCCATTGGTCGTAGTCATGGCGACTGCCACGTACGTAAGCCATATAATTCAAATTACTGGATCCACCTATGACACGCCCTCGAGGCCAAAAACTACTCTGAAAAGTGAAAGTTTTTTGTCTTTATAGTTTCCATCTTGAGATCTACAGTTGATATATATAAAGTTTAACACAGGTAAAATTGGTCAATCAATTGTTTTAAAAAACGTTTTGCAATACGCTAATAAGTGTACAGGGTTTTAAACACCTTGGAGCATTACATGTAAAATATTTTGAAATAGGCAATGTTTCGAAGTAATTTACCTTAAATTAAGAAAGCTTAAAACCGAGGCAGAAATTCAAGTAATCAAACAAAAGGAAATATGTACTGTAAACCGTCATTTGAACCATCAAACCAATGATTGAACTCTATGTCTTCCGAAATGGAAGTAACCGGATGTGACAGTTCTACTGAATTAACGCGGCGGGTGTTGTATGCAAGCAAGAGATGCTTACTCTTCCTGGGCACCTGATCTCACTCCCATTTCGGGAGTTCGCTTCTTTTCATGTATTGGAGGTTTTACGTTTGTTTGCTTTGGTTCCTGTTTTATCCTGACTTTGTAAGCCTTCTGCTTCTGATTTTCTGAATTATCGATTTTGTGCTGTATACAGGTATATATGTCATTATCTATATTTGTCATTTTGTTCGCTAGCGTTTTAGTTTCAAGATATAAACGAGATTTTTCGATTCGCGAATATTAAACGCCGCGAATATGTCTCAACACATGTTAAGTAAGATACGTACATAAGATGTCGCGAAAATAAAACGCCGTGAACCAGTTACCCCACATGTGTTTTATACGCTTTATACGCCGTGAATAAGATCGGTTTACAGTTATACATGCATGTACTTCGATAAGAAGCAATCGAAAGAGGTGAATACTGTACTTTTATGTCTACCTCTAAGATTATGAAATTGAATTTCAATAAAAAACAATGCATCAGAATCGCCAATCACCTTATAAACAGTGAACACCCTGCATGGTACTCGGGCACATCTGTAGTCTTGTATCGGTTCATTCTTAATAATCTTCATACTAATTATGGCTACGGGATTTCATTACGGGCCTTGTCCAAACCTCACAAGAGAGAACAGAGACCTGATCATCCGTCCCCTCTAAAGTCGGTAGGACTCGGCTTGCTGCATCCATTTATCTTACAATGAAGAGATTATTATACACAACAATTGTGCGTTCTTCGAGACCTCTGCATAATTCGGTCTTTTCGAAATACAGAGGTATTTCCCTTTTGTGCAGGTATCTGACGTCAACGCATTGTGACGTCATCGAATGCTATGGAAACCAGCATAAAATTCAGTGAAACAGGCTTACATTTATGACGTTTTCAAAATAATTTAATGACGTCACAATGCTTTTACGTCATATACCTGCACAAATCGAACGCAGAACTGTAAAATCGAAAAGACGGAATAACGGGACAAGTGGTGCTTCAGAAAGCCTTTTTAGCTTTATCGACATAGGCTACCCATGGGTCCCCATGGTTCATATGTAGTGTTTTGATGCGTCTTCGCTTTTTTCTTTTTTTTTTTTGTTTTTGTTTCCATTGGTCTGTTGTTGTGCTTATCCGCTCTTTCTTTTTGCATTTGAGTGGTTCAGATGTCGCTTAGGATGCTTCAATCGAGTCTTGTAGGACATCCCCTCCCTTATTTTCTGATCAAAAGTATATAATGCTGAAATAAAAAAGAATGATAATTCTCAAAAATAAGACATTATGTAACTTACATTGCTATTTAAGAATTTCATGGAGTTTGTCTGTGACGTAGTTCTATATCGCCAGTCTAAGTCACTCCCTATAACCATCTGTGGTGTCAATGGGATGGGTATAAAATCATTCAATTCATCAGTGTCTCCCGCCTCTAGTAAAAGTACAGTGATTGTAGGATCCTCAGACAGACGAGCGGCTAGTACAGCCCCTGCAGAACCAGCACCCACTGCACAGAGTAAAGGTTACTCTCATTTGATTAAATATCAGCGATAACCAATCAAAATGAAATAATCAGAAGACTTATGCCAATTGTTAATGCTTGTTTATTCGTATTAACAAATGGACAGACAGACCGAAACTGATTGATGCATTATCCATTTTAGTATAACTGTCATTATTGATTTATTTATAATATATGGTATAGATAATTTTGATAACATTGTCTCTTACTAAGTAGTGTCCCATTTATTGATTATTATATGCCAACTCGCAAAAATGACAATAAAATATCATTAATATTTCAATTCTCAATTTTTCATCCTGGTACTCATGAAAAAAAGTCACAAAAAGCTAAGCTAAAAATACAAAGTAAAAAAAAATTGGAGCGAAGTTAAAAATACAAGATAGAAAAATTCGAGCGAAAAAGTAAATTAAACAATTAATTTCATGATTTATGCAAAGGACTACTGTTGGAACGTTTATTGTTTAAGAAATAACTATAATTACCGATAACATAATCGTATGTTGAATTCAATTTCTCTGCGTATCTTCTTATTGAAGTAGGAGCTCTAAAAACCTCCCAAAGTAATATTCCAAAAACGACAACAAGAACTGGAAGAAAAACTTGTGAGCTGCCCATGATCCTTTTCAAATAAAGTGGTTCTGTATCTATAAAAAATGTCAAAGAACTATAAATACATGTACTACTTATATATCAACCATTTTTTTCACTTAAGAATACGCAAATTCTGTATACTGTATTCATGTATGATGTAATTTTGAGAAGAAAATGATATGTAAACACTGCAATGACCAAAATTCCTATCTGTTGGCTTGAACGCATGAGTGTAGGATCAATCAAGGAATAATTATAAGTCCCTAGAAAGTAAAATAATGATTTGCATAATCAGTTAGAATGTTATACGTCTTCAAATTATATAGCATAATTTAAGAACACTCAGATGATTTTGCAGCATGGACCAGACATGAACGTTTCCGGTACTTAAGCAGAAAACTGATTATGAAAAATGCTTCTACATGTATAAGCCGTATTTATATAAAATAGAGAATAACTGATGGGTACTTCTTTGATGTTTAATGTCTTCAAATTCATTAGTATCATTTTAGTGGAGATGAATTTACAGCATGGACCAGACATGCACGTTTCGGGTAATAAACCCGATGTTAATTTCAAAATCCATTTTGGTTCGAGGTCTTTTCAGTGTACAGGAATGAGGAACACGACTGCATATACATTTCGCAATGCATGTTATGAGATTATAAAGAAATAAAAGCGAACTACTGCTTGATCATAAGTGGAGACCTGTCTTTGGACTTTTAGAAAATTACCTTCATGTACCAAAATTTCTACTTTAGGATATCCCAATGCTCGTTCCGGGGCAAATTGCTTTCATTCTGCACACATTGATACCTTCTGATTCCGTGCTGACTACATCTATGAAAGGGTAATTTGTAGAGCTTGTCCAGCTTTATTAATCGTACCCAGCTCACAGAAAATCATGTTACCTCGAAAAATTACTTATGAAAAGCTGCAGTTTTTAATCGTTTCTTACCTGCATATTAAGTATCTCGTTTAATTCTAATTAAATATACTTTTTTCACTGCAATACACATGGTAATCCGCTTCATACATGCATTTTTGAGTTCATAAATAAAGACGAACACACCTTTCCAACTGGAGTTACAAAAATGTCACGAAAAAAATTAAAATATGTACTTAACAATAACAGTGTCAATAAAAGTTCGTTGTACCGTACCTCTTATAAATATCTACACACTGTTGCACATGTGTTATATGTTCTAAACAAGTATGTGCATGCATCATGTGCTTGTTCTACATACTATAGAAGTTCATATGCAATGAAGATAGAGAGTACTACTTACCTAGATAATTTAAATATCATTCTTAAACGTGGTACGATTTTCACCTGTAATGTGCATAACTTTAAATAAAATTTTAGATAAGCAACTGATCAAGTGTCTGATATGGAACGCCATCGCTGTCTTATAATGAGATATTTCAATATATTGGATGGTTTAATCAATTGATGCGGTGATAAGTACATTATATGCGGTGGTAAGTACATTATATGCGGTGCTAAGAACATTATATGCGGTGGTAAGTACATTATATATGCGGTGCTAAAACAATAAATGCGATGCTAAGTACATTATATGGAATGCTAAGTACATTATTTGCGGTGGTAAGTTCATTATATGGGGTGCTAAGTACATTATATGGGGTGGTATGTTCATTACATGGGGTGGTTAGTACATTATATGCGGTGCTAAGTACATTATATGCAATGCTTAGTACATTATATGCGGTGCTAAGAACATTATATTGGGTGGTGAGTACATTATATGCGGTGCTTAGTTCGTTATGCGGTGATTTCGTTATGATCAGAGATTGCCGATTACATTGAACGATGGATGACTATTTTCAAATTTATATTTAGGAGAGGGCATTATATAATGTTATGAAGACTTTTGCCCAATCATTTTTCTGCTACTTGAAATAAGATATGATTAAACTGAAAAAAATTCAAATTTATCTCTAGAGTGATATTTAAAGTAGGTTATAATTGCCATCTTTTTCTTTTTATATCATGGAACAATATATTCATAGTGTGTTCCGATCAAATATTTAACCGTTTGGAAGGAAATAAAGTCTATTTCTACACCGTGTGTTTTTCGCACCAGAAAGCTACATAAGTGGCCGAGAAGAACGAAATAAAACCTTTTTTCAGTTTCTGCATTGCAGAGATTGCCGATTACATTGATATTATAATAACCTCAGAGTTAGTTTCTCTTTTCCAATTTTGACATGAAAAGGCAACAGAAGCATAATTAACATAAAAAAATAAAATAAATATGTAATATAATGCACTTTTGTGCATTCTATTCGATATTCGACGTTTTCTGTCATCTGAACCCCTACCTCTTCAACCCGTAGCCATAACATCTTTCACCAAATTTATTTAAATAAAATTTCTACTGGGAATCTTATTATAATTTACATTTTTATCCTGATCAAACTTAATCTAAATTGGAAGTACAGCGCACGAGAAATAATCGAGTGATTTCAGGGCTAAATTAGGCCCTTATCTTAACAGCTCCTTTGAACCAAAACATGATTTTGAAATTCTGCAAGCCATAGAGAAATAATCAGTTTTCAAATATTGGATTTTAGGATCCATTTAGGTTCCTTTTAGGGTTTTTGGTCCCTCTGGGTCCTTTTGGTTCTTTTCGGGTAATTCGACGCATCCGAGTCTCAGAAATGTTTAATCTTGGTCATAAGAATGTTTATCATAACGAAATCACCACATCACGAACTAAGCACCGCATATAATGTATACGCCACCCCATATAATGTTCTTAGCACCGCATATAATGTATTTACCTCTCCATATGATGTACTTTGCACTCCATATAATGTACTTACCACCGCATATAATGTTCTTAGCACCGCATATAATGTTCACACCACCCCATATAATGTATTAAACACCGCATATAATGTATTTAACACCGCATATAATGTATTTACCACTCCATATAATGTACTTAGCACTCCATATAATGTACTTAACACCGCATATGATTTTCTTAGCACCACATATAATGTACTTAGCACACCATATAATGTATTAAGCACTCCATATAATGTACTTACCACAGCACATAATATACTTACCACCGCATATAATGTACTTACCACCGCATATATTGATTAAACCATCCCATATATTGAAATATCTCATAACAAGACAGCGATGGCGTTCCATAGTCTGACATTGTGCACATGTACATGAGCATTGCGTTATAAACCGAGAATGATATTTTACTTTGTGTAGTAACGAAAAAAGTTTCAGAAAATGAGAATAACTAACAGACAGACTTGAAATTATTCTTATACATATAGGAATTTTTTTTGGTCCGCCTATCCGTTTATTTGTCTTCGAAACATTCACCACATCTCTTTCCCAAGTAATAACAATTTTTGTCTCTTGCCTATGGTGTATTCGTATCATAATTGAAATGCTATTCTCGAACATTGTTAAATACCCGAAACGTGCATGTCTGGTCCACGTTGCCAATTTTTCTGTTCTTAAATGATGCTATTCAATTTGAAGACGTTTACATTGTTAAACAACAACTTCCTTCTGAGAGCAAGGCGACGTATCGAACAATTGCTAATCCAAATGTATATATTTGTGCACTAATGACTATGTCACTGCAATAAGTTTGTTCAGTGATACTATTGAAATTACATGTTTTGACAGGAATTGCTTACCCTCCCCGGGCATCATATCTCATTCCCGTTCGGGATTACCTTTTGTAAATTTGCAGAAGGTTTTATTTTCATACTTTCGTTTTGCCTTTTATCCGGTATTCTAAGCTCATTGATTCGGAGCCTTTAAGAATAAACCGAGGATCCCTACTATGAGTTAATTACAGCACCCATAGCAAAATAACGAAACACCCAAGCTCAATAAGAGACTTAAAGGGAAGAGAAGATATTTGACTTTCACTCCTTTATGTAAACAGACTTTCAACAATATTTAACAAAACAATTGAAAATTGTGATATTGATATATATTTGTATATTGTTAATATATCAAGAGAGCAAAATAGCCTTGGTTATACTTGTGTGTCATGCTATTTCGGAAACTTGCCATTTTATCGAAAAATATCATCAAAATTCAAGTAGAATTCAACCTTTAATCAACAAATACACATGCTTCAAAAGACATACAATAACTATACATCTAGATGTATCTAAAGCCGTTTAATCTACAGATTACTAACAAAAGGTATCAACATCATGAATTGGTTTGTTACTTGAATGAAACTAAAATTAATGAAGAATTTGTAAATGGTTGTCAAATTCTAGACATATGCAACAGGACGTTTCACTGGTTTATGTCACTCAAATTGCAACTCTTCGATCATATCGTCTGCGACTTCAAATGCAGACATCACATTCATAGCAACACTGTGCAGTGACGCCATGACATTTACGTTTAAATACGAGGATCTTCGTTGCAAACAAAAGTATGATTGTGGACAATTTGATTTGAGCATTTGAGTACTTGCTTCCTTTAAGGTTTCGTGAAATCATGAGCATCAGTTCTGAAGATGTCGAAAATGCGTCCGCCAATCAGAGCCATCGATGGCCATATTTGTAAGCCAATCAGCACGCAAAACACAAAACTTTTTAGAGGATCACGATTACATGCTTCCTGTAAAGATTCGTAAAATTCTGTGCAGTGCTTGCAGAGTAGAAGTCGAAAATGTATCAGCAAAAAGAACCCTCGGCGGCCATATGTGTTGACAGATCGGCACGAAAGGCACAAACTTGGTAGAGGACCTTGAGTACATGCTTCCTGTAAAGTTTCATGAATTTCTGTGCAGCGGTTGATTTCGTTAAATTCTGTTAACAGGTACACAGGAGAGGTCGAAAATACACCAGCCGATCAGAGCCCTCAGCGGCCATACTTGTTGACCGATTGGTAGAGGACATTGAAAACTTGCTTCCAGTAAGGTTTCATGAATTTCTGTGCAGCGGTTGCAAAGGAGACGTTGAAAATGCGTCAGCCAATCAGAGCCCTCGGCGGCCATATTAGTTGACCAATCGGCACGAAAAACACAAACGTGATAGATCTTGAGTAGCTACCTCCTGTAAGGTTTCGTAAAATTCTTTGCAGCCGTTGCTGAAGAAATGGAAAATGCGTCAGTCAATCAGAGAACTCGGTGGCCATATCTATTGACCGATCGGCACGAATGTGGTAGAGGACCATGAGTTCATTTTGTACATGCTTCCTGTAAGGTTTCGTGAAATTCTGTTCAACGGTTGCACAGAAGAAGCAGAAAATGCATCAGCCAGTCAGAGCAATCGGCACGAAAACACAAGAATGGTAGAGGACCTTGAGTTTGTGCTTCCTATAAGATTTCGTGAAATTCTGTGCAGCGGTTGCAGACGAGACAACGAAAATGTTAAAAGTTTACGAGGGACGACACATGGCGCGCTATGACAATATCACACGTGAGCTCTAATCAGATGAGCTAAAAATAGAATTTGTTATTAAAAGTCAAAATATTTATTTCTTCAAATCTCTCAAAAGAAAGCATCTTCCCTCAATCCATAGTTCTCTCCATAAGGCACTATGGGTATATACTCTACCTCCGGTTGTTTTGATAACAAAACAAATAAAACACACTTGGCCGAAGACACACGACCTAGGCAATGTTTGGGCTCATACATTCTCAAGGCGAGTTGAATGCATATGAAACTTTAAGAATATCAAATATCGAAAAATATGTTAGACATTTAAGTACATAATTTCTATGTTTTTCTAGATATTGCTAGTATACCCCTAATACATTAACTGGTGTTTTGGCATATATTTGAGGTCTTATCTAAAATTAAGCTCTACACGCTATGCCAGAGCAAGCACCAAAATATATGGATTTTGTTCTGAGAGCTAGGCGTCTTTCAGATAAGCTTCTCAGTCAGGGATATGTTTGTGACCGACTAACATCGTCAGTGAGGAAGTTCTACTGTCGATATGGGGAACTCGTCTTACACTATGATGTCCCACTCTCAAGAATGGTAGATGATATTCTGTCATAGACCATTTGAACGATCCAACCAAAGATTGTTCTCTATGTCTTCCGAAATGGAAGTAACCGGATGTGACAGTTCTATCGAATTGAAGCGGTGGGTGTTGCATGCAAGCAGGAGATCCTAACTCTTCCTGGGCACCTGGTCTCACTCTCATATCGGGAGTCCGCTTCTTTTCATGTGGTGGAGGTTTTTGTTTGTTTGCTTTGGTTTCTGTTTATCCTGATTTTGTATGCCTTCGGTTTCTTATTTTCTGAATTATCGATTTTGTGCTGTTTACAGGGATATGGTCATTATCCATATTTGTCATATACACACTTCTCTGGTTTCCTGTACCATCATGGCTTCGAATACTTCAATATTCTATTCATTATGTTATATTATGTTACATGTTTCATCTGATGCTAAAGATATGCAAGATACCTATGCTACTTTCATGAGCATATTATCTGTTTTGCTTTTATAATGGACAATACAAATACTAGTTGAACTGACAATAGCTGGACAACTCTGTTGGACATCCCATCGGTTCTACCAAAATAAACATTATTTATTATACCTCTACTGATTTTTTCCTATATAAAAAGAGACTAATTAAATTTAACTAAATCCCTGAAAATCGCCTGATAAGACTATTTCCCTGCAAAGGGGTGCGTTAGTTCAGAAGACTATTTCCCTAGGGAGTTAGTTTCAAAATGGGGCGGAGCTTCTTTGGGGGTGTGTCAGTATCAGCCAATCAGCGCCGTTGCAGGTTGATCGGATGATGTGAAGATTGATCGGATGACGCTATCAATACGCGAGCAGAGTAATCCGCCTCCTATCCGCTTAGCACATAGATTAATCCGCAACAAAATAAAACAATCAAAAATTAAACATGTATGAGTATGATAAATGATGTTTCTGTTTATCTTATCATCAAAAATTAATATTTTCCGTTACTCAGTCATTCAGTCGAGAAGGCAAGGCAAAATCATTAGAATTTTCATTTGAACCCTGTGAACCTAAGAGATATGTTCGTTTCAGTATAATGTTTGTTTCGGTATACCTTAGAGATATGTTTGTTTCAGTATAATGTTTGTTTCGGTATAATAAAACAGTTAAAGTATACCATTGAGGGAGTTAGCACGATTCTGGTTCCCCTAGACCAGACCTATTTCCCTCGGCTTCGCCTCGGGAAATAGGTCTGGTCTCGGGGAACCAGAATCGTGCTAACTCCCTCAATTGTTAACTTTAACTGTATACTAACTGCTTCAATGGTCATTATTTATATTTCTACCATTGCTATTCTAGGTTCTGATGGACTATATATGTAATTAATTCATTGCCATTATCTTTACTACATCATGGTCTTTATCTGTACTACCATTATCTACTACATTCATTGTCAATATCTGTACTACCATTATTAGTTATTAGATTTGTCGGGTTGATCAAGCCCATAGAAGGCGAGGCGAAGCCTCTGTTGACGGTCAGTAACAAACCTAATATCTGTTTTATTTTGCCGAGGACCAATATCTCTGGTTTTTTTTGCCGAAAATTGTCATTTCATGACTGGCAATGGCAGAATTGCTGATGGTCTATAGACGGCGTGCACGTGACGCGATTTACGCACTCTGATTGATTCGAGCTAGTCCAAGGCAAAATCATATATAATACATTCATGATCATCATCTGTACTACATTCATGGCCATTATCTGTACTGCATTCATTGTCATTATCTGTACAATATTCATGGTCATTATCTGTACAACCATTATCGACTACAATCAATGTCATTATCTGTACTACATTCATGGTCATTATAAGAACTACATTCATGGTCGTTATCTATACTACCATTATCTACTACATTCATGGTCATTATCTGAACTACGTTCATGGCCATTATCTGTACTGCCATTATCTACTATATTCATGGTCATTATCTGTAGTACATATATTGTTATTTTCAGTACTACATTCATGGTCATTATCAGTACTTCATTCATGATCATTATCTGTACAACATTCATGGTCATTATCTGTACTACATCCATGGTCATTATCTGTACTACATTTATGGTGATTATCTCTACTACATTCATGGTCATTTTCTGTACTGTCATTTTCTACTACATTCATGGTCATTATCTGTACTGCCATTTTCTACTTCATTCATGGTCATTATCTGTACTACATTCATGACAGTAAGTGTTTTGAATATATTTCCCTGAAATGGTCGCCATAGCACTTTCTATATAGACATAACGTCAGACAGTGCATGCATTTTATATACTGTGTTCTTTATCGTGCATTAAAATCGACGGGGGGTGCGGCTAGCCAACAGGGGATGCTTACTCCTCCCGGGCACCTGATCCCACCTCTAGCTTGTTAGGGGTCCGTCGATGCTCAACATAGTGATCTATTGTGAGTGCTGTTGAGATAATCGTCAGGATCTTCTTTAGCTCATGGTCATTATCTGTACTACATTCATGGTCATTTTATGTACTGTCATTTTCTACTACATTCATGGTCATTATCTGTACTACATTCATGGTCATTATCTCTACTGCCATTATGTACTACATTCATGGTCATTACGTACATGTACGCCCTCTTTTTATATCCATTTACATATTCATCTGTGTTGCTTGGGCCCCTGCGTTTTGCGGTCTTGTTTGTGTTTGGTCATCTGACAGTGAGGAGGTTGTTTTTCACCACAATTGTACGTTCTTTGGGTAATCGGAAAAGTGAGAGGGTTGTGCGCACGTTATCCAGGATAACCACACCTTCTGCTATTTCCATGGCAGATGGCCGTCCTAAGTCGGCACCGGTTGCCCATTGGTTTCGTTGGTTTATGTGTAGTCCTTTGTGTTCGATGTTTTTGTGTTGTGCGTTGACGTTTCTTATCCCTTATGCGTCTCTTTCCGTGCTTGTCTACTTTGTGTTTTTGCATTGAGTGTTTCGGGGTTTTGCTGTTGGTGCTTCTTCCTGGTGTTGTTGGAGATCCCCTCCTTTGTTTTATATGTACTATATTCATGAACATTATCTGTACTACCATTACCTACTACATTCATGGTCATTTTCTGAACAACATTACTGGTCAGTATCAGTACCAATCCATGGTCATTATCTGTACTACAATCATGGTCATTTTCTGTACTGTCATTATCTACTACATTCATGGTCATTATCTGTACTGCGACTATCTACTACATTCATAGTCATTATCTGTACTGTCACTATCTACTACATTCATGGTCATTATCTGTACTGCCACTATCTACTACATTCACGGCCATCATCTGTACTACCGGTATATTCATGGTCATTATCTGTGCTACCTTTATCTACTACATTCATGGTCATTATATGTACTACATTGATGGTCATTATCAAGTACTAAATTCATGGTCATTATCTGAACTACATTCATGGTCAATATCCGTACTACCATTTTCTACTACATTCATGGTCATTATCTGTAGTAATTTTCTACTACATCAGCGGTTGTATTTTTGTATGAAAAAATAGCAATCCAAGGAATGCTTGTGTCGCCTGCGAAGCGGTTTGATTATTATTCTAGAAAGTGGATCAAATTATTGGTATCAGTAGAAAAGTCTTGTCAAATGAAATTCATTTCAAATATCAGACCTCTTAATTACAAATTAAAAGTTATGGTCATTCTCAAATTTTCAGAACAGAGTGTCAATCATCTAGGTCAAGGTCACTAAGTAAAAATTGGTAACAAAAAGGTCTCATCATAAGAAATATTAAAGACCTATCACCTACCAATTAAAAGATATATACAACCTTAGAAAAGAAGGTCAAATAGCTAGGTCAAGGTCAAAAGGTAAAAAATTATAGTATGTGTAGAATGGCATTGTAACAAGGAAAATACATATGAAATATCAAAGCCCTATTACCTACCCATCAAAAGATATAGCCAATATTACTTTTCTTGAAAAGTAGATCAAATATCTAGATCAAGGTCAAAAGGTCAAATATTATGGTCTGTGTAGAAAGGTCTTGTCACAAGGAATACACATGTGAAATACCAAAGCCCTTTCACTTACCAATCAAAAGATATATCCATTTGTAATTTTTTTGAAAAGTAGGTCAAATATGTAGGTCAAGGTCACTAGGTCAAAAATTATGGTACGTGTAGGAAGGTCTTGTCACAAGGAATACACATGTGAAATATCAAAGCCCTATCACTTACCAATCAAAAGTTATGGGCTGTGACACCCAAAGTGTGACAGACAGACAGACGGACTGACGGACGGACGGACAGACGGACGGACTGACAGACGGACAACGGACAAAGGTAAAAAATCATGGTATGTGTAGGAAGGTCTTGTCACAAGGAATACACATGTGAAATATCAAAGCCCTATCACTTACCAATCAAAAGTTATGGGCTGTGACACCCAAAGTGTGACAGACAGACAGACGGTCTGACGGACGGACGGACGGACAGACGGACGGACGGACAACGGACAAAGTGATCCCTAAGTGTCGCTATGCTTCGCAGGCGACACAAAATGCACCTTCCGGCTTGGCGAAAACATACAAACATACAATTTGCGTGGCATTACAAAAGATATATCCATTAGTAATTTTTTTGAAAAGTAGGTCAAATATGTAGGTCAAGGTCACTAGGTCAAAAATTATGGTATGTGTAGGAAGGTCTTGTCACACGGAATACACATATGAAATATCAAAGCCCTATCACTTACCAATCAAAGTTATGGGCTGTGACACCCAAAGTGTGACAGACGGACTGACGGACGGACGGACAGACGGACAACGGACAAAGTGATCCCTAAGTGTCGCTATGCTTCGCAGGCGACACAAAAAGGCACCTTCCGGCTAGGCGAAACACACAAACATACAATTTCCGTGGCATTGTTGTCAATAAGATGTAATATTCTGAAAAGGTGTTTAAGGCACATATCCCTTGCAAAAGTCAAGGGAGACGGGAAATGGATCCATTTGAGCCGTTTTTTGTTTCGAGTAATAAAGCTGTAATGTAACCTTTTTTCGGTTAGCCAAGATCCTGTTTTATAATTTGGTCTTTTCTCGCTAAAGGTATCCGCTCGCACACGTAAAACAGAATGTTTCACAGCCATGGTCTTACAGTGTTCAATACATAATCTTGTCCTGAGGCGATCCAACTACAGTAATCTTTTAAAGCTGAAATGTCACATTCTTACCACTTAAAATGTGAAAGTATAATCATCAGACGGACGGACATGCAGACGGAAATACCATCTATTCGTGTAGTAAAACTACAACGCGTTATGTTCTTTCGTCTGAAAGGGGGAAATGAACATAAAACGTAACCGTAAGTTAAATGTCTAAGACATAAAACGTAACCGTAAAACGTCAGGGAAGGTCAGCTTTAAGAAGATAACCGAAGTTTGATCTCCCGAGAAAAAGATTATGTAATCCCTTATCACAGTAACCCCCGAGGCGAGGAGTTGATATAAAAGTAACTTGTAACATGTAACTTGTAAAATAAATGCAACTGCTCTACTATCATTTACAACATTGGACATTATTTTTTTTAACTACATTTATGGACATTTTCTGAACAACTAACATTTACTTTATTCATGGATATTACTTGAACAATTATCGATCATTACATTTATAGACATTTTTTATACTACCAAATTTAAAGACACTGACTGTCCATGAACACATTGTCTCACTTCGGAATATTGTTTATTCCAGGGTTCGCAACAGTTCCAATGAAATTCTAATAATTTTGCCTAACCTTCTCGACCGATAACCAATCATGGTTACGTCTCCGGTCTTTATTTCAACACATGCATGGACATGATCTGAACAACTTCCATTTACTAAATCTATGAACATTTTAAAACAACTAACACCTAATACATTTATGGGCATTTCAATATATCTGTACTTCGTTTTAACTCTATTCATGTCCATTATCGGAATAAGTATAAATTACTGCATTCATACCCATTATCTGAATAACAATAAAATACAACATTCATGTACATTATCTGAATAACTATAAATTTCAACATTCATGTAAATTATCCGAATAACTATAAATTACAACATTCATGTACATTATCATCTGAATAACCATAAATTACAACATTCATGTACATTATCCGAATAACAATAAATTACAACATTCATGTACATTATCTGAATAACCATAAATTACAACATTCATGTACATTATCTGATTAACCATAAATTACAACATTCGTGTACATTATCTGAATAACTATCAATTTTAACATTCATGTTCATAATCTGAATAATTATAAATTTCAACATTCATGCCAATTATCTGAATAACTATAAATTTCAACATTTATGTACATTATCTGAAAAACTATAAATTTCAACATTCATGGACATTATCTGAATAATTAAAAATTTCAAAATCCATGTACATTATCTGAATAACTATAAATTTCATCATTCATGTACATTATCCGAATGACTAAAAATTTCAACATTCATGTCCATAATCTGAATACCTATGAATCACAACATTCATGTACATTATAGGAATAACTATAAATTACAAAATTCATGTCCATTATCTGAATAACTATAAATTGCTACATTCGTGTTCATTATCTGAATAACTATGAATCACAACATTCATATACATTATCTGAATAACTATAAATCACAAATTTCATGTTCATTGTCTGAATAACTATAAATTACTACATTCATGTACTATAAACTACAACATTCATGTACATTATCTGATTAACTTTAAATTACGACATTCCTGTACATAATCTGAATACTGTAAATTTCAACATTCATGGACATTATCCGTACTACTATCAATTACAACATTCATGTACATTATCCGTATTACTATCAATTACTAAATTCATTGACTTTATTTGTACTTCTTAAAATTACTACATTTATGGTAATTATGTGAACAACTATCATTAACTTCATTCATTGACATGTACTACTATAATTTACTACATTCATTGACATTATCTGTACAACTACAATTTACTATATTTATTGGCATTATCTAGACTACTATCATTTACTACATTCTTTGACATCATTTGTACTACTATCACTGATATTGTACATTTTATGATAGTATTAGCTATTGAGTTTGTTCCTTCTCACACCACTAGTCTGTCATAAGTGTGAAATAGTTGTGGTCTTTGGGGATCTTGAACGAGACATATAGAGGAAACCCTATAACCATTATCAAGTTTTTCTGCTCGAACTATTATGTCAAAAAGTCCTTAATCAAGACATTGCAAATATTTATGATTTCGGAAAAGCCATCATAATTAATAAAATGGTGACTTTTGAAGAAATTTAATCAACAAATGAAAAAAACAAGAGCCCCAGGGGGCACAACGCTCACCTCATACCCATGCACACTCTAATTGACATACTGACATTGAATACTGATAGTGACAGTGCCAGGATTTTAGCCCAAAGCCTTTCTAAAAAGATTTATGCCGGATGCAGAGAAGTTTTTTTTCAGACAACCTTTAAAAGTAGAAAAAAGAAAAAATAGTTACATTTCAAAAC
The DNA here is from genome assembly GCA_033119305.1 of Pinctada imbricata. Taxonomy (NCBI): domain Eukaryota; kingdom Metazoa; phylum Mollusca; class Bivalvia; order Pterioida; family Pteriidae; genus Pinctada; species Pinctada imbricata. The sequence continues at coordinate 57,296,447 of VSWD01000005.1, forward strand.
AATAACTTTTTTACTGACTTGAAAAGACGGATAAAGTGGTCCAAGGTCATATGCCCAGCTAGTATAGTTTAATTATGCAACATCAAAAATAAAATCATATTGTAAAATTCCACATTAATGTGCAGCAGAAAAAGAATAAAAGAATGAAATGATTTCATAAATTAAGTTTATTTAAAATTGAACACAAAACCTTTCATTATTGATAGCTAGCATGCCAGAAATTATAAAGCCTGTGTTTGTGATACGAGAATGCCCCCGGCGGCATCTTTGTTAGTATAAACGCCATTTTCTGTTAAGTATGTGAGAGGTTAGGGTCAGCGTAATATTGGTATCAATGGAAAGATCTTGTCACAAGGAATACACATGTAAAAATTGAAACCTCTATCACTTACCATTCAAAAGTTATGCCCAATGTTAAAGTTTTTGAGAAGTACGTCAAAAGTCAAGGTTATGGTCACGAGGTCAAAAATTTTGGTATCAATGGAAAGGTATTGTCACAAGGAATACACATGTGAAATATGAAACCTCTATCACAGGGGAATCCCCTTCGGGTACACAGCAAAACATGGCCGCTTTTGAAATCTTGTTCCCGACTTTAAAAATAAAATTCTAAATAAGTATAAAGAATTAAACAAATGTTAAATAATTGAATCATATCACATAAAAGGTCAATCAATAAGACATTGAAGCATGTGTCACTTGTTGAATTATCAGCTGTAACTATGGATGAAAGGTAGATCTAAAAATGATTAATCATACAAAGAAGTTTTTTTCCTGTAGTTGCACCTGTAACATTGGGCATCGGACGACAGACGCAACACTATGACAATCTGAAGAACGGTTATAGAAAAGAAGCAGAAAATGTATGAAAATCAACCCCCCCCTTCCTTTTTACATAAGAAAAAAATCATAAAAAATCAAAAAAATAAGATTTAAGCATAAAATACCTATCAAAGCATTAAGTAAGTTAAATATGAGTAATATGTAGTAAATGAGTGTGTAAAATCATACACTAATTGAGTTATCTAAAGAAATAGTGCAAAAATGTGCATTTCTGACTAAGTCCGAAAAGACGTCAAAAACGCGTCAAAAATTTGACTTCGAAGTGGAACAAAAAAATAACAACACTTCTTAAGACATCTCTCTAGATCATCCTGATGCTTTCGGTTTGTCGATACATGCTTCGGTTCTGAAGAAGAAGTTTGTCAAAGGAGGGTACCCCCCGTGACCTACTTTTGGCTGTGGTGACGCCACCTGTTGACAGATCCGGACGAAAAACAACAACACTTGTAGGGGACCATGAGTACTTCATACCTACCAAGTTTCATCAAAATCCCTTCAGCCGTTCTGGAGAAGAAGTTTAAAATGTGAAAAGTTTACGACGACGGACGACGACGGACGACGGACGACAGACGCAACACTATGACAATAGCTCACTTGAGCCTATGGCTCAGGTGAGCTAAAAACCCTAAAGCGAAGACGCGAATCGTAGAATTGAGGATTAATTTGAATGAAATAAATAAACTCCATCAACACTGAAGCAAAATGAGCAACACACATGCATCTATATTCAAAAGAAAACAACAAAGAAGGGGCAACACCAGATTCACGAAAGAATGTTCTTTCTATTCATTAGCTTCGTCTTGTAATGAATTATTTGGAGAATAGGAGAAATCTAACGTAAGTTATACATCAATCAAAATAAACCCAAAGTTAACGTGATATACCTGCTTACTGGGGATATAATGTTGATGTTATCAAAACACAAGGTAAGTAGACCCATTTTCTGTTCATTATTTGTGTGTGGTCATCTGACAGTGAGGAGGTTGTTTTTCACCACAATTGTACGTTCTTCGAGACCTCTGGGTAATCGGAAAAGTGGGAGGGTTGTTTCGCACGTAATCCAGGATAACCATACCTTTTGCTAATTCCGTGGCAGATGGCCGTCCTAAGTCGGGACCGGTTGACTATTGGTCTCGTTGGTTTATGTGTAGTCCTTTGTGTTTGATGTTTCTGTGTTGTGCGTTGACGTTCCTTGTCCCTTACGCGTCTCTTTCTGTGCTTGTCTTCTTTGTGTTTTTGCATTGGGTGTTTTGGGGTTTTGCTGTGGGTGCTTCAACCTGGTGTTGTTGGAGATCCCCTCCTTTGTTTTGCCATAGTTGGCAATGGAAAATGTCTGCATGAGTCTATTTAGGAAGTACTCAGAACTTCATTATTTCCTACGGTAACCTCATCAAATGTCAATGCAATTGCTTTAACATACAATAAGATGAAACTGATTCAAATATAAAGGATATCTATCCTTTAACCGAATAAACAGTATATGTCCTTAAGTCTAAATTTCAAATTTTGTCTCATTTACATATGATTGATGACTTGGAATTATTCACAGAATTTGTCTATTTTCAGAGTAGAATAGAATGGATGAACTATTTGAAGTTTTCACTGATTTATTCTTTATCGTATTTTGAGAAATTGACGAGGTTATGTCTAATGAGAAAATGATGAACTTCTACTCAAGAGATAATGACTAATTCGGATCATATAATTGCAGTAAGTATTATAAAATTCATTTTATGGGAAATAAGATGAAATTTGACCGTTCAGCATTTTGTAGGGTCATTACAAATATTATGGCCACTTACAATGAGATCTTACAGGGTTTTACCGCAAAATAATGATTTTTCTCAATTTTTAAATATTTCTATGCAAGAGAGTTTTATTTAATTCATTTTATTTATTTGCTATTTGCTGTACTCCTAATATCGTTTTCAGAAAAAGAAATTGGAAGTTCACCGACATCACTTTTTCTAATTGTAGAAGGCCTTGTTAAATTAATTCTTTGTTAATGATGCCGGGCCCTGATCAAATATACTAGCGAAAACATAACATAGGCAGTGACAGCAGTGGAATTTGCAATCCGATCGAAATACAGTAAATCCATTCAAAAACATGTCTATAGTTTTCATTTTGGAAATACCCTGTGAAAATCAGGACAGATGACGTCAAGCTAACTGTTGTGTATACCAAAAGAAACGGTTGGCAAGCTTTGAGGAGTTGTATTTCATGGCGATTCTTAACATAAAGGATGAAGCTTATCAATATTACAGGGACTAGTATAAGATTGGCTGTTGCACAGACATGTGTATATGAACTTTCTTCAAGAGAATGGGAATCGCAGTTAATAGACTTCTCCGTTTGTTCATTTGAAAAGTGGTAAATGAACATTGTAACAAGTGCCGGTATCAGAATTGTAGGTCCAAACATAAGAATAAACAAGAATATGTTTTTGAGTATAGACTTATAATCGTTACCCTTTATGTTCAGGGTGAAGTAAATAAAGGTACCACTTCCACAAACTGCAATTGATTGATTCAAGAGTGTTAATCCTCTTGAAGTCAATCTCATGTAGTCGCAAAGAAGTGGATTGTTGTAGTAGTGAGAGAATGTTGTAACCGATTGGTGTAAAAGAGAAACAGAGACCAGAAAAATAAAGGAATATCCAAAAATGGTATCATGTAGATGATTTTTGCGTTCGAAATAAATGATAATGAACATAAATGAAAGTGAGACACAAAGCAAAATATACTTGGTAGTAATCAGTGCTGGCATTTTCATCTTTCCGACCTCGACATATTCATCTGTTGATTTGCATTGTACTGTAAATGTACTTTGATCATTATGGAAAACAACGTCGCCATATATAGCCGTGCAGCTGGAATAAGGATAGATTATGGACGCTCTCATTTTCTGAAGAACGTCATTTTTATCCTTAGCTAATTTGTTAATGTAGCCAAAAACATAGCAGGAATGGCTGTTGACGGACGCACACAAGGCTAAGGACTCTACCCGGTGAAATGCCATTTCAAATTCAATGGTTTCATTTTCATTGGTTTCGTCATACCTTACTTTAAGATCATCCAACCAAGTGCTTATTTCAGAAATAAGTCCATATGAGTGTAAATCATTTCTGATACGGATATCTATATACTGAGTCAGTTCTTGTTCGTCAGATCCTTTATCCGTTTGTAGATATGTACCACCCATGTACTCGAGTATTGGCGAAAAATCCCTTAAAGCACGTTCAATACAGAGCTGGAAGAAATAAACTGCTCTTCTCCATTGTGCAACATCAAACTGTACCGAAGTATTAATTGACATTAGTCTGTTAAATACAGTATTTCGGAACACAGTATCGATATTTGTGTGCGTTCTCCCAGAATTCCTACCATCCTGAAATAAACACCAATGAAGTACCTATCATTTATTCAGTCTGAAAGTAAAGAAGACAAGGCAAAATAATTCGAATTTCCATAGAAACTGTTGCGAACCTCGGAATGAATAACACTTCAAAATGAGACGAGGTGCCCGTGGAACTTAAAAACGGTGAACGTAAGGAGATGTACACGTCAATGTTCACGAATGACATAAAAAGAAAAAGTAAATACATTAACTAGATTCCCTCTCAATCTGTATACATATTATATGCTCAATTTAATAACACGTTCTGGTGCATTAGAAATGGTTTGAAATTTTCGTCTATAAGCTAAAGAGTTGGAACACTTTCGTATTATCAATAAAGATACTATACGTTAATTTTTAGAGCAGACACATATTAGCGGAACCTTCACAAATAACAAATGTGCATATTGCAATATTTGTGTTACAGTTTGTATCTTCAAATTGTGGAAGACATTCACAAAATGCAACGTATATCAAGGAGGGCCAAATTCATCACAGACAAAAAAAAAAGATGTAATTATTTGGATTGTTAATAAATATCTGAGATCAAAGGAAGTAGAAATATATGTTATAGTGTAGCATGTATTATCAATAAAGATACTGTACGCTAATTTCTTTTAGAACAGAAAAATATAAGCGGAACCTGTGCAAATTACGAAATTAATGTGCAGTACAAAATATCAGTGACAAATTTCCCCGTTATCGTGTTACACTTGACCGGTTACCGCTACGATCAAAAACCACTACAAGGCTATTGATCCCGAGATCAGAAACGGTCCCGACTCTAACAAATTTACACAGCACAGCACGAGTTGAAATGGATCACTTCATAGATGTATATGTATATTTAAAAATATATGTCCTTTACCCAATGTACTTGTTATAAATGCTATAGTACTGTTTACCAATAAATAAAAATCAGGTGAAGAAAAAAAAATGTGCGATAATGAATACATTGGTTATATTTATCAATTAGGTATAATAGAACCGATGTAGAGGGTCGTTAATATGTATGGTATTAAATGATCACCTTTACTAAAATCAATTATGAATCGCAAGCAATATAAGCCCCTACCGGCATTAATCTATGTCCTTCAACTCTGCCTTGACCTGAACTTACACGAAAAGATGAATCCAACATCAAAATAAGTTCAATATGTGTATTAGGAAAAGTTTTGGAAAACAGGAAAATTTAATGGAATTTGCTATGAGGCCATACCTTTTGTAAGAACAAGTAAATCAAATCCAACTTTAACTTATTCTTCATCATACTATAATGCATCTGCATACAAAAAATCAGCTCAATATCTACAACAACAGGCATGAAAAGACTGGAAACTGCTTATTTGCTAACTCCTGTAGACATAGGTCAATCAAACTGAAACAAGAACTTGATTTCTATCACACTGAGATACATTCACATACCAAAAATGATTTCAATATCTGCAATACCATGGAAGAAAAGTCCGGAAAACTGTGAATTTCATGAAATTTGCTCAGTCAAAGGGCCATAACTCTTGTGAAAATAGGTCAGTCGGAACCAAACCCGAACTTGATTTGTATAACACTAAGATGTAATCATATAAAAAATTATTTCAATATCTACAAAACCAGCCGAGAAAAATCCAGAAAACTGAGAAGGAGCTGTTAAGATAAGGCGTAAAATCTGCCCTGAAAAGTCGAAATTTCAAAATGCAAAATTTGAGATTCTTTTTCGGTAGAAATTTATAGTTACTTGGTCCCAGATGAATCTGCTGTCAGATGGGATAATTTATGCAAAATAAGACCCTTATTATGGTCAAAATAAGCGTTTTTTTTACACAGAAATCAATGGAAAATGGAAAAGTTTTATACAACATCGTTCCCCCCTTCGCTTTACAATGCCACTTTCACTAAAGGTGTATATCAATAAAACACATTTTCTGGCCAAGTGGGGTTCTCAAGCGAGGGGGGAACAATGTTCCACAGGCGAAAAACGACAAAAAAGGGGGGGGGATGGATGACTATTTTTAAATTTGCCTCTAGAGCGATAAAGTAGGTAATATTGTCATCTTTTTCACTTTATATCACGGAACAATCTGTTCAGAGTGTGTTCCGATCAAATATTTAACCGTTTGGAAGGAAATAATCGAGAAAGTTGTCTTTTTCTACACCGTGTATATTTCGCGCCAGAAAGCTACATAAGTGGAAGGGAAGAACGAAATAAAACCGTTTTTCAGTTTCCGGATTGCAGACTTTGCCGATTATATTGATATGATAACCTCAAAGGTAATTTCGCTTATCCAATTTTGACATGAAAAGGTAACAGAAGCATAATAAAGGTAAAGATGAGTAAAATAATGCATTTTTTTGTGCATTTTCGATCAATATTAAACGTTTTCCGTCATCTGTGCCCTCTACCTCTTCAACCCGTAATCATAACATCTTTCACCAAATTTATTTAAATAAAATACCTACTATAAATCTTATAATACTTTATATTTCTATCCTGTTCAACTTTTATCTAAATTGGAAGGACAGAGCACAGGAAATAACCGATTGATTTCAGGGCTAAATCCGGCCCTTATCTTAACAGCTCCATTCATGGCATTAGTAAAGTCCAGGGGCCATAACTCTTGTAAGTATATGTCAATTAGAACCAAACTCAAACTTGAGCTGTATAACACTAAGATGTAATCACATAGAAAAAAAAAATTTAATTGTTAAACGTCTTCAAATTCAATAGCATCATTGAAGACCTGATAAATTTACAGCATGGACCAGACATGCACGTTTCGGGTACTAAACCCTCGTCAGTGATCCTTAGTCTAAACAATGTAAAATGGCCAAAAAGTATCTGCAATACCTTTTAAGAAAATTCTGGAAAATTGAGAATTTCATGACATTTGCTGAGTCCAGGGGCCATATCTCTTGTAGAAATAGGTCAATCAGAACCAAACTCGAAGTTGACCTGTATCACATTGAGATAAATTCACATACCAAAAATGAGTTCAAAATATGCAACGACAGCGAAAAAAAAGTCTGGAAAACTAAAATGTGACTAAAGTGTGACGGACAGACAGACGGACAAACAAACGGGGTGGAAACTATAAGTCCCCTCTGGAGAGCCGGTAGGGGACTAATAACTGACAAATTAAACAGCACATGCACTAATTTAAGAAATAATAAAAACTGAAAATTTCAAATTATGTAATATGTAAAGCTAACTTCGTGAGTCTTTTATTTATGCTTAATGCATGTTATACTGAGCCTTGTCTGAGCACAAATAAAAAAAAAAACAAAAAAATAAATATTATTAAATAAATAAACAAAACAAAACAAAATTAATTTGCAACTTGCAATATCTGTGTAATCTTCAGAATGTGGAAGAAATCCATAAAATGCAACGAATATTATAGAACAATATCAGAGAAAAGACATCCACAGAAGACATCCACAAAGTGCAACGAATATTACAGAACAATATCAGAAAAAAGACATCCACATGAGAAATCCAAAAATGCAACGAATATTACAGAGCATTATCAGACAAAAGACATTCACAGGAGACATCCACAAAATGCAACGAATATTACAGAACAATATCAGACAAAAGACATCCACAGGAGACATCCAAAAAATGCAACGAATATTACAGAGCATTATCAGACAAAAGACATCCACAGGAGACATAAAAAAATGCAACGAATAATACAGAGCAATATCAGACAAAAGACATCCACAGAAGACATCCAAAAATTGCAACGAATATTATAGAGCATTATCAGACAAAAGACGTCGACAGAATGCAACAAATATCCGACAAAACAATATCAGACAAAAAAATCCACAGAATGCAATGAATATCAGATAAAAAGACATCTACATAATACAACGAATATCAGACAAAACAATATCAGAAAAAAGACATCCACAGAATGTGACGAATATCAGACAGAACAATATGAGACAAAAGACATCCACAGAATGTGACTAATATCAGACAGAATAATATCAGACAAAAGAGGTCCACAGAATGTGACGAATATCAGACAAAACAATATCAGAAAAAAGACATCCACAGAATGTGACGAATATCAGACAGAACAATATCAGACAAAAGACATCCACAGAATGCGACGAATATCAGACAGAACAATATCAGACAAAAGACATCCACAGAATGCAACGAATATCAGACAAAACAATATCAGAAAAAAGAAATCCACAGAATGCAACGAATATCAGACAAAACAATATCAGAAAAAGACATCTACAGAATGCAACGAAAATCAGACAGAACAATATCAGACAAAAGACATCCACATAAAGAAAAGAATAATAGACAAATCAATATCAGACAAAAGATATCCACAGAATACAACGAATATCAGACAGAACAATATCAGACAAATGACATCCACACAATGCCAAGCACATCAGACAGAAAGATATCAGACAAAAAAATCCACAGAATACAAAGAATATCAGACGGAGCTATATCAGACAAAAGAGGTCCACAGAATGCAAGATAACAAAAGACATCCGCAGATTGCAGAGAATATCACACAGAATAATGTCAGACAAAAGACATCCATATAATGCAATGAATATTAGTGATGAACAAATTGTCGTCGACAATCGATTGTCGATCGCTAAAACTCTTTCGTTTCCGATTATCGATTTAATTTTCTTACAATCGATTGTCGCTGAAAGAAAGGTATTTTGTGTAAAGGTATTTTTTTTTCTTTTCGTATGTAATATAAACCGTTATTTGTTGTCTTGCATGTAAACAGGCAGACACTTCGAAATTGAATGTTGTATATTTTGTTTTCAGCAAAGTTTTCTGAATTTTATGCAGAAAAATGCAATTTTTCTATCTTTTTTGTTCCATTTTTCATGGACTTTTGTTTTCCGATTTAAATCGATAATCGATCGGTTTACTCTTTCCGATTATTTTCCGATAATCGATTCTTAAAAGTCTTCCGATGTACAACACTAATGAATATCAAACAGGACAATATCAGACAAAAGACATCCACAGAATGCATAGAATATCAGACAAAAGACATCCAAATAATGCAACGAATATCAGACATAACAATATAAGATAGAACAATAACAGACACAAGACATCCACAATATGCAATGAATATCAGACAGAACAATATATGTATAAGACAAAAGACATCCACAGAATACACCAAAAAATCAGACAGAACAATATAAGACATAAAAGAAAGGAGGGGATCTCCAACAACACCTAGTTGCAGCACCAACAGCAACCTCCCAAAACACCCACTGTAAAACACAAAAAGACACGCACAGAAAGAGACGCAGTAGTACAAGGAACGCCAAATCACAGAAAAACATAAAACACAAATGACTACACATAAACCAACGAGACCAATGGGTAAACGGTGCCGACGGTAGCAGACGGTGTGGTTATCCTGGATTACGTGCGCACAACCCTCCCACTATTCCAATTACCCAGAGGTCTCGAAGAACGTACAATTGTGGTGTAAAAGAACCTCCTCACTGTCAGATGACCACACACAAACAAGACCGCAAAACGCAGGGGCCCAAGCAACACAGATGAATATGTAAATGGATATAAAAAGAGGGCATGCGTAATACAACCTGTGCTCTGCCGGCTGTAGCGAGCTAATGTATGTTATCACCCGGGGAGTCCGACTGACATTCAGAGAGGACAGGTGGTCGGGGCCCTGTCTTCTCTAAAGAGGTTTGGACAGGGCCCGTCATGGAGTCCCGTCGTCACAGTCAGTCAGCGTGCAAGTATTAAGGATGCGCTGGTACAAGACTGTAGATTGGTCAAGTATCAAGCCCAGTGTCCGTTTGGTGACATTAGGATCATATCCACGGTATAAGATGCGTTTGATTATTCTGACGCATTTTCGATGGTAATTCTGTCTACCTTTGATCCTTCTAATTTTGTTGATCATGTCACCATAAAATGCAGGTTGCGAAATACCCAAAGTAATATACTCTGTTGCTTGTATGGGTCCGAATTTCAAAAGTAGTTGACATCCACAGAATACAACAAAAATCAGAAAGAACAATATCAGACAAATGACATCCACAGAATGCAACAAATATCAGACAGAACAATATGAGACAAACGACATCCACAGAATGCAACGAATATCAGAAAGAACAGTATAAGACAAAAGACATCCACAGAATGCAACGAATATCAGAAAGAACAATATCAGACAAATGTCATCCACAGAATGCAACGAATATCAGACAGAACAATATAAGACAAAAGACATCCACAGAATGCAACGAATATCAGACAGAAAGATATCAGACAAAAGAGGTCCACAGAATGCAAGAGAAAAAAAGACATCCACAGAATGCAGAGAATATCACACAGAATAATATCAGACAAAAGGCATCCACAGAATAAATGAATATCAGACAGAACAATACATGTATAAAACAAAATACATCCACAGAATACATTTACCTTATAACCAGAAATTTTCGCGAGATACTAATTTTCGCTATATTGGCTAGTGATTGTGAATCGCGAAAAACAATTCTCGCGAAAAATTGTGTTTAATAAGGTATTAGATAAATTGGTATATCAGTGACATTTTGTTTTTATTGTATACATATCCTGACTAAACATAAAGCAAAGTAGTTCGAGTGAAATGTAAACGTCTTCAAATTGAATAGCATCATTTAAAAACAGATAAATTGGCAACGTGGACCAGACATGCACGTTTCGGGTACTTAACTTAAATCTTATGATAGACTTAACTGAGACTTAACTGAAACTTAAATCTTATGATAGACATAACTGAAACTTTGATAATGGAAGGTACAAAACAGTGAAATTATATGTACCTATTTTTTGTAATTTCAGATTCGCGAAAAGTTGTGTTCGCGAAGATAAAGACACCCTATTTAACCATGAAATTGCGAAATTTGATACTCGCGAAAATTTCTGGTTACACGGTATTTGGATTGTTAATTAATATCTGCGACCGAAGATGATCTACTGACATCATCATGTCATCATTCGGCATTCTACTGAGAAAGTAGCATATATCACAACTTTACTTCAAATAGGAATATATATTATATTGTAGCTCGGTTAAGGAGACATATTCGATGTTGCTATGACTTCATTTCCTACCTCAAATGTACTTTTATGATGATTGTTCTTGTTTTTTACAAAGGGGACCCTGGTGTTTGTTTAGTTTTTTTCTAAATAAGTAAAGTACACTTACACTCGGAGAGATGTTTGACTTCACATATGCAATAATTGCAAGATATGATACAGAAGTATATATATTAATCACATTTTTCCAAACCAAATAGATAAGCAAGGGAAACTGGGAAGCTGTTTTGTTGATTTCATTCAAGTTCCGTCGTATTCGGTGCGTATTGCGTCTATTGATAACCATAGCTTTGTCTATTTATTCTGTATATAGGCAATGTAGGTGTCTTATGAATAATATCATTTTGTAAATAAAAACTTACCTTTGCCTCAATCTGACCTTTGTGTCGAAATAAAACGTGCATAGAGTAAGGGTATCTAGTTGCCCATAGGCTCTCCATTTGTGTTGATAGAATGAAGTTACATGTATATCTATCACATTCCTCTTCTCCTCCTTCCCAATCCATATACTTCTTGCAACATTCTCTGTTCCGGAATAAACCATTTAGAGTTTGTACTGGTATTCTCAGACTGCTATTTCCACATGTATTAGGTTCGATGAAAACGAAGCAAAATCTTGGAGTAGTGTTCTCCTTGGGGATTACTTTATAGTCACAGCCATGACGGAAAAGAAATTCTTCTAAATCGGCAGATGATGATTTGTTTGATATTTGGGTCTCCTCGATTCCATAAATACACGATGACAAGTCAAAAAGGATGTTCCAGAATGTGAAATTAGTATCATTGTTGCAGAGGGCAATGTGCATATTTTTGTAGACAGTATTATCTTGGGCTGTGACTGGAAGGACATCAAATGTAGATTCTTCTGTGTTTTTCAAATGGCTGCTACTGTTCATACCCATAGGACTGTTTGGGCACGTCGTCACGTAGTAAACACCTATAGGCGAAGCTGACATCTGAACACACTCAAATCTGTCAGCATTCGCCCTTGATCTTTCTGTGTAAACGAAAAGTACATATGCGAAAGCAATATTTTGTTTTAAGTCCGTAGAAGGGTACTTATTAGAAAAATTGCTAAGAAAAAACATATATATGGCAAAATAGGGCACAATTTATTCATATATGCAAATGTATTCATATGACAATTATATTACGTCATATATCTATGTTTGAAACGCACCAAATCTAAAAAAGAATGACTCAACGTGCCAGACAAAGCTATTTTAAATGCATTCAATCAAATAAATACCAACAGCAAAATGTGCTGCCCAGCAAATGCATCTTTTTCTAATATAATTTAGCCTACTTTTTACCAAACATTTTACCAACTGTATGTATAGACACAAGGTATCTTGATCCTGTCAAAGCCGATAAAATGATTCCATCAATATGGCAGGCCAATTTCTCAAAATATCCATTTTTCAACCTAAAAATGGAAGAACTTAATTCCATTTTATGAATCTCAAAATAACCAAATCTTGAATTTGATATCGCGATCTATCCAAAACGATGTGGATAAATACACAGCTTCCTTGATTTCCCAATGATAAACAAAGTGCGGCTAGTGACGAGTTTACGACTTTATTATCATTGAGTGTAAGGCCAGTATCGCCTTGAATTTTCACCTAAAAAATAACAGATTTCGTTAATTCATCAAAGATGTGGACTTATACATTCAGATTGTTGTAAAGTGTCTTCCTATATGCGAAATCGTGAGTATTTTCGATTTATTACCTGCTCCCCATAAACTCCTATAGTAAGAATGTGGAATCCAATGTGGCTATGCAAATTAGGAAATTGAGCACTATTTTTCCAAATGACACACCCTTACACAATCATAAACATTTTTTCCCAATTTTCAATTTCAAATAAAAATAAATCTTATAAATGAACTTTTTTTTATTATTATTCCCTTACCGGCGTAAAACAAAATATCAATATTAACAAGACGTTTCATTCAGATAATCATATAAAAGATGAAATATGACTTTCAGCTTTCAGCTTCCACAAACTAGAGTTCAATGTGTGCAAATATGAGGTTCAAACGCAATAGTTTAGAGACGTTAAAACAGCTCAGCAAATTACAATACAAGCGAAGGTTAATGGAACACAAGAAATAATACTTTGGGTAAAATGGAGAGGGCTCTCTGTGAAACATGAGAAAGGGAATGATCTCCAGCATGTCCAACCTGCACACTTCCAGAGAAAAAAAACCACAAGAAAGTGACACATAAATACCTTCAGACAAAACTACAAACGGCAAAAAACCCACAACAATATTCACCAGATCATTATACAAAAACAATCGAAACAGACGTACAGAAACATAAAACAGTAATGACAACACATAAAAGGAAGGATACCAATGTGCACCCGGCGCCGACTTTTGAAGCCCATGTGCTATTAGCAAATTGTGTAGTTATCCGGAAATTAAGAAGGCATAGATGAAAAAGTTGTTTTTATAATTGTCATCTTGTCTTTTGGATATAAAGGGTATTCAAGGTTGTACAAATTCTGCACTTTGTTCTCACAAAACAGTTAAATTAGTGCATCACATGATAAATCCTCAGAATTTCATTTGTTAAGCACGCGGGGACTATGAGAGAATAGTGCCCGGCATCCGCTTTTTGCTTTACAGAGTTACGTCCCTCAGCAAATATTATGACGTAATGAACAATGCATGAATGTAAATAGCAATAAGCGAGGGTGATCAATGAAACATTAGATATTCCTTCCAAAAGCAACACTATGAGAGAATAGTACCCACACAAACGGGCATTAATAGGTAAATAGTTTGAATTAAAGAAGCAGATTCATGAGGTCATGCTTTGAAAATTCATGTTAAATTGTTTTAAAAAAGTGGCAATTCATGTACATATCAAATTTGAACCTTTTGAAAATACCTTTAGTAGAATGTTGTTCCAAGTCTTTAAACGCGTGGTCTAAACAGCAATCGTTGTAAAAATGACATTGCGAGTCGCAGTAACAATAAGGAACATGACGATCCAGATTGTATTGACAGGTATGGAGTGTAAGGCATTCGTCGTTTCCTTCAGTCTGATGTAACGTGTCTCGTTCACCTGAAAGTTATCGAAATAGAAAGTAGTCAGGGCAAATTGTAATATTCGGAAAACAAAGCATTTGTAAATAGAACATTGTGAGTGGAACTCGAAAAAGCCATCAATCTGTAAGCAGAAAATTGACAAGGTACATTTGTACCTTTACGTTGTGAATGGAACTCGAAAAAGCAATCAGTCCGTTAGCAGAAAATTGATAAGGTAGATCTGGATTGTGAGTGAAACTCTGAAAAACAAATGATCCGCAAACAGAAAATTGACATGATTTATTTATATGTGAGTGAAAATCAGAAAACAGTTCGTTTACAGAAAGATGGCATAGTAAATTGTGAGCGAAACAAAGAAAACAAACGTTCATTAAAAAAAGAAAGATGACATATTTAGTTGTGAGTTAAAGTCTGAAAAGAGACCACCCATAGAGTATATCAAGAAGGAAAGAATACATAAGGTCAAATGTAAATTTGAAGGCATGAAAAGTGTAAGATGAAACAATTTAGTATCAAGTCAGATTTTTTACCCTAGATATCACTCTTTGCCATTTACTTTAATTGTTTCATAATTCAAAAAATTGATCCCTTAAACATACTACACAAACGACGGATAAGCATCTATATCAGTACCTATTCATGTTACGAAAAGTATATTTGATATCGATGAACTGATTTTGATTTTTATACAATAAGACACATGCATTTCGAATTATATCAGAAGTCAATGTGTACTTGCTTTCGAATGGGTAAAATTTGGTCATAAACGAAGATTTCACATGGAACTCTTCTAAAAGAGAGAGATTAAAAGAAATTTGTAAATTGCAAGCTAATTTAATAATGTGGTAATTTCACGCGCCCTTATGTTAGGGTATATAAAGCGGTGTTTATGGGGCGTGATAGACAAAATACTTACCATAAACTTTTGATACATCCGTTATGAATAGAAAGGTGATTTGGAAAGATGTAAGGATGGCGTACATTAAAACAAATATATGTCCATCCATCTTGTCATGAAAACTTCAAAGACTACCGTCTACAGCAACATGTTGCCTTTATAGACTTATTCAGGTCAGTGATACGATGCCCATCTCCTGATGAAGAGTATGAGTGCTTCTGTCTAGAACAAGTTTTTAGATTTTTTATGCATTATATAAATTGATGAATTTCAGTTTTTTTAATATCACTAAAAACACTCATGTTTTTCTCTAGTAAATTAATTAAATTCTGATGAAAAATACAAAAAAAGTACTTTTCTTCCATTTTCAATTTCGAAATGTCAGAAAGTTGAACATGTATTTCGTCGAAGAACAGAGGGTCTTCAGATTGCTTTCACTTCCTTGTAACTACAAAAAATCTTGTTACAAAATATTAAATTGATTTTGCTTGTCCTGCGAATTAAATAGTTGATCACAAGTCAAGTTGGAAATTCAATAATATAAAAATATTGGTTACAAAACACTCTTTTTTTTTTCTTTTCAAGGATATGACGTGAAAAAGAACAGGAAAATATCTCAAATCTAGACGTGATTAAAATGATATATGAGGACTACTATAGGACAGTTTTCCAAACCCGTAACATACCTTTTGCTGTTAGAAAAAATCAGTTCATGCAGCCCCATTTTGGCCTTTGGTGAGCATTTATATTAATTTTATTTCTGATAACTGTCATAAAAAATATTCCACCTCAGGCAAATTCTTGCAATCTGATTGGTCGAGACGAACCGATTATCACGGTTCCTGATAGGTAATATGCTCTGATATACCTTGTCTGGACTTGTCATTCCATGAGCCGAATTTGAGGGGAATATCAATTTCAGACAAAGTATATAAGACCATATTACCTGTCTGGAACCGTAATATCATTTTTGTCATGCTGCAAATCACGTATAAATTGTCATTTTAAAGTGGCGTTGAGAGTAAAATTTCTAACTTTTTATCTGTTGATGGATTGTAAATGATTTTCACCATAAAAAAGATCGTACCCATAAATGGTTTATCCAAAAATGAGTATACCGGAAATAAAATCAATTTTAGCAGGGAAATGACATTAAATAGCATCAACGAGAGGAAAAGTTGAAATGTTTGAACGTTTTTACAGGAAATGCTCGCTGTGACGTCGGGAAACAATATTCTTTTCGTGACAAAGTCTCATAATTATGGCTAAAAAAACAATGAAATGTCTACTAGATATCTATTTGCCGTATATGTCGTGTTATGTTACTGACAGGATAGTATAATAATATCCTGCTTCCACTAAGACGTTTATACTGTTAACGTCACTGTAACATCTGTTGACGTAACATACACAAACCAAACGTCTTCGGTGGTGTAAATTCGTTATACAGCGTTTTACAGGATATCGGGTCGATGAAAAAAGGCTCCGCCTCGCCCAATATAACTTTTTTAATCTCCCCCCCCCCCAGTAAAACTCTGTATAACTGACACTATCTAAATGTACCAATGACTAGTTGTAATACGATATTTCGTTCAGGTGCTAGAATTCCTATCATTAATTTACACTGATAAAAATGATTACAATGAAAATCTTACGTAATCTCATCTTGAGCACGTCATTAAAATACTAATTCTACAGATCAATATAAAAATCTAAAATCCTTTTATCTGTGAATTTAATGACGTATCATCCATATAAGCATGAAGGCTACGAGAAATAAAATTCAGACATTTTGTGACATTATGAGCAACTGTTCAATCATTTACGTGTAAGAGGGCGTGAGGATTGTGAAGTAGCCCGAGGTATGTAAAAGGTATTTACAAGGGGTTCCCATGCCTAAATAGTCCAGATAACAAAGATCTTACCAAATTGCTGTAGTGCATGGTGCCGACCGGCTGTTCCTCTCTGCGCAAGCCTCACTCTGCCTACTTCCTCTTATATTAATCGTGCAGCTCATGTATAGAACCAGTACAATATATACTACTTAAGGAACGAATTAGCCGATTCTCAGTCGAAACGAGGAGGACAGAGATAAATGGTGTGATATGAAGATATGACATATGATGTGACAATGTGAATTTGATAATTGTTTGGGAGGAATTATTTCTAATTAACGTGTAATTATTAATTATGTCTCAACGTTTTCCAAAATTAATCTTAGAAAATCTACAGCTAAAACCGACGTCGGACACTGACCATCAACTTCCTATTTTCTTCTGCATTATTCTCCCTTTCTAATCCCCGCATTTTGGAGTGCCATAAATTTAGATAGACGATTCTTGCAAGACATTTCCCAGTGTTAGTAGGAGGCTTATTTCGCAACGAATCAAATTCAAGATTCCACTGTCGTTTTCTGAAATATTCGAAGTCAAATCTTAAAAGAACATTCTAGAAGTAATGCCTTTTCAATCAAGTCCATGGAGCACCAACTTCTGTTTAATTGTGTCCACGTCCCTCACAACATTTCATTCAAAGTTATTTACACAAAGGTTTAAGATACATGTACCGAAAATAATAACAAGAGAAAAGTTTACAACGAAGTATGAAAAAAGATCTAGCCACTTCAAGATTAAGGTCCGAGTATCTAAATTGTGATTCTTGAATGTGAATTCTTGGGACTCCTTATGAATCTATCTTTCATCCATAGTTGAAGTTGATAATTCAACAAATAATTCATAATCAGATGACTCATGTTTTGATTTTTATTGATTGACCTTTTTTTAGATAAATATTAAATTATTTCACGTCTTTATAGTCATATTTTTAGCTTGAAGTGGACTAAAATGAGATTTCAAAGGCAGTCAGGGATTCCCCATTAAATACTTGATACCAGTGGTGCAGAATGGAAACCAACGACAAAATAGGCGCTTTACAAAGTTCTGCAATACTTATGATCATGAACATCATAAACAGTATCGTTATTTTCAATCTATCAGCGTCTTAATCAATACTGAGGAATACAATGAATCAAAAGAAAGACATTGAATAGAAAATTTTGTTGTGCGAGCGGAGAAAACATATCAATAAAAATATAAAAAAAATCCTTTACTCTCTATTTTCTTTCATCTTACAAGAGGACGGTTCATAATATCTTTGTGTTGGATCAGTGCAAAAAAGAAAGGGTAGCCGTAGGGCGAGTGGAAACAGAAATTTAAAAAAAGAAAAAAAATTCTTTTGGCCTTGACTGGCAGATATGTTGGGGGGGGGGGGGGGGGGTGTTCCAGTCTGTGATTCATAGAAAAAGTAACTGCTTACCGGTGCCAATTAAAATTATTAAATTATTTCAAATTAATGTAGTAAATTTATCAATATCAGTTTCAAACAATATATGATAGCATCAATACCCTATGCATTGCATACCTGAGTCATACGTACCCGTATCCAAATATGTCAACGTCTATGAGAATCTTTCCCGCGCTTGCGCGGGTCCTTTTCTATTGTATAGAAAGAATAAATTTTTCACCTATTGTATCGGGAGTAAAATGCACATTCTGATCTCTATGATACTTTTTTAATTGCAGGGTATTGCAACTGAATATTTTTTCTCATGGTGATTATACACTTCGACGCAGTATCTTTCATCACACTAAGGAGCATTTCAAGGTTTCTGATCACACCCACATGGAATCTGTAAGAAACATTTTTCTCACTCACTTTCGTCTTGAGACAAAAGAAAAAAAAATTAGAAGGGGCAGTTTGTGATTTTCTTTTCTTCCACTTGAGACTGAAACTTTCAAATTTTCATGGGGTGAGATTAAATCGATCTCACCCTATGACTTTATCGATCTCACCCTGTGATGTCATCGCTACGAAAGCAACGTTGTAGAAGTAAGGCAACAAACAGGTGATTTTAATATACACTATACGTATATTTTCTTAGTAGACAACAGTGTGAGAAAAACAATCAAATACCATCGTGAGGAGGGGATGGCTTATTCTGAACCCTCGTGTAAAAATGTTGCTTTTCCATGACTCAGGAAGCCTCGTCATGGACTTGCTAAATTTGTACACTAGGGTTGAGAAATCGCCATCCCTCCTTCGCGGTGGTGTAAGATTTTATTGGTCTCACACTCCACATGACACTTATTATGACGTCATAGAAAGCAACGTCACGCCATTATTAGATTTGTGCACACTTTGTATCGCTTAAGGCTTTAATAATCATTTTAGAGATAACATTTCGATTCTAAAGCACTGCACTGAAATATATGGCCATAAAAGCACCCATAATTCCTAAAAGGATGCAAAATATCAAGAAATAAGCAAAATTTCGATACAAATCAATGGAAATAAGAGCGGCGCAAAACCTAGTCCAAAATAATTTCTAAAAGATGGGTGTGCATCTATCTTTCTATCAATATAAAATCTATTTGGGTTTAGGGTTTACAGGGCCAATTTCATCTACAAGTGGACCTTCTCCTTTCACCTTTTTATCCTGTTTCGGTCTTTCTCTTTTTATTTAGAGGTATTGATAATTCTTCTTTTCAATCGGAATAGTTCTGGTAATCGAAATGAGTTAAAGAAGATCCTGACGATAGTCTCAACAGCACTCACAATAGAGCACAAAATTAAACATCGACGGACCCCTAGCAAGCTAGAGGTGGGACCAGGTGCCCGGGAGGAGTAAGCATCCCCCGTTGGCTTACCGCACCCGCCGTCGATGTTCATGCACGAAAATATAAACAATATGTAAAATACATGCATTGTACTGTCTGAGGTTATATCTATATAGAAAGTGCTATGGCGACCATCTCAGTGAAAATATTCAAAACGCTTACTGTCAAACCCTCGCGGGGAACTTTTTTACCGAGCTCCACAAGGCAAAGGGCATAAGTGTGACACAAATGAGTTAAAGAAGATCCTGATGATAACTCAACAGCACTCACAATAGAGCACAGTATATATCCTTGAGTGCATGTTGGAAGGAACCAAAGATGTTAAGAAAGGAGGGGATCTCCAACAAAACTCGGTTGCAGCACCAACAGCAACACACCAAACACCCTTAGTGAAAACACAGAGAAGACACATATAGCAAGAGACAAGGAACAGCAAACGAGACATCAAACATCGAACATAAAAGATAACACATAAACCAACGAGTCCCATGGGCAATCGGTGCCGACTTAGGACTGCCATCAGCCACGTTAGTAACAGATGGTGTGGTTATCCTGGATTACGTGCGCACAACCCTCCAACTTTTCCGGTTACCCAAAGGCCTCAAAGAACGCACAATAGCTATGTTAAATAACCTCCTCACTGTAAGATGACCATACAAACAAGACAGCACAACGCAGGGGCCCAAGGAACACAGATGAATATGTAAATATATATAAAAATAAAGTCGGTAAACTCCGTAAGGGTTGTCACCGTGGCGTAGCGGTATGAGCGGTCTGCTTTGTATGCTAAGTGAAGCCTCCAGTGCAATCAAATTCAAATATATAAAAATAGGTTAGGGGCGTACGAAATGCAGTCCGTGCTCTGTCGGCTGTAGCGAGCTCATGCATGTTATCACCCGATGAGTCCGACCGACATTCGGAGAGGACAGGTGGTCGGGGCCCTGTCTTCTCTAAAGGCCTGTCATGGAGTCCAGTCGTTACAGTCGATCAGAGTGCTAGTCATAAGGATGCGTTTGGTACAAGACTGTAGATTGGTCCAATACCGTGCCGAGTGTCCGTCTAGTGACATTAGGATCATATCCACGGTATAAAAGGCGTCTGATGATTCTGACGCATTTTCGATGGCTATGCTGTCTGCATTTGATCCTTCTAATTTTGTTTATTATGTCACCATAAAATGCAGGCTGTGAAATATCCAAACTAATATACTCTGTAGCTTGTATAGGTCCGAACTTTAAAAGAAGCTGACTATATTTTTTGTAAAATTTCCAAAACGTCTTTACAAGTTCATGAAAGCGGAAACCTTGACCTAAAAGTTTCTTGGTTATATG
Source organism: Pinctada imbricata (assembly GCA_033119305.1). NCBI lineage: Eukaryota > Metazoa > Mollusca > Bivalvia > Pterioida > Pteriidae > Pinctada > Pinctada imbricata. Next base: position 57,317,787 of record VSWD01000005.1, read on the forward strand.
TACATTTCTACTATGAATGGAAGACGGTAAATTTTAGCCCGTCGCCATATTGTAATCCGTATCTTCAATTATAAGCAGTGACGTCATGGTGTCCAACGTCATGAATTTTAATCATTTTTTGGTTTCATAACTTTTGATTTTATTGAATTTGAAGACGTTTAATATTCATAAAAAAGTTCTTCTCAATCGTTGCAACAATCTAAGGAACCATATGCTTTAGTATTTAGTATTGTTAATTTTGGTTCTTGCTTTTTTTTTTTTCTTTACCTGACGTTCTCTCCTTTCTAAATTCACTAACATCTTCATTGAGTCTTAGTGCAAGTTTTTATTTATTGTTATTAGACTAAGTAATTCACTAATGAGATTATATCAAAAACACTAACAAACTTCTTATTAACAAACACTAAAAACTTTTAACTAAAAAACACTAACAGATTTTACGAACGGACTGCATTTCTGTACATTGCCTAACAACTGAAAAGTTTTTAAATTTATTGTTTTGTATCAATTTTCTGTCATATGACTTACTCTATTTTCAATAAAGTGTATCAAATGATTACGTATGAACTTTTTTGCTTTTTAGAAATGATTGAAATCCGTCACTATATACCAAATGTATACTTAATACACCATTTTCGGACCTAAATTTCAAATTAGTTAATGGAGAGATTCATACAAGTGTGTATTACGAAAGAGAAGATTTAGGATTCAACAAAGTAAACTTCTCCTAGCTTATTGGTGATGTTCCTAGATTACCGTCTTACAGTATCTACATTTCACAGCCGCTATGCTAGAGCATGTACTGATTTTTTGATTTTCACCGTAGAAATTTACAAACTACCAAGAAACTTTTAGGTCGAGCTTTTTGCTTTCACAAACTAGTATAGACTTTCTGGAAATTTTACAAAAAAATATTGTCAGTTTTCTTAAATTCTGACCCATACAAGCAACAGAGTTTAATACTTTGTGGTATTTCACAACCTGCATTTTATTGTGACATGATTAACAGAATAAGTAGGATCAGAGGTATAAAGAATTACGATCGAAATTGTGTTAGAATCATCAATCATCTCTTATACCGTGGATATGATCATCCTGTCACGAGACGGACACTTGGCTTGGTACTGGATTCATCTACAACCTTGTACAACCTTCGCATTCTTAAGAATTGCACGCTGACTGGCTGGTACGCTGGACTCCAAGACGAGCCCTGTCCAGACCTTTTAAGAGAAGACAGGGCCCCTTTTTTCATCAAAGTTATTGATCCAGAATACTCTTTTTATGCTAAATCTCTTTACTTTCGGAAATTTTTCGGCTCGCTTTGCTTTTTCATTACCTTTGCCTAATTCCAATGCTCATTTGCCTTCACCTTTTTTGATATCATGCTTAATTGGATCCATATATATAAACATATACAAATTCATAGTAAATATTGAACAATTACTTAATGCTTCAAGCCAGGTCAGATAGGTGAACTTCCCTACCCTTCCCCTTTTTGGTAAAACAAGAGACAGACAGACAGACAGACAGACAGACAGACAGAGACAGACAGACAGACAGACAGACAGAGACAGACAGATAGACAGACAGAGAGAGAGAGAGAGAAAGAAAGAGAAATCGTATTCTTTGAATGAAATGTGATAATCTATTCACAACATTTTCCAGCTCGCTCTGCTTGCCAATATATAAAGTCATATATGATTTTGTTAACTGAATTTAAATAGAACGAATACTTCATATCTTACAATTTCCAGCTAACACTCATCACCCCTCCCCGCGTTTACGTCTCGTTTTGTTTTTGGTTTTTGGCTTATCAGCATTTCTTTGAACAATTTTCTTTGAAGTTGGACTTCGGACCCCCTTTTCTGAAATCATAGATCCGCCACTGAAACCCAATTGCAATTTGCTTCAGTATTTGGATGATGTGTGTTTGAAGGTCGCACATAGGAGTGAATGAGACTTCGGAGGGAAGATTTACAAGCTCCATACTGCAACAAAGGTTAAAAGTAAAAGTATACAGAAAAAACGAAGTGTCTATCTTTACTGCCAAAGTACTATTACTAAATTCGATACACCAAACATGCATGTTTTATATGACTCCTAATCGATTGAACTTTACCCCAAAATTACATATCTCAGTATATGACAACATCCGTCGGTTACGACTAAACAGCACAGCAATTAACATGACACACAGCAATATGATTGAGAGATCAATAGATCGATCAAGGCCAATATCTGAGCACAATTGAAAAAAAACATCCGTCGGTTTCTTATATTAAAGTAGCTAATTTTTATTTCAGAGAGGTAGATTGCGTCTAAATATCTTAGTTACTGTGCCATGTCCTCATCAGGTGAATAAAAGAAATTAAAACCCGAGTATCCATTACTTTACCTTAGGCACTATCGTTTTCTGGTATTTCGAAACAAGTGTTAATACACGATTTGAATGAGCTTTGAGTGACGGATAAAGCTTTGCATGAATATGAGCTTTGTCTGGTCCGCGCTGTAAATTAATCTGCTCTAAAATGATGCAAATGATTTTTAATACACTTAACATTTGAGTGACGAATAAAGCTTTGCATGAATATGAGCTTTGTCTGGTCCATGCTGTAAATGAAACTGCTTTAAAATGATGATAATGAACTTTTAAACGCTAAACATTTAAGTGACGAATAAAGCTTTGCATGAATAATTTTTTAGCGATGGATAAAATTTTACATGAATATGAGCCTTTGGGTAACGGATAAAGCTTTGCATGAATGAGCTTTGAGCGAATGATAAATCTTGGTATGAGTAAGCTTTGATTGATGGATAAAGGTTTGCATGAATGAGCTTTGAGCGATGGATAAAGCTTTGTATGAATGAGCTTTGAGTGACAGATAAAGCTTTGCATGAATATGAGCTTTGAGTAACGGATAAAGCTTTGCATGAATATGAGCTTTGTCTTGTCCATGCTGTCAATTTATCTGCTCTTAAATGATGCTAATGAACGCTAAAAATTTGAGTGAATAATAAAGCTTTGCATGAATAATCTTTGAGCGAGTAACGGGTAAAGCTTTGTTTGAGTGAGCTTTAAGTGATTGATAAAGCTTTATATGAATGAGCTTTGAGCGATGGATAAAGGTTCGCATGAATGAGCTTTGAGTGATGGATAAAGGTTTACATGAATGAGCTTTGAGTGATGGATAAAGGTTTACATGAATGAGCTTTGAGTGACGGATAAAGCTTCCCATGAATGAGCTTTGAGTGATGGATAAAGCTTTGCATGAATGAGCTTTGAGTGATGGATAAAGCTTTGCATGAATGAGCTTTAAGTGACGGATAAAGCTTTGCATGAATGAGCTTTGAGTGACGGATAAAGCTTCGCATGAATGAGCTTTGAGTGATGGATAAAGCTTTGTATGAATGAGCTTTGAGTGACGGATAAAGCTTCGCATGAATGAGCTTTGAGTGACGGATAAATCTTTTAAATACCCTTAACGTGCATGTCTGGTCCATGCTGTAAATTTATCTGCTCTAAAATGATGCTAATGAATTTTAAGCTAAACATTTGAATGATGGATGAAGCTTTGCACGAACAATCTTTGAATGACGGATAAAGCTTTGCATCAATGAACTTTGAATGACGGATAACACTTTCCATGAATGAGTTTTGAGTGAGGGATAAAGCTGTTTGAATGATTTTGTGTGAAAGATAAAGCTTTGCATCAATGAGGTTTGATTGATAGATCAACCTTTGTATGAATGAGCTTTGATTGATGGATAAAGCTTTGCATGAATGCGATGTGAGTGAAGTATAATGCTTTGTATAAATGAGCTTTGAGTAACGGATAAAGCTTTGCATAACTGAGATTTGATTGATGCATGAATGAGTCTTGAGTGACGGATAAAGCTTTGCATGGACAATTATATCTAATTCACATCATTACTTAGTTTGCAAAGTGAAAATTGTCTTTTTATAAATTATCGACAAAGACAAAATATGCTCAATTATTACAACCCTTTGTTTGTCGTTCCTCTCAACAATACGGAAGTGTTCCAACTCTTTACGTTCTCGAAGAAAATTTCAAACGAATCTTTATGCATCAGACATGTGTTTAGGATTGTAAAGTAAGTTTCATCAAAAGTTATTGAATGGTCTCTAAAAAATGAAGATTAAAATATACAAATGAAGATAATGGTTTTTTCTTTATTTCAAACACAAAAATTATAGAATTTCATATACAATCCACACAGCAACAAAAGCAATATTGAAAAATCTGAAAACTTTCCTAATATGCAAGCTCCTTAACAAAATTATACATTAAAACCTAAATAATGTTATAATTAAATTTTACAGGAATTCATTGATGAATCAATATAAATGCAGCATTAAGTGAATAAAATATTCATTGAAATATTTTTTTTTATTAAATAAGATCGCCCATTTGACTCTTGAATAAGAAAAGTTGTTACATGTGTGAAATCTCTATTCACAAACCATGCTGATGCTCCTCCGTCATATTTAATCTGAAAGACAAAAAGAAAAAAATTGGTTAGAGTTTAGACGTACAATTTGAAGTAAAAGCCTAATCGACCTTTGTTTTTAAATATTTCTTTCAGTGCACAGTAATAAAGTAACATTGTTAAAATCAAATAATTATTTAGACACAATAAACAAAGCATTGATCAATCAAATTTGTGCATTTTTTTTGTATTATAGACTGACTTAGAAATTAGAAGAATAAGAAAGAAGAGATGAAGGCGTAGAGGTAACCAGTGAATATCAACATGACAACACATTTACTAAAATGGGTGCTTGGAAAATATTAATGATCTAAATCCTTATGCGCCATTGTGAGTATGTTGAATGTGATGTCAATGTTCGTTTATCTTGCTCACAACGTAATTTTTCCGTACGTCTTTCATCACATCGTTAGGGTGTTGTATTTACATATGTTAAGGCACGGAATCCTCACTCTCTAACGCGACAAGTACATTGCAAGTACTAACAATATTTGCAAAACATGTGTGTCGTACTTTATGATGAATCCTTAGACCTCACGCAGACAGAACGAAGCGAACGTTCTGCAATCATAAGAATACATACGTCTTCGTGTTACTAAATCCGTACAAAGGCCAACATACTGATAACACATAGACGCCCTACGGATATCCAAAGTTTGCCTTATTTTTGCAAGATGATAATACGTACCACACGTACCGCGGGTTATAAAAATGACTTTGTGTATGCTATTTGTCCGTCCGTTTGGTAATCAGACGATCAGTCTGTCCGTTTTTTTCAGTTTTGAGCAATGCGTTTGTTACACAGCTTTGTCTTTGAAAGTTATAAAGCAAATTGGAGTGGTCATGGTTGATCTATATGAAGGAGTTATTCTCTTGTTGACATGCATAATTCAATTTTCTTGACTTTTGTCTCCAACGGATAAGTTATATTTTTAAAGATTCAAAACTATTAAAGTAATTTTGGCCTAAAATAGTTAAATTATAAAGTTTTGTCATGGTGGACCTATTTATAAATATATTACAATGATTCGCAAAATATAGTTTTCCGAACTTTTTTCTACAAAGTCTAGAAATATTGAAGTATTTGTGGTAACCTACCATTTCCGCCCTATTTTCAAAGTTGTTCATATATCCATTATATTCTACATTATAAAATGTCAAATGTATTGTTAATCCAATTCAGGAAAGCCTGTTTTGCTTTGACAGTCACATACTGAATAATACGTCGTTCAAAACGTCTAAAAATGTTGAAATCATTCAAATTATCAATAAATGAGCGAAATTTCGATACCAAATTATGAAATCAAGTAGCGCTCCGAGCATTGCCCAGGAATATTTTTGTACTAATCGATGATTTTCTGATCGGCCTTTCCATTTGCATGAAAAATATCGTAGGTGAGGACTGAAGCGTAGATGGATTTGGAAGATTTGTGTGTCATATACGATGATTTTCCTTTGTTTTGCGTCATTCAGGGCAAATGACGTAAGAACATGACGTCATACACCACTCGCATGACGTTACGAGGACTCAAAATTATGACTCGGTATTTTCTCAAACATTGTTTAGGTTGAGGATCAGTGACGAGGGTTAAGTACCCGAAACGTGCATGTCTGGTCCATGCTGTAAATTTATCTAATCTTAAATGATGCCATTGAATTTGAAGACTTTTAACATTTGTAGCACTTAGGGACTGTCACTGCTGGTTGACCAGGAGTCCCCGAGGGCACATGTAGCCAATTTCTTAAAATTTCTAAAACATGGGTCCTGTAGCATCATATCCCACCCATCCTGTCTTTCGGTACATATCTTGACATAATAAGTATACACTCTTTGGCTACATTACGTCGTTTAGATTGAGGATCACTGACGTGGGTTAAGTACCCGAAACGTGCACGTCTGGTCCATGCTGTAAATTTATCTAATCTTACATGTTGTTATTGAATTTGAAGACATTTAACATTCAATGTTGCAAAAAATGATAATACTTATAATTCGTTTATCAAAAGAATTTTTCCGTCGAAATTATAGGGCCTATATGAGGGGTAAGCACACCTAGTCCTTTGAAATACACTTTTGTCTAGAACGGTTTTAAAGAAAGCCATTGTAGACTTATTTTTGGTGGAGTAATGTCCCTTGGTGACTTGCACTATTCTGCTAGAGGATTTTTCATTTTTAATGCTGATTTTGGAATTTCTTTTTTGTTTTAACAAAGTATCTTGTAAGGTCAGGTCAAATAAACCTATTTTACGAGGGCTATGACCCTTTGGTATTGTAAATGTCATTGGTTCAGTTTTCTGACTTTTTATCAGTGCTTAGCTGACACTAATTGTCAGTGTGTGAGTACATTTTTTTTATGGAATGCAGATTTCCTTTGAAAGTTCTAATCGAATTATTCTTAATAGAGCAATAACCCTTGGACTTATTTTCCAATTGCATTCTTTTCCCCTGATTTAAGGAAAGGTTAGCAAACTCGGAACGATAACTCTTAGCGAAACGCGAGATGGCGCTGTAATTGAACACAGATCAGTTCGGTGTTTGAATACGATGTCTTTCAAGGTTTAAGCGTTTAGATGACATTGATTGTAGCGATATTTCGTCAAAGTTGGAAGAAGAAGGGAAAGTTTCATTCAAAGAAATCATATTTACGTCAGTTCAACGCTCACAAATAAGTATTCTATTTAGATCATGATAATGATAATTGTGTTGGTGCTACTTAAACCGTACCGTCGATCCTGCAAAAGACGACAGCTGGAGGACAGGTAGGCGAGTCGTTGAGCTGCAGACATAGACAGTGCAGTTCGTAGCAGCAGCAGATGTATTATGAAACATGCGACGCGATGCCCAGCTGAACCTGGGGTACATAGAGAGGGAGAGGAGAGTTGGGCTGTGTCTGATTGTACATAAGGTGCCAAAGAACAGTGTGCAATGACCCAGACAGGAAATCAAGCTACAGAGGACTTGATCAAAGCTAGCATTTGGTAACCATATATTATTGCTAAGGTTGTCTGTAATATCAGAAATAGAAAAATTGAAGATTTCTCTACTTTATTGGCATATTTTCCGACTAAGATTTATACAGGGGGGATAAATCTCAAATTCTCATAACTAAGGGTATATGGTATACTGTAAATTGGTTTTTATTCGTCAGGTACCAATTTTTGTCATTTTCGTCAGTGCCTCCCATGACGAAATTACGTATCGACGAATATAAATTCGTCTGACAAAATATAGTGTAGAAAGGAAAAATTGAATCTTAAGAGTTAATACAACAGGCAAATGATAAATCACTGAAAACTGAATACGCACACAAAGTCGCAAATAATGTACTTCTAATTACCAAATGATATGTTTTCACAATAAGCTATGTGGTATACAAGTCTCTAATTGTTTGTTTACCAATAATTGTTAAACAAACAATGAAAACAAACGCATACGGCCTAGACCTGAATGTTAAGTTGGCATTTGAACAGACAAATGTATATTTTAGGGACCATTTGATGACGAATTTACGTGCTGACGATATGGTCATTTTGAACGAATTGACGAAAATTGAAACTGACGAAAATAAAGCAATTTACAGTATGTCTGTTTGACCAATTCTATGCTCACAGTGAAAGAAAAAAGTTTTACTGTAGATGTTAAACTGATTACCGTAATGTTGTACAGAAAGACGAAATGCATGCTCATTTTAAAATGTTGAGGGACTTTTGAAAGACTGGCTCATGAACAGCAATTAATAAATAATGATTTCTTATTCTTATCTAGCCTATTCTCCAATTTGGTAAATGATGTGCCCCCTCCCCCCCCCCCCCCCAAAAATAATTGTGGGCCCCTGAAATTACAACAATAGGGACCGACATGGCGACTGGTCAGTAAAAGTTATATTAAGCACTGACGATGTAGTACACCATATTTTGTTTCTACTGCATGTACATTGTACCTCAGTATAGAATTTTAACAATGCAGATCTAAAAATGTCGGTCTGCATTAACATTTTTCCTTAGTACATGTACTATGTAATCCTATCACACCATCTTTAACTTTAAGGTTGTTTTATTTTAAATCTAATTTTCAAATTTTTACAATTATAGGTAAACTTGTGCAGTGGAGACTCGCAGAAAACTGATTTGTTGGTAAAGGCAGGATGGGACAATATACATTTTCAATTCCTAGATTCAGATGGTAATTAAAACAAGTCTTTCAGCTATGTACTAAGACCTGAGCAGAACATTAACAATTCTCTAGGTTAAAGCTATTGTTGCAGATAATAATACTTGAAAATAACATTGTGAGCAGTACTAGTTTACAGACTGTCACTAAATGCTTGGTTGTACGTAACTACATTGTACTTTAAAATTTCCATGAAAAATTGCATTGATAAGAGAAAATATTATTGAAGTCAAAGTGAATATGTTTTGTATGCCAAGATCACAGCCCTGGAAAGGAGATTTATAGTGAAAATTGTAGTGTTATTTGCATTTTACCTGTCTTTTCTTGACCTGGCTATAATAGTCACAAACAAAGATCATTAGATAAGCAATGAAAAGGATGACTTAAATGTTAAGCTAATTTTCAATTTCGCTGGATAGAAGCAATTGTTCAACGATTTTGAAAAATAAGATATTTTGATTTAATACATTTACAGATCCCAATGCAGATGGTCTGCGAATTAAGAAAAAGAAAATGTCAGCAACATAATTTGATTGCCTAAAGATCCTTTTCCACAAGTGCTGCATTGAATCAACATCTATTGCTTGGCAACTGTCTTTACCACCCTGAAAATTCCATGTCGGATCGAGTGAAGGTGGCATATGGGGAGAGAAGCCTGGTGAAACTTTGGGACCAAAGGTCAAGTTAGAGGACACAATAAAAGTGTGTAATGCACCTACATGTATCAATATGACAAATACCAGAAATATTTCCTATCATTTAAGGATATGCCCTATTGATCTGAGATCAAAAGGTCAAGGTCATGGGACTTTGGTGGTAGTTTATTGATGATTATACCCCCGCAAACGAAGTTTAGGGGGGTATATAGGAATCACCCTGTCCGTCTGTCTGTCCGTCCGGTTAAGAAGTTTTGAAAGCAGATTTCTTTTATACTATTAATGGTAGGCTTTTCATATACATGTACATGTATCATACACACATTCACCATAAAGAGTACTACATTTCAGTACCATGACTTTTGACCCTGTGACCTTGACCCTCACCCTATACAACATTTTATGTAAAGAAGTTCTGAAAGCAGATTTCTCTTATACTATTAATGGTAGGCCTTTCATATTTTATACACACCTTCACCATTAAGAGTACTACATTTTGGTACCATGACTTTTGACCTTGTGACCTTGACCTTCACCCATTACAACATTTTATGTTAAGATGTTTTGAAAGCAGTTTTCTTTTATACTATTAATGGTAGGCCTTTTATATTTCATACACACATTCACCATAAAGAGTACTACATTTCGGTACCATGACTTTTGACCCTGTAACCTTGTGACCTTGACCTTCACCCTATACAACATTTAATTTTTATGCTAAGATGTTTTGAAAGCAGATTTCTCTTATACTATTAATGGTAGGCTTTTCACATTGCATCATAAATGGTCCCATTTATAAAAAGCGGGGGTGGGGATGGGGGTGGGGGTATAATTCGTCCACTTAAGGGCAGTTCTAGTTACGGAATATTACGACCATAGACTGCGGAATTCATGTAAATGTGTAAGGTATGGCTTCTTTAATATGTCTTTACAAATTGTACTACAAGAAATTATTAATTCTTGGTGCAAGTTTTTTTGGTTTATTCCCGGAACGTCGAAAATATTTTAATGACTATGTCTAAATTGGGTATGAAAGGGGCCTTCTAAGGGATATCCAATTAACCAATTAGCGCAGGTTACCTGTAATTTACCTGTGTTTTACTTGTATAAGATTTGATTCAAATGAGGAAATTCTAAGTAAATTTCTTTGAGGAAAAGTTTATCAGAATTTAGACTTGCAAAGGAGTTAAAAAACAACTTTATTCAAATGAATAAATATTACGCTCATTTTCAAAAATATCACTGTCAGATGCATTCAGATTTAAAGAAAGAAAATATAAATAATCAACAGACAATAAGGATAAATCAACAGAATAAGGATAAATAAACGGAATCTTTTCAAGCTATAGAATTTAAAAGCAAATAGAAAATTCATTCAAAATCTATATGGTCGAAATATTATGGAATTTCAAAAATACAAGAAGAAGGAATGTCAAAAACCGCTGCATCAACGACGTAGACCATAGACGACGTTTGGTTCGAGGCCCTAGAGAACATAGATGATGCTGACATCAACGACCTAACGCAGCGATTCACCGGCTACGTGACCGCACAGTGGGTTGAAGGCGACAGACTGGTTTGGAACCACTTCGAAAACCAAGGACCACGCATCACCAACAATCTTGAGGGATGGCATAGTAAACTCAAGAGGATCGTCCAGCATGCGCACCCCAATATCTACACCACCATCCAGACCAAATGAACCGCGGTCCTCATTTTTTCGGTTCGGTTTGAGTTTGTGTTGTTTAATTCAATAAAAGAGTGAAATAATGGTAAGAATAACAAATCAACAAATAATTCTGTTTCATTTTTCTGCTTTGAAAGCATTTTTCTTCGAGATTATATCATCATTCAACAAAATAACCAAACTAGAACACTTAGAAGACTTCTTTCCACCTATCAAACAAACAGTTGCACATTTACAATCAAGAAGTGAAACAACCCATTTTATTGGCTGAAATACGACAAAGTACCCAATCACAGTCTGTGTATCATACAAAAATGATATACTACTAATTACTAGATATAACAAAAAAAAAAAAAAAAAAAGAAAAGAGAGAGACAGAGAAAATTAAGAACCGAACCGAAATCCGTAAAGTACGATCCGAATATGTATCTTTTTTCGTTAATTTGTTCTCTAAGCATGTTTTGTATCAGTATCTCGTATACATGAAGTTTTATAATTTTTCTTTATAAATTTAGCTAGTTTGTGCTTAGTTATAAGCGGATATGTTGCTTCATGACATTATTATCTTAGTATTTGCAAATAAATGAATATCTGATATGATATATAAGATTCGTATAAATCTCATCAAATTTTATAATTTTCAATCAACACCTTACATGGTAGACATCTCAACTATACAAGTACGACTCAAACATGTGCACGTTTCTTTATAAGCATCTGTTTATATACTCTTCTGTTACAACGAATTTTGACCAATGTCAAATTAAAGAAAAATGTACACAAAAAAGTTGTATAAAAGCTGTTTATTGTAAAAAGTATATACATACATGTATATACCTTTCTACATTACGACGTTTTGCACAGGTAACATACACTAATTGGTGAATTGGTTACCCCTTAGAAGGCCCCTTTCACACTCAATTAAGACATAGTCATTAAAATATTTTCGACGTTCCGGGAACACACCGTTTTTTTGTTCAATCCAACGCAATGCATCTATGATACACATTGTACTTGTGATATAATTGTGTATCTTTTCACAGACAATACGTACATTGTATATGATGAAAAATAATTAAATATGTGAAGAATTGAGAATATAATATTGAATGCTTCTGTAACAATGTTTATAGAAAGTATGAGTGTTGATGCTATAAATCTTAATGCTGAATGTGATTAGTGATTTAAGAGTAGAGAAATGGTTTGATAAAGATTTGCATTTGATTGTGTAAGAATAATATTCAACAAATTTATCTCCCCTTTATTAAAAAATGTGGGGGCATATAATTTAATTATTACCTATCCGTTTGTCTTTCATCTTGTCAGCAAAAGCTTTAATTTTTGCCATAAAAATTCTTCAATCCTTAGTGATTAGGTTACAGTAAACAGTTTTTTTCATGACGTCATCCCTTGACGCGCACCCTTAACCCGGCGTCATATAATACTATCATAAAATACATACCTATCAAAGTATATATATGGTTAAAAAGAATATTTGGGGAATAAAATTCATATCAAAGAAAGAGTGTATCTATATCAATAAAATATAAAAGTGAATTAGGGATTGACCATGTAGTTAAGGAGAAATCAATATGACCATCAAAAACACTGAAAATCATGATGTCCCTTTAGGCGCCCCTTACTGTGGTAGACTCCTTTAATGAGCCCCAGCTCATTGCCTATGAACACGTGTTTCAGAAAATGAAAATTTCCCATAATCTTGCAAATATCTTACAGATTTTAATGATACCTCATAATATGCCATTATTTTAATTTTCATGCATACAGTATGAAGATCAAGGCTCAGCTCTTATTATTAAAAAAATTGACCGGGGCCAAATCAGGTTAGAGATTATACGAAACTGTTTATTGAAACCTTAGGACTGTTATATTTCATATGTATTCTTTGTGGCAAGATATTTCCATCAATATCAAAAGTTTTGACCTCGAGATCACAACCTTGGAGTTTAGCCTACTTTAAAAAAAACTTAAACCTTTGCCATTTAATGTCAAATCCATTTGTCCTTTTTGTCTGAAAAAACTTTAACCTTGGCCATAATTCTTTAATGATTTGTGATAGGGCTTTCATATTTTACATATGTATTGCTTATTTCAAGACCTTTCTATTGATACCAGGAATGTTGACTTTGACCATTGAGTATGATCTACCTTTTACACTGCAGCTGTTTTACTGATAGAAATGCCAACAGAGAATTTTCTTATGAATTAATAATTTTAATTATACCTTAAAATTATAACTATGCAGTATATGTCCAGGACTACTATTATCGCCTTTTGAATATATGTGATACAAATGTCCATTAACATTGAAAATATGCTAATTTGATAAGCTGGATTTCTCAAATATCATTTTTGGCGGGAAAATCTACAGCTGTTGTTGCCATGGCAACGGAGTGAGGTTTCTAAGTTTTCATTCTGTGAAACATATTATATTATAGTAATATCATTATGTATAGATAAATTTTTGGATATTAGCTCTGTTCCATGAAGGACAAAATGAAAAATAACTTAAAATGTTGTAAAAATGTCTTTAAAGCAATGCTACCCGTGGCTGTGTATGTAATATTTCCCCGAGAAGGAACTCGGGTACATACAAGTTTAATTAGCTTATAATAATGAGAATATCAATTTCTTTTTGTCATTACTTTTTTACTAAACAGAAGGACGTATAACAGGGAAGTTTTCATCTTTTTTGTTGCCATGGCAACCGTTTCTTTTTTAACCAAAATTGTTAAAGTAACGATTTTTTCATAATGAGGTATACCAGTACTGAATATACTTTGATATTTTGATATTGTGAACATTGTTTAGATGAAATTTAATAGTTTTGTCACTTTTTGTCTTGTGAATCTCATAATTTTGGATAATAAAGGTAGATATATTGATTTTATATGAAATTGAGATTTATCTTGTTTTTGACCTATTTCTGCAAGAAAATGAAACGGGCAATTTTTAACTGAATTCCATCATTTGATAGAGAAATCCTTCCTGATTTCAGTGATGTGTATAATGTTTGTATAATTTTTCCCGTTTGAATTTGCTAACCTTACCTTAACAAAATTTGAACTGAATTTCTTCGGGGGGGGGGGGGGGGGCTCGTATGTGATAGGGATAAAGTTTAAGCTTAATTTCTAGGAAGGGTTGCATAAATTAGAAATCTGTTTGTAGAGGATTTTTTGGCTTGGCGATCTACTCTTTTTTACCTTAGAATAGCATTGTTTGCAAATTTAAGGTGGATTCCTATCCCTATCCCTTCCCTTGAGATCCGCGTTTGAAAATGAATAATAATGATATTGCAACCTCTGCAAATTATGTAAATATTTAAACGTTATTCCTCGCATAATCAAGGAACATAGGACAGTATAGTGATTCTTCATATTATTAATCTAGACATTATTTAAATCATTTCTATCTCTTAATTATTGTGTTGACAATGTCTGATTGAGAATTATAATGTTATATTGGACTGAATCCCTTGAATTATCGCCTTGTATTACCTGCAACACTGTATCAAAGATTGTACGCAAGGGGCCTTCTATCATTTTTGAATAACAAGAGAATCTGTTTAAAAAATTTCATCTGTTCTATCCAAAAATAGAAATTAAAGGGCTAGCTGCTCTACGTAAATTAAAGGGGGATCTGCTCTTCGTTATCTACAACTGGTTTTGCAAAACAATATCATTCCCAGCTCGTTTCTGCGCTGTTTTTTCCTATTCTCTTTTTATGTTTCTGCTGATTCTTTTTGATTCTTTTGTTGACTTTTATTGTAACTTTCCGACTTGATTTTCAGTTGAGATGATTGTTAAGGAACAAAGAGAACCTGTTTTAAAAGTCCTCTGGTTGCTACAGGTCACATGTTCATTTCATTCCAACGAATCGCACGGGGCTTTCACAATAAAAGGGAGGATCTCCAGTATGATCAACCTGCAACTACAAATCGCAAAAAGACATACAAAACAATAGATCTGAAACAGACGTACAGAAACATAAAACATTAATGACAACACATACATGTATAAGGAAGGAGACAATGTGCACCCGGCGCAAACTTTGGACAGTCATCTGCTATAAGCAAATGGTGTGGTTATCCAGATTACGTGCACACAAACCTCCCACTTATCCGGATACATAGAAATCTCTATAGACGCACAATTGTTGCATAAACCTAAAACTTCTCACTATGCTCTGCTGAAGCGAGCTCAAGATCGATCATCCGAGAAGTCTGACTAACTTTCAGATAGGACAAAGAATCAGGACCCAGTTAACTCTGACGAGATTTAAACAAGGCCCTTCATGGAGTCCCGTCGTCACTGTTGACCAATGTGCAACGTTGGGAAAGACATTGGTACACAATTGTAGACTTACCATGCCCAGTCTTTTTGTTTCACAAATCCTGGTGTCATTGGAACATGTGAAGTAGAAAAAGTTCTGGCATAATAGCGCTTAAGATTGTGCAGCTGTCATTCGGATACAGTACGGGAAACACACTACACTCGTACAATCGTTGCAATTGTTGTGCTTGATCAACAGCTGCCGTATATTTCTATGTGCATGTACGGAAGTCCACGGTCTTTTTAAATCGCGCATTCACCATGCGTACTCTGCAAGATTTTTCACCAAAAACCGAGGCGCACATGCGGACATTTGTGACTAAGTCTGAAGTTTCTCTTACCGTTCGTGCGTGATCCTTTTATTTGAATTGCATCTATCTCTACGTAGGTACCGGCCACTGTGCAGTCAACAGTGATATGGAGTGTATCAGTTGGGAAAGATGTCCTCTGAAAAGCAAAACCAGTCGTTTAACACTTTTTTTCTGAAGGTATTGAGTGTATTTGTTATCATTTAAACTGTTTAATTACATATTTATCTTGCAAGTGTATTTCATTCTTTAAGGAAAAATTATCAAGGAAATGTCATTTGGACGTTGTCCTATGGAATGAAAACTTTCACATAAACCTTTTCTACTTTCATGATTTATGTGGCATAATTCGCCTGTGCTTTGCTGATTGATTTGTATGCGAAATAATACAAACAGTTATATGCAGTCAAATACTACATTTCTTAAATAGAAAGACGTGTTAATGTCACTGCGTTCACTGCTTTGTTGTAATGGCACCATACATTGTTTTTTTTTCCGCTTAAGAAGAGCCGGAAGACGTTTATGTATTAAGACAACGGGGAGCTCTGCGCATGTAATCTTTATAAATCTATTATAATTAGCTTATCAACAATTGGTGTCACTATAACGTCTGCGGTGGATGCACATTGTGTTTGATGTTTCTATGTTGTGTGTTGGTGTTCTTTGTCCCTTTTGCGTCTCACTCTGTGCGTGTATGTTCTGTGTTTTTGCATTGGGTGTTTTTTTTTTTGTTTTGCTGTGGGCTCTGCAACCTGGTGTTGTTGGAGATCCCCTCCTTTGTTTTGTTCTCCCCCAGTGCATGACAATTTTGTTTCTATTTACTTTGAGTGCTTGGTTTTTAATTTGATTGTATCATTGAGTGTCTTGTCTCTTATTATTTCAATATTGAAAGTTCCATAATATATTGAAAATATTCGTCCTGTATTTTAAACAAACCTGATCGTGATTTACTGACCGAAACACGTGTTTGTAGGTACATTAAAACTTACTTGCAATGTTGTTCAAGAATGAAACAAGTTGGAACACTTCAATTTACTGTGTCTAAGTGAGATACATGATAATTTAAAAATAGACATTTTTCATCGTGACGAACTTCGAACTTCGAACTTCGTACTTCGCACTTCGAACATTGAAGAAAAAATGGCGTAGCTGCCGTTCGCGTATAAACTCATAAGCGGAACAATCTTCATTTTGATTAGTATAGTCAATGGAATGGTATATTGGACTTCCTGTACAACTGGCGCGCTTTTTTCGGCAACCCACTTATGAAATTAAAGTGCGAAGTTCGAAGTGCGAGATGCGAAGTTCGTCACGGTGAAAAAAGTCTAATATGAACTATAAATTCTGTTCTTGAATATAAGAAGATATTTTATATTAATAATATCTTTATATTATCTATGATCATGCAGGTCTTCAGAAAGCCAGGAACTATTGTTTTCATGATACATGAAGACATAAGTTATAATCGTCAAACCATGGCAGGATCGTATTATTTTGCATATTTACCTCTCTGTGGTCACAATACATTTACCTTTATGGGTGGTGAGAATATCCTGCTGGTTTGGATCCTCTGTGCTTGATTTGTACTCCAAATAGTTTCCCATTGTCCAGATGGGTTCAGTGATTTTATCTCTTTGACACCGCCTGCGTTATATGTCTCGTAAATATGGATTTGTTTTATGTAAAGACTTTCTGTATATCCCACCTGAGTTAATGAAATAAATAAAAATTCACATCGATTATTTTTCTACAAGAATCAAATTGAAACATATCAGACTTAACATAAAAACAAAGTGTTTACTTGTGGTGTAATATCATTTTAACATCGGACACTGTAGAAATTGTCCGTATGTATAATATTAATCACTACTACTTATTTATCTATAATAGAAGTTTTTGAAAATAACAAATCTGTTCTCGCGAGGTTTGGAAATGACACTAAAAAATCAGACTTAGAATGACCTTTCTTGTACTGTAATCCAAAAATGCATAGAACGTCATACAAACAACAGTTTATAGCTGGATCATCAAAAATCTATATCGATCATTTTAACTAAAATTCTTTCATGAATCAAATCCGTGAAATAAATAGTTCTAGAAGCGATAACAACCAAATCATCGTCGAAAACCGACGGCATCCTCTCCATTATACTAAGTAAGTTACCGTTGGACAGTCTTTTGGGAAACCCTCGTATTCTGAAATGATTTTATCAGGGAGTTTAAGCCAATCAGAATGAACGTTACAAAATTCCTCCAACACAGAGAAGCTGAAACTATTCAAACCGACTATTTCATTGGCTACTATAAATTACCGTATGACGCATAAAACGAGAATTCCCGGATAACGACCTATAAGTGCAAGGTAATAGGCTGTGGGTTTCCGACGATGTAACCAAATGTGGATATTGAAACAAATCAATACTTTAAACTTTTATGACACCTGAATTCGTGCAAATCTCAATACTATATTTTCGATCATCTCGATGGATTTTTCAACTCTTTACACAACAAATCAACACTCTAAATAGAAAGAAAGATTCTCTTACATCATCAAAAATGCCTTCACTAGCAAAATGGCAATTGCAGATATAGGTACATTATTGTGGGTTACAATAAAACTATTTTGCGAGAGGAAATTCCGATTCTAATGACAGATACACAAAGGAAGATGTAATCGAAATGCTGAACTTTCTGATCGATAACATATTTGCGGTGTTTGGAGGAATGGTTTTTCAGCAAATAGTGGACATTCCAATGGGAACAAACTGTGCTCCACTTCTTGCTGATATTTCTCTATACTCATGAAACCAAATTTGTTCAGCCTTTTTTCTCTTACGGAAAGAAACGCCTAGTACTCCAATTCTATTCTACATACAGATCTGTCTATGACATGCTCTCAAATAATACTCCAAATTTTACTGATTACCTTCGCACAATCTATCTGTATGAACTAGAGGTGAAAGAAACCAATGAAAGCATGAATTCTGTCATAATTAGATATCATATTATCTTTTGACGAAAATGGTAACCTGAATACTTCAATATATGACAAATGCGACGACTTCAATTTCAAAATTGCAAATTTCCCTTTCTGTGGTAGTAACATTCCTACGTCTTCTGCCTATGGTGTATTCATATTGCTATTCCAATGTAAGCTCAAACTACAACGATTCCATTTTGAGAGAATGGAGACTAATAGAAAAACTGCTGAACCAGAGTGCATTTGTGAGCCACTGACTTTGTCACGGAAAATAAATTTTGGGCGAAATGAAAATATTAAACGTTATAGCATTTCGTTGTCCTTACTTTTGTTGGACCCAAACAAAACACGGAATCTTACAATTTACCGGATAGGACCCTTTTTCTTTACTGCTTAAGTGACGTGTGTCGCATGCTCTGAATGACTGGAAAAACCTCATTTTGGATATTACCGATATTCGAATAGATAACTACCACAAAAATCCTTCACTTTTTGAAAATCCAATTTCTAAATCTGAAAGATATTTCAAATCCAAGTTACGTAATTTACATGAAAAATATGTCTTCGCGCCTGCAGACAAAGCAGCCAACAACACCATAATTATTTGAAAACGCTACTACATATCAACTTTAGTTTCGGAACTTTCCTCTACTACATGTAATACTTATATCGAAAGCAACGAAAGTGTTACAAATATTTTGAACAAACATAACAGTGAAATTTCTTCTTTTAACATCCCTATTTCTAAATTGGATCTCCCTACAATATATAATACTGTATACCAAAACTTCACAAGTCTCCTTACAAGTTTCGATACATTGCTAATTCTAGCAACTGCACAACAACAATTTTATCTTGAAATCTGACGTCAGCACTCACGGCTATAAAGGAACACGTGGCAAAATACTGTGAAACTGCCAGGAACAGGAATGGCGTAAACTTCTTTTGGTCTATTAAAAATTCAGGGGATGTGATTGACAAAATGAAATCAAAATATTTTGAAGCAAATACGATATCTTCATACGACTTTTCTAATATGTACACCACGCTTCCTCACGACAAAATAAATGATCGACTGTCCAAACTCATTAAATGGTATTTTGATCGAGAGGGGAAAACTTATATTTGAACTTCAGAATCGAAGGGTTTCTTTTCCGCCACAAATTACAAATCATACAAATCATGGACATGTGGTGACCTGTGTATTGCCTTTGTCCTTCCTTTTGGACAACATTTATGTACGATTTGGTGGGAAACTCTACAAGCAGGTTGTAGGGATTCCAATGGGTACTAATTGTGCGCCTCTTGTTGCAGATTTATTTTTATACACGTATGAAAAGGAATTTATCCAAAATTTTCAAAAACAAAGAAAAAATGATGATGCAAAATGTTCCATTGGTACTTCTAGGTACCTGGATGATACTCTTACTATCGACAATCCTATTTTTGAGAAATATAAAAATGTTATTTATCCACAAGAATTGATTTTAAACAAGGCAAACGTTTCAAACACAGAAACACCATTTTTGGACCTAAATATCAAAATTGTTAATGGAGTGGTCCATACAAGTGTGTATGACAAAAGAGATGATTTTGGATTTAACATAGTAAATTTCCCCTGGCTTGACGGCGATGTTCCTAGATTACCGTCCTATGGTATCTATATTTCACAGCTCATCCGATATGCTAGAGCATGTACTGATGTTTTGGATTTTCATAGTAGAAATTTACAAATTACCAAGAAACTTTTAGGACAAGGTTTTCGCTTTCACAAACTAGTAAAGACTTTCTGGAAATACAAAAATTATTGTCAACTTCTTCTGAAATTCGGACAAATACAGGCAACAGAGTATATTACTTTGGGTATTTCACAATTTGCATTTTATGGTGACATTATTAACAAGATAAGAAGGATCAAAGATAGACAACATCACTATCGAAAATGCGTCAGAATCATCAAACGCCTTTTATACCGTGGGTATGGTCCTAATGTCACCAGACGGACACTAGGCTTGGTACTTGACCAATCTACAGTCTTGTACAAGCGCATTCTTAAAACTTGAAATCTGACTGACTGTGACGACGGGACTACATGACGGGCCATGTCCAAACCTCTTTAGAGAAGACAGGACCCCGACCACCTGTCCTCTCTGAATGTCAGTCGGACTCCTCGGGTGATAAAATACATGAGCTCGCGGCTGCAGAGCGCGGATTGTATTACGTACGCCCTCTTTTTATATCCATTTACATATTCATCGGTGTTGCTTGGGCCCCTGCGTTTTGCGGTCTTGTTTGTGTGTGGTCATCTGACAGTGAGGAGGTTGTTTTACACCACAATTGTACGTTCTTCGAGACCTCTGGGTAATCGGAAAAGTGGGAGGGTTGTGCGCACGTAATCCATGATAACCATACCTTCTGCTATTTCCGTGGCAGATGGCCGTCCTAAGTCGGCACCGGTTGCCCATTGGTCTCGTTGGTTTATGTGTATTCCTTTGTGTTTGATGTTTCTGTGTTGTGCGTTAACGTTCCTTGTCCCTTACGCGTCTCTTTGTGCTTGTCTGCTTTGTGTTTTTTCATTGGGTGTTTTGGGGTTTTGCTGTGGGTACTACGACCTGGTGTTGTTGGAGATCCCCTCATTCGTTTTGTTAACAAACGGCTTACTCTCGTCTTCATTGGAGATTCACTTATGCTTCTTTGCAGAATGTTTAATTTGATTGTATTAATCATTTGAATCTCCACAGATGTTTTTTTTAGAATCAAAATTTATTGAAGATGGCGCTGTGAAATTCAATTTGTGTGCCGCCGCTTACATGTAATTGTTCATTAGATAAGTTGCCCTTCATGTTTATGGGCAGCTGTGTCATTGCCCTTGTCTTGACAAATTGTTCTTTCACATGCGAAAGTTCAGTTTTGTATTATTTCTCCAAAATTCGAAGCATTTCAAGTATGTATTTTTAGAATCTGGCTTCGTTTTTGTTTTTGACTTTCATTTACTCATTTTCTGTCGTGTTTGTACGATGTAATTTTCTTATTTCTGTCCGTTTCTCCACTTGTTCTCGTCTTGTACCGCTGCTTTCACTACTAGGTACCCCCTCCCCTAAGGCCATAGTAAATAGATATTTAGTTTTACGTCCGAAACTTTTTCTGAAAGATACCGTCGCGCCAGGCATGAAAACACACAGACCAAGATCAATATGACTGGATTTTGAAAGAAATTCTTATACTAAAAACTAAAAAAGGGGAAAATATTGAGATGAGATGGACAATTCTGAGTTTATTCTTAACAAAATATGTAGCATCATATCCCACCTATTTTGCTACGTCTTTTGGTACATTTTTGGACATAATAATTTTCATACTTTTTGGACATTTTAAATTGTTTAGACTGAGGATCCCTGACGAGGGTCTAGTACCCAAAACGTGCATGTCTGGTCCATGCTGTGAATTTATCAGGTCTTAAATGATGCTATTGAATTTGATGACGTTTAACATCCATATTGATGTCGGTACATGTATATGCATTTTAAGGCATTTAAGACCATTTGCAGAGATATAGTTTGATTTGAAATGAATTTAAAGATATTTTTGTTGGAAAATTCATGGTTCTGTGTGTGTTTTTCTGCTTAATTTTCCATTACGCGGACGTAAAAACAAAATATTTAATTACTCTGGCCTTACATGTATCTAGGTTTGAAATTTGTATTATCGTGGATTCTCCATTTTGGTTTTCTGTTTTTTACTAATTCACTGAGCTTAAATGTTCGTACTGAAGTTTCGAATCTAAATCTAATCGAATTATATTAAAATCGATTAAAGAAATGAATAAAATTTGTGCTGCGTTCATTTATCTTTCTTAACCGATTACAGACATGTTTACTGTACATGTACCTGTATATATTGGTTAGCAGTAAACTGACCACTTGCTTGAGCCCATGTATTTTGTTTGTCGCCATACGCTGGGTAGACATCTGGGTTCCCTATGACTTGAATCGCTGCCCAACTGAAAATTTAAAATAAATTGAGGCCAATATCATCTTCAACTATAAGTTTATACCTGGCTGTATGCAAAATCAAAATTTCAAGCAAGAGTCGAAGGGGGGGGGGGCAATATTCACCTGAAAATCTGATACAACTATTACCCATATAAATAAGTATTCTGGTACATTTTTAGGTAAGTCACAAATCTTTAACATCATATTTATATTTGTATATGTCATTTTTGTACCCCGCTTTCGCGAAAGCGCGGGAACATTAAAGCCGGTTCATCTGTCCGTCCGTCCATCCGTCTGTCCGTCAGTCACAAAAACTTAAACCTTGTGCATAACTTTTGAATGGTAAGTGATAGGGCTTAGATACTTCACATGTGTATTCCTTGTGTCAAGACATTTCCATGGATACCAAAATTTTTGACCTTGTGACATTAACCTTGTACTTTGACCTTCTTATTAAAAACTTTAACCTTGACCATAACTTTTGAATGTAACGTGATAGGGCTTTCATATTACACATGTGTATTCCTTGTGACAAGACCTTTCCATGGATACCAATATTTTTGACTTTTTGACATTAACCTTGGACTTTGACCTACTTATCAAAAACTTTAACCTTGACCATAACTTTTGAATGAAAAGTGGTAGGAATTTCATGTTACACATGTGTATTCCTTGTGACAAGACCTTTCCATAGATACCAAAGTTTTTGACCTTGTGACCTTGACCTTTGAGCTCGACATACTTTTCAAAAAACTTTAACCTTGTCCATAACTTTTTAATGGTAAGTGATATTTCACTGTATTTTTTGAGAAAAGATCTTTACATGGATACCAAATTTTTTTACCTTGTGACCATGACCTTGGAGTTTGACAGACTTATCAAAAATTTTGTTAACAAATTTTGATAATATATGAGATATATTATGAAAACTTTAGAATGGGGGGTGTCTGTAAGCAATTCTTTAAAGACAAACAACCAAAAGCGGTGGACCACAATTCTTTGAATTTGATTTTATTCTCTATCTTTCGTTGTTCATGAGATTAGGATAAAAATTATATGAAAATAAGACCCCCTTCATTTTAACTTAAAAAATACAATCAAATTGAAAAAGACAATTAAATTGAAAAACAAATATCGCGCAAGATCAATATCGAATAATTCCATATTTGTGTTCGGAACGCTATAAAATGGAAAATACATGATGTTTGTTGCAGTATACCTTCCTGTATTATGTTGTGATGAATATCCTTTTATAGATGACACCCAAAGCTCTACATCTGGTACCACTTCACCTGAAAATATTGAACTAAGTAAGTCGAAATATAAAGATTGGAACTATATTTTTATGAACTTATGGAATAAATGTCTTAATCCGTGTGTTTAGAACGCGTATTCAACACACAGCAAGTTCAGTTATCGCACATAACCGCATTTTAAGCTGTAAATGCACTTGCTATGTGTTACATAACCGTTATCAAACACAAATTATGACATTTATTCTTCATATATGCAGCACAATTGTCGGTTTCATTGTTGTTTTCTGGAATCTAGTTTTTGCGGTAGAAAGAAGAGTGAAGGAAAAGGTAAAGTTAAACTTTACGTCACTGCGGGTTTTGTTTGCCGTCGTGACATGTTTCTGCATTGTTACGCCACAAGCGTTTACATACAGACATGCTCACGTTCCTTTCAGCAGTTTTATCTCATACATTGTTGTATGTATATTTAGAAGTATTGCCACTTAAACTACAACTGTCCCAAAAATAAGATTAGTTTCACTTAAGGGAGAGATCGTTACACTGCCACCATACAGTAGATGTATCTTCATTTTTCAACTTATCGATAGAGACTAGAGCGTATCGGGGTTTCATCATAACCAAACCACAAGTGAACAATTTATGTAATTCTTCAAACATACTTTTTTCTGAAAAACGATCGATAAAATAAAAGTACATTAATTTTGTACAGCATTTTTGTTTCAGTTGAACGTCAACTGTTCGATCTCAAAAAGGAACTGCTGCCTTTGAATTTTCGAGCAGCAGACATTAGTCTCCTACATTGACCTGAATTAAACTATGTTTGAAAGCATTGTAATTATACAATAAGTGGCTTGATTTGTGTATTGTTACGGGTATACAACACACAGTGAGTACATTATCGTAACCCGTTACATGTGATAAATGCACTTCCTGTGTATTATCTAAGTGTACTTCTGGTTTGATTGATTGATGTTTTTTTAATTTCGTGCGTTTCAATTTTAATTTTGCAATTGTTGATTATCTAAATTAATACATTTTCTTGTAATTTTGTGGACTTTTTCATATCTTAGAAAACTAAGTGCCTTAAGTATCTTAAGATCCTTTCCGAATGGATAAAATCCATCAGAGGGTTACTTTTATCTAGAATTTACCGATTTAAATCAACTGTGAACACCAGATTCGAGTCTATCTATTCAATTTGAAGACGTTTACATTTAAAGACCCTTTGGAAACACAGAGCTTAACATCCTCGAAGAAAATTATGTAATCACACCAGCAGACAAAGCCTCAAATAATTACACATTACTTGCAAAAAATCTTGTTAAAGAGTTGGGTTTAAATTCGACACCCGGAAATCCCAATTACACCCCCAATAAACCTTTCTGCCTCTGAAATAATAGATAACCACAAATCATCTCTCGCTTCCTTTTGCTTCGACACAAATAATTTAGAGTTAGATTTACCATACTTATACTGCATACCTAAAATGTACAAAAATCCGTACAAACAACGTTTCACTGGTTCCTCAAAAGCTGAAATTGAAGTCGTCACGCTTGTCATAGAGTGAGGTGTTCATGTGACCATCAGTGTCGTAGGACAACATTATTTCCAAATAGGATGCTGAATCATTTGTCTCTGTAGTTTCTTTGATTTCGAGCTCCGAAGGATAGATTCTGCTGAGGTAATCCGCGAATAATGGATTATTGATGGACAACACATCGTCTATGTATCTGTAAGTGAAGCTGAAGTCAGAAGCTAAGTATCTTTTACCTTCAGAGACCAAATATTGAATGAATTCTGCTTCGTACGAGTAAAGGAAAATGTCGGCAAGGAGTGGGGCACAATTGGTCCCCAATGGAATTCCGACAACTTGCTTGAAGACCTTTCCTCCAAACACCACAAAATGTTCTCGATCAGAACGTTTAACATCTGAATAATATCTGTTTCAGTGTACTCATTTTCAGAATCGGACTTTTCTTTTACAAAGAAGGTTTTGTCATAGTTAACAACATTAAATTTGTATTTGATATTGCCGTTCTTGTTCACCCATTACTTATAATTTTTGCGAGTCTTTCTTTCAATTCGCATCAATTTAGAATGTGGAGTTGTAGTGTAAAGTGTCGAAAAATCAAAGTTTTTAATCAAATGGACTCTACTAAAATGAGTGGATTTCAGATGTTATAAAAGTTCCTTCGAATTCTTTTAAAATCCACATCTGGTTGATACCAATGCGAGAATATACTGTCGAACAATATTTTTGAAGCCCAGATTTGATTTCAGATAAAACTTTGGTGAGTAAAATCGATACAGATTTGGTAGAACATTTTGAGGTAGTAAATTGAACCAATGCATACACTATGCTGTATAAAGCGTTGCATAATGTTAGTCCTATCGTTCAATAATCATTATTTTTTTCTGTAGAGTTTTGATACAGAGAAACCTTAATTTTCTCCACTATATTAAAATGTACTTTTTGGCGGGGAGTTTGGTACTGATTCTGGATTTTGAGTGAATAAATTCATGAATCACAAAGCGATATAAGCCCCCTTCCGGCAGTTAGCCCTGTCCTGAATCTCTGCCTTGACCTGTACTTCCACCAAAAAATGAATGCCCACATGAAATATGTGTATTAGAAATGGTGATAGAAATAGAAAATTTCATGAAATTTGCTAAGGGGCCATAACTTTTGTATAAACAGGTAAATCAAAACCCAGCTTCAACTTCTACATGTTCTACGCGGATGTAATAAAAGCATATAAGATCCCCATTTCCAGAATGATCAGTGACATTCTACATTGTGATTGAATGGCTGTCATCATCACCAAACAAGACATACTTACCTGATATGTACATCAAAATGTACATCGAGACAATCACCGAATGAGACAGGTTTCCATGGAGCGGTTGCGACGGGTGTTGTATGCAATCAGGAGACGCTGACTCTCCCCGGGCACCTGGTCTCACTTCGGAATTTTGTTTATTCCGAGGTTAAAACGAGGTTCGCAACCGTTCCTGTGGAAAATCCAAGGATTTTGCCTTGCCCTCTCGACTAAGAGACTGAATAACTGATGGGTACTTCTGTAATGTTTATCTGTATCATAATATAATGTATCCACATGCCAAATATCAGTTCAAAACATTTATCTATAATAACAGCCAAGAAAACTGAGAATTTCATGTAACTTGTCAAGTCCAGGGGGCCATAAGTCCTGTAAAAATGGGTCAGTCGACACCAAATCGAATTAGAGCTGTTAAACACTAAGAAGTATCGTATTCATATATAATTTTTTTTCAGTATGTGCAATAACATGGGAAAAAAGACCGGAAAACTGAGAATTTCATAAATTTTGCTAAGTCTAAGGACCATAACTCTTGTAAAAAGGGGTTAATCGAAATGAAAAACCAACTTGATCTGTATCACACTATGATATATTCACATATCAAAAATAATTTCAATATCTGCAATACCATGGAAGAAAAGTCCGGTAAGCTGAGAATTTCATGAAAGGAATAGGTGCGGTAACCTGCCATTTCGGCCCTATTTTCAAAGTTGTTCATTTATCCATTATATTCTAGTTTATAAAATGCCAAATGTATGGTGAATCCAATTCAGGTTAGCCTGGTTTTTTTCACAGTCCTATACTGAATAATACGTCACTCAAAACGTCTTAAAACGTTAAAATCATTGAAAATATCAATAAATGAATCATGAAATCAATTAGCGCTTTATGATCAGGCCTGCCCATGAACATTTTTGTACGAATCGATGGATTTCCGATCGGCCTTTTAATTTGCATGAAAAATATCATGAACGAGGCCAGGAGCGTAGATGAATTTTGAAGATTTGTGTGTATAATGCGATGATTTGTCTTTGTTTGTTCAGGGCAAATGATAACTAACTAAGATGATAACTAACTAAGATGCAAATGACGTCAGAACATGACGTCATACATCAAGCGCGTGACGTTACGAGGGCTCAAAATTAAGACGCGGTATTTTCTGAAACATTCAACATTGCAAAAAGTGGTAATTGATAATTCGTTTATCAAAAGCATTTTTTGTCGAAATTATAGGGCCGATATGAGGGGTTAGCGTACCTTGTCCTTTGCTTAGCCCAAGGGCCATAACTCTTGTAAAAAAGAAAGAATCATAGCCAAACTCGAACTGAATCTGTATAATACTAAGATATATTCATATATCAAAAATTATTTCAATATCTACAACAACAGCAAAAAAAAAAAGTCCGGAAAGATGAGAATTTCATGAGATTTTCTTAGTTTAGGGGCCATAGCTCCTGTAAAAGTTGGTCGATCGAAACAAAATTCAAAATTGTTCTATATGACACTAAGAGGTATTCACGTTTTAAAAATAAAAAAAAAATACTCACATTCCGAAAAATAGTTCAATATTTGCAACAACAACGAAAAAAAAGTATGGAAGACTAAAGTGTGACAGACAGACGGACAGACAAACGGGGTAGAAACTATAGTCCCCTGCGGCGAGCCGATAGGGGACTAGTTACTGAGAGAAATTAACGCAGCAAACGACGGTATGATGGGAGTTTAATTCTGGAATCTTTTCTCCCGTTTAGAGTACATTTTTAAATAGCTATATATTAAGTAATTTGTCCCTTTCTATCAAAGAAAGGAGGGGATCTCCAACAACACTCGGTTGCAGCACCCACACCAAGTCAACAAATCACCGAATGCAAAAACACAGAGCAGACACTCAAAGAAAGAGACAAAAGATGGACAAGGAACATCAAAGACCACACATAAACCAACGATACCGATGGGCAACCGTTGCCGACTTAGGATGGCCATCTTCAAGAAATGAACCCTTATTATCTTGACATTCATGGCTATAATTATGCTTAATTACCAGATAAAATTAATCAAAGTTTGGTTCTTTGCAGCGATATACTCCAAAACAGATTTTGGTATCTAAGCTCAAATGTGATGTATAGAGATAAGGAGTTGATTCACAACGATCTCAGCAGAAGAAACATACATGAGACAAACAAGAGCCCTAAGGGGGCCACATCGGTTACCTGAGTTGCAAACAAAAGAATGATAGATGACAATTTGGTGGAGGCCCTTGATGGTACTTGCTTCGTTTAAGATTTCGTGAAATTATGAGCATCAGTTTTGCAGGTGTCGAAAATGAGTCGGCCAATCAGAGCCCTCGATGACCATTTTTAAGAGCCAATTAGCAAGAAAAACAGAAACTTTGAAGAAGATCATGAGTACTTGCTTTCTGAAAAATTCCGCGAAATTCTGTGCAGCGGTTGCAGAGGAGAGGTTGAATATATGTTAGCAATGACAAATATGGATAATGACCATATCCCTGTATACAGCACAGAATCGATAATTCAGAAAATCAGAAAACGAAGGCGTACAAAATCAGGATAAAACAGGAGCCAAAGCCGCTTCAATTCGGTAGAACTGCAAATCCGGTTACTTCCATTTCGGAAGACATAGAGTACAATCTTTGGTTGGATGGTTCAAATTGTCTATGACAGAATATCATCCACCATTCTGGAGAGTGGGACATCATAGTGTATGACGAGTTCCCCATATCGACCGTAGAACTTCCTCAGTGACGAAGTTAGTAGGTCACAAATATATCCCTGACTGAGAAGCTTATCTAAAAGACGCCTAGCTCGAAATCAGAACCCTTGGCGGCCACATTTGTTGATTGTTCGGCACAAAAAAAAGACCACAACCTTCAGTGTTTGCTTTGTATAAGACTTTGTCTGCTTGCTTCGCTTCCTGTAAGGTTTCGTGAAATTTTCAGCAGCGTCTGGTGAGGAGAGGTCGAAAATGGATAAGCTAGTAAGAGCCCTCGTTGGCCATATTTGTTGACCGATTTGCACGAAAAACACAAGCTTGGTAGATGACCTTGAGTACTTGCTCCATGTTAGGTTTCTTGAAAATCAGTGTTGCGGTTTCAGAGGAAAAAACGAAAATGCGTCAGCCAGTCAGAGTCCTCAGCACGAAAACACAAACTTGGTAGAGTACCTCAAGTACTTGCTACCTTTAAGGTTTCGTGAAATTCTGTGAAGCAGTTGCAGAGCCCTCGGTGACCATATTTTGTTGACTGATCGGCATGTAAAACACAAACTATATATGGGACCTTGGGTACATGCTTCCTGTAAGTTCTGTGCAGTGATTGCAGAGGAGAAGCCGATATAGTTCAGCCAATCAGAGCTCTTGGAGGCCATTTTTGTTTACCTATCAGCATAAAAAAAACCCAACAAAATTTGGTAGAGGACCTTGAGTACTTTCTTCCTGTAAGATTTCATGAACTTCTGTGCTGCGGTTGCACAGGAGAAGTCAAAATTGTGTAGGCCATTTAGAGCCTTCGGCGGCCATATTTGTTGACCGATTGGCACGACAAACACAAACATGGAAGGGGACATCAAGAACATACTTCCTGTAAGGTTTCGTGAAATTCTGTGCAGCGGTTGCAGAGGAGATGTCGAAAATGTGAAAAGTTTACTCCGGAGGGAAGATGGACGGACAACGGACGGTGTGCTATGACAATAGCTTGATCTTTGCTCAGGTGTGCTAAAAGGTAATGAGACAGAAAAGGTAATTCGACAAAAAAAGGTAATGAGACGAAAAATGGTAATGAGACAAACAGGCAATGAGACTAAACAGGTAATGAGACAAAAGGTAAGAGACGGACGGAGAAAAAGAGAACACAGACATCATTATACATGAAGGCAACAATGTTGCAAAGCTACTTCTTAATCGTTATACAATGGTGATTTTAGAAGCTTCCTTAAGGAAGCCGTATTTTTTCGCAAATCTGCCCTTTAATTGACTGAAGTTAACTTTCTAACCTTGATGAATGTGTTTTATACATACGAGGACAATCATGCGTCAGTGTTATTGCTTATTCATACAGAGTGAAGACTTCTTTTGTATGCTTTTTATCCTTTTCATTTGAAGTTAACAATCAATTAATTTCAAGACCCCGCTCTTATTTCCTGCATGCCGGTTTTTTTTTAAAGCTCAACATTTGTTTCATGAAAGTTATTCTTCAAATATGTATCACTGACGAGTGTTAAGTATCCGAAACGTGCATGTCTGGTCCATGCTGTAAATTTATCTGCTTTTAAATGATGTCAATGAATTTGAAGACCTTTAACATATGTACCACTTGGTGAGTTTCACTGCTAGTGGACCAACCAAGTTCGATTAATCCCGGTTGGTTGATTCTTCAAACGCATTCGAAAATGTCTGTTTACAAAATTTTCTTACATTTCTGAAACCTGGGTCCTGTAGCATTATATCCCAGCCGTCCTGCTACGTCTTTGGACATAATTTCACAGATGTTGATTGTATTTTATTGATTACATGTAGATTGAGGACCACTGACGAGGGTTCATTACCCGAAACGTGCATGTCTGGTCCATGCTGTAAATTTATCTGCTTTTAAATGATGCTAATGAACTTGAAGACGTTTAACGTCCAAAATATCTTCTTTCACATGTAATGCAATACATTCAATTTTTAGTGTGTTTTAATTGAGCGAATTACATCTGCTATGTACATTTTATTTCTTTTCATCCTCGGGTCTTAAATCAAATCGGTTCTTATAGGGACTACTACATAGGCACATCCGTGAGTGCATCGATTGGTTCATATCAAATGGCCACCGGTAGCATATTTTTAAGCTTCCATAGAAAGCTGATTGACTCATTTAGAATAGGTCTTAATTATAAAAAAAGAAGCCACCCTGAAGAATTTAGCATTTTGTGTTCAAAATACTTACTGCTCGGTCTTGTTCCAATGATCTCAATTGCGTCTATTTCCACGTACATTCGAGCTAGAGTACAGTCAACAGTGATGTGAAGGATGTCCGTTGGATAATCTGTCTTCTATAATTGATAAAACTTGAGTTAACCATTCTAATATATTAAATGAAAGGTCATTGTATTTAAATATTTGGTTTACGCCCGTGGATTTGTATTTTTGGGAAAAAAAAAAACACAGAACTCGTTTTTCCATTAAAAAAGAAAACATCCAGGTGTCCAAAATTCTAAATTAATGACATATATCAGCATCTATCACATTTAATTACATTAAATACATAGACCATTCAATACCTACACCATTATTTGTATTATTTTCTACAATACCTTTATCTTTGGTGAAAATATTCTGCTGGTCGTGATTTGCTGTACGTGTGAGGTTTTCCAGACTGTTTCCCATAGTCCAGAGGGATTTAAGAATTTGATCTCTTTGACTCCTCCTGCGTTATATGTCTCGTAGATATTGACTTTGTCTACGTAAAGTGTTTCTGCAAATCCCACCTGCAAAAAAAAAACCCCAAAAACTGAACAACATGTGAACATGTGACTGTCTAATTGGATTACCGGAAAATGAGCTTTCATTTATGAAAGGATTTGTATCATTTTCAAAACGTCTCTATTTAACACAAATTACTTATTCCATGTCAAACGTATGATTCCATAAAGAGTACCTCAATATATTGGTTTGCAGTTAACTGATTAGGGGATTGTGCCCATGTATTCACTTTATCACCATATGCGGGATAGACATTGGCTTTTCCGATGACTTGATTCGCTGACCAACTGGAAATAAAAGTCAAGAATAGCATTTGTATAAAAAAAATGATGTTTAGTCTTCTTTACAGGCACATTTGGTGTAAATCATCTAGGGATATGTTCATATATGTTAAAAGGCCGGGTTTTTTTTTACCAAGAGGTAATTAATATGCACACCTGAGTAATCTTTAGCTTGGTAGGCGTGATAAACGCGGCGTCTGCTGACCAGTGATATCCCTAGAGACGCAAGCGGTTTGTGACATCAAAGACATACCGACAGGTATACTTGATTATGCTAATAAGATATACCACAATTTTACCTATTTGAAGCTGTCAATCAAAAATTGAGAGGGTTATAAAGGATACATAGGACCAATCAGACTGTTATTAGAGATGTTAACCCTACAGCGGTTAGCGAGGAAATGACAGAAAATTTCTCTGTCCTCTTTTATAGTCCCTACCCGGCCTTTAAGTGTTTCACTTAAAATTAGTGCTTTTCCATACTTGTTTTATTAACCCAGTAAAATATGCATTTGTAGACATGATAGATGAATGGACGTACGAATCATCTTGTATTACTTTACATCTACTTTTCTTTACGGGGATCATATAAAGCATATGGTTTCCCTCTTTCCAGAATGATCAATGACATTCTGGATTGCGATTGATTGTCTTTCAACATAACTAACAAGACGCCTTTACCTGATATGTACATCAAGATGTACATCGAGACAAACACCGAATTTGACAAGTTTTCATAGAACTGTTGCGACGTTGTTGCATGCAAAGAGGAGACACCGACTCTCCCCGGAAACCTGGTCTCAATTCGGAATATTGTTTGTTCCGGGGTTTGCAACTGTTCCAATTGAAATTGTTATGATTTTTGCCATGCCTTCTCGACTTTGAGACTTGATAATGGGTAATTCATTGATGTTTATTTCGATTATTTAAAGACAGTATGAAATGTATCTTATTGATAAAGCATTACTTACACAAGGTAAAGGAACCTACCTTCCTGAGTTATATTGAGACGAATATCCTCTGACAATCGACACCCAAAGTGAAACCTTTTCGGCATTTGTAGAAACTAAAAAAAAACAACAAATAAGTCCAAAATATGAAATCAAGAACAAAATTAATTGGATAGTTGAAATGAGTTAAAGGCGATCCTGACGAAAATCTCAACAGCACTCACAATTGAGAATGTAAAGACAATCTGTGAAGTACGATTGTCGTGCCCCAATATTGAAAAACGAGAACCAAACGTTTTGTTTGTCTTTCTATATTCGTCAACACTTCAACTTTGTTATTGGAAGCTGATATCTAACGGTGACAGCAGTATTTAGCCCTGGATTCCATGCCGAATTTCGTGCACACAATAATTGGTCAGCAGAAAAAAATAGTCTTTGTAATTCAATTGTTTTAGGGGACGACCTTTTTGATTTCCATAGAAAAAAAGAAACGTTTTGACCTAAGTATAAGCATTATAATGCAAAACAGACTGGTATAACTTTAAAGGAGCTGATCAGATAAGGCGTAAAATCTGCCCTGAAAAAGTGGAATTTTCAAAATAGGAACTTCTAGAAAATTCTTTCTCAAAATGGATGCCATTTCTTACTTTCATCATGATCAGCAACTAGATAAGATTTATGGTGCATCGTTTTCCTAAATCTTGGGGCAATATAAGTCTTTTTTTCTATAGAAAACAATGAAAAATGGAAACGTTTTTAAAACATTGCCCCCTCCCCAAGCTACAGAACGTCACTTTTACAGAAGATGTATATCACTAATACACATCTTTTGATAAAGTGGGGTTCTGTAACCAGGGTGAAAAGATGCCCAAAGACGAAAATATGCCCCAGAGACGAAAAGCTGAAAAAGGGAGGATGGGGGGCTTTTTACGAATCTGTATTTTAGGCCATAATATAAGAAAATTTTCATTTTTCCCTTTTAAAGTTATCTATTTATTTATTCTAAACATGCTCACATGAAATGCACAAGATTTTGAAATGAAATAAACAAGATCGTGCTGTGGGTTTTTTTCTACATAGTGTGTATTTTGCGGTAAAATGCCTACTTTATACATAATTAATACAAAATATAACCGTATTCTAGATTCAAGATTTTAAAATTTATGGATAAAGTTGAGAGCAGTCTTTTAAATCTGATTTCTAGTATCTTGTTTAGACAATAACTATGATTTTAAGTTGATAGATAACCATATCATCCAGATCGTTCTAAATTTTCAACATTTTTTTTATCGATATTAGCTTCTTTTCAACATGGCTACCCCTACTCTTTGCACTGTGATTTAAGTATCTAGAAATAAGTTTACCAAAATAAAAATTGTATGAGGAATCTCCAAATACCTTACATTTTAGTAATCATCAAGTTTTTCTTGCGTATAGAGCATTGTTTAGAAGAAATACTCGGTGAGATTCAGGGCTAAATACAACCCTTATCTTATCAGCTCCTTTTGATGGGATCAGGTATGGGTATCAATATTTTGAAAGAATGTTCTAAAAAAAATTCCAATTTCAAACTTTGCTGATTCGCTTATTCAACGCCTTATATTATCCTCCTTCCTGAATGAAGGTGCGTCATTGGTCACGATTCAGGACTATTCTTGCGCATCTCCTGTTTTAGCACACATTGAGCTCGAATTATACAGATATTTCAATTTAATATTGCCAATGTAGCATTTCTGACTCTATTGAATTCATTACATTCCAAAAAAACTGATAAGTTTCAAAGTTTGTTCTAAACTGAAATATGTACACAAACACTCAGATACACAAATTTTACACTTGATAAAGGCCAAGGGGCCGAGAATTTATGTATCTGAGTGTTTGTGTTTTTATTTGTTATCATCCCTTCCCTCTGGAAGAAATATTTGAATCTACTGAAATATGTAGTTTCTTTGACTTCAAGCTCTGAAGGATAGATTCTGCTAACTTAAAGTAATCCGCGAATTTTGGATTATTTATGGACAGCACATCGTCTATATATCTGTAAGTGAAAATTAAGGCAGAAGGTAAATAACTTTTCCCTCCAGAGACCAAAGATTGAATGAATTCAGCTTCGTACGAGTAAAGAAAAATGTCGGCAAGGAGTGGAACACAATTGGTTCCCATTGGAAATCCGACAATTTGCCGGAAGACCTTTCCTCCAAACACCACAAAAATGTTGTCGATAGGGAAGTTTAACATCTGAATAATATTTGTTTTAGTGTACTAAGTCTTATTTTTAGAATCGGACTTTTCTTTTACAAAGTCGGTTTTGTCATAGTTAACAACAATAAATTTATTTTTGCGATTGCCGTTCTTGTTTGTAAATACATAACTGATAATAATTTTTGCAAGTTTTTCTTACAATTTAGAATGTGGGATTGTTGTGTAAATTGTCGAAAAATCAAAGGCCTCGATTGAATGAATTCTATTGAAGTGTGTGGATTAGTTCCTTCGAATTCTTTAAAGGTACACATGGTTTCGCAGGGATAAAACTGTCAATAATGAAGTTTTACCGTAAATAGCTTTTAAGGTAGAGTATCCCTCTGGTCAGAATTGCAGGTATTTTTTTTGCCTGGATAGCCTACTTTTCCTCTTCAGAATATTGTTCAGATTATCAAACTAATATAGTTTTGGGGAAAGAAACTATTATAGTTACATTTTATCTCCTCTAAATAGGAATTTTTTCTTACTTTTCCCATAGGTCCAATGTCAAAGTTCAAACGGCTGAGTACCCGGTTTAATAATCAAACCACGAACAATATTTTGTTTGTATATCAGGTTTAACATAAGCTTTGAATATATGGAAATGAAAATTTTGTAAAAATTGTTATTTCGGAAATATGAGCATTTCAGACCTGAGCGATACTCTACCATTAGTAATACCATTTGAACATCTATATATAACTTTTAGGTCAAAAAACTTTTGTCCAGACGGACACTAGGCTTGGTACTTGACCAATCTACAGTCTTGTACAAGCGCATCCTTGAGACTTGCACTCTGACTGACTGTGACGACGGGACTCCATGACGGGCCCTGTCCAAACCTCTTTAGAGAAGACAGGGCCTCGACCACCTGTCCTCTCTGAATGTCAGTCGGACTCCTCGGGTGATTACATACATGAGCTCGTTACAGCCGGCAGAGCACGGACTGTATTAAGCATGCCATCTTTTTATATCCATCTTCATTATACCCCCGCAAACGAAGTTTGGGGGTATATAGGAAACACCCTGTCCGTTCTTCTGTCCGTCTGTCCGGCCG
This sequence comes from Pinctada imbricata, assembly GCA_033119305.1. Lineage (NCBI taxonomy): Eukaryota > Metazoa > Mollusca > Bivalvia > Pterioida > Pteriidae > Pinctada > Pinctada imbricata. Next base: position 57,354,545 of record VSWD01000005.1, read on the forward strand.
TCCATCCGTCCTGTTAAGAAGTTCTTAAAGCAAATAACTCTTTGAGTATAAGTGATAAGGCTTGCATATTTCATGCATGCATTTACCATAATAAGTACTACGTTTTGAAACCATGACATTTGACCTAGTGACCTTGACCTTGAACTTTGACCTTATAGTTGTATTTTGGTTAAGAAGTTCTTAAATGAGTTAAAGAAGATCCTGACGACAATCTCAACAGCACTCACAATAGAGCACGAAATTTAAAAACATCGACGGACCCCTAGTAAGCTAGAGGTGGAACCAGGTACCCGGGAGGAGTAAGCATCCCCTGTTGGCTAGCCGCACCCGCTGTCGATGTTTATGAAGCATGGAAATGAAAATATATAAACTTCATGCACTGTCTGACGTAATGTCTATATAGAAAGTGCTATGGCGACAATGTCAGGGAAGTATATTCCAAACACTTACTGTCAAACCCCTCGCGGGGAACTTTTTAACGAGCTCCACACGGCAACGGGCATAAGTGTGACACAAATGAGTTAAAAAAGATCCTGACGACAATCTCAACAGCACTCACAATAGAGCACGAAATTTAAAAACATCGACGGACCCCTAGCAAGCTAGAGGTGGCCGGACCAGGTGCCCGGGAGGAGTAAGCATCCCCTGTTGGCTAGCCGCACCCGCCGTCGATGTTTATGAAGCATGGAAATGAAAATATATAAACTTCATGCACTGTCTGACGTAATGTCTATATAGAAAGTGCTATGGCGACAATGTCAGGGAAGTATATTCAAAACACTTACTGTCAAACCCCTCGCGGGGAACTTTTTTACGAGCTCCACACGGCAACGGGCATAAGTGTGACACAAATGAGTTAAAGAAGATCCTGACGACAATCTCAACAGCACTCACAATAGAGCACGAAATTTAAAAACATCGACGGACCCCTAGCAAGCTAGAGGTGGGACCAGGCGCCCGGGAGGAGTAAGCATCCCCTGTTGGCTAGCCGTCGATGTTTATAAAGCATATTTTTTTTTCACATGTAAGTGATAGGGCTTTCATATTTCATACATCCCCATAATAGACATTTTTCGTTGTGACGGCTTTGCACTTCGAATTTCGTACTTCACACTTCGAACATTGAAGGTTCAGTGTCGAAGCTGCCGTTCACGCATAAACTAATAAGCGGAGTCATCTACACTTTGATAAGTACATGTATACTCAATGGAATTGGTCTATTGGACCTAATGTACTACTGGCGCGTTTTTTTTTTCGGCAAACCACTTATAGAATTAAAGTGCGATGTGCGAAGTTCGTCACGGTGAAAAAAGTATATTAAGTACATGTCCTACATTTTGATACCAAGACATTTGACCTAGTGATCTTGACTTTGAACTTGTAGTGATATTTTGGTTATGAATATCTGTTCAAGTATAAGTGATAAAGCTTAAATAAAGCTATCTGATTTGAGAGACGGTAAGTACTAAACGTACTTTGTGCAACGAAACAAGACATTTAAACAGGGCACAGTATAAAACATTGACGCGGCGCATTTTCTATTCAAAATAAATCAACAGATCACGGAGATTAATTCGAGAATATTATTTTTTAGGATATATTTTTATGCAACTGTTTTTAATGCGAAGCGAGATTACTTTTAATTAGTTAGTTGTCAATACTAGATAATACTTGCAACAGTAATATACGGATGAAGTAGTTCTGATAATTACATGCGCCGCTTCTATATAAATGTATGTTATTTATTTATATTCTTCAGCTTCTTATCAATATCAAAAGTCAACAATCGTTGAAAGGTAATTAAGTATAATATGGTTAAAGACCTCACAGTTATTGTAATATTGAATGTTGACGTCTGAAAGATCTACAGTTGGCATTGGTTGCCCATTGGTCTCGTTGGTTTATTTGTAGTCCTTTGTGTTTGATGTTTCTGTGTAAGGGTGAAACGTTTACCAAATTTCCTAAACGTGTACACGGAAGGCTGTAAACGAAACGTAAACGTTTAAACGCTTCTTTGTATTTCTAATGTGAAAAGTGATATCCACTAGCATTCATTTGCAGACATGGTAATAAATTGACATAAATATGACTTAGTTACGCTTGACTAGATCAAATTCGCAATTTTAATACAACATGCTGATGTTTCGTAAAGCAATAAAACTGTCAAAGATTCAAATATCAAACTGTTATTTTCAAATGTGTTTGAACAATTCCCACAATTCAAAAGTGCAAGTTAGTTACAAAAACAGTAACTCGTGGAAGGTTGGACACCGGACCATCAAGAGAAAGCATAGGCGGAGAAATAGACGAAGTAATAGACTGCAATGACGGAGAAAGAGACGGTTGCGGCGGTGTCAATTTTGAGATATCGGCTTTTTCTATATAACAGGATTAGATTGATTCTCAGACAGATTTCCTTCCCGTTTTAAGCGTTTGTTTAAAGTTTGTCCAGTGTGTTTGAATCAAGGATGCATACATAACTCCGACAGCACATACATGAACATTTCGTACTTACGTTAAATGAAGAATCAATTGACTGACTTCGCGACTTCAGGAAATCAATACAAGTATTGAATTTTTAGAGTAATATTAACGATATAAAAGAATATCTTTTTATTGTATGTACACTAGTCCGTGTACACGTTTAGAAATTATGTAAACGTATACATTCAAAAAACGAAACGACTCCGGGTACACGTGTAAACGTTTCACCCTTATTTCTGTGTTGTGCGCTGACGTTCCTTGTCCCTTACGCGTCACTTTCTGTGCTTGTCTGCTTTGTGTTTTTGCATTGGGTGTTTTGGGGTTTTGCTGTGGGTGCTGCAACCTGGTGTTGTTGGAGATCCCCTCCTTTGTTTAACAATAATGGTAGAATTGGAGATCGACGATTAACATGCTGACAGAGATTTGAATAATGTGAAAAAGAAATAAAAAAAGGGTCAACAGCTGACAAAGATTGTAGACTTGTAGGTCGACGGTTTCCAGGACGACAACTGACAATGATTGCAATATCGAATGTTGACGGTTGCCAAGTCGCCAGTTGACAGTGACCGAGGTAAGGTAAATGTAGAAGGTAGATAGTTGACAAAGATTGTTATATATAAGGTCGACGGTTGAAAGGTCAAGAGTTGATAATTATTGTGAAATTGAAGGTCGACATTGACGGTTGACAGGTTGACAATGGACAGCGATTGAAATAAGGTAAAAAAAAGAGAAAATAATGATAAATCGCAAGCGATATAAGTCCCCTACCGGCATTAATCCATGTCATTCAATTCTGCCTTGACCTGTACTTACATCAAAAGATGAATCCAACATCAAAATGAGTTCAATATGTGCATTAGGAAAAGGTCTGGAAAACAGGAAAATTAAATAAAATTTGCAATTAGATCATACCTTTTGTAAGAACAAATAAATCAAACCCAACTTCAACTTATTCTTAATCATTCTATAATGTATCTGCATACCAAAAATCAGCTCAATATCTACAACAACAGACACGAAAAGACTGGAAACTGAAAAGTTCATAAAATTTGCTATATTCAGGGGCCATAACTTCTGTAGAAATGAGTCAATCAAATTGAAACACGAGCTAAATTTGCATCACACTGAGATATATTCACATGCCAAAAATGGTTTAAATATCTGCAATACCATGACGAAAAGTCCGGAAAATCATGAAATTTGCTAAGCCCAAGGGCCATAACCATAATAGGTCAATCGAAACCAACTTGATCTGTATAACACTAAGATGTAATCACATATTAAAACTTATTCCAATATCTTAAACAACAGCCGAGAAAAGTCCGGAAAACCGAGAATTTCATGAAATTTGCTAAGTGCAGGGGCCATAACTCTTGTAAAATATGTCAATCGGAACCAAATTCAAACTTGAGCTGTATAACACTATGATATATTCACATAAAAAAATGTTTCAATATCTGCAATACCTTGGAATAGAAATCCGGAAAACTGAGAATTTCATGAAATTTGCTAATTACTAGTAGTTTTCTTTAGCTAGCAATGAAGAATTATTCAATCATTGGTGATAATTGTTTAATTGCCTAACCATTGCCTAGCAACAAGTGGGTTATTCAACTGCTCCTCGGGCTACGCCCTCGGAGACAGTAGAATGACTCTTACTTACTCCATGGCATTTGACCTTGTTGCCTTGACCTTTGATCTTCTTTTAAACTATAAGGGGTAGGGCTTTGATATTTCACATATTTATTCCTTATGACTAAAGCTTTCATTTAATACCATGACTATTGACCTAGTGACCTTGACCTTTGACCTACTTTTGACCTTTGAGCTACTTTTAAACTATAAGGGGTAGGGCTTTGATATTTCACATATATTTTCCTAATGATGAGAGCTTTCATTTGAGATCACGACTTTTTACCTAGTGACCTTGATCTTGACCTACTTGTTAACTATAAGGGATAAGGCTTTGATATTTCACATGTAGATTCCTTACGATCAGAGCTTTCATTTGATACAATGATTTTTGACCTAGTGACCTTGACCTTTGACTTACTTTTTAACTGTAAGAGATACGGCTATGACGTTTAACATATAGATTCCTATGTCATAAATGAATCCGTTGAGAGAAAAACGTCCCGGGGGGGGGGGGTATAATTCGTCCCTACTATTACTTTTCTTTATCGTTCATTAATTTCTCTTTTAAGATTATTATAACACCGATTGTCGATTCTTTTCGTCCAACCTGTTATCCGTCCGCCATGTCGTTTTGTTTTGCTTCAGTACTATCCTTATGCAGTTAAGTTCTTACACGTGATCGCAATCGGTTTTCTACGGAGAAAAGTAGGTTATATTAGGGTACCTATTTTATGAGCAATAATTGATCATAGCTCGGTAGTGAGGGCATACGTAGACAGCAAGTTTCTAATTTCTAAGTATGATAGACTCGTTTGCGCTAAAATTTTGACAAAAAAATAATTGATTCATGGTTTGATATTGACGAGACCTACATGTAGAGTACCTTTAAAATCCACACCTGGTTAATACCGTTTCGAAAATAAATTGTCGAATAATATTTTTGAAGTCCAGAGTTGATTTCAGATAAATTTTTGGTGAGAAAGATCGATACAGATTTGGTTGAACATCTTGAGGAACCAGTGATGAAACGTTGTTTGTACGGATTTTTATGCACTTTATGTATACAATATAAGCATGTAAACGTCTTCAAATTGAATAGCATCATTTAAGAACAGATAAATTGGCAACGTGGACCAGACATGCACGTTTCGGTTACTTAACCCTCATCAGTGATCCTAATTCTAAACAATTTTATATGCCAAAAAGTATGAAAGTTACTATGTCGAAAAAGTGTACCGAAAAACGTAGCAGGATGGGTGGGATATGATGCTACAGAACCCACGTTTTAGAAATTTCAAGAAATTTTGATAACAGAAATTTAGAATGCGTTGAAGAAACGATCAACCGAAATTAAGTCGAGCATGGTAAATCTAAATTGTTTGTGTCAAAGCCAAAGGAAGCAAGAGCTGATTTGAACAGACACAACCAGTTTATTGTGTAATCTTAATTATACGTACTGATGGAAACTTGAGTTGAAGAAATAATTTCTTAGATATTTTGCTATTTTACGTACCTGGTAGACATTTACATGAAGAAGCATCTAGTTGTGATAATGAAGAATTGAGCGAATCCACATCAAACGTTACTTTTTCAAACGACCTGGTTGCAAAAGTTTCGTATTCATCGACTCTTTTCTCTAGAGTTGCTATCTTCAAAGAAAAATCCCTTTCAATTGCTGAGACGTTTTTCATCGTAGCTGTCTTTAAGCTTTGAAGAATAGTTTGGAGTTCATTCTTGAAATAGTTGCCGCTTCCAATTTTAGCGGATATGTTCTTTAAATCAAGCGATATATCTCTTAAGACGTTTAAACATTCTACCTGAAATTGAGTAGGTATGTATATCGTAATATCCTCCGAATTTGTGTCGCATCTTACGAATATGACACAGGTAACTACAAGGAGAATTTCACACAACGTTCTCATGCTGAAGCGATGTTCTGATTTCCTTAGTAATCTGCATGTACAAGAATAATGCTATCAACCTTGGATAACTATCTATTTATATGATGGTGTGACATCAATTGATAAGAAACGGCAGCTACATTTCTTGGTTCTATAATGCGCATACGCATATTTGACAAGATGTATCCACAGACACCAGATTCCTGGAAAGATCATTAAGAGAAGGGAAACGGGCGTTTAAGATGGGGTTTTAATTTTTTTCTAGGAATCTAGTGCCTGTTAATGTATCACCGAATAATAAGAGTGCTCGATCTAAAAACAATAAGAATCTTGTCAATGTTTTATCTAATACTATACAATTATGGACTTTTAACTCAGTGTATATGATGTGATATGCAATAGAAGAGAAAGCTATAAAAAAACTATAGAAAAATATAAGGTACAGCTTAATTTGTTGAGCTACCGAAGTCTTTTCTTATCAGTTATCAGCAAATATAAATAAAATGAATGGCTTTCAAAAAAGAACTTTGCATTTGTCAAAACTGTATTAGAAATAGCAAACAGTGTATTTATTTACAATATCTTTTCCGTTGATGTTTACAGGTACATGTTACTGTGAAAAAAGTATTAACAATTATATCAGCCGTGAACTAGTAAGATTTCTTTGGTACCGAAAGGAATGTAAGATACCGAAAAAATGTGACAAGCAAAACACCGACAGACAATAGACAACATACACTTGATAACCAACTTTCATATGCATGACTTATCCAAAAAAGAAACAGTTTGATTATTTTTCTGTACCATTTGTAATACTATTGGCTAAAATCTCATTTGATTAAAGGTACTTTTAATTGCAAAATCTGGACAATTGATGCTATGGTATCTAAATGTAAGCAAACAATGATAAATGCGTCAGCAATGTAATAATTAAGGCTGTAAACATAGATTATTCGGAGGGCAAAGGAGAGTGAACTACTTACGAAATAGTACATGTTTCCCGCAGAAAAATAAAAGATGTATAATGATAGCAATTTTGGATGTTAAACGTCTTCAAATTCAATTGCATCATTTAAGAACAGATAACTCTGAGCATGGATCAGACATGTACGTTTCGGGTACTTAACCCTCGTCAGTGATCTTCAATCTAAACAATATTAAACGTCTTCAAACAATGTAATATGACAAAAGAGTGTGAAAGATATCTCCAAAAATATACCGAGAGATTTAGCAGAATGAATGGGATATGTGCTAAAGGACCCATGTTTTAGAAATTTCAATAAATGTTAACGTAAAGAACAGAAATTTTCGAATGCGTTGAAGAAACGATCAACCGAAGTTGATCGAACTTGGCTACATGTGCCCTTGGGGACTCAGAACAAATCATGGCGACAACATACATGTGCACTTCATAATCAAATTTTACTTCGGAATCGAAAAATTCTGTCTTTCTCCCGATTCGTTCCGAATTATTTGTGCAATAAGTTAGACAATGCATTAATATTTTTGATATTGTAATACATAGATACAACTCAAGGTGAACCTTTGAACAGCTTCCAAGAAAACAGAATACAAAGCATTAACAAAAAGTATGACATGACTCGTCGTTTATTAACTTAGTTTTCCGTTCATGTCAGGTAATATGATAGAATGTGCTTGGCAGACAGTGACGTAGCTTTGTCTAAGTTGAGTTAATGCTTTTCGTACTGGTCTTGAGTGGTCTAGATCAGTGTACTGGTTGGGGTTCAGCACAATTTTGCCTATTGCTCGCACTCAATCTAAAAGTGTTCTCACTACCTTTGGATACTTTTCGATACAAACGAATTTGAAGTTTTAGGAGCATGGAAATGATATTTATACTAATCGTGCAACAACCCTATCCCACCACCCCATCTCCAAACCAATCCGTATCTTTTTTCTTTCAATTTCCCCGCCTCTTTAACTAATATTGAAAGTCTCCTTTTTTATAAGCTAACATGAGCGGGGTGTCATAGCGCGGTGTCCGTCGTCCGTCCGTCCATCCATCGCCCGTCCGTCGTAAACTTTTCAAATTTGCTACTTCTTCTCAAGAACCACTGAAGGGATTTTGATGAAACTTGGAAGGTATGAATTACTCATGGCCCCCTACAAGTGTTGTTGTTTTTCGTCCGGATTTGTCAATAGGTGGCGCCACCACAGGAGGTCACAACGGGTACCTTTCTTTGACAAACTTTTTCTTCAGATATCGACATATCGACAAACCGAAAGCATCTGGATGGTCTTGAAGGATGTCTTAACAATTGGTGATGTTTTTGGTTCCAGTCCGAAGTCAAATTTTTGACGCGTTTTCACGTCTTTTTGGACTTTGTCAGAAATGCTCATTTTTAACTGTTTCTTTGACTAACTCTATAAAATTGTGGTTTTTGCCCTCATTTAGTGCATGTTTGTAATATTTAAATTACTTTTTGCCTTGATAAAGTATTACATTACATGCTATCATATTCTTTTTGGTAATTTTAATGATTTTTCTAAAATATAAATAGATATCATAATGTTAAATGTGCATATGGACCCCAAAGATTGTGGATTCAAGTCCCGGCACCGGTACGCCACTTTTTTCAATTTTGTCACCTTTTTTGCACGTTTAAATCATTTGAATACCTTCTGCTTCATTTTTGACTATTATTTTTCTTCCATTTTCATTTTTTTTCCATTTTGCACAATATTTTATTTGACATATTTAAATCTCTTATTGCTGTGATATATATTTCTTGCCCAAATTTTATATTTTTGAATTTAGAAAAATTGGTTTTGAGACAGGGGCCCTTGATCTCACTTCTGATGTCCTCAGTTAAAAAAGAATCGATGCCACTGCTGGGTTCGAGTCATTTATTACATATGGCAAAATTGGCAAATTGGCAAACGCCCTACAATATATATAATAACAATAATAAATATTTGGTAACAATGTATATAAAAAATACATGCTTCAACATAAATATAGATTTATATAATCAAAATGGAATTTATATAATTAGAAAATAATTTATAAAAATTATTTATGGCTTATCATAGATTAATTTATATTTTCAGTAATTCAATAAATTATCTCAAAAATGTATTTCAAACACTTTCTATGAAAAATGCATTATAAACCTGAATAAATGATACCGTTCAAATTATGATGTTTATGATATGAAAATATGATGAATGAATAAAATAATATGTACCCATTTGTGAAATAGAACCTGCCCAGAAATCGGCGACAAATCTCCGGTATATCAGGTAAGTAATACAGCTTACATATCATCAATAGACTTGTAAAATGATAAGGTAATGAAATGATAGGATTCTAAATGTATGAGGGAAAAATGGGACGATGTTGACAACGATATGTATATCATGGATACGAACCAGAATAAAATAAATATCTTTTCATGATGAAATAAATCGGTAAGATTGTAGAATTATGAATAAATATGTATGAAATGAAATATTTCTAATATGAGATGAAATGACGATGAATGAATGGGCGAGGGAAAATAAGTATCAACAATGGACAAAATATGGAAAATACATACATTGCATCGATCAAAGGACGCACACAAATATATGACTTACAAATGATGATAGCTGATGATCACTAATGAAAATAATGTTGGGTCAATCATAAAGATTAGGACATTTTCTGGTGACCGTTGCTTGACCAATATGGCTGTCGGTCTGTACGATAAACAACTTCAAAACTGACCAAATCGTAATTTCCGGGTAGTGAAAGACCAATAGAAATAAAAGATATGTATAGAAACCAATCAGGTAAGTAATTCCCTACTACCGTGTAATTAGTACACCTGAGTGGGACAATCACGTGATCGGAGAATACCCCATAGAAGGATATAAATAGACATGAAAGAAAGGTATGATCAACGGTGAATGGGAGGCAATTCAATCATAGTAACGGATAAAAGAAAGGTAAGTATGATTATAGGTAAGTATAATGACAAATATGAAGGTAAGTAAAAAGTAAATATGAATGATGAAATAATGACATATCTTAAAATAATGACCCTATTACAGTTTATGTATATATAGTCCAAGGGTTGTGTGTTCAAATTCTGGCACTGACACTATCATAATGCAATATCAGTAGATTAAAAGTGTGCATGGGTATCAGGTGAACGGTGTGCCCCTTGGGGCTCTTGTTCTCTAAGTATCCCCTCCGATATTTAAATCCTGACGATAGAGTCAAAAGACTTTTTGCAGCTATCTATTTAGAATACCCGTCAGCCTTCTGTCCTCTCAAAGAAAATCCAATAAAAAAAATGAAAATCTATAATTTTTTACGACGTTCAATACATTTATGTCTGATAGTAAATATAATAATTATATACAAAAAAATGTGAAAGAATGCTAGGTCAATGCTTTATTATTCAGACTTTTACACGACAAAAAAAAATGGAATACGATGAATCTCAAAACATGGAAATAGAAATGGAGATAGAACAGTATTGCACGCAACCCCAAAATATAATATTGGTCATGTGATCAAATCTTACTAATTGATTGTTCATATGGGATATACAACATATAGAGCAAATATTCAGATGGAACAATCCCGTGGATATCATTTTATAAAAAATTGGAATTCAATTTATGATAACGGGAGAGCATTTTCTGGAGGTGCCGATGATATGTTTATCTCATTTTCATTTTCACTGAAAATTAAATTCAAGATAGAACACTATCGCGCTTAAAAGGCAATATGCTCATATCAATTTTGACACAAATGGAATTACAACACTACAAAATTGAGTGCGCTATGGAAGGTCCACAATAAATATAGTCATTCCTGAGCATTGTGTGAGATTAGCGAACTTACAGGTGCAAATCTAAGAATTTTGCGGAAAAGGTGGATGATTTGGGCATACCAGCATACATGGTAGCTACGCCACTGGCAAAAAACAAAATCAAAAGTACATCAGAATTTGTTGCCTAGATAACATTTGTATAATGTACGATAGAATATAAAAACATAGTGTAATCAAAGATCAAAGTTTGGTACATGTAGCACTTATACATTTCTCATTTTTTTTAAATAGAGAGTTACTTCCCATTTGTGCTGGTATCTGACGTCAACACATTGTGACGTCACCAAATTCTAAGGAAACCAGTCTCAAATTCAGGGAAACAGGATTATAGATAGGACGTCTTCATAGGAATTTAATGACGTCACAATACTTTTAATCAAAAAGACGGAATATTGGCCTTTACAGGCAAAATCACGCAAGTGGAAAAAGTAGAGGTCAAGGTCATTTTAAGAAAATTTAATCGAAGATACATCCACTATGCAAGTTTGGTACATATGACACGTATACTTTGCTCAATATTGGCTTATAAAGGCAAAATCACTCAAGCGGAAAAGAAAATAAGGCCAAGGTTATTTAATGAAAATTTGATCAAAGATACATACAATATGCCAGTTTGGTACATGTAGCACATATACTTTGCTCAATATTGGCCTTAAAAGGCAAAATCACTCAAGCGGAAAAAGTAGGTCAAGGTCATCTTATGATAATTTGATCAAAGATATATCCAATATGCATGTTTGGTACATGTAGCACTTATACTTTGCTCAATATTGGCCTTTAAAGGCAAAATCACTCAAGCGGAAAAAGTACGTCAATGTCATTTTATGAAAACTTGATCAAAGATACATCCAATATGCAAGTTTGGTACATGTAGCACATATACTTTGCTTAATATTGGCCTTTAAAGGCAAACTCATGATCACTCGAGCGGAAAAAGTACGTCAATGTCATTTTATGAAAATTTGATCAAAGATACATCCAATATGCAAGTTTGGTACATGTAGCACTTATACTTTGCTCAATATTGGCCTTAGAATTAAAGGCAAAACACTCAAGCGAAAAACCGGGTCAGATGCTTCATCCGATGCATGGGTTCACCTCAGCATCCAAAGATGAATAACTTGTTCAAGTTTGTTTACTGTAGCATCAGTACTTTGTCAGATAATGAGTTACCCAAAAACTTAAACCAGACGCGGACGCGGACACCTATGGCACGCCAAAGTCACAAAAATTCCGTGGTTATAGCATAAGCTCATCTCAACTTCGTCGAGGTGAGCTAAAATGAATGAGCAATTGGAGTGACAATAAAAGTAAAGCATAAATTAGAGATTATTTCTTTCAGAATCATCTTTGATGTAGTTCTTCGGTCGCTACGGGAAAATGATAAAAGCATATCAGATCCCCCTTCCAGAATGATCAGTGACATCCTGGATTGTGATTGAATGGTTGTCATTATCACCGGAAAAAAAAAAGAAAGACTTACCTGATGTGTACATCAATATGAACATCGAAACAATCACCGATTTTGACAAGTGTCCATGGAGCTGTTGCAAAGGGTGTTGCATGATAAATATGGATAATGACCTTATCCCAATACATAGAACCAAATCGATAATTCAGAAAATCGTAAACCGAAGGCATTCAAAATCAGGGTAAAACAAGAACTAAAGAAAATAAAGAAAAACTTCCACCATATGAAAAGAAGCGTACTCCCAATATGGGAGTGAGACCAGGTGCCCAGAAAGAGTCAGCATCTCCTGATTGCATGCAACACCCGTCACTTCAATTCGGTAGAATTGTCACATCCGGTTACTTTTATTTCGGAAGATAAGTGTATTCGGTGGTAGGTCTAAGACAGAATATCATCCGCCATTCTGGAGAGTGGGATATGATAATGTATGACGAGTTCCCCATATCGATCGTAGAACTTTCTCAGTGACGAGGTTAGTCTGTCACAAACGTATCCCTGACTGAGAACTTATCAAAGAGACACCTAGGTCTCAGAACTGTATATTTGCTACTTGCTCTGGCATAGCGTATTAACTGAGATATGAACACGCCATAAGTAGCGAAAAAGGAATGTTGCTACTCAGAGAAGGAAACTTTGTGATATTGAAATCAATCAAGCATGCAATCAGGATACGCTGACTCTCCCCAGGCACTTGGTCTCAGTTCGAAATTGTATTCATTCCGAGGTTTGCAACCGTTCCTATTGAAATTTTAATGATTTTGCCTTGCCTCTCGACTTTGAGACTGAATATCTGATCGGTACTTCTTAAATGTTTATTTTGTGGGAAAACATAAGAAACATAATGTTGCCTTTCATATTTCTTTATCAGTTTACTTTTAGAGCATATTCGAGCTTTTTACCCGTTATTCAGTTACAATTTCTTTCAAAAGAATGCTGATACATACGTAACAATTATTCAAGGCATTTTAATAGACCATTTTCCTTTCTTGATATAAATCACAAAATGTCCGAGTCAACTTCATCTGGCGTTATTTTACATTATGACGTCATTCTTAAAAGACGCAATTCCATTGAGACGTAACAATGAGAAATTGCGCAAAAATTGAAAAAAAATGTTAACAAGTTTCAATTTTATGAAGAAGTTATACTTACCAGTCAGTACTTTACATAAGGATATCTTCCATTGTAGCTCGCAAACGCATGAATGACTAAGAATCAAACACCTAAAGCACCTAGATCACTCATGCGCTTTACCTCAGTTTATATAAGAGGGCAACAAAACGTTCCCATAAAATTAAAAACTGAAGAATTGAAGGGGAGGAGGTGGGTAACTTGACTGGTAAGTATAAGTCCTTCATAAGATTGAAACTTGATATCTTTTTTTTCAATTCATCTGTTACACCTACCAGTCAGAGCTTTACATTAGGATATGAATAGACTCCAAAGCAATACAGTTCTGTGGTTTGTCAATTCTTCTTTCACCAATCACAGTAAATAAAGTCAAATAAGGTTAAAACATCCCACAACTGTACAGTCTATATACAATGACTGTTCAATAGTCCAAGAAAAGTTAATCAAAAACACTGTATATTCAAAGTATGTGTAGACTATGCCACAAATAATTTTCAATTAATATACTAGCAATAAGCAAGGACAACACTGAAAATCACAATGTTAAAACTGTCCCACACGAACTGTTATATATCTAAAAGACACGAAAAGTTAAAACTGTCCCACACGAACTCGCTGGTAGATACATGTAATCTAATAAATATCAAACAAAGGAGGGGATCTCCAACAACACCAGGTTGCAGCACCCACAGCAAAACACCCAATACAAAAACACAGAGCAGACAAGCACAGACAAAGATGCATAAGGGACAAGGAATGTCAACGCACAACACAGAAACATCAAACACAAAGGACTACACATAAACCAACGAGACCTATGGGCAATCGGTGCCGACTTAGGACGGCCATTTGCTACGGAAAAAGCAGAAGGTGTGGTTATCCTGGATTATGTGCGCACAACCCTCCCACTTTTCCAATTACCCAGAGGTCTCGAAGAACGTAGTACAATTGTGGTGTAAAACAACCTCCTCACTGTCAGATGACCACACACAAACAAGAACGCGAAACGCAGTGGCCCAAGCAACACAGATGAATATGTAAATGGATATAAAAAGAGGGCGTACGTAATACAATCCGTGCTCTGAAGCCGCAAGCTCATATATGTTATCATCCAGGAGTCCGACTAACATTCAGAGAGGACAGGCGGTCGGGGCCCAAAACACAATCTATTTTTTCAGAACATAAGTTTTTATATCTTCCATGTAAAAACGGATGAAGGTAGATTTCTTGCTCCAATCTGCAGCTTCAAGAATATTCTTCATGGATGTATCACTAAAGAGGGTCCACGAGGTTCCAACGGATCGTGTAGAGTGACCTTCCACTCCTGAACAATCCTTATCATGTGTCATCTTGATAGTTTTCACTAACCAATTAAAATAGTCTGAGACGATACAGGCTTATGTGGCTCATTTATATAATAATTCTCTAATTTTGTGTGTTTATGCAGAAATAAATTACAATGGCTGATGCATTTATTTTGATATAATGCGCGTTAGCGCATTTTATCAAATAAATGCATCAGCCATTGTAATTTATTTCTGCATAAACATACAGAATTAGACACTTATTCTTTATATATGCGCTTTCAAAGCCAAAAACAGAACAAAGAAAGTCCCAATTCTATTTATAAATCGAATCTTTCCACCACTGTGGAGGGGAGTTAATTTTAGAAAGGAACAGTTGGGGTGTCCCATGGCAACGTCACGTTTACTCAGTATGACTGAAATGTCATAAAATAATGCATTATGGTTTATCAAGTATTACATATAAGAAATTTAACAATGGAATAATGACCTAATAAGTTATTTATTACTCTCTAGATGTTGACTGTTTGGAACTGATTTTGTTTGCGGAATGTATTCCCATTTCTGTTATCCGTTTGAGTCAGTTGCGGCGAGGTGAAATCATGAAATGTTGACAGCGTTAGTTTATGGATTTTTCTTATACTGTGTACTGTTTATGTGTGGTCTATTTTGAAATTATCACAAACAATGCTGAATGTGACGAAAAATTGTCGTTGAGTGTAGGATGCGACATCAATCGGCAGAGAGCTATTGTTGCTGCGCCTGCCTCTGTCGCTCTTTCTTGATGTCGTGCATGTATTCTGTAATCGTCAAGACACATTTGCTGAAAGAGGTAATAAAGGACTTAGTGGGGATGATTTTAGTATTGATTCGTCTGTTTATATTATGTTATTCCTACTTTCTACATTTCATAGGAAAGGATTTATACTTGTTGATATTCAATTCAAATCCATCCGCTATGTCGGGCGTTATGGCGTCACACTGTTATTTATACGGAAATCAATAACAATCGCCCTGAAAGCATTATCCCAGGCAATTACAGTGTTTGTGCATACATTTATCAATAAAACAATTTTGTTTCATCTTTTCCCTCTGTATCATGTTTGAAACTTCAGTACTTTTTAAATAATAAAATAACGCACGTTTTGGATCTAGTAGTTTATTCTCTGCAAAAGATGGAACAAATACCTTATTACCTTACTAGCGAGAGTGACGATCTTGTTTAGTGAGTCCATGACGAATAAAAGTAATTTCCTTCTTCAGTACAGACACTAATCCATCTCCAATGCGCAATGATTGCAAGTCACTGTATCTCCTGAAAGTTGTTATTGCTATCAAGTTTCCATTGAAACGTGTTTTAATTTTACCTTTTTTATAGGTTCAAAAGGCAATTTCTCTAACATTTTCAAGACCCTGGACATATCCCACTCTGATAAATTCCCTTCAAAAGTCTAACAACATATAGATGTTGACCCACTGGTCTACCATCAACAGAATCTATGATAGATAGATGCAACAGATAGAAGATAGCATAGAACGATATCTTGCTATAGTCTTCTATTGCAAGCCACTAGTATACAATGATGTAAAAAATTCGGTAACTTGAGCTTTGCAGTAAAGGGATCAAGTTTTGAATAACACCAACTAGTGTTTCCTTTGAACTTTGAAATGTAATCTTTCTGTGTACCTTTTCGCCAGGAGGCACATAGTAAGTTTCCAGTTCTTATTTAGATAAGCCTCTCTTTTCAGCTTGTCGTTTGAGAGAAGCCAAGCTGTCAGATTGAAATTCTGTGTATTTGGATGCTTTATCGTTGATTTTGGCTGGTGTAATAGACCCGATGTTACTGAAAGTTAGATTAGACAATCTATCAGAAGTTCTAGAATCCTTGTATGCCAGTGACGTCTTGGCCAATCTGGTGCTATTAGAATCACCTGGCAATGATATTTGCCCATATGTTCTAAGAAAAGGGGGGTAAGCATATGCAAATACGGAATTGATAGGGCGTATCAACGCATTCTGACCCTTCAGATCTTTCATAAAGTGTTTTAGAACCAGGAAGACTGCTTCCATCTCTAACACGTTTATGTGCCAACCCTTCTGTGTCTCGGTCCACTGATCTTGAAACACCTGTGATTTCATGTCAGATTTTCTACCTTTAAGGAGGGTTTGAACACCAAGATGGCGGCGGCATTATTTGTTTTCTCGCTTCCTACGAAAAGTACAGTCTTAACTCCCTTAATACATTTGATACTCTGATTGATATACGCATTTGAGTATCCTGATGAAGTTTGAATAATTTCCGGCGTCATTTGATGAAATTATGACGATTTTCGAAATTTAGGACTTTGGGAGTTTTATCCATGAGCAAGCCACGACGTCATTTCGACGTTATCGGGAATAATGGCGCCACAAACCTTCGCATTCAAAATGCAATAAAAACATAATTGCTAAACGTATTGCATTGAAACTTAGCATGTGTAAAAAAAAAAATTAAATCTTCATCACAGTGAACTCCATTCGTTGACAAATTAACGTTACAGGAAAGCGGATGTCACTTCATTGAAAATTGACGATTTTGGAAGAACAAATTGGAAAATACAAAGCCTTGTAATATCTTAATCCTGAATTCATTTTTTTCCAGTTTAATCATGAAATCATCTCTGGACATTCTTGGTAATTTTGATAGTTTTTGACAAAGATGCATCCACAGGATTCCTAATAAATAACTAGCAACTACAGTAAATTGGCTCAAAATTGCAATTTTTTTAGCGACAGTGTCATCTTTTATTCAAATATCCTGCCTGTGTTAAAACACAATTCATTTTATCTTTTCCATATGTAAGTGCAATATATTGATGGATATTTTAGAAGTTAAATCAAAATTAATTTCCAATAGCTTTATGAGAACCGGAATGACACGTTCAATATTATGACTTCATCAAGAAATTCATGAAAACGTCGATTATTGCATATTTCAAAGTCTCGTAGAAAATTTTCCTGTGGATAGAATCAAATGTAAGTTTGTATAGTCAAGGACAGACAAGAAATACATAATTTCAGAATTTTTTAGAAAAATTGAATTTGGCGTCCAAGTGTTCAATACCTCCTTAAGTCATTTTTTCCTTTGGAATTTGAAAGGAACTACTTGTAAAAGAATTCCTTTCCTTACCTTGATTGTCTGCCCTTGACTTGGCAATATCCGACCTCTGGTACGTCGACGATTGACCTCTTCTCCTATCTGAGTAGTCATAAAGTTGCTATTTCCTCGATAGCTACTATCAGAAAAGTACGAAAAGTTTCTTTTCTGCGAATTAATGGCGTTGCTTCCAGTGTATTCTGGAAGAAGATCACCTAATTGTTCTTTCTGATCCTTCCTTTGCTTTAATTTTTCTTCTAATCCGGTGCAAAATACACCGTCATCGAATAACGGCAAATTCTGAATTTTCGCCTGAACGTCTTTCACTGAATGTAATCCAGAGTCAGCAATGGCGGATTTTCTCCGAATCAAATAATGAAAAGCTCCCGTATGTCCTATTTGGTCTAAAGTTTTAGTAAATATTTCGAATATGCCACGTATTTCACGAATGGCACTGTCCAAATTGAGTTTAGTCGACCTCAGGTTGTTTAGAAGTTATCATAAAGCCTGCTGAATGTAAGTGATTGAAATGATACCCATTCTGGTAGCAATCTCACCCTGGTATGCAGAACTCTCTATACCTTTTAGCTGTGGAGAAGCTAAATGCTTAGATTTACCCCATGTTCAAAAAGAATTATGTTGTTTCCCCAGAAGAGGTTCCAATAAATCATCCAATGCCGGAACTTTTAAAATATGACGCGACTTCTCTTGTACTGGAAAAGCTAATTCGTCCTCCTCTTTATAGGCAGTAACCTTGTCAGCGTCGCTAGAACGCCACGAGTTATTAATAATGGCTGTCTGTGATTTGTCTAAAACGATTCTCACATCATCTTAGAATTTGTCGAAATATCGCCAAACATTTCTCAAAGTTTATTGTTATTGTCATAATTCTCATCTGTATGAATGTATCTCTTAAATTTATCTTTCCCAACAGAGTTAACTCTGGCTAAGTCTGAACAAAGAGATCTGTGTAAAACGCAATCATCGGAGTCATCGGATATTACATGCTCTTTTTCACTCTGACAAGGCGCTAGAAATAAATCATCCTGATAAATGTCATTTCTCTGTGGTGAATTTTCATTTTCAGAGTAACGCATCCCAAAAGGATCGTCTATAGTACATGTACTTGTATGCGTGGCCGAACCATTTTGTACAGTCTGTGCATTGGATTCACGAAAATCCCGTTCCTCGCGAGTTCGTTCTTGAGAAGTGGAAAGCGTTTCCATGGTATTCTTAAACATATCCATCATGGATGTGAATCTTTCCTCCATTTTAGATTCAAAAGCTGCAAACTTAGAATCTGTATCATTCTTCTTGTTAGAAGATTTATTAGAACTACGAGTGCGTCGTTTCTTCTGTCGGTCCTCCATATTGGATTCAGCCTTTTTGAGACGACTGCTCTAAATCAACATTATCTTATCAAAGGGGAGGGTTGTGAAGTTTTTTAATATAAAAAAATGTTAATCATGTGGAACACTTCCGTAATATTATTTCGTTTATCACGTGGCTCAAGGGAGAACCACAAAATGTTAATGAACAGACATGGAAATGAGAGATGATTGATTATGAAATTCAATCAGTGACACCGACGACCTACCCTATGATAATTTCTAGACAGATGAGTTGTTACATGCATTGCAAAAAATAAGTAATATTGAAAACCACTGAAGATTTCTTAAAGTACCATTATCTTGGTAACCACTTCTCTTAAGATACCTTACAAATGACTGGTAAATGTACATGAACAGGTATTGGAAAGACACTGAGAAGATCCCAAATACAACTACGTAAAATTGACCGAAGCGGAACACACTCGCATGAAGTACAACTTTAATTCGGATTAAGACAATAAAACTTATTATTCTATTTAATATTATATATAAATATAATAGCGACTCTCTGATTGGCTGATAACGTCATCGACGCTCCTGGATAAATCACCGTATACCACGGTCTAAAAAAAAGACTGAGATCTTGAGATTATGGCGACGTTATTTACTGTGAATCATTTATGAAATTATAGAACAAAACAATCATGGATTTTACCTTTGTGTTCATGTATATGATGTGATATTGACTTACTATGAAAATATTGACCGATGTTAATTAATGATATCAATATTTTCATAGTAAGTCAATATCACATATTATCATATACTCTAATTTGCATAACTCCGTATAAGCTTTTTCATTGGCCCAAACTCGGTCACGTGCAATTCGATTAATCATCGTATTGAACTGCTTCCGGACATACTGGTTCGTTTCCGGTTTTGTGTATTGAGAAAAAACAAAAACAAAAATGGCAGCCGACAAGAAGAGATTTGCTAACCTCACAGATAATGATATTGGAAAAATTATTGAGGAAAAGGACGCTGTGAACACTAAAAGGTCCACTGATAATTATGTTCGGTTGTTCCGTAAATACCTTCTAGAGAAAGGAAAGGGGGCTGATTTCGAAAGCATGGAAATTTCTGAGTTGGAAGCAAATTTGTCCAGATTTTATGCTGAGGCAAGAAGTGAACAAGGAACGTTGTACAAGAAATCTAGTTTGCAGACTATTAGACATGGACTTAGCCGTCATTTGACCAATACCAAGGGTATAGGCATTATTAGAGGCTTAGAATTTAAGAATTCGAACAAAGTATTCTCGGCAGAATCGAAAGATTTGAAAAGGCAAGGATTTGGTGGGATGGAACATTACCCTCCCCTAGAGGAAGCGGATCTGAGAAAAATGTACGCACAGTTTGATTTAACGGACCCCAAACAGCTACAGTGGAGAGTTTTCTGTGATGTTATGATTTATTTCGGAAGAAGAGGTCGAGAAAATTTGAGGGATTTGAAAATCACTGACTTTGCTTGCAAGAGGGACGGTGAGGGAAAGATGTTCATTTATTTGGTAAAGGACGAGGTCACTAAAAATCACCAGAATGATCCTAATACCGCAAGTGGGAGAATGTACGAATTACAGGGTAAGAATTTTCAAATCTTTTGTTACTACATGTACTTTAAAAATAACTGTGAAATTCCACATTCTTTTTTTATGCTCAAGTTGCAAAATAGGTTACTGAAGGAAAATTTAACGTTTATCCTCTTATTTTTCAGATGAAGACGATTTATGCCCAGTTCGCACCTTCGTACGTCACAAGCGAAAGCTCAATCCGAAGTGTGTCTTTCTGTTCCAGAGACCGTCATCAAATCCCAAGGCTGATGTGTGGTACGATAACTGCCCAGTTGGTGCTAACAAGTTAGGAGCAATTATGTCAACTATAAGTGCTGAATTTGGTCTCTCTAAATCTTATACAAACCATTCGCTTCGAGCAACTTTAGTGCATATTCTGGATGCGGCAAATTTTGCTGGACGACATATCATGAGTGTCACAGGACACAAAAGCGAAACTAGTTTAAAAACCTATACAGGTTACACAGATGCAGGTACCAAAGAAAGAATGTCAAAAGTTTTGTCAGAAAGTACGCGCCCAACTCCGAGATACTCAGAAAGTACTAGTACATCCTCGTGTACTTTTACTGGTAGTGCCACTGCAAGCAACACCGATGTACCCTTGATTGACTTCCCGTCCGATAGTGATTTTGGACTTGAACCGTTGTCAGATAGTCAGATCAATCAGCTTCTGTGCGATATTTGTGATGATTCATGTACAGGTCCTCAACCCATTGCTGCTAAGGAAAACGTGAAACCAAATACAACAAATCAAATGCCTGTGCAATCCCAAAGTCAAGTGCAGACATTTCAAAATGTCAGTTATAATTTAGGCTATCCACCGATGCCCAGTATCACAAACCATGGAACCATCAATATCAACTTTTATCAGGTTTCCAAGAAATAAGTGGAAGTAAATTTTATTACATATGTGTACCATACATGTACAATTACTTTTTACATTTTATTTGTAAGAAAGAGTAAAGATTATTCTTCAGAAATGAACATTTTAATTGAATCTTAGTGTTATATGAAGGATACATTTTTTTATTACAATCAGTATAAAGCACTGTGATATTCAAATCTGAACTGTGATGACATTGTTGAAGTTGTATTAAATTTTTGAATTAAATAAAAGAAAATGATTGTAGTTTTCTTGTATAAATCTCTGTCTGTCCGTCTACAACAATGGAGCAGGAAGTCTCCAGTTATCACTTAATTTGTCTGTCTGTCTCAATGCACTTTTCTGTGGAAGCTGAAAAACAAAATTTTTGAGGCACTAAGGTCACACTACATTCGAATCATATAAGTATCAGCATTTTCCTGTGTGAAAGAATCGAAAATAAAACAAGAATCATAGAAGCGGTACTGAAAAAGTGAACGCATGCATGTATGGTAACCGATTATATTTCCAATAACAAGTATATGATAAAACAGTTATTGCACAGTAGATTCGGTCGATATGATGATTTATGGAGTGATAAAACCAATATCGACCTCGGCCTTCGGCCTCGGTCGATATTGGTTTTACCACTCCATTAATCATCATATCAACCTCATCACTGTGCAACAATTGTATAATATATACTGAGTTAAAAATCCATAGTTGTACATGTATAATATATATCATTTTTAAATGCCTGTACACGAACATAAAACCGAAATTTTGGGCATCGTAGGGGGAAAGTGGTATGTAGGTTATTGAATGATAAAAGACGTATCGAATTGAAAAAAAAATTGGTACATGTAGGTAAGTTAATGAATATTTAAAAAAGACATAACGTATCGGATTGAAGAATTGGTAGTCAGGTTAATGAATAGTAAAAGACGTATTGGATTGACAAAAAAGTACCGGACTGACATACGATAGGTAGGTTAATGAATAGTAATAGACGCACCGGATTAAAATTGGTACATGTAGGTAGGTTAATGAATAGTAAAAATTTAATACGTATTTGGTTGAAATGATAAAAGATATATCGGATTGAAATGGAGCCACGTCAAATTATAAATCTTGACGTTTTAGAATGAAAGGACAATTGGAAAAAAAATCAGTTTTAGCCCGGGCACTTATGATATATGATAGTGTCGTATACCTTAATAGGGACGTCTGGCCTTTAACATTTTCACGTAACTCCGGTCAGATTTCAGAAGTCTTTTCTTACTTTTTTGCTCCCAAAGTCAATATTACGATGGCTGATTGATATGCTGTGAGCCTCGGTTTTCTGGGATGCAGAAGGTATTCTGCTGATAGATTATCGCCAAAAAGGAGAAACAATCAATGGCACTTACGCAGCTTCACTCTGATACAGTTACAGGAAAATATTTAACTTAAGCGCCGCGGAAATCTCACTAGATAAAGGTGTGTTGTACCATGAGGACAATGCTCCTGTTCACAAGTCTGTCAGTGCCATGGCTGTCATTCATGATTGTGGCTTTAATTTGATTGAGCATCCAACTTATTCACCTGATCTTGCTCCATCACACTTTTATCTATTACCAAAACTGTACGCAGTTTTTTTTTTCTGGCACACTCTTCCAGTCCGATGACTACGTCATACTTGCAAAGGATGGCTTTCTGACAGGTCAAGATAAAGAGTTCTATAAAAGTGCTATTGAGGCCTTTAAGCAACGGTGGCAAAAGTGTATAGATACTGAAGGGGAATCCATTAATACGATGCTCATAACAAATCAATCAGCCCTCGTATGGTGTCTTGCATCGTTACGCCTAAGTAAACTTATGGTTACAAAGCATCGTCTTAGCAAATGCACAAAGTCAATACCGATCTTCGCCTTTATTACGCAATATAGCCATGCAGCATTTTTCTCCCTTCGACTGATTAAAAAATAAGAAAATATATTTGAGAATACGGTATCTCAGGCAGTATAAGCTGGATTTTTGTATACTAAATTGATAGTAACACAATATACATTTGTAAAAGAAAAGAAGAGTGTAACACAATATACATCTGTAAAAGAGAAGAAGAGTGTAACACAATATACATCATTAAAAGAGAAGAAGAGTGTAACACAATATACATCATTAAAAGAGAAGAAGAGTGTAACACAATATACATTTGTAAAAGAGAAGAAGAGTGTAACACAATATACATCTGTAAAAGAGAAGAAGAGTGTAACAAAATATACATCTGTAAAAGAGAAGAAGAGTGTAACACAATATACATCTGTAAAAGAGAAGAAGAGTGTAACATAATATACATTTGTAAAAGAGAAGAAGAGTGTAACACAATATACATCTGTAAAAGAGAAGAAGAGTGTAACACAATATACATTTGTAAAAGAGAAGAAGAGTGTATTTCGAATTCAACATTTATAATTATATTGTCTGCGGGCTTATTTCAATCTTTATTGCGGAGAAGTAAAGACATCAAGGACAAAAAAATGTTCGTTATGGTATAGATGTAGTTAAATATCTTTTTGTTCTGTTCACAATTACCAAGTCTAAAAAGCATTCTTTCCTGTAAGTCCTCTGGAAACATTACACGTTGGTTTGTGACAACTTTATTCTCATGTGTGGTGTCAACTATCAATTATTATAAATGCATCCAATGCTACGAAAAGCATTTAATATCCTTTTTCTATAGCTTTGTCCTTGGTTTCTTACTCGTAACTGAGATAAATACGTATTCCATTCTTTGCATTCTTACTCGTAACTAAGATAAATACGTATTCCATTCAGGCTCTGAGAGAAAAAAAGCAGTTACGATTCGCGTAGACATGAAATGATGTTTTGAAAGTACCTAGTAGATTACTTGAAGCATAGTCGATGGAAGTAGACTAAATTGACCATAGATGGACATCATTATTACATTCAGCACATCACATTATACATTGCGATGTTCGCAAAATCCTGCATCTATAAATGGCAGATCCCAATATTGAATCGAAATAATTAGTTTCATGTTCTAAATTTTGTATTTGAAATGCACCCCTAACAACCTTCTATTAGAAAGAGGTAATTTGCGAACAGATGAAAAGATCGCATGAAATAGAGATAGAAATGAAAACATGGATGAAAAAGCAATTGCTTTCATGACTGATACAAAATGTTTTTCCAAGTAAAATTCATTACTTTCTATCAACAAATATCTCTGTTAAATTCTCAGGGTGGAACTGAATATCAATGTGATTGTAAGGAACTATGGTATTTCACCTTTCATGATATTTTGAAGGGACGAAGGAAGTATATATTCAAAATAGAGTAAACTGTTACGAGTTCCAACAGATATTTAAATGTATGCATTCAAACTGATCTGGATTTTAATTAGCAGGTCAGACTTGATGAGACATAAAAAGACTATTCAAAGTATTACAGAATACTGTATATAACAAAAGTTTAAACTTATTTGATCAGTTGTGCACCCTTTAGCAATGTTCCTTAGTTGTGCTGTGAACAGCAATGTTCTTATGAAAATGGGACTTAACGACTCTTTGGTTTCATTTTCTATTGCAACCTTGTTATTCCTCCTCCATCTCCTGCTTTGGGAGGAGAGATACCTTAGGAATTATGTGCGGAATAATAATGACATTGAAAAGGTGGCAAAACTCCAAAAACATTTTAAGAGAGGATGACCTTAAAATTCTTCAACGAAAGGAGTTTCCTGAGGTCGGAAACGACAATACAGTTTTGCTAACTCTATTTTCAACATGGAAGAGAGGATTAGAGAATAAGAAAGTATACAACAATACCATACACGTGTGGGACAACCTTAAAACCGTGGGTAAAAGTAGTTTTCTTTGGAGATGAAGGAGATTTAGATCCGAATGCTCATAAATTGAATTGGCACTTCCTTCCAGTATCTCAAACTTATTGCAATGGGACTCCAGTTTTGAAAAGTATGTTTCGCGACGTTTATGAACATTTTGATTCGACATTTTACGGATACGCAAATGGTGATATTTTGTTTGATAGAGGACTTATAGATACGTTGTTAGCTTTGAAGAAATCAGCATTACACAAGCAAGATAAAATGATGTTACTTTCTGGAAGGCGTATTGATATCTATCTTGGTTCGGGGGAGAATGTTACGGACATTAAAGGAGATGTGGCCGTCCTCTCATTAAAAGGAGCAATTTCTTACGGCTATGCTGCTGACTACTTTATAACAACTCGTACATTTCCGTGGGAAAAGATCCCAAACTTCGTTGTTGGTAGACCACAGTACGATAACTTCCTACTTTACATGTCACGTCAGCATCATGTTCATGTCATTGACGCCAGTATGACTATAGTTGCTCTTCATCAGCGCACAAAAGAACGCAAAAAGAGCAAGGATGAGTGCAATGAGCGCATAATGAAAGAGGCGCACATATACAGGAAGCGGTACGTTCAATTGGGACATTTGGATTGTGCGAAATATGAAACTAGGTTTAACAACACTGGCGAAGTATTAATTATAAAAAGGGGTCAATTTACAAGACAGTGTTGAAATTTGCCCTTTATACAGACATGGCAGATGGGTTAGAAATGAATACTCAAAACATGAAAGTGCATTTGTTATATCTAGGAAATATACGGAAAGTGGATGTTTTGAATGTGACGGGGTCTGAAAAGTTCAATGAAACAACAGCAGAACACTGATAACGATGAAATGAAAACAGTTTCAATACGTTCAGAGAGAAAAAAAAACCGTCTTGTACTTATACCAACAACGTATCTATAGGTATATATAACTACCTTTTTCAAATGTGCCTTTGAAAAAAGATTTTTAAATTGGGCGCACGTCTACTATTTCTCTACTAAGTATTCAATATGTCGTCCCTAGAAGGACAGAAAAAAGGAGTTCTGTGTCTTTAAATTTATCAGGTAATGCTTGTTGGATTTTAAAAGTCTTAAAGAGATTACTTAGAGCATGAATTTAACATAATGAACCATAAAGTCGATAACTTATTTGCTTGGCGTGTTCTAAATTTTATGAACCTCCTTATTCACAACATTATATAATTGAAATTCAAATTGTTGTTTGTGACTTAAAATAAATGTAATTTCCCATTGCTTCGTTCAATTTATCACAAAACATGTATGTAAATGCATAGAAATATATTCGATCATTATTCTTGATTACTTTTGTTCTTTTAATACATTTTGGTCATTTGCAAGGGATATGGACAAACTGTTATTCGCCATGTTGGATTTTATGTAGTGCACTACTAAAAATCAAGAGTCAAGGCTCCAACTTTAAGTATTTTAAGGAGGTATTGAACACTTGGACGCCAAATTTAATTCTTCTCAAAATTTCTGAAATTATATTTTTTTTGTCTGTCTGATTATGCAAACTTATATTTGATTCTATCCACAGGGAGATTTTCTACGAGACTTTGAAATATGCATAAATCGACGTTTTCGTGAATTTATTGATGACGTCATAATATTGAAGGTGTCATTCCAGTTCTTGTAAAGCTATTAGAACTTAATTTTGATTTAACTTCAAAAATTTCATAAATGTATTTCGCTTACATATGGAAAAGATGAGATTTAATTGTGTTTTAAACAAATGCAGGATACTGGAATAAAAGATGACGCTGTCGCTCAAAACTTTGCGATTTCGAGCCAATTGACTGTAGTTGATAGTCAATTATTAGGAATCGTGAGGATGAATCTTTGTCAAAAACTAACAAAATTATCAACAATGTCCAGAGATGATTTCTTGATTAAATGAGAAAAATTGAATTTTGGATTGAAATATTAAAAAGCTGTATGTTTTCCAATTTTTCTTTCGAAAATCGTCCATTTTCAATGAAGTGACATCCGCTTTCCTGTGATGTTAAATTGTCAACGAATTCACTGTGATGAAGATTGAATTTTCTACTTTATACATGCAAAGTTTCAATGCGATACGTTTGGTATTAATATTTTTATTGCATTTTGAATGCGAAGGTTTGTGACGCAATTTTCCCCGATAACGTCGAAATGACGTCATGGTTTGCCCATCGCTAAAACTCCCAAAGTTCACATTTTCGAAAATCGTCATAATTTCTTCAAATGACGCCGAAAATCATTCAAACTTTATCAGGATACTCAAATGTGTATATCAAACAGCGTATCAAATGTTTTAAAGAAGATAAGAATGTAGTTTTCCTAGGAAGTGAGAAAACAAATAATGTCGCCGCCATCTTGATGTTCAAACACTCCTTAACCAAAGTTTTCTCTATCTGAGTAGCTGCATTTACCCATCTTTTCTTCGGAATACTAATATTTCAACACTAGAAAACTTTAAAATCTATGTACCGAACTGTGCAGCTGCACCTTAGAAGAATTAATGAATGTTACTATAACTTACCTTAAACATTACACTGATTCTATATCTACAAACAACTAGTCCTTCAATTTTGAGTACACGGTCTCATATTCTTATAAATCTCGCGTTTAAACAATACTGGGTCTATGCGAACACGAGTTTTAACAGGTAGCCATTTTCAAGAGCCGATCCGCCTTAACGTAGGTAGATTTAAAAGTTCCTTGGGTAATTCATAAGAATTTTGACTTATTAATTATTTACACGATATATTAGAAAAGTGGCCATGGGATAGTCTTGTGAATTATTGATGACAAGTTACAAATGTGCAACATTCCGGGGATCCGCCCCTGGATTCCTTTCTATGTTGATATGGCTACTAGCCCCCGCGTGTAAAATGAAGATCCGTCATTTTGAGAAAGTAAGATCAAAATTGGAAGACAAATATTGTAGATTATAGTAACGTTTAAGGTAGGAGTTCGCTTTTGATTTGTCAAGAGACATTTGATGGATCTACATCAGAGTAAGTTGACCAATCAGCAACGACTTTCCAGTTTTCTTTCAACCAATGAAATCATTTTTCGCTATGATAATTTCTCTTCACAAAACAGAAAAAGTAATGAAAATGTCAACCGACAAGTTCACTTACAGTGAAAAAACTGATTATTTGATAAAGCAGTTAATACGACTTTTATTACTATATGGACCTATTCAGAGATTTGCTAATATCGGCAATAGGCCTGGGGGAACGAATACCTGACTAGGTCCGTATAGTCACGAATATACCTCCTCAAAAATCAATAATTGTAGTAAGTAAATCCAATTAAAGGCTACTTGTAAAATTGGAAAACACACTTTTCTAATAAAAACATAGTAAAGGAACTGTCCATAAGAAAACTGTGTCAAATGATTTAAGTTAAACATGATTTAAGTATTAAAGCTTACTTCATTTCCTCCTACTTCTTCTCTTATGTACACTCAGACAAACGTTAAACAACGTACATCCAAATATTTCGGAGACTTAATCCTTTCAACGATAGCACAGAAAATTCTTCGTAAAATAATATCAAATATCAATTCTTTTGTACGGAAGCCCCGGATTGCCAAGTAAAAATAATTTTTAACCTGCGCGATAAGTTTACCATCCTGCGCACAAAGTTTAGTAACTTGCGCGTACAGTTTAGTAACCTGCAAGCGAAGGTTTAGTAATCTGCGCGCACAGTTTAGTAACGTGCACAGTTTAGTAACCTGCCCGCGCATGTTTACTAACCTGCGCGCACAGTTGAGTAACCTGCGCGCACAGTTTAGTAACCTGCGTGCACAGTTGAGTAACCTGCGCGCCAGGTTTAGTAACTTGCGCGTACAGTTAATCTAATCAGGTTATTAACATGCTTACTATATCGCGCGCGCAAGTTCAACAACTTACGCGCACAGTTCATTACTTTTTGCAGGTCAGTTGAGGATTTCGGCTACAATAATTCTGATGCATAAAATTCTGATCAAGAGGAAGGTGGATTCCCAACACCCCACTAGGATTTTCTCTAAAAAAATACATGGAAAACTTGAAGGATATAACAATGACACACCGTACTACATGTAAAAGATGTTGATACACCATAAGAAAATATCATAACTGATATACAATATTAATTAATAATAATTCATTTCCATTGAATAATTTCAGCCCCCCTCTTTCAATTTAATCAGTTACAACGGTTTCCCGCGGATTCTATAGATATTACAGTTGCATGTGGAATGGCAGAAAATCGTTGTAGCCGATTGGGTGGAAAGAGGGATAGGAGAGACACAGTTTGAAATATTGAATGAAAATAAAAACTCTAGCTATTTGCCCCTGTGATTCAAAATTACAAAATGACACGTTAATACACAATGTGAAGTTCATTATTTGTAGACCGATAGGGTTACTATCATACGGATTTTTATCGGACAAAATTACTACACCCCTTTTCCAAGACCCTGGTGATTCATGGGCTCATGTACAACTAGACCACAGACCCGTTATTAAGCAAAGATAATCTACTCTACTAAAGTTGTTTAACTTGCGCGCGCAATATAGTAACCATGTAAATAACATGATTTAAAAATAAATTGTGCGCACTGGTTACTAATTTGTTTGCACAGATTACTAAACTGTGCGCTAATATTATTAAACTGTACGCACAAGTTACTAAACTGTGCGCGCAATTTACTAAAATGTGCGCACAGGTTACTAAACTGTGCGCGCAGGTTACTAAACTGCGCGCAGGTTACTAAACCTGTGCACACAACTTGACAAACTGTGCGCGCAAGTTGCTAATCTGTGCACGCAGATTACTCAACTGTGCGCGAAGGTTACTAAACTGTGTGCACATGTTACTAAACTGTGTGCATAGGTTATTAACCTGTGCGCGCAGGTTACTAAATTGTGCACGCAGGTTACTAAACCTAGACGCACAACTTGATTAACTGTGCGCGCATGTTACTAACTTGTGCGCGCAGGATGGTAATCTGCGCGTGCAGGTTAAAAAAATATTTTTACTTTACCTATTTATTTTTTGTTTATAATATTTAGCAAAACCAACTTAAAAATATGAATAATGCCCGGCTTCAGTTTTGTTGTGTATGTTTTATAGCTTCACTTGCCTCTAACAGAATTTTACATTTTCGAATTTGAAAAGCTCATTTTCATTTGCATATATATTAACAATATTATGCAAAGCACAAAAGGGGTTGAAAACAACCACGTTCAATATTCAGAAAATGTCGGATCCATCCAATTTAGGGCGAATGCACGTCGGTTTGAAATAAAAGATACAGATAGCACAAAAAGGTTCAAGCGGCTACGACACTAAACGTGTCGTAAACAATATTGTATGCAGGTATAATAATTTTACTCTGGAAGTTGGAAACCAAACATACATATTAATAATTTCCTCTTTCAGCTGACTCTCATACATTTAGTGTCAACAAACAAGTAGGGATTTTGTTCATCCAGAGCGCACTTGAACCTGGTCCATATATTGAATGGAATATTATAGATATGAAAGACACTTGTATTGTACCTGTAGCATGGTTCTTGACCATTCTATATTTCTGTTCCTAGATGTGCATTCATGTATGAATTACGGATTTAAAAGCTATGAAGATAAAATTATTTGACGTGCCTGATAAACCAACACCAGAGAAGAAATTGGCCCAACAGTATTTTCTTTGAAGGTCGGTCTTATTTTCATATTATTACATGTGCGCATGAGCTCACCCTTGTAGCACTGACTTTGATGCTTGGGTTTTTGAAATCAAATTGAATAATAAATGCAGATACTTTGGATCTTTGATTTACAATACTGTTTGTATCCCCATATTACAGAACAGTTGAAAACGCCTTCTAATACTAGACATTTTTCACCGTGGCCGTCCTTCGCACTTCCAACTTTGTACTTCACACTTCGAACATTAACGAAGCAATGGCGTAGCTACCGTTCATGTCAACCATGCAGCTCCAACGGAAATCGTTGAATTCGTATTTAATTAAAACTCATTGCATAACGGTTACGTAACATAAATATTACCGAGCGAGCTATTGCCATAGCGTCAGTCCGTACGTCGTAAACTTTTTACATTTTCGACTTCTTCTCCAGAGCGGCTGATGGAATTTTGATGAAACATGGTAGGTATAAAGTAGTAATGGTCCTCTATAAGTGTTGTTTGTCATCCGGATCTATCAGCAGGTTTCGCCACCACCGGCAAAAGTGGGACGTAGGATACTCTCCATTGACAAACTTCTTCAGAACCGATGCACGTATCAATAAACTGAAAGCATCAGGATGATCTGGAGACATGTCTTAAGAAGTGCTGATAATTTTTGGTTCCATTCCGAATGCAAATTTTTGACGTGTTCTGGCTTTTTTCGGACTTAGTCAGAAATGCACATTGCACTTATTCGTTGTATTGCTCAATAAATGTATGAATTTACACGCTCAGTTACTGCATATTTGTCATATTTAATTTACTAAATGCATTGATTTGTATTTCATGCTAAAAGTTTAATTATTTGATTTTTTAAAATTTTGTTCTTATGTAAAAAGGAAGGGGTCTATTTTCATACATTTTCAGCTTCTTTTCCATTAGTACTTTTCAGATTTTCACGAAACTGGGTTTGTATGAGGTACTCATGGTCCCTTACGAATGTTGTTGATCTTCGTCCGGATTCGTCAACAATTGGGACACACACAGCCAAAAGTAGTTCGCGGGGGTACCCTCCTTTGAAAAACTTGTTCTACGGAACCGAAGCACATATCGACAAACTGAAAGCATCAGGTTGATCTAGAGTCTTAAGAAGTGTTGTTATTTTTGGTTCCACTCCGAACTCAAGTTTTTATTTCCTTTCACAAACTTCTTCTTGTGTGATACGCTTAGATAATGTAAGCTATAAGATGCGCGATCATGGCCCTTTTGTTTCTAATTTTTTTTTTATTTTAGTCTTCCTGAAAGTGCGAAGTACGAAGTTCGTCTGGTAAAAAATGTCTAATAACAATTTGAGATGACTGCAATCTCCGTGAATTAGAGAATAAACACTACTCTATACCAAGAAAGATAACTCGAATATTCGAGCAAATGTGTCAGAAAAAATTGAGCGTGTATTGAGGGTTATTTTTGCTGATAGTTTCTTTGGAATCAAATTGGCCTGAATTTCTTGATAGAACATACATGTATATTTCAATAGTGATAATTTCAACCACGAGGCTTGTACCTCTGTTGAATGTAGGATTGTCTAGTACCCGAGAATACCATTCGCCTTGTTTCAATTGATGTGCTGCGGCACTGGCTTGAAATATTCGAATATTCGAATACAGAATTTGATAAATTATTCTGAAACTAAGGGGCATCACTCTGATGACATACCTATGTCCTTAGCTGGCAACTTTGACATACAATTTAGGTCATGTTAAGAATTTCGCTCTACATATATTCACTATTTGGATATCAGAATGAATTTTATCACATGATACACCCGTTATGCAGTTTCATAAAGCCATTTCATAAATATATGATATGATAACACGTTACATATCGCTCTGCTTGAATGCGATTGGTCAAGTTTGGAACCGAATCACGTAAACCTTGACAAATGTGACCTTTCAAATATCGGTCAACTGTTAAATTCAGACCAAGAGTCAATATCAGTGATTAAAATTGTTGTTGTTGAATTAATTCTTGCATTAAAATACTATTCAAAATTGAAAAACTGTCCTCTTACGCACAAAATATCTATACGATGGGGACACTACTTCTCATGGCGTAGCAGACGACCTCAAGATCACGGCGTGGTTCGCCTCTGTAGTTCTCGGAAACGTTGATTTCACGTTGGAAATATACATTTTTAGGCAATATCATGTGATAAAAAGAATCTCAAATGAATTTTCATTTCATACGATGTATTATGAAACTCGTTGTGCGTTTTATATCCCCTCGCCAAGGCTCGGGGATATAAAACACACAACTCGTTTCATAATACATCGTATGAAATGAAAATTCATTTGAGATCCTATATATATAGAATGAATTCGTCTAACGTGATCTATGAATATACTAAGGATCTCATGTTTACCGATAAATATTCCCCAGAATACAGACTACAGGTACATTTGTAGTCATTATGGACATTTCTACTTCTCGTTTATTTCAAGCAGTAAGATCAGATAAATCAGAAGATAAAACAAATCGCCCATTAATTCATTGACAAGTAAGATATGCGAACAAAGGAATTGATAAAATAAATCTTGGCCAAATTTTGAATCACAAAACTGTCACATAAAAGATCCTACCATATTTCCAAAGAAAAGAAACTCCTTGTATTTCCTATAGCTACACGCCAAGAGTTGCATGTAAAATCTACAATTACAAACAATTCCTGCAATGTATTGATTTAAGTAATCCCTCACTACATCCATTTCCTTGCGATTGTTCTTCGTCGGATTTCATCTACTCTCCTTGTGGACACGTTGTTACAGGTAACCTTAGTATAAAGTCAAGAACGACAAATTGAGAGAATTGTTAAAAAAAGGGTCCCAAATACAGAGAAAGTAAATTCTTTACATGAAACCAAAATTTCACAAATATCATGGACTCGTCGGAGGAATATGCAAGATGTTGGGCAAAGAAAGAGGATGTACAGAAAGAGGATGTACCCTTCCGAATAGATAAAATCCATCAGAGGGTTACTTTTAGGTAGAATTTACCGATTACAATCGACTGTAAACACCAGATTTGAGTCTATCATTAAAAACCCTGATGTTATCACAGAGCTGAGCTACTCACAAGAGCATTACGTCATCACACCAGCGGACAAAGCCTCAAATAATTACACATTTACTTGCAAAAAGTTCTATTTCGACAGCCTTGTTAAAGACTTTGAATTCGACACCTGGAAAACAAACTTCAACTCCAATAAACTTTTCTGCCTCAGAAATAATAGATAACTACAAATCAGCTCTCGATTCATTTCGCTTTGACACAAATAATTTAGATACCATGCTTATATTGTATATAAAAAATATATATATACTAAAATAGAATTCCGTACAAAGAACGTTTCATTGCTGGCTCATCAAAATGTTCATTGACAATCAAATCTGTATCAACCTTACTCACCAAAGTTTTACATGAAATTAAATCTGAACTTCAAACATATTGTTCGACAGTATATTCTCTAAGTGGTATTAACCAGATATGGATTTTAAAGAGTTCGAAGGAACTTTTAGAACATCTGAAATCCACTCTTTCAATAGAGTCCATTCTATCAAAGCCTTTGGTTTTTCGACACTTTACACAACTATCCCACATTCTAAATTGAAAGAAAGACTCGCAAAAATTATAATTTATGTAATGCGTTTACAAGCAAGAACGGCAATCGCAAATATAAATTTCTTGTAGTTTACTATGACAAAACCTACTTTGTTAAAGAAAAGTCCGATTCTTAAATAGTACACTGAAACAGATATTATTCAGATAACAAACTTCCTTATCGACAACATTTTTGTTGTGTTTGGAGGAAAGGTCTTCCAGAAAATTGTTGGAATTCCAATGGAAACCAATTGTGCCCCACTCCTTGTCGACATTTTTCTTAACTCGTACGAAGCTGAATTTATTCAATCTTTGGTATCTGAAGGGAAAAGATACTTAGCTTCTGACTTTAACTTCACTTACAGATATATGGACGATGTGCTCTCAATCAATAATCCAAAATTCGCGAATTACCTTAACAGAATCCATTCTTCGGAGCTTGAAGTTAAAGAAACTACAGAGACAAATAATACAGCATCCTGTTTGGACATAATGTTGTCCTACGACACTATTGATCATATGTACACCTCAATATATGACAAACGTGACGACTTTAATTTTAGCATCACAAACTTTCCTTTTCTGAGTGACAACATCCCTTCCTCGCCTGCTTATGGCGTGTTCATGTCTCATTTGATACCAGAGCAAGTACCAAATATAAATATTTTGTTCTGAGATCTAGGCGTCTTTCAAATAAGCTTCTCAGTCAGTGATACATTTGTGACCTACTAACATCGTCACTGAGGAAGTTCCACGGTCGATACGGGGAATTCGTCATACACTATGATGTCCCAATGTCCATAATAGTGGATGATATTCTTTTTAGACGATTTGAACCATCCAACCACGGAATCTTTCTTATCTTCAGAAAAAGAAGTACTAACCGGATGTGACAGTTCCATCGAATTGAAGCGACGGGTGTTACATGCAAGCAGGAAATGCTGACTCGACCGGACGTTCGCTTCTTTTCATGTGGTGGAGGTTTTTGATTGTTTGCTTTGGTTCTTGTTTTGTCCTGATTTTGTATGCCTTTGGTTTATGATTTTCTGAATTATCGATTTTGTACTGTATATGAGGATATGGTCATTATCCATATTTGTAATCGCCACATTCTTGATAGGGTAAAATCATACTGAAGATGAAACGATATGAATAATACAGTAGGTAAGTTTACTTTTCGTTACAGAACATCAAAGACAAACCAGAACAATTTCAAAGCCATGTAACATATAAATTAAATTAATTTTTCCATCTAAACATATGAATGTAAATCAGGATAAGATTTACATGTATTTGTTCAATTGGAAACTTGAAATTCATATTCATTCCTTTTTTGTATGCTTATTACTTGACACTTGAGTCTTGGGGGGGGTTGCAAATTTATTCAAATCACAATCAGTTACAGCACAAAATCAAGCTTGAGTGTCCCACAGATCTATATATCTACCTCGACGTTTTGAAACTACTTTCAATATGTAGCGAACTGGTACATATATGGCTTTTTAGTAAGTCCTCCTTTGTGACAATTTGGTATCTGCTTATGTAGGCAAGCTTCTCACTAATCCTCTTCCTCAAAGTTTGAATATGAATTTCCGCTATCATACCATCACTGTCAAAATTGAAATAATAAATGTTTTACATCTTCAAATTCAATAGCATCATTTAAGAACCGATAAATTTGCAGCATGGACGAGACATGCACGTTTCGGTTACTTAATCCCTCCTCAGTGATCCTCAATCTAAACAATGTAATATTTCCAAAAGTTTGAAATTTACCGTATCTTGGCCAAAAACGGTACCGAAAGACGTAGCAGGATGGATAGGATATGATGCTACAAGACCCACTGTTTTATATATTTCAAGAAACTTTGATTACAGAAATGTTCGAATGCGTCGAAAACTTGCCTACATCTGCCATCGGGACTTCTGGTCCACCAGCAGTGACACTCACCAAGAGGTACAAATGTTTAACTCGTCTTCAAATTCAATGGCATCAGTTAAGAAAAGATAAATTTGCAGCATGGACCAGACATGCACGTCACGGGTACTTAACCCTCGTTAACTTAGAATTATTTGAAAGGAATATTATGGCAACATTTATCTAGGTAGATTATAGTAATGTTAATTGACAGAAAGAGTCCAGGATCATTTTTATCCTGATGAAAATAAACCTTAATAACGACGGCTGGTTCATGCCAGGTTTCATTCTATCAAGAGCAATATTAGCATCGAAGTCTTAGATTTTTTTTAATCTCCGGTACAATCTATATGTATCAAATGGCTGAATGAAAACGCAGTTTATAAGAAGGAAATCTTTCTGAAATAATGAGATACCAGGATCATCAATCCTTTGTGCATTTATTCTAATGCCTAGAACGGGTGATTCATTATTTATATACTATTCTAATATGACTTGATTCTTTTTCCCTATTAAGACAACAGACGCGAACCGGGCTCTATTCTCCAATATAGGCCCTATAGCGATAAGCCACGCCTACCCATTTTCTGAAAGCAGATAAACCGGCAGGAACTGGTTTTTACCAAGAATCAATTGGTCATCATTAGAATAGAAATAAAAAATGACAAGCCGGGTTCTATTGTCTCATAATGCCCTCGCATCTTCAGCCAATCACATTTATCACCTCGCCGCTGACGCGGCTCGGTAATAAATGTGATTGGCTGAGGACGCTCGGGCATTATGAGACAATAGAGCCCGGCTTGTCATTTTTTATTAATTTCATTTCCACTTTAAAAGTCCAAAATCGAAGTAAGTAATCCAGGTCGAACACAAAAAGTCTTGGAAAATTAACAGAAAAAATCACTCCTCGTCAGGAAACCTTACATGGTGTGTAAACAGGTACAACAGTCAACGATGTATACGATTAACCTAGTCCAGGTCAACATCCCGTATTTCCACCTCCTTCTCAAATAAGTCTGTAATGATCCTGGTAGCTCCTGTAACCACTGTATTAAAGCATGTTCAATCTAATGACAGTGAAATGAATGAAGTTTGATGTCATTGACCGATTTAGTTACTCTCAGGACTGTTTTAACCTCCGTCAATGAAGCAAGATATGACACATATACCAATGTGTAAATCAAAGATACAAAATCCTATAAGATGGAAAAACAAGCAAGTAATCTAAATAATCTACAATGTAAACAAAAGTGAGCTCCTAATTATAATATGAGAATGAGATACGGAAGACTGAGTATCCGTCACTTCACTGAGTATCCGTCACTTCACTGAGTATCCGTCACTTCAGAAGCTAGAAAATTGTATTGATATGCCCAATGATTCAGAAGACTGTTGTGAAATCTAGACATCATTCTGATGTGCATGATGAAAAATGTTCTTGTTTCAGTTTTAATTAATTTTTCGACAGAGAAACATTTTGATAATTATATTCTATACATGTACCTTGCTTTTGTGATAGTTTACTTTTTTCATTACAGATCGGAAAATATGTATATATCAGACATTTAACTCATCTTATCAAACTCATTTAGTGTAGATTAGATATAGTCGGCGTTATAAACACAACCTTATACAATTATTGACTTTCGATGAGGATCTACTCGTGACTATACAGACCTGGTCAGAAATTTGTTGACAGAGGCCGAAGCCGATGTTAACCAATGCCTGACCAGGTCTGTATAGTCACGTGTAGACCGAAATCAAAAGTCAATAACTGCTTTATTAAATTACCGGTAATTCTTTTTACATTGTAATGATACACGAAGTCAACACATTTAACACTACAACGCATACTGGTTATTGATGACGTCACTTCATTCGGAGCCCGGACGGAGGTCTACATTATCCCGAGTAGAACGATTGAGAGCGCTAAGGTCTACTCTGAGGTACACTCTATAAAACGGTTAACTCCGCCAATCCGAAACTAGTAAAGTTAGCAATTATTCCTGATCATTCAACAAAACAGTACTGCCTACCTAGAATTAAGAGGAACTAATAAGTACTTGCTTGCTGTGAAGATGTTTTTACAAAATCCTTTACAGCGGATGAGAAGATGTTGAAAACGTGTTAGCCTGACTATGAGTCCGAAAAATCTCTTAAGCCTTGATGATTGAAGAAACTGACGAAATTCTTTAATTTCTCGGGACCTTGAAAACTTCCTTCTTTTAAGGTATTGTGCAAGGAGCAAGGAGAAAAGAATAGAAGTCAGACAATCATAACCCTCGATGTTCATGTATTTTGAGAAGTCATGTTTGATGATTTTGCCGAGAACCAGAAATACCACCATATGTTCGTTTGAATGAATTTGGAACTGCCCTGTGGTACTTGATCCCTGTTATGTTACCTGAAATTCGACAATGCGTCCTTCTATCAATGGCATCAGTGGTCATATTTGGTGACCATGTGATCTGCTTGAAAAACATAGACTTTTAAAAGAACCTTGAGAACTTGTATTACCTTAGTCTTCAGGACCTCACGAGCAGCATTTAAAAAGAAAAAGTTGAAAATGCATCAGCAAATTAGAAACCTTGACGTAATTGCAACAACTAAAGTTCTACGTTGCAAATATCTCGTGAGAATTCGGTTGGGGAGAGCTGCATACTGCTAATCTATGTACATAAGTTAGAAATAATCAGCATTATCAAGCAGCATTTATAGATTTAATTGACATTTTCAAAATTTATGGATATAAGTGTAGATATATTATTTTGCATTAATTCGATAGATGGGCACTAAAACTAAATAAATGATCATCATAGTATTATCATTATTTGATATTCAACAAAAGGATGCTTCATACTTTACTATGCATCCTCTCGAGTCACTTCGGGATCGCATTTCGGAATAGAAAAGGTTAAGTCTACACCAACCAAATAGTGTTTCCTTAGATTACCATTTCTAGGATTGGCCGGGAGTGACCAATGATCAGTTTATGTAAATGATTTAATACCCATTTTAAGATTTAAGATCCATTGAATATGCAAGAATGTGGCTTTTAAATGTCTGTTATATTAAAGGAGTGTGCTTGAAAGGTGATATCTATTGTTGGGTTACTTCAGTACATAAAGGAATTCGTGTGGATAATTTATTCTGATATGACCTGACTTGATACGCTAAAATGAATTCTTACGGTCAAGTTTATTTTTAAAAAACCATCTTTATGGGGTGGTTAGGTGACAGATGACCTATTTTAGTGTCATCTGGTTAAGAAATACACGAGGGAGAAATGTAAATACATCTAACTCCGCTTCCTCATCTGAAAAGGATATCATTGAGATGGACTTAGAGGCAACAAGAAGAACAAGAGGTCCATTGGCCACATCGCTCACCAGAGAAAAGTTGAAATCTGTCAGTCGACTTCTGATAGCACTATGAATAAGAAAATTATTGTATTAGAGATAGAGATTATAATAATTCATTATTTTCAAAATGAACACTGAACACTGTACAAAAATTAAAACAGTTACTTATAATTTCTTTTGGAATTACATGAAATGCATACTTCACATCTCTTTTACAATCTGAAATTATGAAATTACATGGAAAAAATCAACATACATGTCCAACATTTGTAACTTAGTACCTGCTGCCTGTAAGGTTTCGTAAATTTCTTCGCAGTGGTTGCGGAGGAGAAGTCGAAAAGGTGTCGGCCAATCAGAGCCCTCAGTGGCCATATTTGTTGAAGGATCGACACAAAACACAAACCTGGTAGAGGACCTTAAGTACTTGCTTCCAGTATAATTTCGTGAAATTCTATTAAGCGGTTGCAGAGGAGAAGTCGAAAATGTGTCAGCAAATCAGAGCCCTAGGCGGTCATATTTGTGGACCGATCGGCACGAAAAACACAAATTTGGTAAACGATCTTGAATTCTTACTTCCTATAAGGTTTCATCAAATTATTTCCAAAATATTTCAGCCAATTAGAGCCCTCAATGGCCATATTGACCGATCGGCACGAAAAACACAAACTTGGTAGATGACCTTCAGAACTTGCTTCCTGTAAGGTTTCGTGAAATTTTGTGCAGTGGTTGCGGAGGAGAAGTCGAAAATGTAACAAAGTTAACGGAAGGACGGACAGACACAGGGATATGACAGTTTTTCACTTGAGCCTTTGGCTAAGATAAGCTTAAAAAACGAGAAAAATATATCATTGTGTAAAGAAAAAATTATGAGGTATATTTTAAATTGATCTATACAAAAACTTTTTAATGACAATAAAAAGTCATGAGGAATATAACTCGTAATACGATAATATATCAAATTCGAAGGCTTTATTGAATGAACCATATATAATACAACTTCTTTGCAATTTCAATTTGGTTGTAGAAACACTGAATCATCCCCTTAGATATATTTCTTGTCGCTATTTGGGTAGAGACTGGTTTTGTTGAGTTTTATGGTGAAAATTTAGTGATAAAAAAGACATTACCAATTTCATCTTTTTCATGATTCTATATCCTGGTTATCATTATGGTGGAATTTTAAACTACGTAGCTTTAATTATATCCTTTAGCTTTGCTATTTTGCTATGGGTGGTCTCGTCAATTTTTTTCTTTTATGTATGCTATGATTAAAGTGACCTTGGAATTCTTCTTCTGTTTTTACGGTTTTCTAGGGCTAATAAAACGAATTGTGACCAGAAAACGTTGATCGAAAAAGAAGCCGAAAAGAAGGTAATAAAGATAACGTTTTGACGTCCAAATGGAGAAAGAGAGAGAGACATGGGAGATGCAAGGAGAGAAAAATAACAACATTTTAAGGAGAAAATGGACTCCTCAGATGCTGAATATAAAGCCAAAAATGAAGGAAAATTAAGGAATTAAATGCGAACTTGATTGCATATTCCCTTTCACTAAGGAACAGTTTCATCAATGAAAAAATTACGGGAGATGTAGAGGAGGTTATTGATGAAATATTATATATATCAATATCGAAATGTATCTTTTAAGATACCTATCGTTATGCACCATATGCGCATTTCAACAATTTATTTCTCATCAGCATTGCTAGAGGTCGATAAAGACAAAATCCAAGTAGTGAATATATGAGGACCGAAAATTTTAAAGATGACAAGGTACGATTTACGTCACACATTCAACAAGAATGCACCTTTGTTAGAGGGAATGTAGGAAGATGTTTGACCATGGAGTAGAAGAAGAAAGTGTCGTGCAGTATATTGAGATGTACAATACAACAGATATTAATCCTCAGTTTAATTCAGGCTCTAGAAGCGTAAACAATCATGTCTTCTTTTAAAATACATTGCGAATGATGTATTTAAAATACATAAAAACAAATATAATTAAGATACAAATGAAAACTGCCCTGAAGGGACAAATTATATTCCCCGCCGAATACTTTTTCTGAGCAGATATATTTTCTGTGCTGATCCATTTAATGACCTGACATTTTATGATCTGACCTGACATTAAGTTTTTTCTCATACAGGTATAATGTCATCACTCAGGGTTAAGGTCACTATATCGAATAAAATACTTGGTACGCATGTTTAACGTCTTCAAATTCATTAACATCATTTAGAGCAGATAAATTTACAACATTGACCAGACATGCTCATTTCGGGTATTGAACCCTCGATAAATGTTTTATGATATACATATATAATAGCTTTATGAGATGAATGATGACAAGATTCAACATTAAAAATGCATAAAAAATTCAAGTCAAATAACTCTGGTATATATCCTTTTTTAGTGGCATTCCCCTTTCTTCATGTATATCTACATATGATAGGTTTCATTGAAATATCTCAAATACTTTTTGAGGAGTTGCAATGACAAGGATTTACATTGAAAATCATTTAAAAAATCTCAGTCCAAGGGCCATAACGCAGGTTTTTCGCAAGTTTTTCGACAGAAATCCCCTTTCTTCATGCATATCTCCATCGTATCATGATCTGTCATTGTGTAAAGTTTCACTGAAATCCATTTCGTGGTTTTGGAGGAGTTGTGATACAAGGTTTGACATTGACAATGCATGAACAATCTAATTCCAAGGGCCCAAAATCAGTTCTAACTTGTTCAACAGCAATATCCCCTTTCTTCATGCTCATCAGCATATCATGATCTTTCGTTGTGTAAAGTTTAATTGAAATCCATTAATTGGTTTGAGAGGAGTTGTGATGACAAGCATTCGTCTACAGACGGGACGGATGGATGGACGGACAGACGGACAGAGAGACAGAAGGACAAGGTAAATCCAGTATACCCCCAACAACTTGTTGCAAGGGTATATTTCCTGAATCAGACAATTTATATAGATATGTTAGAAAAGCAGAAAATACGTAATTAGTAAATACAGAATTAAAAAAAAATGGGTAATGGAAATGGTTATATTACGGAAGTGTTCCAACTCTAAAGCTTCCCGAAGAAAATTTCAAACCAATTCATTATGCACCAGGCATGTGTTTCGGATATTAAATCCTTATCAATGATGCTTCCATCTAAAGTGATTTTAGATACTTCCAAAATTGATTTTTAACAGCGCCTTCTGGTTATATTTTTTGAAATTTTATTTGTGCAATTTGCAGAGAGTGTACGGCTCCAAATTTCCTTTAGGGTCGGATTCAGTGGCATATCCAAATAAAGTCTATGTTCAAATAGCATTGGAGGGATGGTGCTAAGACGCTAACCTCCTTTAATTTTGATATTTTTGAATGAAATGACAAGTTTCCGAAATAACCAAATAATATGTATCACTGTCATATTGAGAAAAGTGCCAAAAACAAAGTTTCTTTCGGGCGATAGAGCGGGAAAGAAGTAAGTAATACACTAGACAAACATCCATGTCATAGGTAACGAATTTAACTGCTCCACACTGCAACAGGATAGAAGTATTTATTTAATAATACGGAAGTGTTCCAACTATATACCTTCCCGACAAATATTGCAAACCAATTTATTATGCATTAGACACATGTTTCCGATGTTGAATCCACATCAGTGATGCTTCCATCTAAAGTGATGTTTAGATACTGCCAAAAT
The DNA here is from genome assembly GCA_033119305.1 of Pinctada imbricata. Lineage (NCBI taxonomy): Eukaryota > Metazoa > Mollusca > Bivalvia > Pterioida > Pteriidae > Pinctada > Pinctada imbricata. The sequence continues at coordinate 57,398,474 of VSWD01000005.1, forward strand.
TCATTTTGGTAGGTAAAGTAATGATTTTATGTTTTGATGATTAATGGGACACTGAAATTGTCTTTAAATAAATTGAAAAGAAAATTTAAAAGCATTATAATTCGAAGTATTGTCGTATATGTATCGTTTCATTTTTGTTTCCATCCCGAGGATATTAAATTTTGATGAGGGTGGGAAGATGATTATTTAATGCTCCCTAATGTATTTTTCACCCAAGTGATTAAAAAGCATAAATAACCTGCTACAAGAAACACGTCCATACAGAGGAATTTCAATGGGTAAAAGTTGACCGTATAAATAAACGTATCAAACCAGGTCACTATCAGAATAAATTGTCCATATGAATGATTATTACCCAACGATTGGTATCATCTTTCAAGCATATCCATTTTTTTTCTAAACGAAATACAATACGAAAGTCAGGGTTTAAATATTGATGTTCCTAGTACATGTGTATATTATTGGGCATCACCCAGATGGGCCATCTAAGGACAAACAATTGGCCATTGTAATTATGTCTTTTTAATAAATTTCATTTTCTATGAGTTCATCAGGGGGATACGAGAGAATTCAATAGAAAAAAAGGTATATGCTAGAATTCTGGCGAACAGTTTCAGGATATCTGTCAAGTATGTCACGATGATTATCATGTAATTTTGATGTCCATTGGTAATAAGTATTGTGCGTTATGCCAGTTATTAATTGATGCTCACTTACATGTAGTGGCTACATTCTGGACTGATCAGAACGAAATAGACCAGTTCGTATAAGTATTCGCTTTCGGTTAGATTTCGTGAGTATGTGCAGCTGATACGGTGCAAATTGAAAATGTGATAAAGGGAAACGAACGCCAGACTGAGAGGTTATGACAACAGCTAACTTTTGCCTTTGACTGAGACGAACCCAAAATATCAACTAATAAGAGTATACATTTACGGTCATCTTGTTACTCGTATCAGTCTTCGTGGAGAAGAATGCACACTTCATATATTGTTTGTAGAATTCTGAACAGCACTAGCGAAGAAGTATCAGATGGCTGAATGTACATGTACTAGTAATCTTCATTATTGATCATATTGAAACACAATTTGGGTAGAGAATCTTGAGTACTTGATAATTCGTGCCAACATGCAACAAGGACACAGACGACACAGCGGAACTGAAATTGGACGCATGCGTAGGAGATTGAATTCGTGCAGGTGTTTTAGGATCTAAATACGTTTCAATCACTCACTTTTTTGATGAATCAGGTCGTAAACATAATTTACTTTGTGGTATATGCTATTATACGGAAGCCAATTCGTGCCATGTTAGATTTTTTAACTATCTCGTAGATACGAGAAACAAATCTCGTAGTTACGTGAACAAAATTCTCGTAGTTACGGGAAAAAAGTATCGTAATTACCCGAGAAAAACAAATTCAAGGAATTTTTAAGCTTTAACATTTAAGTGTTTGTCTTTACAGAAATGCTAACAGACCCCTACCACCCCATCCCGCCCCATTTTTTAATTTTTCATAATATATCTCATGTACTTTCAAAGTTCTAAATATCAAAAGATTAAACTACAAGTAAAGATAAAAAGGTCCAAACTTTGCTACCAGGCGAAATGTCTTGTGAAACGGAATGCACAAGTGAAATATCAGTCCAAGAGAATACTGAAAACAGTAATATTACTTAAACTAATAATATAACTTTAATTGGAGTTATCTTTCTTGGAAATTTATCTCTTTATATTACTGAAAGCAGTAATACTATATAGAATGTCAGTTCGCTCTTATACCAGTGGATTCGGGAGGAAATGAGGGTGATTAGGAGTTGTATCTCATTCAAATGTATACTGAAAAATTGTTTAAAACATCAGGAAAATTTTTTTCCTCAACATATTTGAAGAAAATGTGATATCGGAAAGAAGAAAAAGTGAAAAATGGGTTCCAAATGGATGTTATTTTCACTTTTAGTATTAAAATTTGTTCAAATTTAAGGAATTTGTTGTTGAATGAAAGAATTGTGTGATACAAGTTCTGCTTGTAGCTTTAAAATGCTGCTTTGTCTATATTACAGAAAGATGTAATATGAGGTGGCAACATTACTGTTTTCAATAATATCAGGGATTATTGTTAACAGTAATATTACAGTTCTAAGTAATATTACTATTTATAGTATTCTCCTGGACTGAATATGAAAGTCCTATCATTTACCATCCAAAATTTATTGTCGATATTGAAGTTTTTAAATTTGAGTCAATCTTCAAGGACGAGGTCACAAGGTCAGAATGTTGTAACCAACGGAAAGGTCTTGTCACAAGGAATACACATGTGAAATATAAAAGCCCAATCACTAACCATTCAAAAGTTATGGTCATGGTTAAAGTTTTTGAAAAGTAGGTCAAACTCCATGGTCAAGGTTACAAGGTAAGAAAGTTTGGTATCCATGGAAAGATCTTGTCACAATGAATACACATGTGAAATATGAAAGCCCTATCATTTACCATCCAAAAGTTATGGTCGATGTAATCTCCTAGGATGCAGTCACAAGGTCAGAATGTTGTTACCGACGAAAAGGTCTTGTCACAAGGAATACACGTGTGAAATATGAAAGACCGATCTCTAACCATTCATAAGTTATGGTCATTGTTAAAGTTTGTTTAAAAGTGGGTCAAACTTTAAGGTCAAGGTAAGATGGTCAAACATTTTGGTATCCATGGAAAAGTCTTGTAACAAATGAGAAATATGAAAACCCTACCGTTTTCCATTCAATAGTTATGCTCAAGATTAAAGGTTCTGAAATGTAGGTTAAATTTCAAGGTCAAGGTCACAAGATAAAGGTCAAAAGATAAGCATTTTTGGTATCCATGGAAAGGTCTTGTCACAAGGAATACACAGCCAGACAGTCGGGCGGGACGGTTTTAATGTCTCCGCGCTTTCGCGAAAGCGGGGGACAAAAAAAACCTCGTATCTACGAGTCTTAGAGAATTTATTAAATTATCTTAGATAGGAGAAAAAATCTCGTAGGTAGGAGTAAAAAAATCTCTTAGATACTAGAAAATAACAAAAAAAAAAGCCTCGTAGTTACGAAAAAAAAAATCTCGTAGTTATGAACTCGTAGTTAAGAGAAAATGTTCTCGTAATTACTGGAAAAAATCTCGTAGTTACGAGAAAAGATTCTCGTAGTTAGGAGAAAATTATCTCGTAATTACGGTAAAAAATCTCGTAATTACAGTAAAAATTGGCTTGAAAGGGGTAGGGCCACGAAGCCCGATATTGGCCCTAATTTTGATAAATTTTGAATATTGTACTTCATAGAATTTTTAACTGTTATTTGACATTTTGAAACGTTCTCTACTGAATCACGAATCTACTTTTTGTAAACATTGCTTTAATCAACACCTTTTAGCCCTTTGAAAACACCAAGATAGGTCACATTCGGCGAAATTGATGCAAAAACTCAATATTTCTATCAAATTAGCAATGGCCGCATGCATTAACTATGATGGAAAATTTATATGTGAAAGATTATCATTATATCCTTTTGTCATAAACGTTTTATCTCAGTTAACGCATGCGGCCACTTTGAATTCTACGACATAAGACAAAATTCCCATCAATTTTCGCCATATTTTGTCAATAACGTCAAAATGACGTCACTTCATGACGTCATTTCTGTTAAATGGCACATTGTTTGGTGATATTATTCTTTTCATGAAAAGCGGTAAACATATGTGTATTTTCATGAGAGATATCAAGTATTCCTCATGAAATTTATTTTAAGAGAAAAATCAAGGGCCGATTTAGGGGTCTCGTGGCCCTACCCCTTTGATTAAAAATAAAAGGCCTTCCTAGAATGAAGTTCTTGAATTTACTACATCAAAAAGTATGAAAAACAAGGCAAAATCATCAACAAAATTCGCAAATTTGAAATGTGATGACCTCAAACATTTATTAATTACTTCTAATATGACTACATGTCCAAAGTATGTAAAGACTGCAAAAAATGAAAAAAATCAATAATAAGCACTTCCAATTTTCAGCAGATTTTTTTATAAAATTTGTTATTGTTAACACAATATTTCCACGAAATACCTGAATTGGCAAAGTGTAGACCCAATTCCTTATAGAGTTGGATCTTAGTAAAGTAGAAAGAGTAGGAAGGCCTTCATACTTTTAGAAAATCATCTCAAATCCCACAAACTCCGTGGTATCATGGAGAAATCGGATCTATAAGGGGATACCATATTTCCATAGAATTTACAAAGTTTTAAACATCTAACACCAATTTATGCCCCAAAACCCAAAGAGAAATGCAAATATCAAACTTTAACTTTCTAAATATGTCAGTCTACCTATTTCATACACATTTAATAACCATTCTCTGTAAGAGCCAAAATCGAGTGGCATTGCATGTAAGGGATTTTGATTATTTTCGGTATAATGGGAATATATTAAGCACTGACCATGAAAATAAGTCTTTTCGGCCAATTTGACTTGTGGTTGCCATGGTATTTGAAAGGAATTTGCCTGAAATATTTTCAAGGTCATCTTTATACTAAAACGCCTCTAGATGTATACATGAACCTCTGTTCCAATATGATGCGTAGTTGTGTTTAAATTCATCGTATCGAAACCTTTCGGCCGATTGTTGCCATAAAAACAAACTTTGATGCTGCTTTGCATATAAAAGGGCAAATTAGCCCAATTAAAATTTTATATTAATGTATAGTTCAAAGATGATACTAATTGATTAACTAGGATTTGGACTTCCAAAATTGGTGCTTTTATGAAATTTCAACCTTGTAAAACAGTAAAAACATGCAAAAAGGATCTTTAAGTACCCAAAACAGAGCCTTTTGATACCCTGTTTCATCTTGTCTACAAAAGGCATCCGAGATAAATGTAAAAAAAATTTACAAATATGCATAATAATAAGGATTGAAAGAAAATAAAGTAATTTCAGATAAAAAAAGGTACCTGTTTTCATGGTAACGAAGCCTACAAATATGCCTCTTCCTATAAATTTTTCAGATTTTTGGAACTTCAGACACGCAGTTACTATGGCGACGACAACCTTTTAAAAAAAACTGGGGTTGATTTACATATTTGTACTTCATATTGAACTTCCATACCAAAAATCTCTTAAATCCATGACATGCCGTGCCAACATGTCATTGACATTCTTTGGTTCTTACAGTTCCCCGCGAGGGGTTTGACAGCTAGTGTTTTGCATAATTTTTCCTGACATGGTCGCCATAACACTTTCAATATAGAGATAACCTCAGACAGGGCATGTATTTTATACCTATTTTCATTTTCATGCATGAACATCGACGGCGAGTGCGGCTAGCCAATAGGGGATGCTTACTCCTCCCGGGCACCTGGTCCCACTTCTAGCTTGCTAGGGGGTCCGTCGATGCTCAATTATGTGCTCTATTGTGAGTGCTGTTGAGATTGTCGTCAGGATCTTCTTTAACTCACTTACATCATCGTCATCACCAAACAAGACATACTTACCTGATCTGTACATCAAAATGTACATCGAGACAACAATCGAATTTGACAGGTTTCCATGGAGCTGTTGCGACGGGTGTTCCATGCAATCAGGAGAACCTGACTCTCCCCGGGCACTTGGTCTCACTTCGGAATATTGTTCATTCCGGGGTTCCCAACAGTTTCAATGGAAATTCTCACGATTTTGCTTTGCCTTCTCGACTTTGATGTCTATTATTACAGAGAATTGCTGTTAAAGCTTCAGATTGGACTTCGTCCAAACGATGGTGAAATTATTGAGTTTTTCTTTTCATTTTTCAGCGATTTTTAATAAAAGCAGTTTTTACCACAAAAAAAATGTGGCCATAAAAGGTTGATCAGAAAAGAAGCCGATAAAACTGAAGAGACAGACAAATAAAAAGAAGGCAAATAAAGATCATGTTTTGACGTCCCAATGTAGAAAGAATGAGAGACAAGGGAGAGAAAATATAACAACATTTAAAGGAGAGAATGGACTCCTCAGTTGCTGAATATAGAGCAAATGCGAACTTTGCATATTCCCTTTTACTAAGTAAAAGTTTCATCAATGAAAACAAATTACAGGAGATGTAGAGGAGGTTATTAATGAAATATTATATATATCAATATCGCAGTGTATTTTTATACCTATCGTTATGCACCATATGCGCATTTCAACAATTAATGTCTCATCAGCAGTGCTAGAGGTCGATAAAGAGAAAATCTAAGTAGTGAATATATGGGGAGCGAAATTTTAAAGACGACTAGGTACGATTTACGTCACACAATCAACTTGTTTTGAGCAAGAATGCACAGTTCTTAGAAGGAATGTAGGAAGATGATGACATTATGGTATTTGACCAAGACGACACCGAAGAAAAAGAAGCAGCTGAAGAAGAAGAAAGTGGCGGCGGTGGTGACAGCGGAGGAGTGATGATGATGATGATGATGATGATGATGATGATGATGATGATGATGATGATGATGATGATGATGATGATGATGATGATGATGATGATGATGATGATGATGATATTTTTTCACCCGGCAAACGCTGGTACTTTTCTTGAACCATACAATCTATAGATTTTAAATATGATAGGAAACCAGGAGAATATGTAATGCTGTAAGTAAAATGTGAAATAGGAGGTCAAGTCAAATAAGCAAGAATTATCAGTTTAGGTATGATGATTAATGGGACACTGATATGTGTCAAAATTGTCTTCAAACAAATTTAAAAGAGGATTCAAAATCACTACCTCGAATATTGTCCTTTTTTATATCGCATACAGACGAGGGAGCTGAAATTGATTTTAATACTCTCTAATGTATTTCGTCATCCAAGTGCTTCTAAAGCATGAAAAGCATGAACCATTCACGTCCATACAAAGGAATTTTTACGGGTAAAATTTGACCATAAAAATCAACGTACCAAGCCAGGTCATATCACAATAAATTGTCTAGTACATGACTTGAGTTACTTAACGATTGGTATCACCTTTCATGCATATTCCATCGATGTAAACGAAATTTAAGGACGCATGAAATCTTGTCGAGTGACTTTGAGGAAATCCATGCGTCAAAATAATGACGTTACTATTGTCGCAGCAAATTGACCTGACCGGGCGGAGCTTATTTTCACCTGGTCATTGGAATAATTTGATTCTGACCAGGTGATATAACTATACAAAATTATAGGTACTGAGTATTCATTCTAATTACTATATGCACATCATAATCTATCTACCCTAAAATTCAATCGATTCGTCCTAGTCGCTCGATTGAACTAGCTCCGCCCGGTCAGGTCACTTTGCTTCTACGATATTGTCGTAGCAAAGTTACCTGACCGGGCAGAGCCAATTCGATCAAGCAAGTGAGACGAGTCAATCACAATTTAGGATAGATAGACTATGGATTGCATATATTAATAACTAGAGTAAATACTCAATACCTGTAATTTTGATAGGTTATATCATCTGACCAGAAGAAAACTTTTCTGCTGACCAGGTCAAAAAAAATAAGCCCATGCAGCCAGGTCTGGTCAATTTGCCACGACAATACTGTACGTGTAAAATTTTGGACACTGGATGGGTCATCTAAGGACAGCATACATGCGGTCATTAACCGGGCCTATGAAGTCATGTGGATTCCCATTGGAAACGAGAGGATCCCCATGATAAAGTAAGAGTATTAAGCAATATCTCCTGCAAGATTTCCATGCACTGACCACAGAGGATGTGTGCTGTAATGTACATAAGACGAAACAACATCAAAAATCAAAGAAATTATTGTTACAGTAACATAATTGAAATTTTAACCGTTTAACGATGTTCAGAATATCAATTTGATAGATTTTAACGGTTACATTTATTACCAGTATACGTATGATTTTGTTATTTACGCTTAGAGTTAATTGATCAGCTTTCGGCATCATTTTGCATCGACGTCAAGATTCTTCATACATGTACGAATGAATTTTGACGGAGGCATGAATTCAATAAATTATGATCTCCAGTCGGTCTCTACGAAACTTAATTACGTAATAACGGGAGCTTATTTTTAATGAGGTTATCTTAATCTATACATGTATAGGGTATAACATTTGCTGTTTTCGAACTATTTTAAAAAGCCTTATTGAGTCAAAAATCCTTCAATCTAATTAAAATTCAGCTCTCTTATTTCGTAAACTACATACTAGGATATAACAAAGATCGATTGGAGATAGTGTATGAACTTTATCGTAAATAAACATGTAACAACCAATCACAGTTGTTATTTATTAGCTATAACGTTATGACCCAGTTTCGTTTGAAAATATTATTAATCACTATGAGTCGTTCTGGTGTTCATTTAAGGTTTTATAATTTCCAAATATGTATGTTAACACGAATCTACGCATTTTGATTGGTCAGCAATAATACGGAAGTGTTCCAACTCTATACCTTTTTGGAAGAAAATTTTAAACCGATATTCATGCACCAGGCACGTATTTCGAATATTAAATTCTCATCAGTGATGCTACGTACCAGCCAAATTGCTTTTTAAGCTGCTCAAATCCATTTCACTAGCGGCCTTTGGTTTTATTTTTAGAATTAAAATTTGTGCAATTACTTTACAGAGTGCGTGGCTTCAAATTTATTGTTCAGTAGCATATCCAAATAAAATCTATGTTCAAAGTAGCATTGGAGGGATGGTGCTAAGATGTTAACCTCCTCTAATTTCGATGATATTTTTCGATGAAATGGCAAGTTTCCGAAATAGCGACAAAGTATAATTTTATATGATGTAAAATTGATAAAAGGGCCACAACAAAGCTTCTTTCAGGCTACAGAACTGGAAAGAAGTAAGTAATACACATACATGTAGCAAACATCAAGTCATGGGGATTGATTTTAAGTGCTCCGCACTGCAGCAAGAAATAAGTGTTTATATCAGTGATAAGGAAGTTTCTAACTCTATACCCTCTTGAAGAAAATTCATGTACCAGACACGTGTTTTGAATTTAAAAATACACGTTCATACCCAAATGAACACGATAAAATACCTCAAGAGCCGGAACTACTTTCACCAAAATCATTTAAAGTTGATAAGGTCGGCTTTTGACTGATGATAATGCACAAAAATATGTTTGTTAAGAGGAGTCCTTGGATATAAATACGATATCAGAAGTAATGCAAATTTTACGACAATTTCGATAATGTACCGGTATACGTGGTTTTTACAGCGTTTTTTTTTTTTTTTTTTTTTTTTTTGTTGTTGTTGCTATGCACCTGTTTGTGAAGTTCCTTAAACCATTCCTTGTCCTTACATCTTGATGAAAGACAGAAAATGCAGTAAAATTACTAGAGAAACAGAATCTCCCTAATTACATTTCCATCGTAACAGTGGTTGGGTCGAACATTTGAAATTTTCTAATGGCTGACGACTGTCAACAAATCATGAAATGTTTTGAATGAAGAGGACCGAAGATCACTGTTTCAAATAATCGAATCGTTGAAACCAGAAACTTTTCACGTGATGTATTTTCACCGTGATGAAGAATTTAAAACAAAATATTATCAGCAAACAGAAAATGAAAGTCACTTATTCATGAAATAACTAAGCAAAATTTGTGATGCGACAATCTGAAGTTCATACTCCAATTTTTATACTTAAATCAAAATGTGTATCAATATTTCATTACCTTCATCCTCCGTATTTTTAGAAATGAAAGAAAACCACACATGACATAAATGGACAAGTAATGAATGTTATTGAGGTCACCATGATGTTGCTTATTCAAGCGTCTTTCTCAAATTTTCAGAATGCCTCATGACTGTTCACCTCCAAGTGGGAAACATTGCCGGTGTTATAGAGTGAGCCTTCCCCCATAGCCAGACTTCCCCCCGGCGGTCCCACTCTAGAGCGAGACTTCCCCCCTAGGGGGAAGGCTCACTCTAGAGCCAGCCTTCCCCCTGCCTAATTTTGAGTGAGACTTCCCCCCGGCGGTCCCACTCTAGAGTGAGCCTTCCCCCCTGGGGGAAGGCTCACTCTAGAGCCAGCCTTCCCCCCCTTCCCAATTTTGAGTGAGACTTCCCCAGCAGTCCCTTTTTAGAGAGAGCCTCCCCGCACACCGGAGAGGGGGGCGCTCACTCTAGGCGCCTCCCCGCACACCGGGGAGGGGGCCGCTCACTCTAGAGAGGGGGCGGACAGGGTAAGAGGGAGGTGGGAGATGAGGAGCGGGAGGGGGAGGTGAGGGGACGGGAGGAGGGAGAAGTGGGGATGGGGAAGGGGGAAGAGGGGGCGGGAGGAGGGAAAGTGGAGGAAAAAGTGGAAAAAGGGAGAGAAAAAAAAGAGGAAAATTTTGAGCCAGCGCAGCGCGCGCCGTTCCAAGTAGGGAGGAGGGAGACAAGGGTGCGGGAGAGGGGGGGGGGTAAGGGGCGGGAGGGGGAGAGACCTACCCCCTGTCCACCCCCTCTCTAGAGCCAGTCTTCTCCCCATTTAGTGATCCTACTGCAGTGTTAACTCGTCTCTTTTCCGGTGATCTATACTTAAATAATAGCTCCAGCAATCAGTTAGGAGTTACTTCATATCAATATTACTGGCGATCATGTCTCCCATAGTCGTCTAGCTGTCCGTATGTTCATCTGTGTGTCACAGATTTTGTCTGGGTTATTTATAACTGTTCAACTGGGACTTGAAACGAATTCAACTCGGACTTGAAACGAATTAAAGCTTTAAATACGGAACTGTTCATTGAAGTGTTCGCGGAATTTATCCTACGAGTATCGGATTTTCTGCTCTGTGACCTTGACCTTTGTGATATGACCTTAAGTCAATGTCATGACACACCCTTGGGTCATGGACAACAATTGTGTGAAATATTATTCAAATCCAACATGACAGTAAGGAGGTATGGCCCGGACAAGAAGTTTGGCAATGTGTGCGCTGTGACCTTGACCTTGAAGATATGACCTTGGGTCAAGGTCAAGACACACTCTTGAGTCATGGACGAATATTTGTGGGAAGTATCATTTAAATCCAAGTTGCCAGTGAAAAGTTATAGCCCGAACACAGATTTTGGCTATCTGTGCACTGTGACCTTGAACTTTGAGATACGACCTTGCGTCAAAATCGTGACACATTCTTGGGTCATGGACAACACTTGTGTGAAATATGATTCAAATCCAACATGGCAGTAAGGAGTAATGGTCTGGACAAAAATGTTGGCTATCTGTGCACTGTGACCTTGACATTGAAGATATGACCTTATGCTTCAAATCCAACATGGCAGTAAGGAGTTATGGCCCGGAAAAAAATGTTAACTATCTGTGCACTGCGACCTTGATCTTGAAAATATGACCTTGAGTCAAGGTCATGACACACCCTTGCGTCATGGACAACGATTGTGTGAAATATTATTCAATTCCAACATGGCAGTAAGGAGTTATGACTCGGACAAGAAGTTTGGCTATGTGTGCACTGTGACCTTGACCTTAAAGATATGACCTTTGGTCAAGGTCAAGACACACCCTACGGTCATGGACAAATATTTGTGCGAAATATCATCTAAGTCTAAGTTACCATTGAAAAGTTATGGCCCGGACACTGATTTTGGCTATATGTGCACTGTGACCTTGACCTTTGAGATACGACCTTGCGTCAAGGTCGTGACACACACTTGGGTCATGGACAACAATTGTATGAAATATGATTCAAATCCAACATGGCAGTAAGGAGTTATGGCTCGGGCAAGAAGTTTGGCTATGAGTACACATTTGACCTTGACCTTGAAGATATGGCCTTGGGTCAAGGTCATGACACACCCTTGGGTCATGGACAATAATTGTGTGAAGTATCATTTAGAATCAAGTTACCAGTGAAAATTTATTATGTCGAGAATTCATGTAATTGCGTACATTTTTACAAGTCTATGTTTTGTAGTTACTTGTGGAGAATTTACACCGATTATCAACTGCAAAAAACATATTTACAAAATCTTGAAAAATATCGAAGATTTTGATGTTGAAATTAAATACTAGTACACATATGATGTCCATCACTTAGGTAGATCCCTTTTAGGGTCAATAGGTCAAACGTGCGGTTTGCACTTTGTTGCCGCTGGGGCTGGGCGGGGCGGGGAGGGAGGGGTATTTGTACCTTTAGGACAGTTCTAGCTTTTTTATTTCTTTTATAAGTTACCTTGTACAAGTAGTACATGTTTTTTTCTTTTTCGTTATTTTGTCTAGTTTTAGCGCACAAGAGCAGAAGGCTCCAGTGAGCTATTGTCATCACGCACCATCCATGTGCGCTATATATTAGGCCGATTTGGGCCTCTTGTTTTTTAGGGGGGGGGGGGGTAGGGTTGTTTTGAGCTATTGTCATAGCGCTTCGTCAGTCCGTTCGTCGTCCGCCTGGTGTAAACTTTCATATTTTTGACTGTTTCTCTGAAACCGCTTAAAATGGCCATGGCATATGTTGTCATTCCCATATCAAAGCTACGTCAAAGCCACAACATACTTCGTCGTGGTCATGGCATACGTTGTCGTTCCCACATCAAAACAACAACATTCTACGTCTTGGTCATGGCATACGTTGTCGTTCCCACATCAAAGCCACAACATACTACATCGTCGTCATGGCATACTTGGTCGTTCCCAGAACATGGCTACGCCGTTCCCACAATAAACCTGTACTACGTCGTGGTCATGTCATACCTTGTTATTCTCATATCAAAACTACGTCAAAGCCACAACATACTACGTCATGGTCATAGCATACGTTGTCGTTCCCACATCAAAGCCACAACATACTACGTCGTGGTCATGTCATACGTTGTCGTTCCCACATCAAAGCCACAACGTACTACGTCGTGGCCATGGCATACGTTGTCGTTCCCACATCAAAGCCACAACGTACTACGTCGTGGCCATGGCATACGTTGTCGTTCCCAAATTAAAGCCACAATATACAACGTCGTGGCCATGACATACTTAGTCGTTCCCACAACATAGCTGCGCCATAGGCACAATATACTACGTCGTGGTCATGGCATACGTTGTCGTTCCCACAACATGGATACGCCGTTGCCACAATATACTACGTCGTAGTCATGGCATACTTGGTCGTTCCCACAACATAGCTACGCCGTAGCCACAATATACTACTTTGTGGTCATTGCATACGTTGTCGTTATCACAACATAGCTACATCGTAGCCACAATATACTACGTCGTGGTCATGGTATACGTTGTCATTCCCATATCAAAGCTCCGTCAAATCCACAACATACTACGTCGTGGTCATGGCATACGTTGACATTCCCACAACATAGCTACGCCGTAGCCACAATATACTACGTCGATGTGATGGCATACGTTGTCGTTCCTACAACATGGCTACGCCGATCCACAATATACTATTAGTTATAAGGTCTGTTTCTGACGTATTTATAGGGTCCATAGTGGGTTTGTAAAATTTGTGGGGAAGAGGTCGTGATATATATTTGAAGTGAAAATGATACCAATTAAAAATCAAAAAGCCTTAAACGTATACCCCATTCCAGCCGCACGCCTGTAATCTAAGTCCCCTCCCCTTCCGTGTGCAGTGCATGCCTACATCACTCTACTAAAACGGTAGCTTCGCCTGACAGGTGCAATATCTAACAACGATAGTATACGGTCTCTTCATCATTATAAAAGCGACCGTACACTATCGTTATGTAATACAGTCAAACGTCGAATACTCGAATCGCAAGGGACGAGTCGTTCAAGTTATCGAATTAAATATATGTTATTAAACTTCGATTGGCACCATGTTTACACTTCGTGTTTTAAGGGTATTCCAATTTTTGACGTTCGAGTTTACGAAGTTCGTATTGCACATGTCAAGCGAACGTACCGTGTCCCTCAGGCGAAGCGACACCTTGTATGCAAACACATGTAGATCAAGTTTATAATTACATCTGTCGTACGAAGACATATTTCTACAATGTACTTATAACGAGGAATATCTAAATAAATGCATGTATAATTCGCATGAGAATAACTGCTAAAATACGAGTAAAAAGCTTTAGTTTCCATTGTCCTCATGGTCAGATATATGAAGGTTGTACTGGTTACAGTTGGGCATGCGCTAGGGGTGTCACAATATATCGATATATCGCAATACACAAATGATTTATATCCTATCGCGATACGAAATGCGTATCGCAATATATCGCAATTTCTTCTTCTAATTAAACTCTTTATTTTTCATCCAATTCTAGTGTTATAGCAATTAGAAGTCCAGAAGGTGTATGCCTGGATTTTACTGAAAATATAAAGAAAGCAATAAATCACAATATATCGCAATACAGTGAAAAACTATCGCAATAACGTGTTTCCACTATCGTGACACCCCTAGTATGCACAGCTAACTATTCAAAGCAACATTGACAGAACTCAAGCACAACGACGGGTTGAATTCCAATCGCATGGAGAGGAGGGGGGGGGAAGTCTCACTATGGGGGAAGTCTCACTCTATAACTAGTTGTAGAGTGAGACTTCCCAAGGGGGTGGTCCTGCTCTAGAGCGAGCCTTCCCCGGGGGAGGTCTCGCTCTAGAGTGAGACTTCCCCTGGGGGAAGTCTCACTCTAGAGTAGGACCGCCGGGGGGAAGGCTCACTCTAGAGTGGGACCGCCGGGGGGAAGTCTGGCTATGGGGGAAGGCTCACTCTATAACACCGGCTCAAACAGCTCCTATTTGATTGGTCAAACATTTATAAATCTGACAAGCCCTCCAATCGCTCGTTGTTAGATCTCAATGTAGTTTACGAAATAAGAAGAGCTGAATTCTAATTAGATTGAAAATCCTCAGAACATTTATGCTTCATCAGAACAGCTTCTAACGGTCTTTCCAGAGGTGCACAATAGCTCTTGATCCGTTTATATAATAGAGAACAATAAAGCTACTGTTGCTTTTTATATGTACGTTGTTTATACTAACTGTTAATTCTACAGGTTGAATGTTACAAATTCTAATGCAATGTCGCTATAACGTCGAATTTCATTGGTTGTTTGCTCCCTAGTTACGGCTGTAAAACGAGAACATACTAGGCTTTGACGTTGCTAACGACATATTTCGCTTTATATTCACAAAAAACTAGATACTGACATTATGTTTGCGGACGGTAAATTCTGATTTCATGGTGCAAACATCCGCGTTTTTCAGTTAGCGACCGTAAAAACATCCACAAACAAAAACGTCAGAAGCTAGTTATTCCTGAATTATCAATCCTGTGGGTGTGTCCCGCTGTGGTTAGTACATGATGACTTTGCGTGGTCTTTAGGTTAATAGGGAATATGGTCAGAATCAAACTTCCTTTTGATCTGATGGAACATCGTTCCGTCGAGAAAGATGTCTTTCTCGCGACATTTATATACCATATTGTGTATAAAATAAGAGGGAATTTTCAGATTAAGTATTTTTTCCAAATTTATTCGAAATTAAACATCAAATATTCCATAAAACCCCACTGGATATATTCTGCTTTGCAGAAAATAAGATGATTATATATATTCTGTCATTGACTTGTTGTCAACTTGCGTGTACATGTAAGTACATGCACTAGTTTGCATCGAGTATACATATAACATCAAAGCTGAATTTCGTGTAACAGAAATAATAGCATGAGAGATCAAAACAAAGATGAAGATATCAATCTGAGTTGAGAATTGGTTAGTAAGTACAAACTTTAAGACTGTCTCAATCTGATTTGACTCTATAAATACTTGACAATAAATCCATAGATAAGACAATGATGGATTTTTGCAAACATTTCTCACTCGAGTTTAGAAATTTTACTGGATAAAATTTGACGAACTATATTGATAAAGGCAATTCAGATGATCTTGCTATAATGCCAAAATTCTGTTCCGTTGTAAGAAGTCTTTGAAATCTTATCGATAGGTTCTGATCATTTTCACCATTACGTTCATTCATCTAACCACTTCTCATATCAAACATAATTGTAAGGAAAACCTCACATCTCATCTCATAACCTTAAGATATCGTACCGATAGAAGAGAGGTTCTCTAAACATAGTGTTTTTTTTTTTTACAATCTATTTCAATTATTTTAATATTAAATTAAATTAAATTAAAATTATTATTACTTTAAATTAAATCTGATTCAATGCTATGGAATTTGATTTCGATAAAACACATCAAATACGTGTGTTGGGGGGGGGGGGGGGGGTTACAGCACTTAGAATCGAATCTGGAACATTATAATTGCTTTGCATAAATTTAGTTTTAGAAACTAAGAACAAGAATAATTAAGTACACCCCTTTGCCTTATAGCACGAAATAACGCCTTTAGTGTTAAAAATACATAAGACAAGTAGTACGAGGGCTGATTGATATGTTGTGAGCCTCGTATTGATGGATTTGAATATTATCAGACATTTTGTATTATTTTTCTACATAATCCCCTTCAGTATCTATACACTTTTGCCACCGGTGTTTAAGGGCTTCAATGCCACTTTAAAAGAACTCCCTTATTTTGACTGGTCAGAAAGCCATCCACTGCTGCAAGTATGACGTCATCATCGGACTGAAAGTGGGTGCCAGAAATAATTGCTTTCAGTTTTTGGAAGTCTGATGGAGCAAGATCAGGTGAATAAGGCGGATGCTCATTCAAATTAAGTCACAATCATGAATGGCGCTTAAGTTTATATTTTCCCATAACTGTGTCAGAAGTGAAGCATAGAATGTGCCATTGATTGTTTGTCCTTTTGGAGATAATCTATCAGCAGAATGCCTTCTGCATCCCAGAAAACCGAGGATCACAACAAATCAATCAGCCCTCGTACTACTATATTTTCCTATCGTCAACATTGTTCAGATACTTTTTTTTCAGACCTATAAAATATATGCTTTTTCACTTTTAAAAGAATACTGCGCATTAAACAACCCTTAATCTCGAAAATATTAGATTTCCCCCACATGAATAAAATTCCTATTAACTGTGTGACGAAAAACAATACTGCATGTATGCAATGACATCGGATGAAAATGTCTGAAATTCAGCTAACGCAACTGATGCACCACCATATCCAATCTTATATTACTATGAATTACATGTAACAATAACAACTGAATATGAAATATTGCACCTATTTAAAATTATGCATGATTTGAGATGATGTTTGCAACGAGGATCGTTATTCTTCGTTTTCTATTATTAATACCAACGTGCTAGAATTATATTCTCATTTTTCATATAATAGCACTACTGATGTTCGACAAAACGAATGGAAAGAAGTTAATTTAATGCAAATCATACTTTTAAACACATAACCAACAAGGGACCGTGAATCAACCAGAGGAAGCAATGGTTATTGAATTTCAAATTATAGGAACAAGCAATCAAGTTTAATTGGGGCAACAATTGTCAGGCACAGTCGATGAAACCGAAATTTTCAAATGAATCTTGATTAGTCATTCGGCGATGCTGAGAAACGAATAAAATGCATGTCAGCTAAATTGTGCAGGGATTTTTTTAAAAGGCACATCCGTGTCCTGTACATGTACAATTTGGCTAAAGCTCCGATCAGCATTCATATATCGTATTCTATTTCATTGTAGGTTTCAAGCACTTCATCACATCCGCAATTTTGATTTGATTTCTGTTCTGACTGAAATAGAATTATAAGTACATAAAGAGATAAATATTCATGGTCAACAAGATACCCTACATGAACCGGTGGAGAAGAGACTTGCATATCGACGATTTCAGCGTAGAGGATGCTCAATTGAAATCTCTAATCATTCTTTTCTAAACCACGTATGTTAAAATACGAAATCTAGCTAGACAACCCAAACAGTTCCAGGTTTTCATTTACCAATGTAAAACTTCTTTTTAATGCCAAACAGACGAACATGAATAACAATAGTAGAAAACGCTTTATCGGACGGTATATGTCATGATTTTAAAATTGCCATCAGGTAAGGAAACAACTTTCAATGGCGGATAGACACACGGACATAGTCAAAGAAATTGAAAACTAAGCGTCACAATTTGAAAACTACGCGTCACAGACAGACAGACAGACAGACAGACGAAGTATAAACCTTTAGTCCCTTTTAAGTTTTAACGTTCTTCGGTGGTACAAAATGTACACATACATATATAAAACACACAGAAATGTACTTAGTACATACAAAGAATCAACAAGAACTAAATCTCTACTATTTGTATTGAACGAAGAATCAAAATTGGTTTTGATTTCAACTGCTCTCCGAATTAGTATAGGCAACGTACATTTGTATCTTAATCCGGTGTCATTGCATTTCTATAATACAACATTGTCCGAGTATTTTTGTTCCATTGTTTTCGAAATTCGTCATAAATGATACAATCTTGAATCGACAGTATAAAATATAATGCAATAAATATTCTACCAATAAGGCCGAAATGAAGCCTATCATCATTGATGAATAATTCGGCAGTCTTAACCAGAACACCTCTTCACATGAGCATAACGGAGGTCAGAGTCAAGAAAAGGTACATGTAAGCTTTTCTGATTATATGGCCGTTTTTAGACTTGTATACATGTAACGAAACACATAAAACATGCTTAATTTCATCGCACAGTCAATTGTGTATTATAATAAGGGCAGAAATCATAAAATTGACCGAAAAATCGTAGAATCACAACTGGCTTAACGAAACACTGCATTAGATAATTCTGGATGATGTGTTACATATTTTCCATGACGCTTAACATTTTGTAGTGAACTGTCCGCGTCGGTATATATAGATTTTCCCATCACGGTTGTACCTTGTTTCATAAGTTGCACATTCCAGATTCCCTCTTTGAATGAATTTAAAATTATATTTTTTAGCTTTTTTCAATATCCTTTCATTACACTCGTCCTTTATTTTTATCCTTTTCTGGGTTCTCTGATGCAGCGCCAAAATGGTCATGGAAGCGTCTATGACGGGAACGCTACGTTGTCGTGACATATATACTAAATAATTATCATACTTTGGTCGACCAATCACAAGGTCCGGTATATATCGCCATGGATACGTCTTTGTTGTTATGAAAAAATCCTCCGCGTATCCGTACGCAATCGTGCCTACCTGTGACAGATATTCAACGTCTTTTTGAGTCGAAATGTACTTCCGCTTTATCTTGTCAAGATAGAGATCGATACGTTTTCCAGAAATTAAAACTTGCTTCTTCCCCTTTATAAACATGTATGCTTTTACGGCGTGTAATGTCTCTATAATTCCTCTATCTAGAAGTATATCTGCATTGAGATAACCGTAAAACGTACTCTCAAATTTTTCATAAACATCGAAAAACATGTTCTTCAAAACCGGTGTATCGCCACAATCAACTCTGGAAATTGGCAAAACAGTCCAACCCGACGGAACATCAAAGAATTCAATATCCTCTTCCGGAAGAAATACGACTAAATTTATTTCCGGTAGAAATGACGATAGGATGTTGATTGTATTGTTGTACACATAACTGCTCTCCATAGACACGTTCCAAGTGGTGAAAAGCGTCAATATCTTAGGACCCATGTTTTTCTCGTTTCCTTTCAATTTCGTAGTTCATTCGGTGCTTGTATGAGAATGGTAGAAACAGACGACTCCGGTTCATCAGTCACATTTCCTCTTCGGACATCTCCGTAAGGTAAAACCCAAACCCGAAATATGAGAACAAAGATGGCCGTAGTATACAGGAAAAATGTAACTACGACAGATAGCTTTAGTCGATGATGGCGGGGTGTCATTGCCACTGTCACGTGACCTTCACGTCATACATTCCACCCGGATGAAGCCAAACAATGATGATTTTCTCTAAGCCATTCTCAGTCTGTCCTCGAAACTGAAAAAAAAATTAGAATGAAAATCTTTGTAATGATAATCAAGAAAATGGATTCGATTCACGTCCTCAGAATAACATCCTCTGACTGAGAATCACAATGAAAACGCCTCTTCCCTTTAAGATTTTGGATAGATATCACAAATAGATTGGTTAAATACCACTGAATGTTCCAATTACAAACGAAGATTGATTTTTATCGCCTGTATAAGCCCTTTTCGTGGTGTAATTAAGGTGTAAAGGTTATTGATCTATATTGATTGCCGTCTGACCATGGGTAGGCTACATTATACTGTATCGATGGTCACTGGAGAATACTTCATATAATTCTCCATATAAAATGTTTATACTTCACAATCAAATAAACCGCTATTGTATCCATTGTTACTATTGTATCTCTAGAATTTACAATATATCTTCAGCTTTCCAATTTAGAATTTTAAACGGTACATAAAACTAGAAAATGAACTGTTACACATGCTCTTTCAGGTTTCTTTGACATGAATTGGAATGCGCATCATTGGACAAGAAGGGTAGCGTGGTAGCGTACCTTGACCCTGTATTTATTCAAATTTCCTTTAATCTCAGGTCTGCGAACCATCTTTCCCAACCTATCCTTAGATCATTGTTTGTAATAGTTATTTAGGATCAGGTTTCAGTTATATTTGTTATGTATAATTTATTCATTTACAAATAACTACTATGCAGGACAATGGCAAATTGTATATATATTTAAGAATCTCAGTATTTTGTCGATATTTACAATCTCTTGACCGAAAACATTCGAACAATGCACATAACAACAGTCGCATATCCAGAACTTTAAAAGTGGTAGTCCGACACATTAAATTTTGAAAACCTTATTAACCATTGTTAACGGATGGAGCAAAATACCTTGTAGTATACATACACATGAAAATGGTTTTTACAAATAATTTTATTAAGACATCTTTTTAATCAAATTAATTTCAGTTTTTGTGCTTCTAAAATCCGACAGCAAAGGAAAGTTCACACGTAGGAGCGGTATTTAAGGATCCCGCACCCTAATAGGGTACTTCCGGTTCAAATTCATGCACATTTTCAACATTTTCCCGACAAATGCCGATGAGTTTATGATCGGGAATCTTCGGGATGACAGAGTAAATCATTGTATGATAAGTGTAATTCCGAATTTTAGCTTGTAAAGTATGTATTATAACATTCTTTTTGAAGAGAATGAAAATTCTTATTTCTTGTATTCATTATTGAAAATGCATTAGGGGTTGAATACTTAAGACAAGTTTTGCTATTTGAAACTGCGCGAAGACCCCCCCCCCCCTCTTCTCCCCCGCAAAAAATGTCAATGTACATATGCACGTGTTACTTGGAGTTCTTCGTCTATCATTGTCAGAATGACCGACTTTGTATATTTCAAATCTAGAGATATTTTTGGTCTTTAAAAGATAAACTTAACTCAAATGAACTGATTAACAAATATGATAAAATTGCGAAAAGATTCCCTTCTGATAACATTCTTGAAAGACTGAAGATCAATCGGTCCAGAACACACCTAGTAATTTGGCAATAGTCATTCATTAATGAAGGTATTTGCAAAGCTCTGTGTACTGTAAGTGTGTTATATTAAAGTACTATAAAATTATCTTAAATGCATGCACATTATGAACAATGGACGTCGTTATGGACGTATTATTTACTAGTTTATTGATGTCGAAGGGGACTTTGCATGATTATTACATTTTTGTAGCTTTATGTAATACATGTACATTAATATGACAATATGGAAGAACTGTTTTACGATTGAAGTGAAAAAATTTCCAGGTGTTATCTGACAATTTTCTTGAATTATTAGTAAATCGAAGGCATGCATATTGTAAAAATTATCGTGCCGATAGCTATCTATGTTTGTGTTTTCTATCAACTTCTAGTGTTTCTTTGGAGTAAATATGATACCAGAAATACCAATTTCAAGACTGAAAGAAAGATTAAAGGAAAGTTATTTCCGATTAGTGATATTCAACGCAATAAAGATTCTCCATTATTGACTCTTTTCACGACATGGAATACGTCGATGGAAAGTATGGTAATTTACGAAAATACCATCAAAGTTTGGTCAAGCTTGAAACCGAAAGTACACTTAATATTATTCTCCGAAACTGGTAATGAAATTTCTTTCGCACAAGAAATGGGATGGACGGTGATGCGGTACTCGGAAACTGAATGTCAAGGTGTTCCTACGCTGCGCAGTATGTTCAAGGATGCAATGAAAACATTCAAGTCAACTTTTTACGGATACGCAAATGGCGATATTCTTTTTAATGAAGGGATACTTGATACGTTGACCTCTTTAAGAAATTCTTCGATACTTAAGAATTCGAAGGATGGAAAAATAATGCTTATAGGAAAGAGAGCTGATATTCTGTTAGACAGATTCAGAGTAGAGAACATTTCATCCTATGAATATGTTAATGATTTGACTCTGAAAGGCACTATGGGTAACGGATACAACGAGGACTACTTTATAACCACTAAAAACTTCCCGTGGAATGATATACCGGAAGTGGTTGTGGGGCGGACATTATATGACAATTTTCTAGTGTATTATTCCAAGTTCCATCTTAATGCTACTATTATCGATAGTTCTTCGTCAATATTTGCTTTACATCAGAAAACGACTAAAAGAAAAAAGAGTTATAGCCATTGTAACCATTTCATATTAAGGAAACATAGACAAATGAAATTAAGCTTGATACGAAAGGGTAACACAGAATGTGCTCCGTATGAAAGCAGGTACAACCGGCATGGAAAGGTCGTGTTCTATAAACGTGGATTATATACTACAGACTGCTAACAATCCCATCCCCTTACCTCCCCCCTCCATTTCACACTTCCCT
This sequence comes from Pinctada imbricata, assembly GCA_033119305.1. Classification (NCBI taxonomy): domain Eukaryota; kingdom Metazoa; phylum Mollusca; class Bivalvia; order Pterioida; family Pteriidae; genus Pinctada; species Pinctada imbricata. Next base: position 57,421,226 of record VSWD01000005.1, read on the forward strand.
TCCCTTACCTCCCCCCTCCCCCTTCCTCTCTCCTCCCGCCCCTTCCTCCCCTCTCCCTCCCCTTTTTCCCCTTCCCTACCTCCTCCCTCCCCCTCTCTCCCTCCTCCCGCCCCTCCCTTCACCATGTCCACCCCCTAAATTTAAGAAGATTCTCGAATTTGCTATTTCGACAAAGTAAAAAAGGCCGTGTTTGCAATTTTCTTTACTTGCCATTATTGTAAAATTGTCATGATCAAGATCATTGTTCATAGATATGTACATGTTTATCTTTCATCTAGTAAACTCATTGTTATCTGATGCATGTTATGGCCTATTTTTTCAAATTTGGTGATGTGAATGGAGAAAATGCTGTCTTTTTTTAAAAATAAAAACTGCAACTATTCGCTTAGTAGGCAAACTGGGCCAAAAGGAAAAGACTTGAGAGCCGTCTGGAAACCCATGAGATTAGAGTATGAGAACAATCCATACGGTAAAATGGGGAAACAAAATACAAAAGAAAAAGGAAATTGTGCCTAATTACTTAATTTACATTTACAAATACCACGGAAACAAATATTTAATCATCCCTTAATTTTCTTCTCAACTTTTCGCTCAATTCAAGAATTATTATAATTTCTGTTCTTTCACAATTTCTATATTTTCAACCTTGCATTGCAAGAATGTTAAACGTCTTTAAATTCAACAGCATCATTTAAACCTGGTAAATTTATAGCATGGACCAGACATGCACGTTTCGGGTACTAAAGAAGTGTGGAATTCTTGAAGAAATAATACTCTATTAGGAAAAGCCATTTTATTTATGTTGTATTTACACATAATTTTAATTTTTTACCTCTTTATAAATAAATATGAAAATATGACGAGAAACTAATGTAGTGCAGTGTAATTTTTTTTAAATGATACTACCTTTTTTTATGAATATATCATAAACGGACTAAAACTTACATGAATCATGGTTTGTCTCAATAAGAAAATAATTTAGTTGTATTATCGACATACCTCCAAAGTTTCACCTTCTTTAATATTGATGTAATCTACACTTACACCGCGTCCATTTTATCAGATCATCATTTTTATTTAAACACCAGGGTTTTTTTTATTTTGGGGAAGGTGCCTGTGCCTGTCCCATTTGGGAAAATCGCGACATTTTGCTGAAATTGGGAAAATTTTTATACAAATTCTCACCAAAGTCTAACCCTTATGTATCATTTATTAACATTGCTAATCCAATGATTTGCCTGAATTGAACAAGGGATGAATAAAAATTTTTAAAATGCATTCAGAAATGGGACATTTTGTAATGACTTCCAGATTTTGAGTATTATTTTCACATGTAAGTTTTTCATAATTCCTCTTTGGGAATTTCAGAGCAATATTTTGGGAAAAATAGAGGAAATTTGGCATTGGGAAGGGGCCGAAATTCGGCCCCAAAACAAGGGGAAAAAACCCTGAAACATGTTAAAAGATGAATGGGTTAACTAATTTAAGAGGAGGTTACTGAGGCATGGAGGTCATTCCCTCCCAATGAAAATGGAGGCCATTCCCTCCCAATGAAAATGGAGGTATCATATTTCTATAAATTTAAAGTAATTCCTAACAAGGTAATTGTACGTTCATGTACATAATACAAAAAAAAAAAACATTTATTAAAGGAAATTCTCAGGGGCAACAAAAGATTTAGAATAACATCATCAAATAAAACAAACTCTTTTTTTCTTTTGCCTGTCGTCATCTCTCACAAGGAGTTTTATGGTAAATGTCCAAAGTAATCTTCCTTAGGGAAGTGGTGTAACATCATCAAATAAAACAAACTCTTTTTTTCAAAAAAAGAGTTTGTTTTATTTGATGATGTTACACCACTTCCCTAAGGAAGATTTAGAATAATCTTGTTTTACCCACAATGAAAGAAGTACATCTAACGCTAAAAGGATCTTTATCTATTAAGATTTTTTTCTTTGTTTTTCATTATCATTCTTTTTTCCTGACAAAGTCCGAAAATTTTGAAGTTGAAAACATTTTGAATTCAGAGATAAAAAAAGAGAAAAAATGTTAACACTTCTTCAATTATTATGATGATGCATGTATGTCCACGTATCCTCATCCTGGACTCCACTCGCTGTGCATAGCGACGAATGAAATGCGAATAGAGCTTTACCAATAATAGACGGTTGCTGGCCGACGAAGTGCGTCCGAACAAAACGCGACGAAACTCACCAAACATAATATAAAGGGGTCTTGTATAAAAACATTATATATATCTTTTGAAAATTTAAACAAAACTCTATTAGTACTGCAGTCAGTAATTAAAAAAAGCATGAAAAGATACATATATAGTTATATGTGTTATAGAGTTTATTTAAGTTTTTGAAAGATATACAATGTATCATGTTTTTGTTATACACATCCCCTTATGTATGGTGAGTTTCGTCGCATTTCGTTCAGATCTCGACGTTCTTCGACGGCCAACAACCATGTTATTGGTAAAGCTCTAATGAAACGCGCTTGAAATTTATCAAAACGTATGAATTACGTATATCAGCGCATGGATTACGTATCTCCACGTATCTTCACGTTTGCACCAAATGTTTGACGTAATTTATGCGTAATTAGTGCGCAAGTGTTGTGTGACAGGGCCTTTCGGAGCGATAACGCAGTACATGACCGTATTGTATCGCAAATGGGCATGGTGACCGAGAATGATTGGTGTCGCTAAAGCCTCAAATTATTGTGTGTACAATTATACATGTAATTATAGTAAACTGCACTTTTCATGGGATCTTTTAAAATGATTTGGCGCATATCCCTTCCTAAGGTAGTTGACACTTATGCCAAATTTCTTTTAAATTAGTAGTTACGTTACATTGTATATGGGGTCACGGCGAACGGTTATAATATGGACTTTCCTCCAAATCTCTTTTTCTCTTGTATTTCGAAATTCAACGGATGGCCATATGACGCGTTGTGACGCCACCTGCCTGTCTAAATTCAGATTTAAATCATCATGAATGAATGAATTCCGGGGTTAAAGTCGTTCCTCTGTAGCAAAGTGATCGTGATTTTTTCTAATTTGTTTATTTATTATTTGAAAGATGATGTTATCACTAGGCGTGACAGTCAGGAATATCATTATATTTTCCCCTTTTATATATCTAGCCAATGAAGGATCTATATGAATCATAGGCTTGGGAATGAAATGAAAATTCTAAAAAAGTACTACTGTACTAATCCCCCAAGCGTCTACGGCGAGGACAAACTGTTAATTCCCTCCCTTGTCCAGTGGCGTAGCTACCATGTATGCTTGTTGGCTACTAACAGCATCCATGTTTTTTTCTCCAAAATTCTACTTTTTCACTTTTAACCACTTTTCTCTGAATTTGACAGTAATGTAGAATGACTTTTGAGTGTGGTCATTTGATGGTCTTGTCCTATAATACATGACCCTATGGCAAGCATGGAGTCCCTTTCAGATAGCAAAGTCGAAGTCTTATATTATACAGGACTAATAAAAAAAAACTGCTGGACCCCGCAAGGAGCATTGATCTGGACCTGCTTATAGGGCCTCTTAAGATACACAGACACCTTGCATAAAGAATAAAACACCGCTAAAGACGGTATGGCCGGACTGCAAAGTAAGTTTTTGTCACTAACTGGGTGAAGTAAATAGGTCAAATAAATTGAAATAGTTCCTTAGATTTTGCCTCAAACAGAAACTTTAACCATAATGTGCAGACGGACGGACGGACAGACGGTCACAAACGGACAGACGGACATCGTCAATCTATAGACCGGAATTGCTTTGCAATCCGGCCAAAAAAGCATCCACTGAATTTTTGCTAGAGTTGATTGGACAAATCCAACACGAACTGTTATATTTATTGATATTAAAGGGTGTTAACATACGAATCGGCATCGCCTGTCGCCATGACGTGATGTACATGTAGGTACCCGATGGTACGTGCATCTGCTTTACACCAGTGAGTATGAGCGTTATACGGAAAACGTTGCAATAATTACATTATTAGGACATGGGTAACTGATGGAATATTTCACCTCTCTAGGCTGACGTGATCCAGGGTAGATATGGACTTATACCGAACTGCGGTACATGAGGGGGTTGACAGGGTAAAATGGAGGGGGAGGATGGGGTTAGAGGAGGGAGGGAGAGAAGGGCGAGAAGGGTGAAATGCAGGGGGAGGGGCGGGAGGGAGAGGTAAGGGGGAGAAAGGGGAAGGGGGAGAGGGGTATCCCTCCCCTCGTATATGCCAATCAGAGATGTGAAGATTATTCATGTGATTGTGTAGAATATTGTTATTTATTTATTCATACATTCAATACATTTCACTTTCTCAAATACATCAATTCAAATAATGATACTCACATTAGATGTTCCAGATAACTCTGTAATAAACGACGAGTGAGTGGGTACAATATGAGGAGTGCCCAATGTTAGTGTTCGAGTAATACATGTTTACCAAAACATGTTGTCGTTCACGGGTCACTGAACTGTAGCATTCAATGGACATTACAGTTCATAATGCATATCTAAGCATGTTCATAGCAATTCAATCCTTATATTATCTTTCGTTATACTAGCATTATTTTGTGAAATTAGATTATTATATAAACACCGCTAAAGACGGTATGGCCGGATTGCAAAGTATGTTTCCTTCAGTAAAAAGTACATGTATGCCCGTATGTTTGGACCTATATTGCTCAAATTTATAACTGACGTGCAACGTGTCTTGTATATTTAATTACTCAAATTTTAGATGGGGAAAGAAACATAAATTGTTGAAGGTCACTTTTTGGTATCAAATGTGAAGTTCATACCACAAGGAATCTACAAGACCTATCTTACACAGAGAGTAAAAGAAATGCTTAAAAGTAGGTCAAAGTGTAAGGTCAAGGCCATGGTAATACTCGATCAAAGCTTAGCGTTAATTCCTATGGTGAAGCGATATATAGCCTAAGTTATAGTATTTTTTAAGTTGGTCAAAGTCAAGATCACTAGCTCTAATGTAACCTGTCTAGTATTATGTTTCTCCTGCATATAAGTTCCTAATATTTTGCTTCAACCAGAAACTTCAACCAAAACTTTTTCAAGGTCAAAGTCCAAAGTCAAGGTCAATAGGTCATTGACAACTACTAGTCAATTACGACACAAGTTGAAATGTCGGATCATTTGCAACTTTACTGTAAAATATAATGATCTTTCTACTACATATAGTTTCTGAGATTTTGCTTCAACCAGAACTTTAACCAAAATGCTGATAACAAACGGACAGACAGACAGACATCATCAATCTATAGACCGCATTTTATTTATTTTTAATTTTTTGCAATCTGACAAATCAAACGAAAAGTGTGTTTATCCACACCAAAATCTTCATAGTACCCAGCCCCCCCCCCTCCCCAGACCTCTTCAAGAAAACAAAATCAGAAGACTACTGCATGTAGTATAATTTATAACCTTGTCAAGAATTGGTACAAATGAAGACCTGACAAATGTTTTATCACAAGATTTAACTATTCGTCGACATGAATATAGTGTCAATACAAATTCAATGTATGTTGTAATTTTGTTTGCTTTGTATATAGTGGACGTGGGGACGTCAGTAATGTACAAACATTCCTTCTCATCCCTTCTTGCGTTCTAAACTTTTGTCGATTCATATTTAATCCTCTGAAATTTGTCACTCATAAATAATAATTCCCCTGTAAATGTACATACTTGCGAATTTCAAAGGAAGATCTGACATTATGTTTTCTTAATTTTTATATATAACGCTGATAAGATAAAGATCGTTTTAGCCCTAAATCTCATGCCGTATGTCTTCCGCATAACGGTACAGATAATCATTATTGAAACATAATGTATTTGAAGACTTTTTGTACGTTTTACTTTTCGATGAAATACTCCGAAGATTCTAAAATGAAGGTCCAAAGAGGTAGGGGGTACTCGGGTAATAAAACTGATAATGCCAACCTAAAATTTTTTAATATTTTGCCTAAAATGGATAAATATTAACTAAAAGATATCAAATATATCTACATTGTAAAACAAAAATACATTTCGTAAGTTGCATCACCTTTAATCGGTAAATAATGAAATCCGGAACTCAAAATACGTTCTTATTTTGTATGTAATGGCTATGATAGGCTTATTTCGTTTCTAATTTTTGTACATTTCATTCGATCGTATTTAGAACACATTTTTCGATGGATTAGGGAAGAAAACAAGTGTGTCATACTTTCCGTATTTAATGATCTTAAAGATCGATCCTTTAACAAATGGACCCCCCTTCCTTTTTTGGTTTTTCATCTCTGGGGTAGTGTCCCCCCCCCCCGGAGATACAGAACCCCACTTTTCCAGAAATTTTGTATCATTGATATACACCTCCAGTATAAGTGGCGTTCTGTATCTCCGGGGGGAACAATGTTCAAAAAAACTTTTCCGTTTTCTATTGATTTCTATGGGAAAACAATCAGTTTTGACCCAAATATTAGCAATACTATGCATAAAAGATCTAAAATAACTTCAGGTTTTGATGGGATACGGTTTATATATTAATTTAACAAACAATTTTTCTTAAAATTTCCATTTTCAAAATTCCACTTTTTAGGGCAGATTTTACGTCTTATCTTATCAGCTCCTTTCGACCTTCTAATAAACTCTTTCATCGGCAAATTCATTGTTACTACCCAGTTTGATATAGTTCAGCCTAGGCTTTAGCCAAACATGTTGAAGCTATAGTAAGTACATTAATGAATAATAAAAAGGTGAAAATCTAAAGTCTACTTTAAACAGTGTATAGCGTTTCTTAGACAAGTGACCTCATGGTCTCGTTGCATTTGATGTGATGTAAGATTTAAAAAGAATCTAATTTTTGTAGAATAGATATTTATATGATATATAAATTACCTACCATTCATATGTCCTTTCTCTTAATCCCACGAAAACCAAAAATAAAAAAAGCAAGATGGAATTTTAAGACCCTCCCATTGTGGCAGTTTCACAGCAGTAACTGTTTCCTTAAGAATTTATTGTACAAATCGTCACAAGTTTACAAAGTAATCGTCGTTAACAGGGCCATTCCACCGTATCACCCTAAATACATCATCAGCCCGTTGACCCACGCCCCCGTCCAGTTTTCTATACACGTCTTTATTCATGTCCAACCATCTTACAAAAGAACCGATCGGGCGGAAAAATAGGTAAATACAGAGAAACAGACATCTTTATTTCCCACCCTAAATTTACGATTAATGAGATATCGGTTAAGCCCAGTTTTGTCGTGCGACATGATCCACAGCTCTGAATGCAGTTATATCCTTTGTGTTGAAGCTTAACTACGAAAGAATTGAATTTTAAATGTTTCTCTTGTTCAGTTTAGTTTTTCATGTTTTAGCAAAAAAGACGGGTCTAGAAACCTGGAAGAAAAAGTGGTACCGATCGAGGTAATCTGTCCACTTTTGCGAAAAATTAATCGAATAGGAATAGAAAGAGAAAGAGATGGGGGTATTTACGTTTAAAACATTATATCATTAACCCCCCCCCCCCCCCCCCAAAAAAAAGCCAAGCACACAAAATCGATACCTATAGAAGTAATATTCTCTTTTTTGCAATATCGCGCTCTCTATGGATGTTAATGGTTCTTTACATTTTCATCAATGAATGGAGGAAGTGGGATAGAAACCAGGTAAATTGTGGAAATTTTTGAAAGAAAGAAAATCTTTACATGTCCTTTAAATTTGCCGCTCGAAAGACCATAGTGTAGATTACATAATACGAACTAGAATCGATCGGGAAAGTCAGAACATTCCAAAATTCTGTGTACAAAAAATATTACGCACTATATACATGTATATACACATGCCATCAATGCGGAATTTACGACCAAACACGATTGTTCATCCAAAAAACTTCATATACTTAAAAGTAACCGACCTGCGCGATGCGCGACTATTTTATTTTTCATGATGTATTTTGCAGCATGTTTCCTGGCACTATTATGAAAGATAGGTTAAATATCCCCTTTTAAAGTGCACCAGTCCATACACATTTTCTTCAATTAAGTATTTTCATTGAATACAATGTTACAGTACATTTATATCTCTTGAAATGAGATTAAAGGTCTTCAATTATCTCCCATGTGATTATCCTAATCAGTGTCTACATTCTGCAATAGATGTCGCCACTGAAATGTTTCTGTCATTTTGCTTTACCTACATGTATGTTTAGATCTAGTGACCTTCATATTGTTTGTTGCAGTGGTAATAAAATCTTTACTTGCAAAATACAGAAAGCCGGTTCCTAAATGATGTTTTTCAATAGAAAGTGTGATCATTTCATTCGTGATCCCGTTGAGGCTCCCTTCAGAGCAAGAGTACATGTCGTCCATTTCGGTCTCCCTTTTTAGCTCACCTGAGCGAAGCTATATTTCTTTACTTGCTTGTCTATACATATCAATAGATATTATCCTCTTGTAATACGATTGACCATCAATAAACGTTTCATAAAGCACCAGCTGTTCACTATAGATACCTTCTAGGTGTTGGGTCTAAAGTAAGTGTAATGATAGTCACTGATCTTTGGAAAGTATTTGATAATGCTCTGACATGGTTCATTCCTCTCATTATCAAATTCAAACTATCACAAACTACACTGCCTATACATGTACATGTACCTACAATCACTGAAACATAAATCGATTTTGTTCAATGCATAAAAGAGATTATAAACGCTTTCTATTGTTTATCAATTCAATAAACCCCACCGCGTGGGATGTTGTGACTCCTTGCGGAGATTTTTGATTGTACATGTATTCTCAGATCATTTAAGTGATGCTGCACAAAGTTGATGAGACGTTGCCGTAGGGCAATGCCTAATAATTAAGTCCATATCGTTTATATATCTGAAAAGTCTGTAGTTTCTGCAAACACTTCAAGAGTTCGTCAAAGGGGTAAATTTTCTGTCGTCAACAAATATTTGAAGTGTTTGCAAAAACTATGAATTTTTCATACACCTAGACGATATTGATTGATTTATTAGGCATTACCCTACTGCAACGGCTCATCAGTTTTGTTAAGTTTAATTTAGAAAATGAAAAAAAAAAAAAAAATATGTAAGGAATCACAACACCATTCGTTTCGATCCCACGCGGTGAGCCCAAAACGTGCATGTCTGGTCTATGTTGCAATTTTATCTGTTCTTAAATGATGCTATTGAATTTGAAGACGTTAATCCTTGATCGCTTTGAATGTCTAGAGAGAAACAGCTGTTTCGATGGCCACAGACTGCATTCTTGATGCACTCATTTCCTACCGGCCTCTCTATACAATTTGTTATCCTAAAACATTCAATTGAGGCCCACGAGGGATTTCATTGTTTACCGATATTTGATCGGACATTGAGGCCCTTGATGGTTTTTTTTTTTTTTTGGATCGGGCTGAACTACTTTCAACAGATCAACAGACTTAATTGTTCTAAATACAATATACACAGGCACAAGCAAAACTTCTTACGAAAAAATTCATTATTTTTCGTAACTTTCATCATCAAATAAAGCTTATGCATGAAGTTTTCAAATTAGACTAAATTGTGATTTCGAGAGCACAGAGACTTATCCCCAAATTAATATGGCGGAAATTATGTCATTTGACCAAATACGACTTCAAGATTGTAGCTGTCTAGACTTAGGCTTGCTGGGTACATAGTTTAATGACCATGTATTATCCCGTACCAAGCACCAAATGTAACCAGCAGTGTTCTTTTGCGTTAACTTTGACTTCCAATTTCAATTTCACTTACTTTCAATTATTGATGAAATTGATAAAAATTATTTTTTAATGTCAAAAGGTGAAAATGATTTACAAATAGAATTGATAACAGTCCCACGGCGATATCGATAAAAATATCAAATAAACATCAAAGAAGTACCTAACAGTATAAAGTAGTACAAACAGTCAATTAAACAAAATATAATCAATTTTACTTTAATCCTGTTTGGATGCCCACCAGATTCCTATCAAAATATAATTTCACCTAAAAATGATCGGCAAATGTATCTGAAGACTAAGTAAATGCTTTCTGAATTTTAATAATAACTGTTATTCACATCAGAGAAAGCTCGCCAAATCAAGCGTGTACGTGTAGTAGGAACACTTGAAGAGGAGAACAAGCAAAATAGATCTAGATACGTCATCATACACTATCAGCGTACATATGAGTGGTAAAAAACATTGTTGATTCAAATTGGCATTACGATATCACTCTGGTCTTTGGTTTATTTTTGTTTCGTAAATTTTCAGGAAATAAAAAAAAAATTATTCTGAAATAAAATATCGCAGATTTCAGTTGAAACGTGCTCAGTTCCTGTCACTTTACATCAATTACATGATTTCAATAATGTGCACGAATAGCCCGGTTTGGTGTAAGATTTGAACATCTACAGAAAAGTTTTCTATTAATGACACTAATGGCCGAAAAACACTATACTGAGCTGGAAATAAGCCGTCGAAAACAAACGTCACAAAGTAGAGCTACCGAGGGCACAAACTACAAAAAAGAGCTACCGAGGACACCAGCCACCAAAAACAAAATAGCAACCAAGGACACGAGCCACAAAAAAGAGCCACCGATGACACGATTTACCATAAACAAGAGTCACCGAGGACACGAACCACCAAAAATAAGAGTCATCGGGGACACTAGCCACAGAAAACAAGAGAGCAACCGAGGACGCGCGCCATCAAAAAAAAAAGTCACCGAGGACACGAGCAATAAAAAGAGCCACCGAGGACACGGTCCACCAAAAACGAGATTCACCGAGAGCACGAGGCATGAAAAAAGCCGCCGAGTACACAAGCTAAAAAAACAACCGAGGACACAGGCCACCAAAAACAAGATTCACCTAGGACACGAGCAACCGAAGACAAGCTTCCTAAGACAACTCGAACAACACCCAAGCTAATACATGTAAATACGACTGTCGGGGTTTTTGAGTTAACATGATTAGGATTTAGTACAGGTCTATTTCTGAAATTAAATTTCTTGGAGTTGTGTCGTATTCCATTATTTCCATTCTCATTGAAGGACTATACAAATTATCTGAACACACGCCTCATGACGTACATAATCCTGACGCGCATAACCAATACAATAGATTCTTGTGATACCCGCTTCTTCCCTGCTATCGAATGCTTTAAAGTATCATGACAAAAAGTATTAATTTAGTTGACCTTGAGCTTGACCTTTAATTTTTGACATTGGGAACTTATAAAGATCTTCATTTTCTAATTACTGATCTACATGTGACCTACTACAGAAATTTAGAGACAAAATGAAACTTACAAAATCAACTTACGCATTTTTTTAAATATAGAATTTCAAGCAATTTATGAACTATTTCGTTTACATTTACCGTATTTTGACAATAACAATATTTATAGAATTTTCATGAGCTCGTAGAATGACTATTATACTAAATGATTGTCATCTTTGAAAGTACATATATATATGTAAGGATTAGATTTACCAATTAGGGACAAAAAGGTGCGGACCCATACTGTTGTTTGCACTGATACACAGCAGACACACTATGTACCATACGTACCGTAGTAGAGGACTTGAAAGGGAAAGTACATACATACGGTCCACCACTGAGTGACGTGACCTTGTGTCCCTTTTAATTGCTCCAGGGAGAGAGAACGTGTTATCATATGTGTTTTTTTTTTTTACAAATTACGCACCATTTTCTACCCAGGATCCCATGCGACTCTCACAAAAATAAATTCATTACAAGTATTAGCTCCTACAAAAAGCTTGCCATCAGCTAGCTGATTAGATTTTCTTAAATGTTGTAAATTCTAGTAAGGCCATTTCTTATTTTTATTCTGTTTTGCGTCCTTTTGAAATTGAGAAAGCCACCAGCTAGCCAGGGAGAAAAACAAACAAGCATACAAAACAAAGTTGCAATTTCATATAATGTAACTATGTGAAATCCAACAGAAACTTTTTTCATTTGATTATTGACAGATTTTAGTCAACAAATGAATGATAAATAATGTAATGTCTTAAATTATAGCAGTATTGATACAATTTTTACATGAAATACAAAAACTGAACAATTTCTCTTTGATATTGTCTAGAAAATACATTTAATTTGCAAAAGATATAATTATTTTAATTTTGGGGGTTTTTTTTATCACTTTTGGCTCAAAACCTACCAGCACGAGGACGCAAAACAGAAAATAACAAAGAAATGGCCTAAGATAAAAAACAAAAAACAAAAACAAAAACAAAAACAAAACAAAAAACACGAAAAACACGATCTGTACAATGTATTGTTCATGTTGTTACTGTTGAATTTCTGGGCTTCTCCGTTTTTAAATTTATTTCGGTTCAAGCGATGGAAACTTTCGAGGATGTGCGATAGGTCTAGGACGTTTTTCGATGAAAATTTCGGAAGAAAATGCATTGATACGACATGACCTTCAATTGTCGGGTCATCTAAACTGAGTCTCTTGAGCCGACCTCATGAAAGAATCTTATGTACAGTGTTTGAATAACCTAGACGAAATGTTGCATTGTCGACCAATCATATTGGCAAGAAGTATTCTATCCGTGCAAGTATACAGTATACCGTCAGTCATGACTGACGGTAGCAAGGAAAGGAGCTTTTTATAAACTCTTCAATGTTTAGCCCCCAAACAGTAATTTGAATTCCGCTTTAAAATCGGTCACTGAGTTATGAAAATGTTCAGTAACCCTTGAAGAAATTATAAAAGGAAATATTTTTTATTGGGTTAACAGGTTAATACTCTCATAAAGGCATTCAAGTCCCCTTAACTTTAAAATAAACACAATGGAACATACCCTTCACTTTCAAGTACAATGGCATATTGCTATGTAATTTGTATTACTAAATGTATAAAAATCATTTATAATGAAAAAATGGACAATGCAGGGGCTGATCTAGATTTTTTTCAGGTGAGGGTCAGTCTGACTTTGAAGAAAAATAATGTGAAAACGAAAAAATAACATTTTTACTCTTTACAAATTTAAGCAGTGATTAGATGAACCTCTTCCCCTCTAGATCCGCGCTTGAAATTGTTAAAGTCGAACGTAAGAATCTCCGCTCATTTCCTTTTCCTCATTTTTACCTGGTAGAAAATCGTCCAGTTATAAATATTTTGCAAGCATGATATATTCAAAAATTATTCAGATATCAGTTTCTCAGTTTGCAGATACATATGCGAGTAAAGTTTTGCTTTAGTTTGGTATGAAGAAAGGATGTTATACATGTATTTGGACTTGATGGTAAAAATAAAATTTTCTTCAAATGCGCATCCACGTCTACACCACATTAGGCGACAGAAATTTAATTCTTAGTTTTACGGATTTTACCACATTTGGGAAAAAAAATGAACTGAATGACAAGTACATTTATTTCTTCCTCTCATCTGAATTACTCGTACAAGAGTTTTAGAGAATACGGCTTCGAAAACATGATAAACAGGCTGCGTGGCGTAAAACATGAAATGTTGAAATATACTGATTTTTATTCCCTCCTCCTACCCAATTTTGAAAAAATAAAATCCGTAAATAAAAACAAAAAATGAAATTTCTGTCGCCTTATGGGTATCGGTTTCGTTCCGTACATCACACGAACCTAGAGGGGGCCGGTGGGGGGGGGGGGTGTCAGAACCCCTCTGGAATTTGAAAAAAAACTCCCGAGTTTTCCCGCTCATTATTTTTTTTTCAAAACGTTGCTGACCCCACCCCTCCTCCCCCATCAATCAATCAACAGACTGGAACTCAATTTGAACAAATCCTGAATTCGCCCATGTACATGGAAGGCAGTTGGAACTCACGTAATCATAAATATTTTAGTCTACAAATTTTCATTTTCAATTGTTTTTTTTTTTCTTTATTCGTTTTTGTTATGTTTTGTATTGTGTTGTTTTGTTTATTTGTGGGGTTGTTTTGCTTTTTATCACATTCTCCTATGTCTCATTGGTTTTTTAACTCCCTCAGACTATATCTTCTTTTTCTCAGAATATTACGACTCTTTACGAGTTCCTATCCTAACCTTTCGATTTTGTTTTACTTTTCTTTGCACTTAGTGTTAACAAATGTAAAACAAGGCAGAATATTTTGTCAATTGTCTTTTAATAAAGTTCTAAATGTTTCTTTTTGAAGTTTTTTTTTTATTTGTAACATTAATTAGTACAAACCAGTTCATTTTGCGATGTCTTTAATCGAAATGAAAACATGTAAAACCTCTCCCTTAACAAAATTGTTACAAACGTGAAACGCATTTTTTTTAAATCTGTAAATCCTTAATTTTCATCAAACAAAAAAATCTTTCATTTTCCGCATTTTTCACTCTATTTCTTTAAAAAAGATGCTTTTTGAGTTCAATTATTAATTGGATTATTCGTATCAAGTTCGTGCGCACTTACCTTTACGGTTAAACTCCTCACGTCTTTCCCCTTTATATCAAATTGGGGTATAAAAAGAAATCAGGGAGCGGGGTGGTTTTTTAACAAATTTTTAGAAAATGACATCACGTTTACACTTGAAATATTTTCTGATGTCCATGTCGTATTGAAAATATAGTTGCTTACCTGTAAGGAAAACATTCAGCGTAAAAATGACAAACAATATACGTCATCTACGATAAAATAACAGGTACATTGTTCATAGCTCTTCGATTTTCCTAGATCTTGAATGGTTACTATGGAAACTTGAATCAACAGAGTCTCTATAGATACGAATTACATGTATTAAGAGATTAACGGTCCATTCATTGAATTCCCTGCACATGTAACATTAATTGATAACTGTGAGGGGTGGATTGAGTTCTTATTTAGAAATTCTTTAATCGTGACAAATTTTCTTAAATGTTTTAAGTACTAACGTCGGGGAATCCTAAGATCTTCGTTTTATCTTTTATAGCGATATTGTTAAGTATTTCGTACAATAATGGTTTGGGTTATAAGATGATCGATAACATTCCCACACGACAACAGGTAAACATTGCATTGTACAAAATAGGCGGATCCAGATTTTTTTCAGGGGTGGAGGCAGCATATGATTTTGAAAAATGTAATAAGGAAACCTGAAAAAATCTGAATTTTGGCATATTCCAGGGGCGGGGTACAGAGCCCCCCCCCCCCCCCCCCTCTTTCCTCTAGATCCGCGCTTGTATTGTACCTAACCATGTTCGTTATTGTGAGATATACAAAGCAGCTGGAATGGACACCCAATGGGAAAATATAAACACCTTAAATGTGGGTCAGGGCATTTAAATAAGGATGGACCATAAGTTGTCTGTTTCAGGGGCAGATAACCCTATTTCTAAAACCATAATCAAAATCTGATTCGATTATTAGAATGGAATAAAATAAAATGGATAAGAGAAAAAAAGTGAAATTGTGGCTGATGTATAATAATACTGTGTAACAATGTAGTTGAAATGTCATTTTAGGAAACAGATGTTGGTGTAGTATACATGTATAATACATGTAATAGTGTAAATACCATTGGTGAAGCTTTGTAAAATAGAAAATTACACGTTACATATGATAATAAAATATAAATGTAAAATTTCAACTGGTCGATTTAAATATTACATGGCATATTGGGATAATACATCAATTTTGAAGAAAGGAGGACAGTATTAAATGTACATGTATATAATGAAACAATAACAAGAGCCGAATAAAAACTCTACCAGTTTCATTGCTGTATGTTCGAGACTGTGTAGATACGAATGCTTTTCTCGTCTTACAAACATTTTTGTTAAAGGCATTCTCGATTTGGGAAAATAAAATACCCTCTTGATTCCATTTCGTTGAAGATACATGCATTTGTCAAATCCACCTTTGTTGTGTACAATCCAGTATAAACAATGACGTAAATTACTAAGAAAAGAAGACACCCTAACAAGGGTGTGTTATCATATTTGTGATGTTGAATTAATTACATTGTGGTTTTACACATATCTTGCATCCTGAATTCTGATTCGGCATATCATTAAATTGAATTTTCCAAAAGACGTTTTTCAACACGTTTTGTCTGTCGTTAAAACCAAATTTGATCAGATAAATGTACATACTAGTATACCAAGCCCCTTGTGTTAACTATAAATGTTTCTCTGAATAAATGAAATAAACAAAGAGCCCCCACCCCAACTAATTCATCATGTTCATAGTAAATATTTTTTAATTCAATCAGGGACCAAATTTCCATAACCAAATTTAAACATATAATGATGTCTCCAAGTTAAGGGATTTAGTTGAAAGTTCAGATTAGTTATTTACAAGGAAAACTGATTTTTTTTTGGGGGGGGGGGGGGGGGGTCAGCCATGATATTAATTACTGCTACGGTCATATTTGATAGGATATAGAAAAAGAACCTTTAAAAACAATTCCGATTACTAAGGAGAAGCAATTAACTATGAAATGGCGAAATATGGTCACCGCGGCGAAATATGGTTTTCTGCTTTACAAAACATTATGTACATCGTAATTGTATGTACAAGAACTGTATGATTGGGTGTTGAAGTGTAAAATTGCATATAAAGATGACAAGAATGAAAAAGGAAAAAAAAATTGGGGTGCCGGTGCGGGGACTTTAACCCACAACCCTTGGGTCCATTTGCAGAAAATATCTATTCACATTTATAAAAAAAAAAATCATAAAAAAATCCAAAAAAGAAGATTATAGCATGTAATGTACTGTGTATATCAAAGCAAACAGTGACTTTAAAATGACAAACATGCACTAATTGACGGCACAAAACCACACATTTATAGAGTTAGTCAAAAAACAGTTCAAAAATGAGCATTTCTGACAAAGCCCGAAAATATATCATAAGCACGTAAAAATTTGACTTTGGGCGGGAACACCAACACTAGTTAAGAGATCTTTCTAGATCATCCAGATGCTTTCGGTTTGACAACATGTGCTTTTGTTACATGTATGAAGAAGTTTGTCAAAAGATGGTAACTCCCGTGACCTACTTTTGCCTGTGGTGGATCCGGATGAAAAACAACAACACTTGTAGGGGGCCATGAGTACTTCATTCCTACCAAGTTTTATCCAAATTCAATCAGTGATTCTTGAGAAGAAGTCGAACATGTGGATAGTTTACGAAGGACGGACGCGGATGACGGACGGACCCTGGACGTCAAGTTATGACAATATCTCATCTGAGCTTTTCTCATGTGAGCTAAACAATGAAAAAGGAAGAGCGAAATTTTTTTGGTACCGCCGGGATTAGAACCCACTACTCTTGAGTCCATCATACTTATGAATACACAATTTTAAAAAAATGAAAAAAAATCAAAATGTTGATATTTTGACAAAATTCTTTAATATATAAATTTCTTCTTCTTCTTCTTCTTCTTCCAGTATAGTACATTCCGCACTCTGGCGTATTATCGTACTTCGTTAAAACATTGCGAGGCATTGGTAGACTCCTCAGGTGCAGGTTAAAATCAATGAAATAAAATATATACAGGAACTGGTGCAGTTAAAAACAAGGTGACTCTCTATTTTTGGTGGGTGGGTTGCAGTGCTCCTTTGAAGGCATCTACGGAGCTGCTGGCAACGACTGTCATAGGTAGAGAGTTCCACTTCCTGATGGAGTCTGGGAAGAATGAGTACTGATAGATGGAGGTTCTGGCATAGGGCACAAGGTATCTTTGACTATGACCTCTGATGCTAACTGTAGTTGGTGTCAGTTGTGATGATGGGATATCCACTAGGTTGTTGACAATTCTGTACATCATGGTCATCTTGGCCTGTGCCCGACGCTCCTGTAGTGTCTGCCAATGGAGTGCGGTCATCATAGAGGATACGCTACTGGTGGTATGATAGTCACCCATGACGAACCTGGCTGATCTACGCTGGACCATCTCCAATTGTCTGATGTTATAGGCTGTATGGGGGTCCCATATGATGCTCCCATATTCCATCACTGGGCGTACCAGGGTGGTGTAACATAAGGCCTTGATTTTGGTTGGGCACTTGGAGATGTTCCGCTGTAGGAAGGCTCTGGTGGAGTTGGCCTTTTTGCATGTACTTCCTATATGGGTGTTCCAGTCTAGTTTGTGGTGGATGGTAAGCCCTAGGTATTTTGCTGATTCTACTTCCTCCAGCTGATGTCCATGGATATTATATGGTACTCTGATGGGTGCTCTCTTGTTGGTGACATGAATGACCTGACACTTGTGTGGGTGAAATTCCATCAGCCAATCTTGTTCCCATCTTTGCAGACAATCCAGGTCTTCTTGGAGTAGACTAGCATCAGTGGGTGATCGTATATCCCTATAAAGTATGCAGTCATCTGCAAAGAGTCGCACTGTTGAATGGTTGCTGATGTAGTTGGGAAGGTCATTTATAAATAGGAGGAACAGGAGCGGTCCGAGAACACTACCCTGGGGCACCCCGGAGGTAACAGGTGCGATCCTTGACGAGCATCCGCCTAGAACCACCCTCTGTTCACGTCCTTGGAGGAAGTCTAAGATCCATTTATATGTGTGTCCTCTTACACCGTAATGTTGTAACTTGCGCAGCAATCTCTGGTGTGGCACCTTATCAAAGGCTTTCGAGAGGTCTAAAAGAATTATATCCGTCTGGCCTTTGTGGTCGATGTTACTCGCAAGGTCCTGGAGAGTGATGACTAGTTGGGTCTCACATGACCTGCGCTTCCTGAAGCCATGCTGAGCATCTGTCAATACATTATGGTTGTCGCAGTGTCGCATAATGTTGCTGCAGATTATGTGCTCCATAGATTTGCATACCACAGATGTCAGGGATACGGGCCTGTAGTTTGCTGCACAGTTTTTCATACCCTTCTTGTATATTGGTGTCACATCTGCCTTCTTCCAGTCTTGTGGTAAAGTACCCTGGTCAAGTGAGGCCTGGAACAGCAAGGAGAAGACGGGGCTAGCTCTGAGGAGAAGGACTTCAATAGCCTAGTTGAGACTCCATCTGGTCCTGATGCTTTGTGTATGTTGAGACCAGCTAGCAACTTCTGGACACCTCTGGTGCTTATCTCTATATCAGGCATAGGTGAGTATGGTGGTGATTTGATGTCTTCGATGGTTGTTAAATCTTCGTTGGCATTGAAGACCGAAGAGAACTGTTCGTTAAGGATGTTAGCTTTTGTTGCTTGGTCCGAGTATGTGAGGCCGTCACTTGATTTAAGTGGTGCAACACCTGTACTCTCAGTCTTCTTGCTGGATATAAAACTCCAAAACTTCTTTGGGTTTGAGTGGCTATCGGGAGAAACGATGTTGGAGATGTAGGAATCGTAAGCTCTCTTACACGCATTTCTTGTGGCCTTTTTGAGGTGTTGGTAGTGCTTACGGTCTCTCGCCGATTTTGTTTCACGTGCCCTCTTAAAACTACGCTTTTTCCTACGACTTAGTTGTTTGACTTCACGGTTAATCCAAGGTTGGTTGTAGCGAGTAGAGGTCATCTTAGATGGTACACACTTGTCTAGTGTAGTGTTTAGTTGGGTTTTTATAGCCTTCCACATATCCTCTATTCTAGATGTTAGATCAAATTGAGAACAAAATTCAGATGAAAATTTGGAAAGATCTTCCTTCATTTGTTCCATATCGGCTCCTTTCCAAAGATGGATCTTTCTTCTGGTTGGTTTACTTCTTGATGCATGGGTGGGTGATTCAACAAACACGATTGCATGATCCCCTATTCAAGGAATGGGGGTGCACCTGGATATCAGACTCGGTCGGTTTGTAAGGAACAAGTCAAGCGTGTTCACTAGGCGTGTAGGAAATGTAACCATTTGCTCAAGGGCACAGTCGTGGATCATATCGAGAAAACTTGCGTTGAGTTGACGGGGGTTATGGTTACCCTCAATGGTATTTGTTTGCCAGTTTATATCTGGAAGGTTAAAATCTCCGCCTATCCAAGTCACGGCTCCTTTATATGTTTTTGTCACATGACCAATCGCCCCGCATAACCGATGTAAGTAATCAGGATCATTACTTGGTGGCCTATAGGCTGCTCCGACTATAAGTGGTTGGTTGTTTCCTGTAGCAATTTTCGCTAACACAAGTTCACAGTCATACTCAGGAGGTAAGTGGATACTGTCAGTGGTTAAATCATTTTTAATTGCAAGTAGCACACCTCCATATCCGTCACTGCGATCTTTACGTATGATCTCATAATTTGGTGGAAAAAGTTCATGACTGTAGATGTTTGGATTCAACCATGTTTCTGTTCCAATGATGATACTTGGATCTGAAGTTTCGATGATATTTGCCAGTTCCTCCTTTTTGTTTTTAATGCTTTGAAAATTTATATTTAGCACTCGTAGGTGTTGAGTGTTTGCTCTTGTTGATGTATTTACCCTTTTTGATGTTGGAGATGATGTGTGAAGTGGAGGACCTGGGCTGATTGAAGTCTCGTCCAATACGGAAAAAGAGTTACTATCATTCGAGTCAATGATGAATGATTCAAATAAGCTCGTGGAAAAGTTGGGCATCCCACAATTACAGCATTGCCAAGTTATGTTATTAAGAGCCATGTAAACCTGTGTTGACATTTGCATACAGCTTGCATGGTACCACTTTTGGCAGTCATCGCATGCCACACCCTTTTGTTTCCATGTAACTGCTTTATTACAAATCTGGCATGGGTATTTGGGGGTTCTGGGCCCTGGGTTTGTCTCAATATCGGATGCATTGAGGAGTAGAATAAATGACAGGTATAGTAATGCATGGTTTTTACTTCTTCTCAAATAGTTTATACTCCTGAATTTCCTCTGATTGACAAGACAGACACTATGCTTAATAAGAGACATTACCACATCGTCAGTGTTAGATTTGTTTGTAATTGATGTGCTTGATGTTTCAAATGAGTTGAAAGCGGATATAAGACACACTAGGAAGAGAATGTTGCACAGGTTCATTTTCGTCGAGCCTTTGTTTACATTGGAGATGACGAAACGTAAACCGGAAGTCCACTTAGCAGGTAAGCAAAATTGTTCAAACTTCCCTTGATGGGGTGAAAAAGAGGCACTGATAGCCTAAACCTAGTCTTGAAGTCCTAAAGATACTATCTCTAGCTCATTTTGGAAATAATTGACACTCAAATCATGAAAATTTGGAAAATTCTGTAAGCTGCTATCGAGAGGAATCCACCAACGCCACGCATGCGCAACATCTTACAATAAATTCAAGAGGAAAATGAGAAAAAAATGAAAAAGGAACATTTTTTTTGGGGGGGGGGGGGGTATCCCATCGTGGTTTGAAACCACTACCCTTGGGTCCATTGGCCTCTTGAAAAAAAATCCTTAGAAATCCAAAATCGACAAAAAATCTTTCACATTTGCATTTCTTACTATAAATATCAAAAAGTATATAAGCAATTTCAGAGGAGAAGTTGAATAGGTAAAAAACGAACATTCCCCTTCCTTTTGTGCAGTTAAAAATCATAAAAAAAACTTTTCAGCAAAATTATTTCACATAAGCATTCCCCAAGTTTATCATGACTAAAATGAACTTAATTTGGGCAGCAAATCTAGCCAAGAGAAAAAAGAATAAAAGAAATTTCAATTTTTGCATTAAAATAACTAAGTCGAAAAAGACGTCAAAAACGCGTCAAAAATTAGATATCGGATTTCAACGAAATGAACAAAATTAAATTATACATCCTGCCTGATCACTCAGATACCATTAGTTTTTCAATCTATGCAGCGGTTCTGGAGAAGGAGATTTTGATTGTTGTATCCTTTTGCGATTTGTAGTTTTGTATGATGTCATTTATGTGTCTCTTTCTTGTGGGTTTGTTTCGTTGAGTGAGTGCAGGGTGGTCATGCTGGAGATCATTCCCTTTCCTTTGTAAGAGGGGTAGGCTCTGGGTCCTATTTCACCCCGCCTTGGCTACATCCCTGAAGGCATCTGGACGAAATGAACAATCTTGGTAGAAGATTTTTAGTACTTCATGCATACCAAGTTTCATCAAAATCCTCCGGTTTCGTCATGTTCGTAGAAGTCGAAAATGTGAAAAGTCAGCGGACGGACACCGGACAACCCGGTATGACAATAGCTAGCTTTGAGCCTTCGGCTCAGGTGAGCTAAAACAGAAGGCATACGAAAAACAGTCCGTGCTATACCGGCTGTAGCGAGCTCATGCATGTAATCACCCGAGGAGTCATTCTAAGAGGACAGGTGATCGGGTCTACATGTATGTCCTCTCTTAAGAGGTTAGGAAAGGGTCTGTCATGGTGTCCTGTCGTCACAGTCAGAGTGCTTATGTGTCTTTAAGAATGCGCTGGTACAAGACTGTAGATTGGTCCACCAAGCCTAGTGTCCGTCTGGTGACAGAAGGATGATAGGCATTTGATGGTTCTAACACAATTTTGATGGTAATTTTGTCTACATGTGCCTTTGATCTTTCTTATTTTGTTAATTATGTCACCATAATATGCAGGTTGTGAAATACCCCAAAATACCCAAAGTAATATAGTCTGTTGCTTGTACGGGTCCAAATTTCAATAGAAGTTGACAGTATTTTTTGTGAAATTTCCAAAAATGTCTTTACTAGTTTGTGAAAGCAAAAACATTGACCTAAAAGATTCTTGGAAATTTGTACATTTCTACTATGAAAATCGAAAACATCAGTACATGCTCTAGCATACCGGATGAGCTGTGAAATACCATAGGACGGTAATCTAGGAACATCATCGTCAAGCCAGGGGAAATTTACTATACTGAATCAAAAATCATCTCTTTTGTCATACACACTTGTATGAGTCTCTCCATTAACAATTTATGATATTTAGGTCCAAAAATGGTGTTTCTGTGTTTGTAGCGTTTGCTTTGTTTAGAATCGATTCTTGTGGATAAATAACATTTTTATACTTTTCAAAAACAGGATTGTCTATAGTAAGAATATCATCCAGGTACCTAGAAGTACCAATGAAACATTTCACATCATAATTTTTTCTTTGCTTTTGAAGATTTTGGATAAATTCCTTTTCATAGTTACGTGTATAAAAATAAATCTGCAACAAGGTACAATTAGTACCCACAGGAATCCCTACAACCTGCCTGTAGAGTTTCTCACCAGAACGTACATAAATGTTGTCCAAAAGGATGGACAATGCAATACACAGGTCACCATATGTCTGTGATTTGTATGATTTGTAATCTGTGGCGGAAAACAAACCCTTCGATTCAGATATACAAATAAATTAGATAAGTTTTCCCCTCTCGATCAAAACACCATTTAATGAGTTTGGTCAATCGATCATTTATTTATGCCGTGAGGAAGCGTGGTGTACATATTAGAAAAGTCGTATGAAGAAATCGTATTTGCTTGAAAATTTCTTGATTTCATTTGTCAATGACATCCCCTGAATTTTTAATAGAACAAAAGAAGTTTACGTCATTCCTGTTCATGACAGTTTCACAGTAATTGACCACGTGTTCCTTTACAGCCGTGAGTGCTGACGTCAGATTTCTAGACAAAATTGTAGTTGAGCAGTTGCTAGAATTAGCAATGTATCGAAATTTGTAAGGAGACTTGTAAAGTTTTGGTATGCAGTATATTGTAGGGAGATCCAATTTAGAAATAGGGATGTTAAATGAAGAATTTTAACTGTTACGTTTTCTCAACATGTTGGGAACACTTACATTGCTTTCGATATTAGTATTGGTAGAAGAAAGTTCCGAAACTAAAGTTGATATGTAGTAGCGTTTTCAAATGATTATGGTGTTGTTGGCTGCTTTGTCTGCAGGTGCGAAGACGTATTTTCATGTAAATTATGTAACTTGGATTTGAAATATCGTTCAGATTTAGAACTTGTATTTTCAAAAAGATGAGGATTTTTGCGGTAGTTATCTATTCGAATATCGGTAATATCAAAAATGAGGTTTTTCCAGTCATTCAGAGCATGTTATTCGACTCCTTCCGATTTACACCATCTTTTTTATAGTTATCTAAAGCTTTCTTTAGCACTTCGCGACATTTAATAAAATCTATGGAATTTTATACTTATGTCCTTTATTGAGAAGACCACGTAGCTGCCTGTCTTAGATAATTGAAAAATCACCTGTAATATTTCGACCAGCTGGTTTATATACGATATTCAGACGTTGCACATTCTCAAGAAGCAAGACATGATTCAAATATTTTAGGATCTGATGTAACTTTGTTGTAGTTAAAGACGAAATTTCGAATATGTCTCTTATACTTGTAACAAATAACAGGAGGTTCTAAATTCTCAAAATATTGAGGAATGGCACTTTGTACGCGATGATCCCGGAAAATATTAGATGAGAAATATCAGATGAAAAATATTAGATGAGATGTTCAGAAGATCAAAACCTTTCTTTAGAAATGGATTTTTTATTAATCGTCTTTTAGGGGAGGTGTTTTTAACCAAAGGATATAGTTTATTTTGTGCGAATGCAACAATGATGTTTAGCCTGAATCAGTCAGTCTTTCTTAAGAATGCAACCAGTGCTTCATCCAAAATAGATTTCAATTGAACTACTGAACTACTGGAATACATAGGTCACTACATGTCCTTAATCTGTATGATTCGTATTCTGTAGCGGAAAAGAAACCCTACTTTCTAACGTTGATTAGATTAGAGATCTGCCATTGAATTAACAATTTAAAAATGTATTGGAAATTTCCTGTCGACAGTTCAATACTTGAAACCGGATTCGTTTATCGTCATCTATCGAGAGATCCGGTTGATGTGAATTCAGTTCAGTTAAATATGAATTTTTATGGGTTTATTTTAATCTGACTCAAACGAAGTCCAACATTTGACATTTAATTCATATCTATATTATCAACAGATGGTAAGATGCACTGTTATGAACGGTAATTTTGTGTCTGGCAGTACATACATTTCATGATCTATTCCTATTGAGTAGAAATTGAATTTGCACACAAATAACTCGATTTTGGTTATGTAAATTGCATATAATGTATTTGTGTAAAGGTTAAGGATCTATCGCCAAAACTAGGTATTTTCATTTGTTTTCTATTGTAAGGCCATAATAAGTATATGTTTTGTTTAACGTCCTTTGAAGGGTGACCTTTTAGGAGAATGATAAAATAAAACCCACACAAACATCAATTTTGTTCTTCCTACAAAATCAATACTGTTTATTAAAAAATCTCTAAAACAATCAACTTCAATATATAGTCGGGGTGAAACGATACGCCAAGAGTGAATCGCGGTATATTGCGATATTTTATGAGCTGTATCGCAAAATATTGCGATATATCGTTTCTTCTCATTCTTCATTCACGTTCCTCTTTGTATGTTTGTCCATAGTGTTCATATTTTCTTATTGAATTTCACAGTCAATGTCATTTTATTGAAAGAAACACACACAAGTCATGGAATCATTTTGATTGCTTTTGTCATAGTTCATTTCATATGAAAGCAATGTAGACCATAGATCGCTTGTTTACAATTAAACTGATGAAAGTCAAGTTATGATTTATCAATGATTTATTCATATAATCTATAATGGTGCGATATATTGCGATACGCAATTCGAATCGCAATGCGATACAAATTTATTAAATATCGCAATATATCGTAACGCCCCTAATCTATGGATTTAACACTTGTGAGACAATTTTTAACAGTATCCAGCTATTTTCAAATGCTTTCAGTGTTTACCCCTTATTCAA
Organism: Pinctada imbricata; assembly: GCA_033119305.1. Taxonomy (NCBI): domain Eukaryota; kingdom Metazoa; phylum Mollusca; class Bivalvia; order Pterioida; family Pteriidae; genus Pinctada; species Pinctada imbricata. The sequence goes on from VSWD01000005.1 coordinate 57,446,935, forward strand.
TCCTTTATCTTAACTTTGTTATGCTAATGCATGTACATGTACATGTGGATGCTAAGGATACCTTTCAGAAAATGACTGGCACGCAAAAATGAAATCTAATTATTAATTGTAAAATTGTATATTTTCTAACGTCTATTTTTATCGATTTAATTCTGGGTAGCGCTTTTTAAAATTATTTTTAGAAATTCTGTACCAATGAGCGAAACTTTTGGTTACACTTAGACAGAAATTGGAATGGACTTTGGGCGTCCATTTTGGTCCTACTTTCTTGGATATGTAATATACGTAATTGTCAAAATTGAAATATATCTTCTATATTACCAATTTTGTTGTACTAGACACGTGTTTCGGATACTTTAATCCTCGTCAGTAGTTCTTCATGTCAAACTGTTTAAATAAAGCCAAAGTGAATTTTCCTGGCGCCATCTACAATACAGAGCTTTAATTTCATTTTGCCAAAATGAGCGGCTCCAAATTTTGTGTAAGGTTTATTCAGATGCGTATTTAAGTGAAAAATATGGCAAAAAATCGTTTAGGGTAGGCCGAAAAAAATTATGCCGAAACCCAGCTGAGGACAGAGCTATGCAATAAGGGAGATACCCCTAAGTGTTAGAAATTTAGGTCTAATTTGATGACAGAAAATTTAAAATATATTTCAATGCAGTGCGTATAAATACTAAAACTAGGTGAGCGATATCCTTGTATTGGGGACATAGTCCACCAGCAGCGATACCAGCCTAGTGGTTGAACGTGTCAATATTGAAATATATCTTCTATATTACAAATTTTGTTGTACAAGACACGTGTAAACGATACGAAAATAATAATACGGCGTCTTTTAACAGCGCCACATATAAAAGGCGTTGTACCATGCCTTCAGGACTGCGCTGTTCTGTTTTGTATTTTTTCACAAATTTCGTAAGCCTTTCGATTGTTTTTCTTTCTGGTTTCGGCTTTTGTGTTTGACTATATCATTCACTGATATACAATGTAACTTATCTATACGATTGTATGTTCATGTGTATTAACATCACGCAACAACAAAGTAAGGCACGGGGAAGGTCTCCTAGACAAAGTTTTATTAAATGTAGAATTGTAAATTGGTGAATAACCATGATAACTGAAGTAAATTAATTCTCCTTCCAAGCTTACAAAAACATAAAATTAGACTCTGTGGGCTACTTGCAACATGTATTAATAGCAATACATAGATATTGATAATATATTTAAGCTTTTATGAATAATGTCTTTATAGAAAACTATGGTGAGCGAAGCGAGCCGAAATTTTTGATATAAATTGAAAACTGCGGCGAGCGAAGCGAGCCGGAAAATTTTCAAGAATTTTTGCGAAATTTTTATTAATTCTTCAAATTCAGATTATTTGTAAGAGCAAGATTATTTTTTTCTGTCACACCATAAGCAAATTTATTTTTTTCATCAAAATTGGGAGCAAAATTATTTTTTTCGAAAAAAACACAAGCCCCCCCCCCCCCAAGAATATCAAATGGACCGTGCCTAAACTTTCTCAAAGACTATTGTTCTTCACAAAAAGACAATAGGGCCAAGAAGTTCCCTAACTTTACGAAAAACTAAGTGTTAAATATATAATTGGTGTTTTTACCAGGGCAAACAATTTAATTTATATCAATTAGGTGTTCATTCAGATGTTTTTTACCGTATATTTTTGGCTAGTATGGAAAAGTCGTTGCTTGTTGCCTAAAGATAAGTACCGGGCTGTAATTCGGTTCCTGCATCTTAAAGGTAAAACTGGAAAGAAGGATGACCCTGAGTAGGACTATGTTCATAGGATCTCTTCACCTTGGTGTGCACAAGTTAAATTCTGGATAGCGAAGTTCAAACGGGATAAAACGACTTTAGAGGATCGACTCATGTCTGGATGCCCTCCGATTGCCAGTGGCGTAAAATGTTTTGCAAGGTCCGTGGTCTTCTCTAATAGGCGAAGAAATAGCAAGGCATTAGACATCTAACATGGTAGCGTTTCAGCTAATTCTTATAAGACTTAACCTTATATCGAAATGAACGCATTGCAGTTTTTAAGTAAAATATTGGTTAAACTCAACATTCTAAGAGAAAGAAATATTTAGTCAGAACTCATTTACCGGACTTTTCAATACATAAAACTATCGAAAAATTTACTTCATCTGCGACTTGCTATAAGCCCTGGTAACAGCCCGCCATGCTTGTTTTTTTTAATTGTCCTTTTTGTGTTTTATAGGAGTCTGTGGTCGCTACGTTTTTCTGTAGGGAAGGAAGTGGCAAGAGTGCATATGGAATGTGTAAACGCACGTCGTGCGCACGGTTATATGGAAGTTTTGGTGTATCATATGTTGCACACATGGAAGTGTTCCAACTCTTTACCTTCTAGAAGAAAAATTCCAACCAATTTTAATGAAACCATACATGTTTCAGATAGTAATACATATCAGTGGTAAAACGTAATATACGGTCTTACAGCGCTTCACGCATGTTGTCCACACTCCCTTTTAAAAGTGGTAAGTACGTTGTAAGTACCTACAACGTACATGTTCTTTCAACGTGCTTGTCGTTGTTATTGTTGAATCGGTTGACCGCACGCAGACATGGAGCAGCAAACATTCTGCATACACTAAAACTGCTACGTCCTGTCTGCATGCTTCTAAATCCGTACAGTGGCTGTGCAGACCGCGCACTGATAACGCACAGACAATCCGATGCGAAGTGTCACGATTACAGTCCATAGCTTCTGTTCAAGCTTTGTATTTTAAAGCCATTTCAGTCAAAGATTACAAATAAAATACTAGCTCAAGAGTCTTACATACCATCTTATTCTCATTATTACGTGACATTTCTATAACCTTTTCAGCGTGTCAGGCAGAAGAATCGTCCAAGAAGATAAAAATTTTATACTTAAAAAACTTCTCTTTTACCGTAAGTTTACAAGTAAAACATTTGAAATTTTGAAAATAAAAAAAATCCATACCTCTTTTTTCCTACAGTAAATTCGTATTCTTCCTGTTTGGACCTAAACTTTCCTGAATTCTTTTTATCCAATTTCAAACCAGTTGTTCTTAAATTGGTTATCATAATGATGTGTTCTCTCGTCATAAAAGTTATTGATAATAAATCAACAAGCAAGCGGAAAATGGCGGGAAATCAGATCAAGATTTTTAACATTTTCAATATGGTTTCATACATGTTGCGCTTTAAAATAACGTAATCTTATCCTTATATTCACAATAGATTGTGCAACTAACAATTTTCTACTGGAGCAAATGATTCAAAAGTAAATACCAAGGTCTCAATATTCAAATTTTACTATTTGCTCTTAATATTTGATTATTAATATTATACTATTTGCTCTTAATACCAAGATCTCAATATTCAAATTTTACTATTTGCTTTTCAATAATACTTCTAGGTATCTGGATGATATTCTAACCATTGACAATCCTGCTTTTGAATTATATACGAATGAAATTTATCTACAAGAATTAACCCTTAAAAAGGCAAACCTTTCAAATACAGAAACACCCTTTTTGGACCTAAATATCAAAATTGTAAACGGAAAGATTCATACAAGTGTATATGACAAAAGGGATGATTTTGGATTCAACATAGTAAATTTCCCTTGGCTTGACGGTGATGTTCCAAGATTACCGTCATACGGCATTTACATATCACAGCTCATCCGGTACGCTAGAGCATGTACTGATATTTTGGATTTTCACAGTAGAAATTTACAAATTACCAAAAAACTTTTAGGTCAAGGTTTCCGCTTTCATAAACTAGTTAAGACTTTCTGGAAATTTTACAAAAATTACTGTCAACTTCTTTTAAAATTCGGATCTATACATGCAACAGAGTACACTACTATGGGTATTACACAACCTGTCTTTTATGGTGATATGATAAACAAAATAAAAAGGATCAAAGGTAGGCAGCATAACCATCGAAAATGCGTCAGAATCATCAAACGCCTTTTATACCGTGGATATGATCCTAATGTCACCAGACGGACACTAGGCTTGGTACTTGACCAATCTACAGTCTTGTACAAGCGCATCCTTGAGACTTGCACTCTGACTGACTGTGACGACGGGACTCCATGACGGGCCCTGTCCAAACCTCTTTAGAGAAGACAGGGCCCCGACCACCTGTCCTCTCTGAATGTCAGTCGGACTCCTCGGGTGATTACATACATGAGCTCGCTACAGCCGGCAGAGCACGGACTGTATTACGCATGCCCTCTTTTTATCTCCATTTACATATTCATCTGTGTCTCTGGGGCCTCTGCGTTTCGCGGTCTTGTTTGTGTGATGTCATCTTACAGTGAGGAGGTTGTTTTACACCACAATTGTACGTTCTTCGAGACCTCTGGGTAACTGGAGAAGTGAGAGGGTTGTGCGCACGTAATCCAGGATAACCACACCATTTGCTTCTTGCGTGACAGATGGCCGTCCAAAGTTGGCACCGGTTACCCATTGGTCTCGTCGGTTTATGTGTAGTCTTTTGTGTTTGATGTTTACATGTCGTGTGTCTCTTTTCCGTCTCGTGCTGTACTCGTCTTTTGTGTTTTACTGTTGATGCTGCAACGGGGTCTTGTTGGAGATCTCCTCCCTTTCTTCTTATTACAATCTCAGTTATATTTCTATTCATTTTAACATTGATGCTTTGTATCCTTTCCAATTACATCAATAACACTTATAACTGAATAACACCAACAATAGCATTAAACTGAATTACACCTCCTACATATAGATATAAAATACCTTCTGTAATATTTCAATCGTGACAAATACATTATGACATGCACAAACAATCAGATATAAACAAATAAACAACAAGGAACGAGAGCGATTAATAGGGAGACAATTCAAGCAAATATTCGAATAAGTATTATGACCATACATTTTAAGACGTATTCATACGAATCGTATTCTACTAGGAAAAAAGGAGGGGATCTCCAACAACACCATGAACACTCGTTTGCAGCACCAAGAGTAAAACACCCCATGCAAAAACACAGAGTATAAAATCACAGAAAGAGACACAAAAGAGACAAGAAACACCAACATAGAAACATAGAACACAAATGACTACGCATAATCCAACGCAACCAAAGGGCAACCTGTGCCGACTTAGGACAGGCATCTGCTTAGCAAGCAGCAAATTTTGTTTTTATCCGGATGACGTACGCACAACCCTCCCACTTTTCTGCTTACCCAGAGGTTTCGAAGAATGCACAAGAGTGGTGTAAAATAACCACCTCACTGTAGGATGACCATACAAACAGACAGCATAATGCAGGTGCCCTGAGCAACACACAGATGGATATATAAATGGAAATAAAAATAGAGAGCATACGAAATACAGTCTATAGCGAGCTCTTATATGTAATCACTTAAGGAGTCATTCAGAGAGGGCATGTGGTTGGGCCTTGTCTTCTCTGACGAGGTTGTACGTTGCCCGTGATGGATTCCTATCGTCACTGTCAGTCAAAGTGCAATGCACTGGTAAAACGCTGTAGATTGTTCAAGTACCAAGCCAAGTGTCCGTCTTTTGATAGCAGGATCATATTCACGGTAAAAAGGCGTTTGATGATTCTGACGCAATATCTAACTTACATTATAACTTAGTAATTTCTGTTTTCAAATCATATCGGTATGATTCCCTGTCTTTATCCCGTTTCTTGACGATGCATATCTGGGTTTGTTGTAAAGCATTACCGGGCTGTGCGGAGTGTTTATTTGAGTTTTTTTCTTCGTGTTTCTATGATACTGTCACATTATCTCTGTCTGTTTGTCTAATAGAGTACTTCCGTTAAAAATTTATGCACATTTTCATCATTTCCCGACACAAACGCCATTATTTCATAATCGGGAATCTTCGGGATGACAGAGTAGATCATGGTATGAGAAGTGTAATCCCTAATTTTGGCTAGAATTGTATGTATAGCATTCTTTTTGAAGAGATTTAAAATTCCTATTTCTGGTATTTATTTTTGAAAATGCATTAGGGGTTGAATACCATTAATCATTGCCTTCCATTTTTGGCCGGATTGCAAAGCAATTCCGGCCTATAGATTGACGATGTCCGTCTGTCCGTCTGCCGTCAACATTTTGGCTAAAGTTTCTGGTTAAGGCAAAATCTAAGGAACTATATGCAGTAGAAACTTTATATTATACAAGAAGCTTGCCCATCACAAGGCTTTTCAATTTATGCCATAACATTTGACCTAGTGACCTTGACCTTGGACTTTGACCTAGTTAAAGATTTTGGTTAAAGTTTCTGGTTGAGGCAAAATCTAAGTAACTATATGCAGTAGAAACTGAAGCTTGCCCATCACAAGACCTTTCAATTTATGCCGTAACATTTGACCTAGTGACCTTGACCTTTGACCTACTCAAAGATTTTGGTTAAAGTTCCTGGTTTAAGCAAAATCTATGGAACTGTATGCAGTAGGAACTTTATTTTTACATGTAGATTGCCTCTGACAAAACCTTTCAATTTATGCTGTATTATTTGACCTATTGACTTTGACCCAGTTAGTGACAAAAACTTACTTTGCAATCCGGCCATACCGTCTTTAGCGGTGTTTTATTATTGTTTTATTGATGTAAATTATATGTCAGAATAGAAGGTTATGTACTCACCGTCGAAGTCACAATCGAAACAGTTCCAAAGTTATGTAGACAAAGTAACTTTACAAACGCACAAAAATCATATCCGAATACTTTAACCATTATTCATTCATATATCTTGAAAATTTTACTATATGTGTTCACTTGTATTTTGACTATTGGCTTGTTTATAAAGCTGTTGATTTCCTTTTCAAATTTTTCTGAGAAAGTTAAGCTATCTTCACTTCCATAATGTTTATTTAGATATAATACTTGAAAACGCACTATTTGAATTCTTAAGGCTTGCAATGTCATGACGGTATGCGGAAATCCCTTTTTAGAAAAAAGAAGGAAATAAATACTTATGAACCGAAAAAAGGATTCTTTATCTTACATGCTTGCTTTTTCCCCTTAAATTCACTAGAATGACGCACGACAGCATCCTCTTCTGAATGATGATCAAAGAACGTTAACTCATGTTTAAAGTACGCCTTGAGTGAATTAAAATTATAACGGAAATACATACTGGCGATTTGTATGTTTGTAGATATATTATAAATCTGTACAAGAAGCCTTATATAATGTATATGTTATGTATGATTTTTGTTTGAAATTTCATAATTTTCCACCGATTTAAGTGTAAAACGCTAATGCGATCTTGCGACTCATTTAATTTCAATCCATCCCATGAATTTTCGTTTCTCGCTTACGCATCATGGTAGAGGAACAGGGGGTCTCCAACCGGACTCGGAGGCAGCACCAACAGTAAAACACGACTTGCGTCACTGAAACATCATAATGAGAATTTAATATTCGAAAACGTGTCTGGTGAAGGAAAATTGGTTTGGAAATTTTTTCATGAAGGTATAGAGTTGGAACACAGAGTAAACATGCTTAGTAAAAATGCATAAGAGATCAAGAACACCAAATACAATATAGAAACAGTTAACACAAAAAACTACAGATTAGCCAACATGGCCGATGGACAATTGGTGCCGACCTAGGATATATGCACATTTATTAGGCAAGTAGCAAATGGTGTAGTTATCTCGATAACATGTGCACAACCCTCCAGCTCTTCTTGTTACCCGGAGGTTTCGTAGAACGTGAAATTGTAGCGTAAAAATATTCTCACTATACGTAGGATGACCACACAAACAAGACAGCAAAATACAAGGACACAAGCAACACACAGATGTAAATGGATATAAACACAAAGCGCGTACGAAATACAGTCCGTCCTCTGCCGGATGTAGCGAGCTTATGCGTGTTATTACTCGAGGAGTCAGTACAAGAGTACAATTCTTTTGAATGTGCTGGTACATGGCTGTACATTGGTAGACACCATGGCAAGTGTCCGTATGGTGACAGCATCACACATGTATCAGTATAAACGGTGTTCGAGTGCAGAATAAAATGCACTGTAGAGGGTATAACGTGGCTCCGTCATGGTGCATCGACGTTACCTGTGTAATGCTTCATCTACAAATGTGCATATTGTTGGCTTTTATTGTGTCTAAAAGAAAAGTAAAAAATTGTCTCTTCAGTAAATTTTCTGAAACTGAAAAAGGGAAATTCTCATTCGTATTCAGAATTCCTGATTCTAATTTCTATACAAAAAAGATTCCTGAATTTATCCCTCGAACTGTCAATATTGAGCATATGTTATATTGAACTGTATAAATAAAACAATATTAACTATATTTTGTAAATCAAACAGGAGCATATATCTCCATATCGGCTTAGAAACACTGATGAAGTCGGCGAATGATATTATAGGGGAAAGCAAATGCCAAATTAGTAGGGAATTATCATATGTACATTTATACTACACATGTACTAAAGGAACGAATCAGCCTACTCTCTGTCGAAACGAAGAGGACAGAGATAAATGGTGCGGTATAAAGATATAATATGTGATGCGACAATGTGAATTTGATAATTGTTTAGAAGAAATTATTTCGTATTAGTTATGTCTGATCGTTTTCCTATAACAATTCTTAGAAAATCTTAAGTTCTAAGCCGGCGCAGGACACTAACAATGAAATTTATATTTTCCTCCAATTCATACTCACTTTCTAATCCCCGTCTTTTTAAGTATCATAAAAGTAAGAAGAATCTTGCAAGACGTTTCTAATGTTCGTAGGAGGCTAATTTCGCCGAGCGACACAAATCGGAGATTCCATATTCGTTTTCTGAAATATACTATCTACAATCTTACAATTATTATAGAAACTTTCGATAAAGAGGTAGCTTAGTTAGTAGAGCACAGAACATCTAATGTGGACAGTCTAGAATCGAATCCTTTCGACGGCAGACTTTTTCAGTGGTGACTTATCATCTTGCTCTAACCCGTTCCCTGGCTCAGAGACAACGGTCTGAGTAGACCCCCAACAGCATTAATAGTAATGAATACTATGTATTTTCATTGCATTTTCCCATGCTGATTTTCACCATGACGTTTTCATTGGCTCAATGTCAAACTCAAATGTGAACACTATGTTATGTCATTGTGCATACAAATAATGTGTTCATTCTCATGATTCTAACGTTCTTATAACATAGTAACGCAGGAAAGGGTTGTGACTACTTTCCACTCAACTCACTTCGGATTAATCTGGATAAAAGCGATTTCAACCACTTTATCATGCAGACATATATGAAATTGATCAAATTCAATAGATGTTGCTTAGTCGTAAATTCTTTGGTTTTTGATACTGACACATACCGCTTACCGATGACAATGAAAATATATATTATTTCAAATTCATGTGGTAAATTTATTGATATCAGTGCCAAACAATAAAAATCTGAAAAGAATCCTGATATACATGTATGGCATATTGAATATGCCAACACAAGCTTCCCCGTGCTTGCGCGGGGCCTTTTTGTAGTTGATACATTTTAGGCAAGTTTAATCATAGCCAATTCAATTGCTATGAAGAAGACTATATTGCGGTGCCCACAACAGGACACTCACAGATGACCGAAATTAAATACGGACATTAAGCAAATGATACACCATCACATAAACAAATATTTAAGGTAACAGGAACACCAATACATCATCAGATAAGAACTCTGACGAACCAAAAAAAACCCCAAACAATTAATAGAAATCCCAATTTCACTGTGGGAAATCTCGCGACGCAGACCAATTGATTTTTCTATACTTTTGCCCAAAATAGATAATTCATTTCAAAAAGGGGAATGTGATGCAGTATAATAAAGCCATAACTATGAATTGCATACAAAATAAGGTGGATATTAGCTTTTAATAACGCACAAACACGGTCGTTGTTCTACTTTTACTTTAATCTTACACGAATCAAGCCAATCGTTTTGAAGCTTTATAAAAAGATATTACTTCTCTTATTTTGGATACAGTATCACATTCCCTTTTATGTAATAAATAATCTGTATTACACAAAATTTTAGATAAACCGAATGTTCTGCGTTGCGAGATTACCCATCGTGATTTGGAAGAAGTAAGATTAGAAATAACCAAAAGAGAGGGACAATAGATATTAAAATTTGATACTTATAGGGTCATAGTCAGTTGACTATTTGGGAGATAATCCAGATAAATAAGCACTTTCATTTTATTGAAAACATAATCTCCTCGTCAGCTTGTCACCTCAACTTATGCTAAGATTTACATAATTTGTATCTTTCAAATTGGTTAAAGAAGATCCTGACGATAATCTCAATAACTTTCACAATAGAGCTCCAAACTGGGCATCGACAGACCCCTAGCAAACTAGAGGTAGGACCAGGTGCCCGGGAGGAGTAAGCATCCCCTGTTGGCTAGCCGCACCCGCCGTCGATGTTCATGCACGAAAATAAAAACAATTATATAAAACAAATGCGTTGCGCTGTCAAATACCATCGATTTTTTCATTCGTTTTCTTCTTCTATTGTTACTGTTTACATGCTCGTCAACCTCTTTCAACGATAATTATTGTACTTTTTTCTTTAATAAGATTTATTAATAATGTTTTGACAGAAATTTGTCATAAACTACATAATGGTCTCAGAAATTTGCATCTTTTTTTTCGAAGGACTCTCCAAGAATTTTGAAAAAGTTATAGACTTTTCACATCATTGAATAGTATGATTTGACTCATCATACATTGCCCAACTGCAATGGCTAATTTGTTTTGCTAAAATGCTTCGATGACAACTTTTAAAAAAGAAAACAATCAAAGAAAATACATGGTATCTTTCTTTTCACATCCTTATATATGATTTGATTCATCTTGCATTGCCTAACTGCAATGTATAATTTGTTTTGTTAATAAAATGATTTGATGAAAAAAGAAAACAATTTAAGAAAAAACATGGTACATGTATCTTTCTCCATGTAGAATCCCCGTAGGGAATGACACCAACGTTCAGATCCTACGCGCTGTTATGTGCACACACGTTGTTTACTCATATAGAATTCAAGGTTAAATAATAAATTTAGAATGAGTTCGAGCGTATATAGGTGATGTTTTACTCTAGCATTTAGATAATGATAAAATAAAGAGGGTCAACAACGGTAAGGTTTTAGTCTAGCATTTAGATAATGATAAAAGCAAAAGAAAGAAGGTCAACAACGGTAAGGTTTTCGTTTCTTTCGAAACTGAGGAAAGATAAAAGTATCAATGTATAATTGTATATTATATTCTAAAACATGAAATAAGATATGATTCTTAAAAATGCAATGACAACTCGGGGTATTGTTTGTTGTTTTTTTTAAACTTATTTTATTTCAATAAATTGAAAAGGGATTGAAGTACCTTTATCAATGGTATTATTGATACCGATGACGACAATATTTAACCAAACAAATATTAAAATATGCTTAAAGTACATTAAATGATATCAACACAAATGACTTCTATCGATATCAAGATTGTTTGCAAAAATCTTTGGGGGGACAGTATTTACTTGAATATGATTAATATTCCTCAGCTTGATGATGATGTCCACACATACGAACCACTATAAAGGAACATGTAAGATTTCATAAATATAAATGCCCACCTAAAATCTGAAAAATAGAATCCTAACATATAATGTAAATTTGCTTTGATTGAAATATTGCTTCAAAATCTAAAAAATTATTGTGCATTGTAATGTAATTTTTAACGAATTTTATTGTTCTGATCAATGGGAAACGAGGTCAAAAGGTCATGAATTTCTTCATATTCTATGGAAGAATTTGACAGTTTTATACAACATTGTCCCCCCGTAATACATCATTTCCTTTTTTATGAATATTTATTTAGTATTTCTGGTGAAAAGATAATATCCAAATGGTATGCTGTATCACAGGGATGGGGTGGGGGTGGGGGTTACAATGTTCAACCTACCTCTATGAAGTACAATGGAACACGTTTTCTTTTTTCGATCTTTCAAGATAAAACTAAATACACTTCTGGCCCTCCTTGCCTTTTTGTGTCTCTAGCTGCTTGTGTCTAGATCTGTTTTGTTTTGGACATGGGGATGTTTCGGAGTTTTTACCGAGTCTTGTTGGATGTCCCCTCTTTTCAGTTCTATAGTATATAAGCTTCTTAACACTTTAAAAAAGAACTTGGATTACTCTGCTCTTCTTTCTAAAATTAAGACAACTAGAGTATGAATTGTTAAAAAAAAGTATTTTCTTTGATGTACGGAATTTGATTACCTTTGAACTCTGACTAACTGTGACGACAGGACTCCATGACGGTCCCTGTCCAGACCTCTGAAGAGATGACCGGGCCCTGACTACCTGTTCTCTCTGAATGTAAGTTGGACTCCTCGGATGACAACATTCATGAGCTCGCTACAGCCGGCAGAACACGGACTGTACGCCTTTTGATTTTTATATCCATTTAAATATCTATCTTGATTTTATGTTGGAAACACGTGTCTTGTACATAAAAATTTGAAAGTTCAAGAAGGTATAGAGTTGGAACACTTCCGTATTATTATATCCATTTACATATCCAAATGTGTGTTTCCCTTGTCCCTACGTCATGCTGTCTATCTGTACGTTCATCTTACAATGAAGAGTTTATTGACACCACAATTTTGTGTTCTTCAAAACCTTTGGACAATCGGAAAAAAGTGGAAGGGTTGTGTGCACGTAATACGGATAACCGTCTGCTATTGGCGTGGAAGATTGCCGTTCTAATTCGGCACCGATTGCCCATTGATCTTGTTTGGCAATGTGTAGTCATTTGCGTTTGATGTTTCTATGATGTGATTTTGGTGTTCCTTGTCCCTTTAGCGTCTCTTTATGCGCGTGTCTGCTGTGATTTTGCATTGGGTGCTACAACCAAGTGTTGTTGGAGATCCCCTTGATTCTTGATTTGCGGAACTTTATTATCAAAGGAGAGAAGATTGATAAGTAAATCGAAACTGACAGCATACATTCACCTTTTACTGGAGACATGATCAAGAATGTATACGTGACGCTGGACTCGCATATAACGCTGTTTACTCACTTACCGTGATGACGGGACTTCATAAGGGTGCTGTCAGAGTTCAGTAATAGAAGATTTATCCCTGGTCCAACTTATTTAAATGCCAATCTGACTTCTCATGTGATTTATCATGATCTTGCTTCTGTCAGTAGAGTACGGACGGTTTCTGTCTGTTTGCGCATTGCTTTATTTAACTAATTGAATAGTATTTGGGTAACTAAGCTTTCACTTGTCCTGTTTGTGAGGACAACTTCGTTTGAATACTTGTTTGTACTACAACTAAGCATACTTGTAGAACCTTTACTTTCGAATAAAAGAGAACGATGCACATGTCCATTTCTATTCGGAGTTGCCTATTTGAAACCATGTGCTATTAATGCATCAAATGACCGTCTAACGTACAGTAGTCCTCCTTTATGCCTTGTCAGTGCAATTTGCTTCTCTTACACTACTTGCACTGCCAGTTGGGATGATCCACTGATGTAACATTTTTCCATCTTTATCATTTTGTTCGTATTTTGGTGTTCAATTACAAATATGGATAACGACCATATCTCTACATACAACACCAAATCGATAATTCAGAAAATCATATACCGAAGGCATACAAAATCAGGATATATCAGGAACCAAAGCAATCAAACAAAAACCTCCACCACATGAAAAGAAGCGAACTTCCGATATGGGAGTGAGACCATATGACCATGTTTTGAGGTCGGTCATTGTCTTAGTGTTGTTAATGTAAAGATAACCTTCCTTTGATTTCATTTTTTACTTTATCTACATATCGTCGAGGAAAACATATTTCAATTCCTATATTTCTCTTCGGAAACAAGTCGTTAATAAAAGGTCTTTATATTTTCAATGTAGCTTAACGTGTCTTCCACTATGAAAACAGAATTCCTGTCTTTTGTTACAAAGGTTTTCCTTTTCAAGTCAATTGTCTTATGAATGCACATGAACCTGTAACAAGGGATAACTTACCCTTTGTAGCCTGAACTTTGAATGTGACATTTCCTTGAAAGGTCACATAAACAAATTTTAATTGAAAATTTGCGCAAAAGATTTTTTTAAACTAATTTCTCTGCATAAATGTTTCTATAAATCAATATACGGAATACAATTAGATCTAAAGATATAGCTCATTTGCATCCCTGAAATTATTAAGTTTTTAAGTTTTTAAGTGCGGTTTCTCAATATACAAAATTTGTAATTCCATCAATTTCAAAGACTTTTTTACAGACATGACACAGCAGTGCTTATAGAAAGTCGATCCGTACGCAGGTGATACAGAAACAATAATATCATTCGACCTTAATCCAGGATAACCACACCGTCTGCTACTTACGTGGCAGATGACCGTCCTAAGTCGGCACCGGTTGTCCATTGGTCTCGTTGGTGTATTTGTGGTCTTTTATGTTTAATGTTTCTATGGTGTGAGTTGGTGTTCCTTGTCCCTTTTGCGTCTCTTTCTGTGGATGTCTGTTCTGTGGGGGTTTTTTTTTTTTTGTTTTGTTTTTGTTTTGTTTTTTTTTTTTTTTGCATTGGGTATTTTGCTGTGGGTGCTGCAACCTAGTGTTGTTGGAGATCACCTCCATTCTATAGTCAATTCAAAGAATTTCATCAATAAGCATAAGCTGCACTCTTTTCCATTCTTTTTTATTTCAGGCGTTATGATATCCGTAAACATTTTCAGTGTGTTGATCGTACTTATTGGAGTAACATGGTGGCTGTACTTAAAAAGATCAAACCCGACCATCAAGGATAACATAGCGCTCAATTCCACATATGACTACATTATAGGTAAAATAACTCATTCAAAACATAATTTCTTTTATATACTGCAAAATATAATCATATGTTACCTCATATCCGTATTCATGTATATATGCGTCTTTAATATACAGCAGTTGTGCGTTATTTGAGACCAATGGGATGTCGGACAAGTTTGAGAGTTGATCCTATTTGCTGATAATAAGTTAGCGGGAGGCCGTCATATGCCCATCGGCACCAGTGGTCCAGTAGTTTATGGGCATACTTTTGCGTTCATTATCTTTTTGAATAAATGTATTTTCATGTATTAACATATATTTTTAAGAATCCTTATGGTTGATAAATACACACTTTCATTCTATTTTTTCTAAATCTAACTGGAAACCCTTTCAAGGGATGCCGTGAAAATATCAATCTTATCGTATCTCCACGCCATTCATGTCAAAATTCTACATTATTGTTTGATACAAGTATCTAGACATACCGTTAAATTTCGGCGAGAGGCTAAAACGTCGTAATTGACGAGCTGCATTTTGGTTCATAAAAACCTTAGAATCATATAAATTGTCTCGTGGCCTTTACTAATGAAAATACCTTGAAAATATGCCAAAATTAGTGAACACTTTTGACATATTTGTCCACGAGATAAATGATGTTTCTTTCTGTCATTCTAGTGGGCGCCGGTTCAGCTGGAGCCGTTCTTGCCTCTCGTCTCTCAGAGGATCCTTCTGTAACAGTGTTGCTTATAGAAGCAGGACCATCTGACGAGTATAATGATGATATACAAGTACCTTCAAGGTCACTTGCGCTTCAACGGTCTGAATTAGATTGGAACTATGCTACAACTTCACAAAATTCATCTCTGAAATGCCTTAAAGACAATGTAGGTTGGCTTAAACAAAACTTACTTAAATTACCCTTTTAATAAACCAAGTTCTCTCCATACTTGGGATTGTATTTGACGTCACCTACTTGTGATGTAATATCCGAAACACAAGTCTGGTGCATAAAATAGTTTGAAATCTCCTTCAAGATGGTATAGAGATGGACTACTTCCATATTATATATATAAGAAACGTAAACTTAAACAAATTAATGCTACACATGCGAACTTTGTATAGGAATTTCATATCTTATTCTTACGTCAGACACTATCCAAAATGGAAAAAAAGACGTTATAAAAACGTAATACATGTATTTTTTTTATTTTACTTTCTGATGTAATATACATACATAAGTAAAGTTAATGTTAGTGTTACGGATTAAATTAAGAACGTCATTTCAAGCTGATTACTGTGAAGTCGTTATCATTCTTCATATCACGCAATGCAAATAATATTAATAAAAGCGAAAGATTTCAAAAAATGACAATAAGTTTTAATATTTGTTGGTTATTACTTCAGTTCTTTATCAAATCTAGGTTAATTTTTGGCCAAGAGGGCGTGTTCTTGGAGGATCCAGTAGTTTGAACAATATGGTTTATGTGCGTGGTAGTCGCCATGACTACGACCAATGGGCGGCAGAAGGTTGTGATGGATGGTCGTATGAAGATGTACTGCCTTATTTTATCAAATCAGAAGACAATAGAGTTCCATGGCTGCAGGATTCACGTGAGCTAAAATTATATTCTGAATTTCCACATTTTGGCACAGAACCATAGAGTATAATAATAATAATAAACATCAAAGGAGTACCTAACAGTTATTCAGTCTGAAAGTCGAGAAGGCAAGACCAAATCGTAAGAATTCCCATCGGAACGGCTGCGAACCCCGGAATGAACAACACTCTGAAGTGAGACCAGGTGCTCGGGGAGAGTCAGCGTCAGACTCACCTGATTGCATACAACACCCGTCGCAATACGAACGAAATGAAATAGAATTACTGAGATAATAGTGTTCAGTTTCTTTATTGACATATGTTTGTTAGTGTGGAGTCTTGTAATATCAGATTGATAATGTTTCGGGACTTAATGTTCTGTCAATGTCCTACTGATATTTTACTTTAAATGTAGATAGCAATGCCCTAAGGACTGCACGTATCATTTGTTCAAACCTCTACCATTAACAAGGCCAAAGGCTTTTGCAAAATTGATAAAATCAGTGATAAAGCAGTGATTCAGTATTTCCATAATGACTCAACGATATGTAAACAGCTCTATAAAACCTGTTTTTTCTTAAGATACAGAAAAATCTTTTGTGGCGATATTTTAGAGCGATACTTTTTAGGATGCCTGGATCCTTGAAAATCTGTCACTCTTTCTTTTGACATTTCAAGGGAATTATAGCTCATTCCAAAGAGCTAAAGAAAAGAAGTTTCATTCAAGTGAAATTAAGCTCCATAACAAAGAACATATAAGGATAATGTTGAAAAAGATCATCTAGTGTAAGGCTCACAACATTTCAATCATCCCTAGCATATGTCCTTTAAATGAATATTGTTTTGATTGTTTTTTCTTCACCAATAGCATATCACGGAAAGGGTGGTCTCCTTAAGGTTAGTCCGGGCCAAGTTACTGACTTGAACTCCTACTACACCAAAGCAATGAAGGAATTGGGATACGACACTGTAGACTGTAATGGAGAAAGCCAAATAGGTCTGAAAAACAGCCATTTGAAGAATCATCGTATAAAATGTACATCAGATATTAAGTTTCATTATGTAATAGATATTTTTGCAAATTGACTTCAAATATGATGACATGAAGTGCACTTTGTTTTTTCACTTTTGATTCTGTGACATAAAAACTGAAAAAAAAGGGTACACTTTTGATATGTAAGGCAAGAAACAAATGACTACAATTGTGTTTTGTAAATATATGTTCTTCTTAAAGGATACGAACCGAGTACCCTAACAACAATGGGAGGTTCAAGATGTAATACCGCAAGGTGTTTCCTTGCTTTGGCTTCTGAAAGGCACAATCTACATATATCTATCAATTCCCTTGTAACGAAGGTAGGTTATATACATACAATGTGTCAGGAGATGATCTCAGATGTACATCTGTCATATTCTTGGTAAATTGTTATTAATTGGCTCAAATTTATCGTGAACTATTGCTCTTATTCGAACATATACGTGTCGCCTAATACATTTGCTCCAATAGCAACACAAACCTTGGCGATAAGTCACTTCAAAGTACTTAAAATAATAACATTACAAAGATATATCATAAGAAATTTTATCACAAAAATAGTATGTTTTCTGCATGATGAAGGACACTCATTTACCTATTCTTAAATGATGCTATGGAATTTAGACTTTTAACATCATATACAGTCAATCGAAATACTCATATCTTTCGAATCGTTACACGCAACCATCGATAAGGTCAAAATTTCTCCGATGACGTCTTTAAAATTAATCAAGTAATGGGGTAGTGTCGTTACGATCGAACAATGTACAAATTTTAAAATGTGCTGATACTTAACCATTTGTACATGTACATGAATTAAAGTAGATCCTGACGATAATCTCAACAGCACTCACAACAGAGCACATTTGAGCATCAAGGGACCCCAGAAGGCTAGAGATGGGACCAGGAGCCGGGAGGAGTAAGCATCCCCTGCCTGAATACATGTACTATCTGCATTGTATTTTTTCGATGTCTTCGGGATCGTATATCAGGTAAATGGTTGATTATCATTTTAAGACTAGTTTTTGTTCACAGCTGAGAAATTTAAAGACTGATGTCTGGTGACATCGAAATTATGCTTGAGATAACTCGCCAAGTTCTAGACAATGCAAGTAACAAGACAAAATATTTTATTACTACTGTATAACAGCTATTTTTACAGTGGCGTTAAATGATCTGATGTTTTAAATTTAAGATTGCATGTTTGGTGACTTCGACATTATGCTCAAGATATTAGCTCAGTTCGACAGCCAAAGCAAGTTACAAGACACATTTTTTTCACCAGAGTAATTTTACTTTAACTAAAGTTTTGATAACAATCGATTAGGTACTGATCAAGAATAAATCAGCGTTTGGTGTTGATATGATACGTGGAGCTAGGAAACATCGCGTCTACGCAAGGAAGGAGATAGTGCTTTCAGGCGGTACCATAAATACACCACAGCTTCTGATGTTATCTAGTATAGGACCAAAGAAACATCTGCAATCTTTCAAGGTAATGCAAAACACTTGTAACGTATCTAATAGGGAACTTTTGACTTGAATAATGGTAATACTAAGTGAAATTCCAAAAAAAATTATAATCAATAATAAGAATTCAAAAGTCACAATTGGGTCACACAGAGCAATGAAAAGTACAAACCTAAACGAAACAAAGTATTTCTTAAAAGGACAATGAAAAAAATAATCCGAAATGAAGATGAGATCAGAAGGTTTGTTGACAGTTGAGAGTTTGTTGACAAATGACTTGAGTGTATTGTACGGACTTTGTAACGTTTACATTGCAATAGTAAAATGAAACACACGTGATAGGATAATATTTATCTCTGCAAATTATATTTGTTGTGCATCCATTCAGAGGTATATACAAAATATAGATATATTTCATGCATCTTCCTAGAAAAAAATCTTAAGGAGTAATTTTTTATGTCTCTTGTCCGATACATCCTAACGTATATTTACCTATCCCCCCAAAATTACCAGAAACTATGAAGTTCAACATTCTTTTTTTTTTGTTATATATATATCCTTGTCAATGTCATTTACTATATACAAGATACAAAGAAATATGACGATTTTTCAATGAAGACACAAAATAATCTGAATACGCGCTGTACCATGTCTGATATTCAACTTGATGCATGTATATTTGTAGATACAAGTCATAGCAGACTTGCCAGTTGGACAAAACTTACAGGATCACCTCTTAACATTACTTTATTTCTACCCCAACGTCTCATTAACTATAACACCTGAAAAAGCCAATACCCTTTGGAATCATCTATTGTACAAAACAACAGGAAAAGGTATATATCGATATTTGAAATGTTTTTACATGTACTGCAATGTTTTTACATGAACTGCTTGAGGTAGAGCAACACTCGGGTCTCAGATGCTCATACTTCCAAAATAACAACTTTTACATAATTTCAATTCCATATATTGAAAGCTTATGTTAGACCTGATTTGAAAACAAAATATAATGCGTGGTTTCATGATTTTACCGAAATCTTAAGCCGTTTAAACTTTAATATTTGATTCTATGGAAAAGTAAGAAAAATCCCTTTTTAGGGGTGATAAGATGTAACTACAATAGTTTCTTTTCCCAAAACCATATTAGTTTGTTAATCGAAACAACATTATGAAGGGAAAAATAGGGTATCCAGGCAAAAAATTAACAGCAATTCTGACCTGAGGGATACTCTACCTTAAGCGCAAAACGATTAGTTTCATAATTTGATGCCTATAGATTTTTTCATGACCCGTATATCTACTTTTCACTCATATGATGAAAATAAAAATGTTTTATGAAATATGAATGAACCATTTTTATGTTACGGTAGCAGATTCAAATGCTTCTTCCAGGGAAGGAATGCTAAAGATAAAATCATCGACACTAAACTTTTCGGCCCCTTGTCCTTTTCTGTTAACAAAATTTCTAAAACGTGGGTCCTGTAGCATCGTATCCCACCCATCCTGCAACGTCTTTCGCTACATTTTTGGACAAAATAACTTTGACATGCTTTGGCAATAATACATTGATAAGATTGAGGATCACTAATGAGGGTTAAGTACCAGAAAGGTGCATGTCTTGTCCATGCTACAAATTTATTTTTTGTTCTAAAATGATATTATTGAATTTGAAGACGTTTAAACTTTATCAAGTGCACATTGTCGTTACACTTGATAAAGACCAAGAGGCAAACAATTTGTGTATTCGAGTGTTTTTGGTTTTAATCATGTTCACTTCCTTAAATAAGATCTGATTCTGTAGGTTATTTTTCATCTGGAGCTGCAGAAGGTAATGCATTTTTCAACGTCAAAGACAAATCAAAGGACGCGCATGCAGATATCCAAATTATGTTTTTCTCTGCTCACTTTCCAAGCACGGAAGAAGGCTTTGCAACATCCAAAATGAACTTTAAAAAGGAGGTAAGAAATATACTTTTATTAATTGCTAAAAGATCTAGGTTGTTTATGTGTAGTCATTTATTTTTGTTTTTTTATATTCCGTGTTCCTTTCACTTTTGTGTCTGTTGTTTTTGTTTTAGCCAAGGGGAGTTTCAATGTTTTGCTGTTGATGCAGCCATCGAGTCTTAATGGAGACCCCCTCTTTTCTTTTTTAGATTGTTTTTCATCAAACAAAGCGAAGTTCACGTAGTTCTGGTCCCTTCGTTTAATTTCCTCTAACTATGTCAGTCTCCAAGATTTCAGATGAGTAATTCATCGTTTGAATGGCAATTTCTAAAATAATTGACAAAAAAAAACCAACCGCCGAAGAATTTAGAAGGAGAATGATTATATTGTAAAATGAAACCTATATTTCAGACAGAGGATACGGTATTAAAACTTGCAAGACAAAATAGAAATTCTTTCATCATTTTTCCGATACTTATTCGTCCAAAAAGCCAAGGAACGATAACTCTTCAAAGCACTGATCCTTTTGATCCACCGATAATAGACCCACAGTACCTCACAGATAAAGCAGATGTCGATATTTTAATGGAGGGTAAAGTAGAATTATTTATTCTCAAACATGTATTGAGTGATTGCAGAAAATTATAATTAATTACATGATAGAAAATAAATTCAGCGTAACAAGGCATCAAGATAGAATATGCTTATAATAAGGATAAGAAACAATATATAAATCGTGAAGAGAAATGAGTAAACAAGCTGTCTATGATGTTCCGACTGAAAGTGATATTTTAATGAATTATATAGTAATCAAGAGTAAGTCAGTCAGCTCTTAATATAGATATATACCTGAAACCTAAAAAGGTTGATGAACAAATAATTCATTGTAAATACACGTTTTTCCATTTCAAATTTTCGATTCTAGGAACGCACGTATGATTTCAATGAAGGAATATAATCAAATATTTCAAAGAGATGTCATACGAAATACGAACAGATAAATTTAATCCTTTCTCAAAAACAAAAAACCCAGAAACGCCAGGAACCAATTTGCGTACACGCTCTAGATAAAAGCTGTGAAGGTAAAAAATGTAATATTCAAAATGTGAAAAATCTTCAACATGAATTTGTTAATGTTTGCAGTTGTCTAGGGATAAAGAAAGTGCTTGAGTTAGGAAGCACCAAAACATTCCAGCAGCTTGGTATTAACATAGATGACACCCATCGTCACTTCTCACAGTGTACACAACATAAAATGTCATCAGAAGCTTACTTTGAATGTGTCATGCGGCATTATGCACAGACAGTTTACCATCCTACTTCCACGTGTAGAATGGGTAGAAAGGGTGATTCTACCGCTGTTGTTGGCAGTGACCTCAGGTAAATTATTCAGAAGCATTAAGATTAAGAAAAAAGGTTATAGACAAACCCAGAGGAGGGATCAGGGTGGTTAAAATCAGTTTGATTTTTTAATTCGTCATAATGGTCCTACAAGTATTTCTCGTACATTGGTTTTTTTTTTTAAATTATAAAAGTGATCCTTAGGGGTTTATTCTTACGTCGTATGAAATTCGAGAGTATTGTTGGAGATCTCCTCTTTATTTTAGTAGAAGAATATGTAAGATCACGTTTTATAAATACGTAATGAAAAGAAAGAACTTTATGTCTTTGATTTATCTGGAGACATTTGCAGACGTTACTACTTTAGGTCAAACTTGACTACTTACGTGGTAGATGACCGTCCTTAGTCGGCATTGGTTGCCCATTGGTCTCGTTGGTTAATGAATGGTCTTTTGTGTTTCATGTTTTCAGGTGTGAGTAAGCGTCCCTTGTCCCTTTTATCTCTTTCTGTGAGTTTCTACTCTGTGTTTTGGGATTTTGCTGTGTGTGGGTGCTGCAGCCGAGTGTTGTTTGAGATCCCCCTTTATTTTGAATCCATCAATCAATTAGTCCAAGGCGCAGGAGGAAATCGGAGTACCCGGAGAAATAACCCTGCAGAGGCCTGGGTGGGAGACCACCTACCCTCCGACATAAGACCCTTCGCTGAATCTGGGATTCGAACCCAGGACCTTGGAGGTGTGATGCGAGCGCGCTAACTCTGCGTTAACCCGGTCTTTGCTCCTTGGACCCCCTCACGCTAATATCTGAGCCAACGTTCGACATTAATATAAGTTGTGTAACTTCTTTGTTAAAACGTTTTAAA
This sequence comes from Pinctada imbricata, assembly GCA_033119305.1. Classification (NCBI taxonomy): domain Eukaryota; kingdom Metazoa; phylum Mollusca; class Bivalvia; order Pterioida; family Pteriidae; genus Pinctada; species Pinctada imbricata. Next base: position 57,470,035 of record VSWD01000005.1, read on the forward strand.
ATAAATAAAGTTAATTAGTGAATGTCAAACATAAAATCGAACATCAGAATAACAAAAAAAAACATTGATTGACATACAAAATTTTGAAAATATTTGGCAAAAACACCCCTAGAACATTCTGCAAAGAAACAAAGCAGGGATTGGCAGAATATAGATCGTGTGGTTGTTGGAACAGCGGCAACTTAGGTAGAACATGCTATTTCCGTTTTCAATGTCACATGTTTCTCCTCATTTCTGACATTAATTAATGCTATTAAAATTTTCAAATTGCCATATAATAGTTGTCCTGTCAATAAATATTTGTCCTTTCCCCCTTTATATTTCATTTCCTTATTTTCAATATTTTCAGTCATTGTGTGACATTTTTGCTTGTAACTCTTCATTAAAGTTGACGATGTTGACATAAAATGGAAATTATATCTCGTCTTGTGTTATCTCATCATGTGTACTACTTCGATGTCTCTTCAGGTCACATGGTTGTATAAGCCAATTGAATTTGTAACACATCTCATGTCACGAAAATGACATCATATCTACCACGAGTTTACCATGAAATGTTGACAATGACAAACATTACAACCTTCAATTTGATATCATTATAATCTTTCAGGATAGACGAGGACATTTAAAAAAATAATACATATGTGAAATCATTCTTTACATCAAATTCGATAAGATTCTGACCATAGGGGTCCTAAAAGGTAATCATGCACGCATTTATGTAAACAGAGGGTTGTGTACATTATGTGTAATTATTCTTCGATTCATAAACACAAGGTATACTTTTTTGTTGTTAAAATAAAGAGTTAAGATCAGACTTCAAGACTATATAGGTGAAAGTGACTACTTATAATTTGGTTGAAAACTGCATTAAATCTTAAACAGCTGTCATACCTTTCAGAGTGCATGGACTATCAAATCTACGTGTCGTAGACGCTTCAGTAATGAGGAATGTTGTTTCTGGAAATACAAACGCACCAACAATTATGATTGCAGAGAAAGCAGCAGATCTTATTCGTGGTGTCGATACCGTGAAAAATATCAAACTAAAACTCCAAACTATTGAACTGGGAGCAAAGAAGAAAGTGAAAAAGTAGGAAACTTAAACTTTAATACCAAATTTAGAGTGAATATACAAACGATATCATATGAGAGATGTGTGTGTATGAGAGAGCGAGCATGATAGAGAGAGAGAGGGACAGAGAGAATAGTGAATGTACCAAAGTACGTGTGTATGAGAGAGAGAAGAAAGAGATAGAGAGTTCTATACTCAAGCGTATTCTAATTGTGTCATTGTCAAATTTGAAATTAAATTCTAAGAACTAGGTCAACGTTTTAGGTGTTTGTTTGTTTTTCACTAGGTTGTATTTTCAAAATCTACCAACAAGCAATTGCAAGGGACAAGAACTTTTTAAATCGGCCTATATTGCTTATCTGCCACACTCATAGCGCAATAGAGCTTGACGAACCATCAATTAAGTCTGAAACTATACTGTCTTCTCCAAACTATTGTATCCATTTGAATCTTTCGTTTAAGAGTACCATTTAGAAATGTAAGTTAGTCTCACTAGATTAATGGTTAAAGACACAAAGTCATGTTAAATGTGACCATTCTGTCTTGGAAGTGAATTTCTTGAAAGTAGATCATACTCAAAGGTTCAAGATGAATGCAAACCCTTTCGGCCTGGGCAATGAAATAACGATTAAGATAAATATAGACGATCCTTTTGAAATAAATCTTACATGTACGTGTACATTATTTGATCATGTTTGGTCCATGCTGCAAATTGAATTTGAAGACGTTTAACATTCATCCACATGATAAAGTTCAATTACAAGTATTCTTTTCATGTGGTTGAGGTTTTTGTTTGTTTGCTTTGGTTCCTGTTTTTTCCTGATTTTGTATGCCTTCGGTTTCTGATTTTCTGAATTATCGATTTTGTGCTGTATACAGGGATATGGTCATTATCCATATTTGTCATTCCGTGACTATTCATTCTTAAATATACATACACTCTATTATGTAAATTTTCTGCTCCTTGGCCTTGATAAATTTCACAAATAGCAATCCAATGAATGCTTGCGTTCGCCTGCGAAGCGGCCTGCATGGTCGCCTGCTGAAGCGGCTTATTTTCAAAAAGTGAATCAAATATGTAGGTCGAGGCACTTGGTTCAAAATTATTCGTATCAGTAGGGAAGTCTTGTCAAATAAAATTCATATGTGAAATATCATACCTCTAGGCCTGCATTATATTCGTACCAAATTATACTCTGTAACTTTACGGAAGTTACACGAAATCTACGAATATACAAAGGACCTCACATTAACCGATTTCCAGAATACAGGCTACAAGGAGTCATCTTGGACATTTCTCCTTTTCGTTTATTTCAAGCAGTTAGATCAGATAAATCTTAGGAGAAAACAAACCGTCTCTATGACAAACGTGACGACTTCAATTTCAGCATTACAAACTTTCCTTTTCTGAGAAGCAACATCCCTTCATTGCCTGCTTATGGCTGTGTTCGTATCTCAGTTGATACGCTATGCCAGAGCAAGTACCAAATATGCGGATTTTATTCTGAAAGCTAGGCGTCTTTCAGATAAGCTTCTCAGTCAGAGATATGTTTGTGACCGACTAACATTTCACTGAGGAAGTTCTACGGTCGATATGGGGAACTCGTCATACACTATGATGTCCCACTCTCCAGAATGGTGGACGATATACTGTGATAGACCATTTGAACATTGAACATCCAACCAAAGATTGTACTCTATGTCTTCCGAAATGGAAGTAACCGGATGTGACAGTTCTACCGAATTGAAGCGACGGGTGTTGCATGCAAGCAGGAGATGCTTACTCTTCCTAGGCACCTGGCTTCACTCCCATATTGGGAGTTCGCTTCTGTTCGTATGGTGGAGGTTTTTGTTTGCTTGCTTTGGTTCCTATTTTATCCTGATTTTGTATGCCTTCGGTTTCTGATTTTCTGAATTATCGATTTTTTGCTGTATACAGGGATATGGTCATTATCCATATTTGTTATCTTACTTAACGATTCAAAAATATGGTCAATCGCAAATTTTCAAAAAAGATGGTCAATCATCCAGGTAAAGTTCACTACGTAGAAGTTTTGGTAACAACAGAAAGGTCTCCTCATAAGAAATACATGTTCGAAATATTAAAGCCGTATCACTTACAAATCAAAAGATTAAGCCAGTCTTATTATAATTGCGTTTTGGGGCAAATAAAATGTGGAAACATTAATGGTGAAACCGTTCTTAATGTGAATCAAATGTAATGGACAGTTATGGAAAGGATACGAAGTGGTAATTCCAGGTAGCAAGCTTGGCTACATGTAGCAATACTACTTGTGCAGTTGCACATTGTTATAAGATAAAGTAAATATAAAAGATGGCAGAAACCTTTGAAAAGTATGTCAAACATATACTGAAAGACGTAGCAGGATGGATGGAATATGATGCTACAGGACCGAGGTATCATAAATTTAAAAAAAAGTGTAAACAGAAATTTTCGAATGCGTTTGAAGAAACGACCAACCGAAATCGAGTCATCTCAAGACAATTGTACGTGATACCTTACTCGCCTTTTCGGATGTCATACACAAATACTGTGTCTCCGATGCGTGCCGTAGCGGAGACTTATCTGTTCTGCCGGCTATAGCGAGCTAATGTATGTTATCACCTGAGGAGTCCGACTGACATTCACAGAGGACAGGTAGTTGGGGCCCTGTCTTCTCTAAAGAGGTTTGGACAGGGCCCGTCATGGAGTCACATGATTATGATCTTGTTTGCTGCTTTGTCTGCAGGGACGAAGACATATTTTTCATGTAAATTACGTAGCTTGGATTTGAAATATCTTTCAGATTTAGAACTTGTATTTTCAAAAAGATGAGGATTTTTGTGGTAATTATCTATTCGAATATCAGTAATATCCCAAATGAGCTCGAGGTTTTTTCCAGTCATTCAGAGAAATGCATGTGACTCGACTCCTTCAGATTTACACCATCGTACGGTATAGTTATCTAAAGCTTCCTTTAGCACTTCGTGACATTTAATAAAATCTATCTTTGATGGAATTCTATACTTAGGTCATTTTAGAAGACCACGAAGCAGCCTGTCTTGGATAATTGAAAAGTCACCTTTAATAATATGAGCAGCTGGTTTATATAGATATTCAGACGTTGCACATTCTCAAGAAGCAGGATATGATTCAAGTATTGATTATCTTTCAGATTTTTCTGTTCGCTTAAAAAAGTCTAATTTATAATTTGTTCTAATGATTGTAAGCCTTCCCATTGTGATTTTTGAAACCTGATTTCGGCTTTTGTGTTTAACCTTCATTCACTGATTTCTAGATCTCAGTAGGCACTTTGTCGATTATTTCATGATATAGTAAATATTTCATATATCTCATCATGGTCATAGAAAATAAAAAAGAAGTGTTTGTGACATACGAATGCCCCGTTGGCATCTTTAATAGAATAGTAAAACAACTTTAATGAAAAAAAAGTATTTAATAATCCCAGGTCATGGTCACTAGATAAAAAATGTTGGTATCCATGTAAAGGTCTTGTCACAAGGAATAAACGTGAACTATGAAAACTATAAAAGTTACCATTTAAACATTAATCTCTAAGTCAAGGTAAAACAAATTTGGGAATACACACGTTGAATATGAAAGCCCTATCACTTGCCATTCAAAAGTTGTTTTCAAGGTTATTTTTTTTCAAAAAGTTGGCCAATTGTCAAGGTCACAAGGTAAAAAATTATGGTATCCGTGGAAAGCTTTGTTACAAATGAGTTAAAGAAGATACTGACGATATTCTCAACAGCACTCGCAATAGAACACTATGTTGAGCATCGCCGGACTCCTAGCAAGCTAGAGGTGGGATCAGGTGCCCGGGAGGAGTAAGCATTTCCTAATTGGCTAGCCACACCCGCCGTCAATGTTCACGCACGAAAATGAAATACCTAAAATGCATGCACTGTCTAAGATTATGTCTATATAGAAAGTGCTATGGCGACCATGTCAGGGAAAAATATTCAAAAGACTTACTGTCAAACCCCTCGCGGGGAACTTTTTTTACCAGCTCCACATGGCAAAGGGCATAGGTATGACATAAATGATTTAAAGAAGATCCAGACGATAATCTCAACATCACTCAGAATAGAGCGCGAAATTAAGCATAGACGGGCCCCTGGCAATACCATTGTGAAATATGAAATCCCTATCCCTTACCATTCAAATGTAATCGCCAAGGTTAAAGTTTTTCAAAAGTAGGTCAAACTCCAACGTCAAGAGGTCAAAAATGTCTTCTCACAAGGAATACACATGTGAAAAATGAAGGCCCTATCACTTACCATTCAAAAGTTATGGTCAAGGTTAAAGTGTTTGCGGACAAACAGATAAACAAACGGACACGCCAACATTTATATGCCCCCGAATCTCCTATTACGACGACAATAGAAGAGATGAGTTTTATCTTATTGTCTTTTAAAAGACCTTTTTGTAGATGAATATCTACAGATGTTTGAATTGAATAAAGTTTAAAGCCTTAGTTCTAATATTTGGACATAACCTTATTGAATGTTAGATAAATTGGCAGCATGGACCAGACATGCACGTTTCGGGTACTTAACCCTTGTCAGTGATCCTCAAATCCAACAATGTAATATGCAAAAACAGTATGAAAGTTTCTATGTCAATAAAGCGTACCGAAAGACGTAGCAGGATGGGTGGGATATGATGCTACAGGACCCACGTTTTAGAAATTTCAAGAAATTTTGATAAAAGACATTTTAGAATGCGTTGAAGAAACGATCAACCGAAATTGATCGAACTTGGCTACATGTGCTCTCGGGGACTCCTGGTCCACCAGCAGTGACACTCACCAAGTAGTATATCTGTTAAACGTCTTCAAATTGAATAACATTATGTGCATACCTGTAACAGCACGAGTCTGTTTACCTACTTCACATCAAGGTCAGATAGATTTATACCTGGTCATACGTTTGCATTATGATAAAACACAAATGTAGAAGGTCTGAATAGGTAAGGTGTAGTTTGTTTTAGGTAAATTTAAAATTGTTTTTCTTTCAAAACGTTCACCTTTTTACAATTTAAAAGAGCGCTGCCTGTCCAAAATGCTCAACTAAATGTGAAATGATAATTCAATAATTATTTACTTATTTTAAACTCCCTTTGAAAATATATCACAAACACAAACCTATATATATAACGTTTATTTAAGGTGACGCCACTGTAACGTAATTGATTAAACTGCTCAAATTCACCGATGTAACGAATATTACTGTCGGATTATGTTTTCCTGAGTTATCGATTTTTTACTGTGTATTGTTTATTGGGAAATGGTCATTATCCATACTTGTCATTGAGGGTTGACAAAGGAATATAGAACAAAGAGCGTAACTCAAATCGAATAAACATCAAAGAAGTACCGATCAGTTATTGAGTCTCAAAGAAGAGAAGGCAAGGCGAAATAATTAGAATTTTCATTGAAACAGTCGGAACCTCGGAATGAACAACATTCTGGAGTGAGACGAGGTGCCCGTGGAGAATCAGCGTCCTCTGATGGTCTGTTCTTTATATAAGATATAAATCTGCATTTACCGTATAACCAGAAATTTTTGCGAGATACTAATTTTCGCTATATTCGCGAGAGATATCAAATCGCGAAAAATTATTCTCGCGAAAAATTGTGTTTGATGAGGTTGATTATAAATTGGTATATCCGTTTCATTTCTTCATATTGTAAATGTGCCATTGATCATTTTTCCTGATAAGACGTAAAGAGAAAGAGATAGAAATAACTAATACTTCAATAAAAAAGGGCCCTAAACAGTAACATCATATGTACATATGTACATATTTGTTTCTAATTTAAGAATCGCGAAAAATTGTACTGAGTTTCGCGAAAATAAAGACACCCTATTTTACCATTAAAACGCGAAATTTGATACTCGCAAAAATTTCTGGTTATACGGTAGATATGTTAAAATGTTATTCTATTATCAACAAACAAGATAAGAAATTTCCTAAAGTCAGTATAGTGAACATTGAGGACTTGTGACTATAGTGTTGGGAATCGGATGGAAAAATTCCTTTTCATTCGTTGACCAAAATAAAAAAAAATACGTACAAACGTTTTTGAAAAGGATAAACATCGATGCTTTCTGATTTTCATAATTACGAAAGTTTAAAACAATGATGTAATAATACCAACTGTAAACACATCATCGCTTTCCAAGAGATATATGACGTCATTAAGAAATGAATCTTATATTTTTTCTGTTGATGCAGGTATCACCCGAAAATTGGACAGAAAACTGCATCAATGCGGGTAGCGCGTTGATGCAAAAGTTTTCTGTCCAATTTTTCGGGTGATACCTGCATCAACAGAAAAAATATATGATTCATTTCTTATCATTTAATTTTGAAAAACAGACTGTTTTCTTGGATCTAAAAACAATCAATCATCGCACTATATTTCGTAAGTCGGAGGGTTTCGCAGTGCTACGTCTTCCAAAACAAGTTATGGCAGCCGCCATGATTCAAACAGCGAACGATCGTCTCTCCATATCTTTGGAATAAGGACTAGTTTGAGCAAATTCTATATGCACTGTTAATTTTTCAGTAAGTAGAAAAGAAACGGTACCCTTGAAATGATAAGCAAACATCTACAAATTGTATTTTCAGCAACGAGTTCATTCGTGTTTGTTTGTGGGAACCCCCAGTTCTAAAAATAGTGCTATAAATAAACTTCCGTGAAAAAATTGTGTTGATCGATGTATCAACAAAATTTCTCAGCCAATCAGAATCTTCGTTTCTTGAAAATGACAATGGAAATTAAATGATTATAAAATCAAAAGTTTCGTCTAAGGGTTCCTATAATGAGGGAAGAAAGTTTTCCTCGCATACTCGAAGATACGATCAAAATTATTGCGGAAATAATTCCTGTTAACCTTATAATGAAATAAACATGATCAACAAAATATGTATCTTATTTCTAATTTCAGACAGTATGACTCAAGCCAATTTCCTCAGCGTATTGACTGTATTACTAGGAGTCACTGTATTGTTATATTTTCAACGAACAGTTCCGAGAATACAGGAAAACATCATCCTCAATGCAACATATGACTATATTATAGGTAAAGATTTAGTCACAACTAGCCGTGAGTGTTTAACGAGCGTACGTGTGCTATGAATTTCGGCCATCATTGCAGACGTAGCTGATTGTGTGCCTCGCAAATGATTCAGAAAAAGTGCAAGTCTCACGACCTCCGCGATATTTGTTTAATAAATGTTCCACTTGCAATGTGCGACGCACGTACGAATCGTAGTTTCGTCTTGCTTATGCCGTGTAACCAACGACAATTTCCCGTACGATTAGCAAGAGTAACGTACGTCACAAAGGATAACATACTGACGACGTGTGACTGAAAAAAAGAAGGCTTATTTTTTATTTATATTTGTTTAATCAATGTTCCGCTTGCACTGCGCGACGCACGTACGAATCGTTATCGTAATTTCGTTTTGCCTATGCCGTGCATCCGTACGAATAGCAAGAGTAACATACGTCCAGTTTGTCATTCAAAAGGACATCGTACTGACAACGTGTAGGCCAGTCAAAGTAGAGATAAACATCAAAGAAATTACGATAGAAATTATTTCGGTTGCGCTGTGATTTTTGTATTTTTACAGTTTGATACATACCCTTAAACAAGTGTCGTGCGAAAATGCATTAATTTTGATGTTGAAATTCAACGAAAATGCGCGCTATTCACTTTTCCGAAATAGGCCACCATACCAATACATCTGACGTCACTTTTCTTACCATCAACGATGATTTATCTAGCCGATGCTTATGACATCATTACAAGCCTTTTTAATTACTTTGATTGCTGTTTGGAGCAGGATGAGGTACGTAAATATCATTTTGTGAACATGTTATTCGAGGAAATGTACGAATGTACCAATAGTGACCGTTTTGACTGAAATATGCTTATCAACACAATAACATCGTTTGAAAGTTGTTAGAATTCAATAAAAATCCCAAACGACTGGTAAAATATCCAATTTTGATAACCAGAAAAAAGTAGATCTCATATGGAATGCAGAATTAATTATTCCTAGGTAGTCGGAGTTTCTGGAATATATTTGTATAACTTTAAGTTTGCCTGTTTGTCTGCCTGTCAATAAAATATTTTTTCTAGGCCATAATAGTTTAATTGTAACTGAAAGACCTTTCATGTTCTACATGTGTATTTCTTGTGGCAAAAAATTTCTGATAACACAAAAATGACCTCGTGACCTTGACTTTTTTGGGTACGGTGTTCTTTTGAAGATATCTAATTTTGATAATAATTCTATGAAAATCTGTATTTCACATTATTATTATTTATTCCTTTTTGCATTTCCCATTCCCCAAGTTTCTTTAATCTAACAAATATTATTTTCCCGATTTCTGTTGATAACATGTTTCATTCAAAAATCAGAGTAAAAATATTCTGCTATATGTGCTGCCTATTGCTCATTTATTTTATGATGTACTGCTTTCATATATATTTATGCTAAATTTCAATTTCTTTAATGTTGAGAAATAAACTAATGATATTTTATTCATTTACAGCTCAACGCAGACTTGTGCCATCTGTAAGGAATCCGTTTATGATGAAGATGCAGTGATCTTGACTGAGAAAGAATAAACATGACAAGCAGAGAAAGTAATCATGAACTCTTCACAAGACCATTACAGACTGTACACGTACATGAAAACTGTCGGCGAAGTTTTATTCATCCTCACTACATTGAAAAGAATACGAGAAAGAGGAAATCACAAGATACATCAAAATATGATGCAACGCCATCGAAACTACATTCTAACAGTTCTTTTAACTTTCAAGAGGACTGCCTTTTCTGTGGGCAAATGTAACTAGAGATAAATCTAGGTATAAATGGTACCAAGTTCCTTGGTTTGAAATGCAATCTTCCATTTTGGACATCAGCAAAAAAAAAATGATGAATGGGCAAGAACCGTAGGAGGACGAATAACAAGTGTCAGTGATCTTCATGCAGTCTTCCATAAATCTGCAGTACGAACTTTCGAAAATTGAGAGGGATTCTTGTAGGCAACATTTGGAAGACCTGCACTTGCACCAGAATTTGCAGAAGTAATTTGCTAATTAGAAGATTATAAAGAGGATCAAGTAACTGTCACTGACTAAAAATGCAGAACCTTTGTGGGGACCAAGCAATTTGAGGACGTTTAACATTTGTACCACTTGGTGAGTGTCACTGCTAGTGGACCAGGAGTCCTCGAGGGCACAACTGAAGTTGATCGTTTCTTCGACGCGTTTAAAAGTTCTGTTATCAAAATTTCTAGAAATTTCTCAAACATGGGTCTTGTAGCATCATATCCCAGCCATCCTGCTACGTCTTTCGGTGCATTTTTGACATAATAACTTTCACACTCTTTGGACATATTACATTGTTTAAATCAGGATCACTGACGAGGCTATAGTAACCTGTCTTGTCCATGCTAAAAAAATACCTGTTCTTAAATGATACTATTGAATTTGAGGACGTTTAACAACATACAGTACAGTGTGGATCCTGCAAAAGCTTTCATGGAAATAGAATATTAATAATAACAGTGATGCAGGGAAAGACAAACGTTTTAACATTTCGTGACATTGCATCAACCATATTGCACAGATTCTTATCTAAAGGTATGAATAACCAGAGTGAAGAGGATGAGAAAACGAAAATAACATAAAAAAAACTAATCAGAGGTGATATATGTACATTGAATACTGACCGAAACTTGTATCCTTCACTCTACAGACATTTCAGACCAAAGGCGTAATTTGCATTTTTTCCCAATAGCCTTCAATGCATTCTAAATGTAGTCATGAGTGATCAGAAGCAAGTGGTTAAAGTAGCCTCGTCAGGACAAGCCATTATGCAAAGCACCCAGGCCAAGGTGATGTCCACTACAGATTGGCTTGAGAGTACAGTTTCATCGCCTTTACAGATCAAGATGGTGAATTCGTTGAATTCTCTTGAATTTTGTTCCTTCTACTCGGAGGTACATAGATTAGAAGCCAAAGCTAAAGTAGAAAAATCAGAGGAAAGTATCGCACTTCATGCTGGAAGGTCTCTTCAATTTAATGCCGTTAACGTCGATCACAATACAGACTCAATCGACGGGAAACAACACCTTTCATAGTATTGGCATTATTTCATCAGTCACGCCAGTTCCTAATGGCTTTTTCGGACAAGTTAGGCGTAGAGCAATTACACCAGGTCAATTCGGGGATAACACTCCAACATAACAGCTTAACCGAAATTTGGGGAACTTCATGAGCTTCACTCTTCCTGTGCATGTTTGAGAATTGATCTTGTCATGAAAGTCAGCTCGCTTTTAAGATCACCTATGCCAGGAGGGTCAGCCACCATGCAAATGGTTTGCAAAGGACATTTCCTTAGAAAGTAATCGATACAGTTCTTACCCATCATAGATATGAATCCAAGAGATATTTCTTGTGTCTATTCTACCATGAAGTTCATTTATGCCGAAGCCAAAAAACATGGAAAAGCCACGGTTGTAACATTCGACCAGCCACTTAACTGGAAGGCACTGATGATTTCCTGTGATTCTGAGTTAGAGGTCATACGTCTTGCAGCATTACATAGCGAAACAAGTTTCATTGGGATTAAGGAGATCCTGACGATAATCTCAACAGCACTCACAATAGAGTCACAACTGAGCATCAACCGATCCCTAGCAAGCTGGAGGAGGGACCAGGTGCCCGGGAGGAGTAAGCATCTCCTGTTTGGCTAGCCGCACCCGCCGTTGATGTTCACGCACGAAAATGAAAACAATACTTATATGTACTGTCTGATGTAATGTCTATACAGAAAGTGATATTGCGACAATGTCAGGGAAAAAATATGGGAGTATTTGTCTAATAATTGGATGGAATTAGTATATGCGTCTAACACCGTTGTACACATTTTGAATTGCAAGGCTGTTTCCGGAGCAATTAGATGGTACAATTAGATGGCTAGCCAACAGGGGATGCTTACTCCTCCCGGGCACCTGGTCCCATCTCTAGCTAGCTAGGGGTCCGTCGATGTTTAATTTCGTGCTCTATTGTGAGTGCTGTTGAGATTATCGTCAGGATCTTCTTTAACTCATGCTTGTAGACACTTTGCTAAGCTCCTTGATATTGGATTAAATAGAGTCGATTACAATCGAAAGAGATTATTGATTTTCACAGTCCGTGTCAATTTATGACCGATTGGAATCGGGCGACTTGACGGTAAAAGATCTCATTGAGAACTCATATCTTTATGAATTGGAGACGATGCTTGAAAACAAAAAGGCTGAACTATGCAAGTCCAGAATGGCACAGTCATGGTTCTGTTTTATGTACATGGTTTCATTGCTCCAGAAAATTCTTCACTGAGCGCGTACAGAATCTTGAACGTTACGCCTGGAATGCCGCCTTAGGTCATAATCTCTACGCCAAGTCTGTATATATTTTTCTGTCCCAGATTCAGAGCCTACATGAAACACATCTAGATTTTCACAGGCTATTTTGCAACGGCCATCATTTTATTCGACAATATGAACGATTTGGGGGAGGGATTTTTACAGATTTAGCAATTGAACAAGTGTTTATGTTCTGTATTGAAACGACAGGAGGTATGAATCGTGGTCTTGACGGGGAACGGAGGTTAATGTACATGTGGCTTCTGTCAATGCCAATATGCTCAGAGATAAACAATGCTATACAGATTTTCACTTCAATACAACATCAGTCGAATGACCAGCATGTAGAATCATCAAAATCTAGAAAACAACGAGATTTTCACGACATTAACGCAATTAAAGAATTCCTTAAGGAGACCAATCCTTTTGACACTGACTATTTTACCTTAAGAAACATCGAAACAGGCGTTGTAGCAGACGAACATGTCAACAATGTCAACGCAGAAAATCCATTGGTAATAAAATAATCGAGAACATGGAAAACAAATTCGTCAGATTATGCAATTAAAAGAAAAGGCCAGGTAGTACCTTTGAATGCAAAGAGGGTTGTCGGAAAAGGAGTAAAGGATCACGGACAGATTTCTGTACAAATAGATTCTCAACTGATGTTTCATTGTTAAGTTGTTGCAAGCGATGATCATTTTACCGACAGCTCCGAACTTTTCAAGTATGAACTGGCAAGTTTACCGTCCTCAATGTTTGACAATAACGGTTTTCCCAGAGACGCTGCGAAATTTCCGTTAGCAGATACGATTTGGAACAAAGATATAATATTATTTATCGCAGAATATGAACATTGTCATGATGTGCAGTTTGTTTTAGAGGGAGGTTCGCTCTTGCGTAGGATACCATTTGTTGTTGGGACAACATTCTTTAAAATAGATTGTGTGAAATATACATCGACCATATAAAACACACTTACCCGGAAGTAAAAGTCGTGCTTGATTGTTACCCAGATCGCCCTACAACAAAAGACGTCACACATTTCCGAAGGTCAAAGGGGCAACGAACAACTAATGTTCTTTTCACAGAAAGTATGCCGTGTAAGACATAGAAAGGCTTGTTTTTGTCAAACAATCATAACAAGCAAAGATGCATCTATCTGCTTGCTATAAAAATGAGAAATGAAGACATCGAGGTCTTTCAAGCTGAGTATGATGCAGATCTTCTTTATAACCAAAACAGCAGTCACTGCAGCATAGCTCAAATCAACCGTTGTTATAAGTGGAGATATTGATATCTTGGTGTTGTTATACCATTATGTAAACGGCAGTCACAAGCAGATTATATTCAGTTCAGGAAAGCAAACGCATAGATAATTCTGCCGGATATCGGACATTAAGGTATTAGATGTACAATGAAGGGAATCATGCCCAAAATAGAGAAATTATATATGTATGAATTATTTCATATTTCCCTATCGCTTTTGATGTAGCATGAATTTTTATACTATAATGGTAGGTATCGGTAATAGGATTTTTTAATAGGATACTTTGTAAGAGTTGATGGAGAAATCTTAAAAAACACAATCCAGAAAGGTCTTAACGGTGAACTTTTGTAAATTTTGATGTCAATTTTTTTTTAAATTGTTCATCCATCCATATTTGAGCCCCCATCAGTTTCTTGGAAACTAAGGCTGAAACATTAATTTTTCCATAGAGTTCAATGTAACTTCTAAGGGCCGATAACTCTTGTAGGAACTAACTTTGGTGGAAAATTTCAATATTTTTTATTACTATGTCAAAAGTTAAGAATTCCAAACTCAATAAATGGGTGAACCAACGGTCCCTTCTTATACATCTAATGCCATAACAAAACTGCAAAATGTTGGGAGAGGATGTTTGTAAACTGTTGCCATTTGTCCATGCCCTCTCAGGATACGAAACAACTAGGTTATATTGTGTAGGCAAAGCCGTTGCCTTGAAAAAATCCATGAGTAGCGAATATTTTAGGAAGCAAGGAGAAGTTTTCATATTAAGTACCCCTGAATACGAGGCAGTTATAAATGCAGGAGAAGAGGCAATATCATGTCTATATAATGGACTCATCAACAGTTCATAACAGGCTGACGCCGGTGTTTGTTCAACGCCAAACGCACCAAGCTTGCATAGCCTCATGACGTTTCTGCATTGCCAAGTATGTTTCGGGGATCATACACAACTAACCCTGCAGACGGGATGGTGCAACGAAAAAAACAAATTTATTCTGAAGAAGACGACACTCCTGCCTGCTCCAGAAAGTCCTCTGAACATAACAAAGTGCACAACTGTTGAAGAAGAGGATATTAAAATTGCAGTACATTCCCAATCTGATACTCTTGTGACAGATATAGACAGATATAGACGTGGACATATGATGTTTTGCTCTAAACTTTGTGAGTTATCAATCTGATTATCATTTTTGAAAACTAGTTTGTTTCTTAATAATTCATTTTTTTAAAATATATTTAAATGTTTTTCAGACGACTAAAATTATTATAATTTACCTATGTAAGCCCTTTCCAAAAACAGGGACGTTGTTTGAACAATTTTGGAACTATCATTGTATAAATTACACTCACGTTTTTGTGGTCAAGTTTTCCTATTCTAATAAGTTGAACGATTTGGAAAATGTATATGTAAATCTTTTGCGTTGAAGCTTTCTTTTTAAAAAAAAAAGGTCGTAGAAATGAAAAACACCCTTATAAAAATAGAGCTTTCTTTAAAAAAAAAAGGTCGTAGAAATGAAAAACACCTTTATAAAAATAGAACTGGGGCATGATGAAATACTAACAATTTATAAAAAATTATTGCTATCACATTATTGTTGAAATTAATGTCCGAAATGAAATATAACAAGTGAATTTTCTGTTTTCAAGTGAATTTTCAAGTGAAGTCTAAGGTGCTGTTTTTCGCGAGTTATTGATATTATTGTTCTCCTGTTGAGCAATTAAGGACTACCTAGGTTTTTTGTTAGATAAAAGTAGCATAACTCAATTATTTATAATTTTGAAAACTTTAATCTGATAATGTTGCAAGATAAGTAGAACAAATAATTATTTTAACTATCCTGGAAAACATATCGAAAATTACTTTCAGAATATAGCCTACATTACGCCTACCCCTTCTTTTATATAAACTCGTCTTTTATCAGCCCTAACCCTGTTACATCAACAAATAACACTGTGTTTTATTGTATTTTTGCTAAGTGTATAAATTTGAACGATTGTACTTAATTTGTGTCCCAAATATTATCATGATAATCATGTTATTGCAATCTTCCAGCTTTCAGCGATTTTTCGTATAAATCCGTATTTTTCACCCCAAAACAAGGCTTTCCGCATGGATTTCAGTTTTAAGATTTTAACACAAGATGGTATATTGTGTCTGGAGTATTTTGTATCATAAAACATTTGTATGCAATTTCTTGAATTTTGGATCCATTTTAGGCTAGTTTGACTGGCCTAGTGCATCTGGTTCGTTCATTTTATCTTATTTCAAAAATGTGTCAACATTGAGATACTATATTCTTCTTCAGTTTTGCTCCTACCCTGTGAGACAGCCTATGTGAGAAACATAAGTTGTCTCAAAGGCTACATCATCCAATCATGAAACGTCATATACCAATCAGCTGTTACAAACGACCAATCAGAGATATCGTACTAAAGACGCGTGCGGCTTTTGAAATGAAAATGAAATATTGACGATGCTTGAGTTTGACGTCAGAGGGCTATCATGTGATTTTGCAGACATGGGACAAACTATTATGAAATTCCAATTATCAGTAAGAAAAGCACGATTGTTATCAAGGCCACCACTGTTCTCTACCGGTTAGCATTTTGTCTCGACAATGGTAGTAACCGTTGTCAAGGAGTAACGACAAGATCGTAGCTACTTCGAAATGAAGAAATATATTCTTTCACTCATTTCTCACACTCGTGACGGAAATTTTTCATCTTTTCCCTCGTTCCGCTACGCTCCACTCGGGAAAAGATGAAATTACCGTCACTTGTGTAAATTTTTATGTCTCACTCAGTAGATCGTGATAGAACCTATTAGTCTTCCTTTAGAAAGTTTGATTTGGTAACGTCACGTTCAGTCTCATTTTCGATTCCTAATAGACATTTTTCACCATGACGGACTTCGCAATTCGAACTTCGTAATTCGCATTTCAAACATTGAAGAATTAGTGGCGTAGCTGACGTTCACGTTTAAAATCATAAGCGGAGCCATCTACATTTTGATAAGTATACGCAATGGAATTGGTATATTGGACTTTCTGTACAACTGGCGCTCTTTTCGGAGAACCACTCACGGTGAAAAAAGTCTATTGCGGCTTTCATTTATCACTGCACTGAGTAATACAACAATGCCGTTCAAAATCGTTTGGCGGAATCAGATGTAGGGAAACCACTAGATGCTAGAAATGCTAAGTGCCATTAGACAGCACAGTAGTTATTATTAATCTTGTCATTTGAATTTACTCATTTTTTTTTTTCTTTTAGTTGTTGTTCATGGCTTGTACAATAATGTTATTTTGGATTTAATCTGTTGACATTGACATGGTTACCCACAAACATCTGCTGACGAGGGGTTTCTATCATATGAAAGTAGTGTAATGGTTCCGGTAGTGCATGTACCAATAGTTCAGTACATGTTTAATGACTGGGATATCGGGATGTCCTTTAGCTCACTCGGTATCGTGTTGGACTATGGCTCGGAAGATCGGGGTTAGAGTCCCGGACCGGGCACCTGCTATCTACTTCAGAAGCACAGCCTGTAGCGCCACCTCCAATGCATTCAAGTTCAGCAGATTTGTTTTTCTCTTAGTATGCTCGACTGTGCTGTTGATTTCATGATTACTAGTGTTATATCAATATGGTTTTTGTATTTGTTTTTTTAGGGGATGGGGGCTGGTGTACGTTTTGTGACTTGCTTTTGTATGTTGCAGATTCACTTCATTGAAAGAAATCTGAAGGAAAAAATGTGGAGATACATGCTCTTTCGATGGAGGTGTCGTTGCTAAATTACCTACAACAGTAACTGTTGTTGCTCCAAAAATCTTTCTCTGCTTGTCCCCTCTTTTTGGTTTTCTTCCCATTCTCGAAATTACTTTTATTGTGACTTTCCGACTCTTTTTTTTTTCTTTGAGAGGAATGATTAGGAATAAATAGAGAATGTTCTCAAGGCCCACAGGTTGCAACAGGTCACACATAGAATAAAGTACGTATACAGTAGAGATAGTCTAGCGCATGCCTAACCCACTTTCCGCTATGTACTATAGATTACTCAGATCGAGGCAGTCAATCAGATCGCCACACTAAATCTAGCTGTAAAAGTTAACAAGATTGATAAAATCGAAATGAAATCGGCGAAAAATTACAGGATATACTGTATATTACATGGAATCCAAGCGGTTTCACAGCTGAAAAGGGGCAGAGATGTTATGATTGGAATATACTTGGTAGGATAAAAGTCTGATTATGTTCATGAAATGAATATTTTTACAGTTTCAACCGCTCGAAATTTACAGAGACTAGACTCGGCAAATCTGAGACCTCTCGTATGAACAGACGGTCTGCAACAGAGAGGGAGTAAAGACTCAATAACGTCTCTCTGTTGCCATTGTAACTATCACTGTGCGTGCCCCGCAAGATTTTCAACCAAAAAAAAAAAAACCCGCCCACAGACCGCAGGTACGGTCAGTTGTTCATAACCTGAATTAAAACCTTTGGTTACCATATTTTGTAAAATACCAAACAATGCAAATCGACGTTTGGTAAGTTATCTCGACGTTTTTGACCAATTTTAGTAAAGGTCAATTTAGAGGCATAACAATGAAGAGAACATATGGCCAAACACTATTGGAGGTTCGATGCAAGGGTATTTAGCCGCTATATCTTATTCTTACTTCGAATGAAAAGACAAGGGTTTAAGTAAAGGTGTTCAGACATAATGACTTTCTTTAATTAAGGACATATACTGTTTATTCAGTTTTAGGATACGTATCCTTTGTATTTGAATCAGTTTCATATTATTGTATGTACAAGTGATGTGTAGTGACATTTGATGAGGTTACCATAGGAAATATTGAAGTTCTGAGTACCTCCCAAATAGACTCATGCAGACATTTTCCATTGCTAACATTGGTAAATTCAAAATTATATTCAATAACTTTTTCATTGTTGTATGATTTTCCTTCATATTTGGAATACAATACATTGGGTATTCTACTAATTGATTGAAACGAAGAATTTGAAACCTTTCCGTTCATACTTCTTTGTAAAATAACATAAAAACTTTTATTTTAAAATATTTTTCAAAGAACTTCATAATGGAAATCGGAGTTATCTTTCTTTGTACGTCAGAAATACAGAATACTCATAGATATGAAGATTCATAAATTTGGGTGCCGGATATGTCCTTAAATGATTTTAATAATAAATTCTAGTTGGCGCTGGCTCGGCAGGAGCCGTGGTTGCCTCCCGTCTCTCAGAAGATCCCTCTGTAACCGTGCTGCTGTTAGAGGCAGGACCATCTGACGAAAAATATGAGAATATACATATACCTCTAAATGCATTAGAGCTTATGGGGAGTGAATTGGATTGGAGCTATGCTACTACATCGCAAAAGTCATCTCTTAAATCATTAAAAGACAATGTAAGCTGCTAACAACAAAATTGTTTTACTTTATATTACAATAACCGAAGGTCATTTATAAAAAAATTAGTTTGTTGTTTATGATTTTCAATTACAGCCAGTTATGTCTTACTTACATTTGAACTATACATATTTTTGGTCAAAGTATAATAATGTTATTTCCATGTTTTTTAAGGAAACGAAGAAATTTTGTTGAAACATCGATTTATCTTTATCGCATTATATTTAGAACCGGGGATTCCCGAAAACACTGATGAGCTCGTAACAGAAAATAGAATATATCGATGCTCGTATAAAATTTCAAGGGTAACATTTCTTTTCTGCTTACCTAAATCTGTACTGTGCATGTAGGATATGCTTAAACTTGTTCTTATTTTAAGATAAAGGGAAACGATTGTTCGATGTTTGAAGCATGGCGGCAGTCATAACCTTTTTTAACCCCCCGCAACAGACTTGTGGGGGTACACTGGATTCACCCTTTCCGTCCGTCTGTCATGTCTGTAGACGAAAGCTTGTCATGGCAACTCCTCCAAAGTCATTAGTTTGATTTCAGTGGACTTTAACGCAATGAAAGATCATGATATGTAGATGTGCATGATGAAAGGGGATTGCTGTTGAAAAGTAAGACCTCAGTTATTGCCCCTGGACTTCGATGTTTCATGCATTTTCAATGTAAAACGTTGTCATCGCAACTCCTCCCAAATCATGGATGGATTTCATTGAAACTTTACACAATGAAAGGCCATGCTATGTAGATGTGCACTGAGAAAGGGGATTGCTGTCAAAAAAGTAAGACCTGGGTCATGGCCCTTGGACATAGATTTTCATGCATTCTTAATGTAAAACTTTGTTATCACAACTCCTCCCAAACCATTTGAATTTCAGTGAAACTTTACACAATGAAAGATCATGATATGTAGATATGCATGAAGAAGGGGGAATGCTATCGAAAAAGTAAGACCTGAGTTATGGCTCTTGGACTTTGATTTTTTATGCATTAAATGGTTTTCAATGTAAAACATTGTTACTGTAACTCCTCCAAAACCATTCGATAGATTTCAATGAAACTTTACGCACTGAAAGATCATAATATGTAGATGTGTATGATATGAAGAAAGGGGATTGCAGCCGAAACGATTTTACCAGACTTATTGTCCTTTGACGTAGACTATATATACATTTTAAACGTTAAATCTTGTTATCGCTTATCTCAAAAGACTGCCTTACATATAAAATATAACACATTTACCATACTAAGTATTTTATTCGAAATAAGTGACCTTAAGTCTCAATGGTTACCTTATATGAGAGAATATCCATTTGGAAAATTTAATGTCGGATCAGGTCATTAAATGGATCTGCTCAGAAAAAGTATTCGGCAAGGGGTATAAATCGTCCCTTTAAGGCAGTTTTCATTCTACTTGGGGACAATTGTATCACTGCAACCCCCGAATTTACTGAATACATTTCGGGGATTAAATGCAAGAAACAGTCAGTTTTTCATAAGTAGAAGAAAAATGTAAGATTCAAATTTTAAATAACTAAACTTTTTTATATTGCGCAACTTTAACAGATCATCTTATTTAAACGCAGATCAATTTTTGGCCAAGGGGGCGTGTCCTTGGAGGAACAAGTAGTTTGAACTATATGGCGTATGTGCGAGGTAGTCGCTATGACTACGACCAATGGGCAGCAGATGGTTGTGATGGGTGGGCTTATGAAGATGTCCTTCCCTACTTCATCAAATCGGAGGACAATCGAGCTCCATGGCTGCAGGATTCACGTAAGTGCACATTTTTCTCTACACAACTAAGTATTTATTACTGCCAGAGAAATAGCAATTTTTACAAATTAAGTTTTCGTTGCCATGGAAACAATGTTTGAAATTTTACGCATCAGTAGAATACTTGTTACATGTCATTTTCACAAGGCTCGTTTCCATGGTAACAGGTATTATAGTCAACTGAAATTACCTTAATTTTTGTCTTTACATCTTTCATTCTATAAATACTACACAAGAAGTATGCTTCCGCCCGCTATTCTTTTTGTCAGTATGACCAAAATGTAGGCCCTTTTTAAGACCGAAAAAGCCCCTAATTTAACATGATTTTGCTCAATTTTAAGGGCAAATAATCTGAAATGTCAGGCTAACTTGATTTCTACTGCCAATTATCTTTTAAGTTAAATCCTCGATCTTTAAGAAAATGTTAAAATTTGAATGGGACCTCTTCACAATTTTATTCTAAAGGGTATAAAAATGGTTACCATTCTGTTCAGTGCTATTACACATTGAGTAATTTACTGGTAGATTTTGAGCTGTCCGTTATATATTTTTAAACGATTTTTTATCAGTGCATATAAAAGAGCATTATTGATTAAAAATCACCTGAAAAGTTTTCAAGGTCACAGGACAGAATGTCAAGTTCATCTTGAATGCATTTCACAAAATTTGGCAAAATTCTGTGATTTTTCAAAAATATGAGAGGCAGTTACTCATATATCATTGGGTAAAATAACCACATACATAGTGATTTTGGATATACCCCCTACTTATTGACCAAAGTTGCAAAAATCTCAAAATCAATGACATCCTTAATTTATAGCTTTCATGCATACATATAAGAAAATGGGAGATTATCATGATTTTTGTCTAGGGCTTATTTTTTTAGGAGAAATGTTCTGAACTAAAAATTGCAATGTTTTTACACCTATCGGTCCTAATTTTAGAAAGAAGTATTTTGGATACAAATATATGACAACAAAAATGCAAATTTCCTTGAAATTGGAACCTATATTTTGAATTGACCTTGAACCTAGAGTCAATGACCTTGACAAATTTTTGAAGTGCTCAAATAAAGAATAATTCCTTCTATTGTCCCTACATGAAGCTTAAGCATTATAAGTTATTTAACCCATGATAACAATCAACTTGAAAAGATATAGTCATCATGTGTCGAATGAAAAGTTGCCATGGCAACCATTTTTTTAACCTCAAAATGTAGGAAAATAAAACAAGGTCCCACTTGTTTTTTTTTTAGTGATTATATTTGTCACATGAAATCTATTTTGTTCTGACAACAGTGATAATGTTTTCAGTCTGACATTTTGTGTTATTTTTGCTTAAAAATGGTAAAAATTGGACAAAAATAGGCCTTAATTCTTACCTTATTTTATGGCAATTTTTGACCGATGTTGACTTGATAGGACTAGGCTAATTGAAAGAAATTTCAAAAAATGGTTAATTTTTCTAAAAATATAGGTTTTAAAGATTATAAGTTGTTAATACCAATTAACTCTAACGATGGTTTCCATGGCAACATAATAACCAAAGATGACTTATTTTACCATTTTTGTAGTTTTATAAATATACAGACCTCGTTTCCATGGCAACCGGAATATTTATTTTTAAAAAATTGGGGGTTTTTTGTATTCAGGGCATTATACATACCATTTATAGAGAAAATCATAAAAATCCATGACATGCTATTCTTAAAATATTTTGGTCCTTACAGAGAATTGATATTAAGACAGAAATATCGATGTCTTCTTCAAACGTCGATTTTTCAAATTATTTATCAAATAAAAAAGGTTTATTATACTTCAAAAGATTTTTTAGGCATAGTTAATTGTCACAAGACAAAAGTTTATACTCCAACTACTTTTTTTTTCTTCAGCGATGGAATAAAGAAAAGGCTACCCCTTGTAATGTAGCTTTTAAATTGCAATCAAGGCCCCTCTATTGAACAAAGCATATCACTATATCGAGTAGAGGTCTCCCCTGGTCCATTTCAAATACATGAGATATGTATCCTTCATTAAAGATATGAATATCTACTAAATGCGCAGCTTTATTTTTCACTATTTTCAAATCGTAATTTAACACTTTAGTGAAGATTGCACCGAAATACCCTTTTTTCGTTATACATGTAGCTGTTTCACTATCAAATATGCTAACAGGGGCGTTCGTGTTTCACAAACATATGTTCTTATTCGTTTGATTTTCGTG
This sequence comes from Pinctada imbricata, assembly GCA_033119305.1. Lineage (NCBI taxonomy): Eukaryota > Metazoa > Mollusca > Bivalvia > Pterioida > Pteriidae > Pinctada > Pinctada imbricata. Next base: position 57,493,279 of record VSWD01000005.1, read on the forward strand.
CATGAATATCGACGGCGGGTGCGGCTAGCCAAACTGGGGAAGCTTACTCCTCCCGGGCAAATGGTCCCACCCCTAGCTCGCTAGGGGTCCGTCGATGTTCATTTTGGTGATCTATTGTGAGTGCTGTTGAAATTGCTGTCAGGATCTTCTTTATCTCATTTGCTTTGGGTCCTGTTTATCATGATTGTGTATGCCCATTGGTTAATGATTTTCGTATTTTCCATTTTGTTCTCTACATTTGGAATTGGTTCAAGTCCATAATTGTCAATAGTGACAATAATATTTTTGTCTTTGTTATAAGACTGGAAATTTGTATTTCACCTATGTATTATCTGAAAATATATCCTTCTCTTAGGACTGGTCCCTGGCCATTTGTCCGATGTGACATTCGATCGTACTTCCAATGTGATTTATCTCTTTAGACAGCAGAACATGGGCAGTTTCCTCTATGCCTTTTTCTTTTGATATCCAATTCGAATCTCACCGTACGAAAAAGGGGGTGTTAAATATGTATGTGCAACCTTTAGGTGATTATCTGTGTATGGGAGTGATGGCTCGCACTTTTACAGAACTAGGGGTAATCTGGATAAGTCCAAGTAATTTTCTGGCGGCATATCAATACAATGTGTATGCAACCAAAACTGACACCCATCACAGAAAATTCCCCGTTGATTCTACCTTACAGATTTTTTTTTGTTTTTGCTTATTTTGCAGGGGAACAGTGGGGGTGCTGGGTTCAGGGGCTATGTTACCGCTAAGAAGTACATTTTTTGTAAGGCCATGAAGGAAAATTCACATATTAAGTTCGTAGGGTTTTGTTTACGATTTTGAAATTGGCAGGAGTTTCCGTATGCTAAAATCAGCTAAGAGTTAAAATGATCAACGTTCTTGAAAAATTCTAGCTGCCATTCTCTAGTTAAAAGCATAAGAGTGTAAAATTTATATGCAGGTTTGTTCGTAGGTGGATCAGCAGGTCCAAAAGTTTAAAGAATTCCAAATATTTATAGATCGATAAAAAACTGCGTCGACGCCACCATACCGAAACTACTAAGGTGCTTATATCTCTGGGTTTTTTTATTTTTATGCATACAAATTTCGAGGTTAACATTTTTCTTGTACGAAAGGACAGTTATAGATAAACATTTTGAAAGAATTATATCTATTCATTGTTACTATTCTCTGTAAAGCTATTCATTAAAGTTATCTTACTGAATATTTGTATTCAGCATTGACCCAAAAGTGATACGTAACATTGTCTCTTCCCTAAGGTCAATAATGTCCGACTTAGCTTCACTTTATCTGACAGCTTCTATTGCATCGCTTAAAGTGATATTAGAACATATGAGATAATACTTTCCCTAAAAATAAACCATAATACGCCAAAAATAGTTTTCAGCTCTTACCGCACACATACGTAAATCAGTTTTGAAGTTGCTATTTTTAGCCATTTACAGAAACCCTGATTCTATAAATGATCACTTCGGTAAATATGATGGAGAAACTTATGACGTAGAAAGTTGTACATGAAAGAAGAAAGTAGTGTAAACAATGTAAAGTACCGTTGAGGTAGTTTGCTCAGTTTCACATCTTTTGATAATTTCTTGATCATGTCTAGTATTAATATGTAAATGTTTAATGTTAGTAATTTTCATGCGACCAAGCATCTGTCCGTGAGAAGGGGGGAGGGGGAAAGGGTCTTGAGATGGACGATTTCACACATGATGTCACATCAAATTTTCTGTCCTATTTAACTACTTGTTCTAAACACGCACGATTTGAAACTACAAACATGTATGGTTGAATATACAGCCCGACCTGTTTCAAACGCAGAAGGGGGGGGGTTAACTTGGAATGCATGCGACTGGAGTCTCAGACCGGGAAGCCCCCTGCCCATCTTTTTATTGAGCTTAGTGAACAACATAGTATTACCTATATTCATATTGTCATATACATTAACTTTAATGACAAATGACAGATGGAGATATCTTTGGCATAGACGGATTCAGGAATCTAAAATAGGGAGGGCGGATCACAGCGAATATTGAAAAGAGAAAAGAGAAGCGTAGAAAGGGGGTGGGGTATAATGACTAAAACAAAACGTTATTAATTTATTTTTACATATATTTTTTTGAATTCATCTTTATAAATAATTATTTCAAAATTCACCTGCATTGGTGCAAGGGATATAGGGTAGACCTTATTGGTGTAACTACAGGAAAAAAACCCTTCTTTGTATGATTAATCATTTAGCTCGATTTCGGTGACTTCAAATGCTTCAAAGCTTATAAATTTGGTCTTTTTGGCTTAGGACATTTTTGGCACGCATAAAAACGAAATAAAAAAGGGGGGTCATGCATACCTTTTTTTATGCAAAATTCACTTTTTTACATGACCCCTCCTTCCGAATTGAAAATTTGCTAATTTTTATACATTTTCAAATCTATCTATTGATTACATAAAAGGAAAATCATGTTCAAAACTCAATTTCTCCAGACAGCAGGGAATCATACATCGATTTCATGTGCTATTTTTAATTTTTCAATAGTTTTGACCAATGAGGTGACACCTTTTATTCAGCCCGGTTCACCAGTCAAAAGGGAAGGGATTCCCTGCTAAAATGATTTCCTGTAGTTACACCTATTTCACGAGCTCCCCAGTGGGTAAAACACTCAGTAAATTTTAATATTATTCTAAGGCTCCAAGTCAATGTCACGGAATCTATTTTAATTGAAATAAGGATCAAATTTTATTCTATCAATATATATGGTCACAATTTTAGGGATTAACAACGAAAAACGATTCGACATTATTCTTTATTTTTCTAAATCATTAAGTCATGGTCACAACTAGCGGTTTTAATGGAATAACATAATAATAAAAGAAAAAGCAATAAATTTATACTGATCTGAAAACATTTTTGAAATATGTTTTCATGAGAGGCAATTGATGATAGAAAAGATGGGATGATCGCTCTCTCTCTCTCTCTCTCTCTCTCTCTCTCTCTCTCTCTCTCTCTCTCTCTCTCTCTCTCTCTCTCAACGACTCAAAACGGACAAATGTGCGTGTGGTGGTGGGGGGGGAGGAGTTTACCCCCACAAACCACGATCTAATATTCAGCAAGTGATAGATCCATAAATCCATATGTAGATTCAGAATCTATCAAATATATTGGCCAGCACGATTATTCTTTTTAATCAGAACATAAATTATGTCAAACTTCTGTGTGTATTTATTTATTTATTTATTTATTTATTTATTTTTTTTTTGTTTTGCTCAATAAATAAAAAAACTATGTTTTTGATATTGATTGTTTTATTCTTGAAACGGTTACCACATACATGTGCGTGATTCTGACGTCATTTACTGAGACCCACGAAGAATACAGTCGATCCCGAAAATTTTATTTGATAAATTGACAAAAATGTCGATTTCCTCTAAAACCAGGATTTTTTTTTCTGTGGTTACAGCATGAAAAATTTCATTTATAAAGAGCTAATGCTATATACTATTTTCACAGATGTTCTAATATCACTTTAAGCATACTTGTAATGAAATGAGAGCGCAAACTGCACGAATATCATGCATCATGTTCAACTGAATTCAATGGGACCCCATTCCATGTAGAAATTCGATGTTTTTTTTATCAAATATCGTTGAGTTTCCGTTGATCTATGTATATCAAAACTGTTGGTGGTAAGTTGCCTGGAAAATCGTTGATTCTCAGACAAGACTTATGCTTGAATCCACTGCAACGGAGAGAAGACAGCAAAATATCACTTCTCCGTAGACTGTGTTACTTTTTAGAAAAATGTTTTTTTTTCTAATTTTGCAAAAGACATTTCCTTTTCTCTCCAATGCTTTTTTGTCTGTTCAATGAACCATCGGAATTCATTATTCTTTTCAAAGATAAACATTTTGTATCGGGATTTTTAAAAGTTTACAGGCACCTGTCCGGTTAATAAAAGAAAAAGAGTAATTTATTTTACTCGGATCAATCTATGCAACTCAATAGTATAGCTAGTTTGTTTTCTTCTTTTGTATTTTAGGTTGTGTTGATTTTGCAAAACTAACCGGCAGAAATGAATAATTTATGGTACTCGTTCATTCTCCTGAATGCATTTTTTTTATTTAACCATACAACAACTAAAATTGCGAGGATTCAAACGAAAATGAAATAATATTACTGTTTAAGTTTTACAATCATCCATGTCATTTCCTTACTCCTGATGAGTTTTTTAACTTCAAGTACTGGTTTTGATTATATAGTTTCCTTTTCACACCTTAAAGCATATCATGGAAAAGGTGGCTTACTCAAAGTTAGCCCGGGCCAGGTAACTGACATGAACACCTACTACAGCAAGGCAATGCAGGAACTCGGATACGATATTATAGACTGTAATGGAGAAAGTCAAATAGGTTCGTTTGAGGTATTCTGTCGTCATCATCTAAAACAATTACCACAAATTTTGAAGACATTTCGTACTTTTATACATACTTGAAAATGTTTCATATTAGAAACTGTATGAAAGAACAGATATTTTTTTTTATTTTACTCAATTAAAATTTAATATCTGGCAAACATAAGACATACAATGTATTGGCAAAACGTTTAAGAAAAATAAAACATTAAAGCTGAACTCCCAGGATTTAAACGCAAATGACGTAATAAATTTTTGGTGGGGGACGGAGATGGTTAGATACAGACAAGCCTTAGAAAAAAGCTATAGCGACCCCTTACACCTGTTGACGTATGCATACTGATGAATGCACATCGCTCTAGTCCCGGTATATAAGACGAGCTTCAAACCCACGTACCGTGACATTCAGTGATTAGGAATCTAAAAGGAATGAACACCTGAAACGAGAAAAGCAGTAACGTTAACAAATAAAACAATATAGCTGTAAGCAATTCAGTTACTTACAAATTAAGATTTTTTTAACTATGTTGTTCGATACATGTATACATGTACAAGTACCTTGATTATGTCAAAGTTAACATGGCAACCCACCCACCCAACCGCACTCGCAAAATTTATTTCAATTTATTCAATTTTTAAAAGCTACAAGTTTAACCTAGATCTCTAATTTTCATTTTCTGGAAATGCTCAAAAACGAGTTCTAGTCAGCTGTAGTCAAACGAATGTAAATCATTACTGCGAAGAGGGTAGTTTCTGATAACATTTCATGAAGGAAAAAAAGATCAGCTACTTGAGAATTGGGTGTGTTACAACTTATATTTTCTGATTCAATAACAAGTGATCCTGTATATTTGCTTGGGGTTCTTTTAAAAGGAAAATTCTGGACCCGCCCTTGCGAATACCCCTTTTCATTCGCCATGTGAATGAATGTAAAGGCAATATTTTGGATTTTTGAACACGAAATTGACGCCTTAGTCATTTAACCTAACCATTCTTCTGCAAAAAGTTAACATTCAATGTGTATCTGGCTGTATTATTTGATCTTTAAATAAATCCTTCCATCTCTCCTTAGCCTTGTAACTTCCGGTATATGCAGCATTGAGAGTGTTCTTTTAGTATGTTTTTTTTTTCTCTATTTTTGCAGTGTCCTTTTGAGATATTTTTCTTCAAGGAAAGTAAAGTTTAAAGATAGTGAAACTTAAGTAAAATTTAAAAAGAAATATCTTAATTGATGATGGAAGAATTCATTCCAATAAAAACGGAGAAGGGGAATTCTCATAATGAGCATGTTTCGCCTTAAAGAAGCTTTATTTTTTGGCATATATATGTTTTATTGCTATTTCGGAAACATGTCATGTCATCGAAATTCGAGGTTAAAGGAGGGTAACATCTTAACACCATCCCTCCAATGCTATTTTGAACATACATTCTAATTTAATACGCTACTTAATCGAAGCTGCGCACTCTCTGTAAAGTAAATGCACAAATTTTAATTCTAAAAATAAGACCAGAGGGCGCTAGTGAAATAAATTTGGATGGCGTATGAAAAGCAGGAAGCATCACTGATGAGAATCTAATGTACGAAACTCGTGTCTGGTGCATGAAAATTGGTTTGAAATTTTCTTGAAGAAGGTATAGAGTTGGAACACTTCCGTATTATTGTATTATCAAAAATTAATTATTTCCTCATTGATCAATTAACTGCATTCGATGGTTTTTACAAGCATTTTTATGCTGAATACCTTTAGGATTACCTTGAACTGTTTGACATTAAGTACTACTGACGAGGATTAAAAATCCGAAACACGTGTCTAGTACAATATGATTGGCACTATAGAACATATATTTCAATACTGACAAAATACCCAGTGTCCGTCTTTCTGTCAGGCAGTCACATTTTCACATACATGTATTTGGTTATAACTTACTTCAAACTCATCATACATCTTTCAAACTAGCAGGGATGATAACACATGACGAAATTCAGCATCCAATGTAGGTCAAGGTCACCATCGAGGTCACGTTGTCAGGGTCAAACATGTGACGGATGACATACCTGTTCTTGAACAGTGCTATTTTTCCTATGGCATACCTCCTTTTCTTTATTGCAAGGAGAATGTAGAAAAAATTGTAGATTGTGCATGATTTCTATAACGCTTATTTGATTGTATCATGTGTATATGTGGGGTACGTGGATATCGTGGACAACTATTTCACATTTTTGGGGTTTTTTTTTCATATCATTATTTTGTTAGATTTGTTTAGTAATATCATTTCTTTTGACTAAGTGATCTTCAATCATTCATACTTTTTTATTTACTCAAATTTCGCTTGATTAAGAATAAAAATCAGAATATTCCTATTATACGTGTTTGAATTATCTATTGAATGTAGGTGGCCGGGGTGTCATATACAACCTAAAGCTGTTAAATATACAATGTACCTTTTTTTTTATTTTTAGACAAATTTTCACAAATTTCTACGTATACAAACGAACACGCTTTTTTATAAACCAGAGGTGATGAATACGGCCATGGTTTTTGCAAGGACATGATGTACGTTTTTTATGCCCCCGGAATCAAAGATTCGGGGGCATATAGTTTTTGGCCTGTCCGTCTGTTTGTCTGTTTATCTGTTTGTCTGTTTGTCTGTTTGTCCGAAAAACTTTAACATTGGACATAACTTTTGAATGGGAAGTGATAGGGCTTTCATATTTCACATGTGTATTCCTTGTGACAAGACCTTTCCATTGATACCAAAATTTTTGACCTCGTGACCTTGACCTTGACCTTTGACCTACTTTTCAAAAACTTTAACATTGGGCATAACTTTTGAATGGGAAATGATAGGGCTTTCATATTTCACATGTGTATTCCTTGTGACAAGACCTTTCCATTGATACCAAAATTTTTGACCTCGTGACCTTGACCTTGACCTTTGACCTACTTTTCAAAAAACTTTAACATTGGGCATAACTTTTGAATGGGAAGTGATAGGGCTTTCATATTTCACATGTGTATTCCTTGTGACAAGACCTTTCCATTGATACCAAAATTTTTGACCTCGTGACCTTGACCTTGACCTTTGACCTACTTTTCAAAAACTTTAACATTGGGCATAACTTTTGAATGGGAAATGATAGGGCTTTCATATTTCACATGTGTATTCCTTGTGACAAGACCTTTCCATTGATACCAAAATTTTTGACCTCGTGACCTTGACCTTGACCTTTGACTTACTTTTCAAAAAACTTTAACATTGGGCATAACTTTTGAATGGTAAGTGATAGGGCTTTCATATTTCACATGTGTATTCCTTGTGACAAGACCTTTCCATTGATACCAAAATTTTTGACCTTGTGACCTTGACCTTTGACCTACTTTTCAAAAAACTTTAACATTGGGCATAACTTTTGAATGGGAAGTGATAGGGCTTTCATATTTCACATGTGTATTCCTTGTGACAAGACCTTTCCATTGATACCAAAATTTTTGACCTCGTGACCTTGACCTTGACCTTTGACCTACTTTTCAAAAACTTTAACATTGGGCATAACTTTTGAATGGGAAATGATAGGGCTTTCATATTTCACATGTGTATTCCTTGTGACAAGACCTTTCCATTGATACCAAAATTTTTGACCTCGTGACCTTGACCTTGACCTTTGACTTAATTTTCAAAAAACTTTAACATTGGGCATAACTTTTGAATGGTAAGTGATAGGGCTTTCATATTTCACATGTGTATTCCTTGTGACAAGACCTTTCCATTGATACCAAAATTTTTGACCTTGTGACCTTGACCTTTGTCCTACTTTTCAAAAAACTTTAACATTGGGCATAACTTTTGAATGGGAAGTGATAGGGCTTTCATATTTCACATGTGTATTCCTTGTGACAAGACCTTTCCATTGATACCAAAATTTTTGACCTCGTGACCTTGACCTTTGAACTTTTAACCCAGCGACCTCCCATACATGTACTTAACAGAAAATAGTGTTCATACTAACAAAGATGCCACCGGGGGCATTCGTGTTTCACAAACACAGGCTTTATTACCTTTTCAAAGAGGTAAGATAAAACGGGTTTTCACTGGTTATCAGAACATAATGCTAGCATCTACGGTACTGTGAAATCAAAATACAGTATTATATATTTTTAAAGATTACTCGTTGAAGTCATTGGTCCTGAGATGAATGGGAGGGTGGGGGTTAAAAAGTTGGGATTTACATTTAGTTTCACTGTACAAGCTGTTAAACTATTTGCGAACTCGTGTTTAAAATTATGGACACTAGGCCTACATTGAAAGGTTTCATTTGCATGTCAAGTGTACATCGGAAGGGGGGTTTGATTGTATCTGTAATTGAGGGTACATGATATTACGGCTGCTTTGTCACTTTAAATTATGAAAATATTCCATTTAGTGTTTATATATATTGTTACAGGGAATAAGTGTAATCAGGAATTTCATGTAATTCCTGAAAGTTAGGGATTTCGTGTAATCCCTGTTTCGATTAGTTATTACATGTAATTCCTGAAATTGGCCAGGTATTTCATGTAATTCCTGAATTTTTCATGAATTTTTACGCTTATTTCCTAACCTTAAGGCGATATCACACGTTTCGTATTATACAACATTTATTTTCAGAAAAAAATGCATAATTCTGATTTCTTAATTTAATTCAGATGTAAGTGACAATATTTGGAGGTCACCATCCTAAATTTTGAGATTTTGAAACTGATTAGACTTTTTAGCCATCCATTGATTGTAATGGAAATGCTCATTTTTTGGCTATGTTTTTTTTTTAAGCCCAAGATTTTCAAATGAAACTTCACATATGATTCCCTCATCATATTGTACAAATTCTTATAGAAAGAAATCATTCAATAACCAGGTCATATGTTGCAAAATCTGACCGAATGTGTAAATTATCATGTAAAAAAATAAAAGTGCAATTCGAGTTATCTGTCTTTACTATGTGACCAAAGACAATCTTTAAGCATCCGAATTTATATAATCAACATTTTTGAAATATCACAGCAGTGTTCCTTCACTCACAAAGATGTCAATATGTAAATAAATAGAGCCGAATACAGATTTTGTGTGATAACATGACAGTATGTGCACATGTGTAATGATATTACATGTACAATGTACCATATGCGTAACTTTATTATAAGTTTCTCTACATTCAAACACTTTACTGACACCTGACTTATTTCTGAATAGATACGACATATGTATGTAGGTAAAAAAATCTCAACAAAATTTTCAAAGAAGTTCAATTTCAGCAAGAATTTGACTATTGTTGGTCACTCTAGGCTAACCATTACTTTGCAAAGAAAAAAAAACATTCGTTTTTACACACGATTAACAATCTGATTATTGCCCCTGCGCTCAGGCTCGAACCACGGCCTTCCCGTATGGCGGGCAAGATATCTACCTCTGAGCTATTGGATCGACTTGCCGACTGAGCGATTATAACAAAGCCAGAACATCAAGTTATTTTAAGTTACGAAAATCGGAAATCTTCAGCGTGGAGATTTCTTTAAAATTCTAGTCTAAGGGAGGCTACTGAAACACGTGTGATATCTCGTTAATTTCTCCTTATTTTGATTTCTAAAATGTATTATTTTTGGCTCAGTTGATGCTGGATATCCTCTCTGTCAAGTACCAAGAAAAGTTTATGCCAAATAAGTGAAAATATTCAAAACGGGTAATATATAGTATAAAAACGGGTAATAAAGCAATGTTCTCCACATGGCGAAGTTAGTTCATCATGTTTATCATTATCTATGCAAAATGGACATAATAACAAACGCATGAGCGCAAAGAAAAGAACTTGTCGAACAAAATCGTTTGTCAAAGTACTATAAAACACATATCGAAGGTTTCAATCGAAAACAGTAGTATTTAACACTTATCAATGTATGTTAAACGTCTTCAAATTCAATAGAATCATTTAAGAACTAATAAATTTGCAGCATGGACCAGTCATGCACGTTTCGGGTACTTAACCCGCATAAGTGATCCTCAATCTAAACAATGTAATATGGCCAAAGAGTGTGAAAGTTATTATGTCCAAAATGTATCGAAAGAGGTAGCAGGATGGGTGGGATATGATGCTACAGGACCGAAACGATTAACTGAAGTTGATCGAACTTGGCTACATGTGCCCTCGGGGACTCCTGGTCCACCAGCAGTGACACTCATTGTTGGCAGTGACACTCACTGCTATCTTAATAATGGGCAAAAAGTAAGAAGAAATTATAATAAAACACCATTAAAGACGGTATGGCCGGATTGCAAAGTAAGTTTTTGTCACCCCAACTGGGTCAAGGTCACTTGGTCAAATATTTGAGCATACATTGAGTGGTCTTGTCAGAGGCAACCTACATGTATATAATATAAAGTTTCTACTGCAAACAGTTCCTTACATTTTCCTTCAACCAGAAACTTTAACCAAAATCTTTAACTAGGTCAAAGTCCAAGGTCAAGGTCACAATGTCAAATGTTACGGCATAAATTTAGGTCTTATCATGGGCAACCTACATGTATAATATAAAGTTTCTACTGCATACAGTTCCTTAGATTTTGCTTAAACCAGAAACTTAAAACCAAAATCTTTAATTAGGTCAAAGGTCAAGGACACCAGGATAAATGTTACGGCATAAATTGAAAGGTCTCGTCATGGACAACCTAAATGTATAATATAAGGTTTCTACTGCATACAGTTCCATAGATTTTGCTTAAACAAGAAACTTTAACCAAAATATTTAACTAGGTCAAAGTCCAAGGTCAAGGTCACAATGTCAAATGTTACGGCATAAATTTAGGTCTCATCATGGGCAACCTACATGCATAATATAAAGTTTCTACTGCATACAGTTCCTTAGATTTTGCTTAAACCAGAAACTTAAACCAAAATCTTTAACTAGGTCAAAGTCCAAGGTCAATGTCACTAGGTCAAATGTTACGGCACAAATTGAAAGGGTTCGTCATGGGCAACCTAAATGTATAATATAAGGTTTCTACTGCATACAGTTCCATAGATTTTGCATAAACCAGAAACTCTAACCAAAATTTTTAACTAGGTCAAAGTAGAAAAGTCAAGGTCACTAGGTCAAATGTTACGGCATTCTCCGAACAGAGTTGTCTCCTCCTTTCAGTCAAACAATCTCTGCCAAGAAATGTCAAGAATCCTGGCATAAAGTAACTATGACGTCATAGCAGCTTTACGTTAAGATATGCTTTATGGCGGCAAGTCTGTGGCAGTGATGTTGAAGAGTAGGGTAACGGAACGTAAACTTGAGCTGCCTGGAGTTTGATGTTACGGCATAAATTGAAAGGTCTTGCGATAGGCAAGCTTCATGTATAATATAAAGTTTCTACTGCATATATTTCCTTAGATTTTGCCTCAACCAGAAACTTTAACCAAAATGTTGAGGGCAGACGGACGACAGACGGACGGACGGACGGGCAGACAGACATCGTCAATCTATAGGCCGGAATTGCTTTGCAATCCGGCTAAAAATGTTCTGATTTTCAACTATTTATTATGTGATGTCTAAATAGGTTTCAGATTCTATACGTAATATTTTGTCTCTTCCAGTAATAGGATTTTATATTATGAACATGAAAAATAGCTTTCATATCGCAATTTTATCATTTTTTTCATGATTTTAGCCGTCAGGGAATAAGTGTAAAAATGCTCAAATATTTCAGGAATTACATGAAATCCCTAAAATTTTGGGGATTTCATGTAATCCCTAAATGACCAGGAATTACATGTAATCACTGAACCTTTCAGGAATTACATGAAATCCCCAATTACACTTATTCGCTGTAACATATATATATATGTACCAAATATCGATTATACACAATTCGATCAATTTACCAATTAACTAAATTTCTGATTTCAGGTGTTCTTGATTATTAGATTTCTAATCATTGAAGGTCACGGTACGTTTGTTTGAAGCTCGTTTTAGATACCGAGACTAAAGCGATGTGCATTGCATTTGGGTCTTACATTTATTAGTATGCATACTTCAACAGGTGTAAAAGGTCGCTATAGCTTGTTTCTATGGCATGGGACGGAGATTGTTAGAGTATGTATCTAACAATCTCCGTCCCAAAAAATATTACGTCATTTGCGTGCCTCATCGTTAAGATAAGAAAAGAAAAGACTACATCATATAGTAAATAAATGCGCATTATGTTTTATCTACCTCGTAAAGGATATGAGCCGGTCACCCTTACAACAATGGATGGTTCCCGATGCAATACAGCACGATGTTTCTTAGGAATAGCTACTGACAGACATAATCTACATATATCTGTCAATTCCCTTGTAACCAAGGTAATTAATACAATGTTAAACGTCTTCAAATTCAACAGCATCATTTATAAACGGACAAATTTGCAGCATTGACCAGACATGCACGTTTCGGGTACTCAACCCTCGTCAGTGATCCTCAATCTAAACAATGAAATATGGCCAAAGAGGATGAAAATTATTATGTCAAAAAATGTACCGAAAGATGTAGCAGGATGGGTGGGATATGATGCTACATGACCCACGTTTTAGAAATTTCAAGAATTTTAGTACCAGAAAATTTTGAATGCGTTGTAGAGACAGACGATCAACCGAAGTTGATCGAACTTGGCTACATGTGCCCTCGGGGACTCCTGGTCCACCAGCAGTGACACTCACCAAGTAGTTCAAATGTTAAACGTCTTCAAATTCAATAGCATCATTTATTAACGGATAAATTTGCAGCATGGACTAGACATGCACGTTTCGGGTACTCAACCCTCGTCGGTGATCCTCAATCTAAACAATGAAATATGGCCAAAGAGGATGAAAATTATTATGTCAAAAAATATGTAGCAGGATGTTACTCGAGCTTATTGGTTATCAAGTATAGATCTTCAACAATACGATAATGAATATGGAAAAACGAAATACATGACTTTTGTGATTTTGTTATTGCATAAAGTATAAACAGCCATGAAGTCGAATTATGATATTACATGAATCTTTCCACGCTAGAATAAGGGTTTTTATTAGAGATAAACAATGTTTTAGTTATTTGAATTCATTTTCTTTTTATTTTATATTTCATGGTATCAAAAAGGTACTAATTGAGAATAAATCAGCGTCTGGAGTAGAGCTTATACGTGGAAATAGGAAACACCGAGTCTATGCCAGAAAGGAAGTTATTCTTTCAGGCGGAAGCATCAATACACCACAACTGCTTATGTTATCTGGTATTGGACCAAAGAAACATCTTGAATCTTTAAAGGTAAAGCGTAACATTTACAAACAATAGAAACATCTCGAGTCTTTTATGGTAGCGTCACACCTTACCGGATAGCGAAAACGGACGTCTTACGGATGAAAAAACTACCAAACTCAAGAGTACGTTGGTCGTCCGTTTGTAAACGAAAACGCTGCCACTGCTTGAAACTCTTGCGACTAGTTTGGAACTGATACGTACCGTTCGAGTACCGGAGATCTAACGGAAAAGTAACGTGCTTCGCCGTGCGAGTAACGGAACAGAAACGGATAAAACAGAAATGCAACGTATAAGAACCGGACAAAACGAACAATGAACGGACAACCGTTACTCGTCCAATGGTCTCCGGTAACTGCCGTTACAAGAGGTTAATCAAAGGAGGTTAATTAAAGGAGGTTAACATCTTAGCACCATCCCTCCAATGCTATTTTGAACATAGATTTTATTTGGCTATGCTACTGAATCGACCCTACAGGAAATTTGGAACTGCGTACTCTGTGTAGAGTAAATACAAAAATTTGTATTCTACAAATAAAACCAGAGGACGCTTGTGAAAGGAATTTGGGCGGCTTATGAAAAAATACTTCGACTGGTAGCATCACTGATGAAAACTTAATATTCGAAACACGTGTCCGGTGCATAATTGGTTAGAAATTTTCTTCAAGGAGGTAAAGAGTTGGAACCCTTCCGCATTATTATCTCCGTTTTGTAAGTTTTACGTCCGGTAGATGTCCGTTCGTGACTTGAGTCAAACGGACACCTACCGGAAGAGGAAAGGACAAAGCGGATACCAACGGACATGTAACGGACGCCTTAGTCAGGACATGCTGAAAACTTACCAACGGACATCGCCGGACGAGTAACGGATATAACGGAGGTGTAACAGATATCGACGGATTGAAAATTTTGTTATCCGTAGCTTGTCCGTTCGCCTTATCCGGCTACGTGTGACTGAGGCATAAAGGTAATGTAAGGAATGAAATAAAAGTTTCAACTTTCACAGAATAGATTAGGATGTATTATTTAAGAAAATCAATGTACATGTATATTGATATGGAATGATTGAATGAGCTTTCTCTAACATGCTGAATTTTCATGAAAAATGAATTGTGTAGTACCACGGTCGCATCATATATGATACTCATGTCATATATAATACTGCAATCGCCTTTGATTGGACACTATTAATACTGTATAAATCTTCCTTATATGTATTTATTTCATGCCTATTGTATGGACATCATTTTCATTTATATGATGATTATCTCCTCTGCTCAGAAATAGAGGTATAATATTTGTAGATCACTGAACAGAACTTGTGTATCTTTACGTGCACTATATCATAACATGTAAGGACACAATTCTTTTTTGTTTTTTTGTTTTTTTTTTTTTGGTTTTTTTTTTTTTGTTTTGTTTTGTTTTTTGTTTTTGTTTAAGTGTTCTTTCGATATAGCTCTATTCTTGTCCAGAAAAGATTACCACCATATGCATGATAGTGACGCTCATATGATAGTCCTTAAATGGATAAATAATAAGATGAGAAAATTTAGACAGTATTTACCTTAGTTAATAAATTTCCGTGTACTTTATTACTTGCGTATCACGTGTTATGCGAATGTGAGTACATCGTCAGCAGATAAGTTTACCAGTTCGTTCTATGAACGATGACAAATCTATCTTTTTTTTTTCGATCTCCTGATCTAATCGGAATAATTTCTCTTTTTATCAAAGTGCTTATCAATCCTTTAATCATACTTCAATACATCATTAATGTAGATCTTTTTCTCTAGATTTCAGTGTTAGCAGACCTACCGGTCGGTCAGAATTTGCAGGACCACTTTTTCATACTACTTTATTTTTATCCAAATGTTTCATTAACTATAACACCGGAAAAGGTCGACACATTTTGGAACCATTTATTTTACAAAACAACAGGAAAAGGTAACTTTTCTCATTTATTTTTTGACTTACATATACTTGAATAGAGTCATTTTTTGGAGTTATCTCTACTTGGTAGAGATAACTTTAAAAATCAATTGTAAATGATCTAAACGGTGAACTTGACATTTTTCAATGAATTGTGATAAATATGAATTTTTAGAAATTCTTCATCCATCCATATTTGAGCCCCCACCTTTTTCTTGAAAAATATGGCTGAAATATTACTTTTTCCTTAGACTTCAATAATAACTCTGAGGGCCGATAACTCTTATGGAAACTTACTTTTAACAAAAAAAAAAGCGGTGAAAATTTTTCGATAAATTCATATTTGATACCTACATTTAAGTCATAAGTTTAGAATATAAAACACAATAAATGGGTGAACCGATTATCCCTCATTTTACATCTAATTCCTTAATATCTTTTTTATTATTATTATTTTCAGTTTTGTTATTTAAGTCTTAAACTCAAACCCTATTTCCCAATGAGCAAGAGCCTAATTCAAAATTAGGATTTTCACATTTTATGTTTATTATCCATATGCACCACATTATCAGATAGTTCGACAAGTTGACCAAAGACGCTGGTTACTGTTGTGCATCGGGACTGGCCTCATTTCGTCAATTTAAATCGACAAGGTAACACTCTAAAGTAAACAAGACAAATTGACAAATTCGGTGAAAGGGCAGTGATCCATTATATGCATAAATTATATAATATAATTATATAACAAATATTCATATACTACAGTGAAAAGGTGTGTGGTGGAATTTAAGCGCGACAGACAGATCCTTGAGGATGACCCTGTCCTGGAGGGTCTCTTACGGTTTCTGACACTCCAGAGATGATATTGTCCATGATATTGTTATGACTGACAGACGAATTACAGAAAAGATATATAGCCATTACAGTTGGCATTTCACAGGAAAAAGTACGTTCCATTCTGACCGTTCGGTATCAAGACTCTTTACAATTGATCAGAAGCACACCAGGCGCACTTTATGACGTGGTAATCTTAACCTTTTTGAGGGAGACCCTGTCAAATGTCTTCAAAGATTTGTCACTATGGATGAAACATGGGTCCATCATTTTTACCGCAGAGGCCAAATAGTCGAAACAGTGGAAGCACCCTGGCTCACCCGTCCAAAGAAGGCAAATACTTTTCCTACTGTTGGGAAGGTTATGACCTCGATTTTCTGGAATGCAGAAGATATTCTGCTTATAGATAATCTCCAGAAAGGACAAACAATCAATGGTTCATACTATGCTTCACTTCTGACACAGTTACGGGAAAATATTAAACTTACTTCAGGTGTTTTTCCATGAGGACAATGTGTAAGCCTCTCGGCCTACAAATCATGTACTTCGCGTTGTGTATTTTACTTAGTCATTGTTAACTCGGAATAAAAAGTCCTGGTAAAGTTTTACCGTTTATTAACATACGAAAGTTACATGTTGGTTATAGCAGTATGAGAATCGTTCTAACATACAAAATCATGCGCGCAGTATATATTAGGAGCCTGGGATATTTCACAATCAGGTGGAAATCGCCATCGAAATTCATGACTAAATTGGAATTCAGACGTATAAACAAAGTTGCCTAAACTTAGAACAAATCCTCGCCATTTCGTCTATTGCACCCAGACCTGTGACAGGCGAACCATTATAGTTTCTGTTGCTGTTAAGTGACCTAAGGACACCTCGTATTGACAGACGTAGGGTTACACACTGGCGGGAATGACAATCATTTCTATTACATCAATTTAGCACGTGATCGTAAAGTTAACGTTTGAAATTAGAGTTATCTTCTCCTAGACGATTGGAAATATCCCATAAACAAAATAAATGGAAATTAATTAAAAACCAAAATACTCAATTTGCATAATTATTGTGGGGGAGAGGCCATATGGTTACAAATGCTCCTGTTCACAAGTTTGTAACTTTCATGGTTTTAATTGGATTGAGCATCCGCCTTATTCACATGATCACTGACGAAAGTTAAGTGCCAGAAACGTGCATGTCTGGTCCATGCTTCTAATTTATCTGTTCTTAAATAATGCTATTGAATTTGAAGACGTTTGACACTTGGTCCATCAGACTTTCATCTATTCCCAAAACTTAAAACAGCTATTTCTGGCACAGACTTTTGGTCCGATGATGACGTTATACTTGCAGTTGATGGCTCTCTGAACAGTCAAGATAAGGATTTCTTTAAAAATGGTATTGAGGCCCTTAAACACCGGTGGCAAAAGTGTATAGATACTGAAGGGATCATGCAATATGTATGATAAAAAATCGAATCCTTATAAATTTCAAATCCTTCAATCCGAGACTCTCAACATATCAATCAGCTCTCGTATATAATATTAAATTTTGATTCCTTAGGATACTTTTCAACATGTGGTCTAGAAGGAAACGCATTTTTTAACACCAACAACAAATCGAAAGACGCTTATGCAGATGTGCAACTGATGTTTTTCTCCGCTCATTTTCCCGGCGAACAGGAAGGTATTGCAACGTCCAAACTGAATTTTAAGAAGGAGGCAAGTCTTTGTATGTATCCCTATTACACAAAGAATTATTCTACACGAGGAAAATAGCAAATTTAAATAATACTTTACATATATATTTCATGTTGAATGGCATAGTTCGACAGAGTATAAATATTATATGCACTATCAAAAAGATATCAAATGCAGTAAATTTCAAATAAAGATTTATTTATGTTTCAGACAGAGGACATGATAATTAAGCTCGCTAAACAAAATAGAAATGCCTTTTTAATTTCTCCTGTACTTCTTCATCCAAAAAGCCATGGAACAGTAACTCTTCAGAGCACTGATCCTTTTGATCCACCTATAATAGACCCACAGTATCTCACAGAAAAGGCAGATGTCGACGTTTTAATGAAGGGTAATCATTTGTTTAATTAGACATACATGTAGGATATTCATAATAGCATTCTTATATTTTTGATTAATGGCAATCTTATAAAAATATCAAAAACTGAAATAAGTAGGGAAAGAGATATCAAAGAAATCCGATTTCAATTTAGGTTACTGTAAACGTGGTTATTTTCGCCGGAGTTAATTTTAGCGAAATCGAGAGTATGTCCTTTATTATTTTATACTGGTTGTAATTTTTACGTGGGGTTTATAAATAATTAAGCATTTTAAATTATACAATCGTGATAATTACCCCTCCCGAAAATTTCAACGTTCACAGTATATCTCTCCAGGCTCCTGGTATCATATATATTTGGTATTGACATTGGTCCTTTTTTAAAGATTTTGTATGATTGACGATTATTTATTATGATTTTTTGATTCCCGCTCATGGATGATAAGACAAATAATAGTGGCGAATGATAAACAATAGATGTGTAAGGTCGATTGTCTACAAGCGGTGGTCACAACCCGCCGTAAGTGCTTTCTACGTGCAAAAACGTAGGCAAACTTTGCGGATCCGTACGGTGTTTGTGTTATCAGTACGTGGTCTGTAGGGCCTCTGTACGGATATGGGAACATGCAGACAGGACGTAGCAGTTTTAGTGCATGCAGTAATTTCGCAGCGTTCGGTCTACGGATTCATTAAGAGTAGGACAAGCACGTTGTAAGAACGTGCAACGCACTTGTCGTCTAAGGGAGTGAGGAAATCGTGCTTTATCACTGACGAGGGTTTAGTACCCGAAACGTGCATGTCTAGTCCATGCTGTAAATTTATCAGGTCTTAAATCACTGACGAAGGTTTAGTACCCGAAACGTGCATGTCTGGTCCATGCTGTAAATTTATCAGGTCTTAAATGATGCTATTGAATCTGAAAACGTTTAACACTTGAACTGCTTGGTGAGTGTCACTGCTTTTGGACCAAGAGTCCCCGAGGGCACATGTAGCCAAGTTCGATCAACTTCGGTTGCTCGTCTGTCTCTTTAACGCATTTGAAATTTTCTGTTGCAAAATTTGTTGAAATTTCTAAAACGTGGGTCCTGTAGCATAATATCCCACCCATTCTGCTACGTCTTTTGGTACATTTTTGGACACAATAATTTTCATACTTTTTGGCCATTTTACATTGTTTAGACTTAGGATCACTGACGAGAGTTTTGTAACCGAAACGTGCATGTCTGGTCCATGCTGTAAATTTATCAGGTCTTAAATGATGCTATTGAATTTGAAGACGTTTTACATTAGCAGTACATGTAAATATAACACCCATACGATAACGCGGAAGATGTACGGAGATCGTACATTGTCAGTAGGTTGCACGCACGTTGTTTGCACGTACGACGTACATGCCACGCGCGCAGCATATGGTGTACATGTATGTAATTACGCATATAATCAAACGTGCATCGAATCACTTCTTTCGTACTCCCACGACTTTCTTCTTTGCGTCTTAAGAAAAACGTAGCGCACGTAGCCTTTCCAAACACGCACATCCAAAAAAAAAAAACGTACGGCGGGTTGTGACCAGGGCTTAATGTAGGTTTCCGGATAACATATAGAATATACCCATTAGTCCAGAGACCTAAAGATCCTTTCTTTCTGAAAAAAAAAACCATTGCTAAAAGAGTGTCCACTCTATTGAAAAGTTTATTATACAATGATTACACAAACATATTTATCGACTTAAGGTCATTAAACATATATATGCCCATTCAACAAAAAAAAGGCCAATATTATAAGTGTTGTTCTTTACTGAAGTTCAGTAAAGATGTAAGATTTAATGTTAGCTGTATATCCATGATTATTTAATATTCTGTATTGAATGAATATCTAACAGAAGTATAAGTTGAGGATTTAATCAAGAAGAAAATTTAGGAGATACTTTAATATTTAAAAAAGAGATGGTACAAGTTTGTTTATCCTGATAAATTATTTGCTTTCGAATAATTGCATTCATATCATATTGATGTTCCATCAGGAATGAAGAAAGTTCTAGAGTTGGGATACACCAAAACCTTCAAGCATCTTGGAATCAATATCGAGGACACACATCGGCACTTCTCGCAGTGCGCAAAACATAAAAGGTCATCAGACGCTTACTTTGAATGTGCTATTCGACATTATGCACTGACAACTTATCATCCTACTTCCACGTGTAGAATGGGAAGGAAGGACGATCCAACCGCTGTAGTGGGCAGTGACTTGAGGTAACAATTTGAAAACGTTGAAAATGAGCATAACTACTTTAACTACTTGTAAAGATCAAGATGTACCTTCCGTATTGTCAGAAACCATGAATCCTTTTTTTCTCGAATAATTATCATATGTTTATGTCTTCAGATAGCGTTCTTACGGTAGATATGTCTAAAATATGACCTCATGAAGAAGTTATGTTGAAATGCTTTTCAGCTTGATGGTTCTTTCTCAGCTGGGAGATTATGTAAATACTTGTCTTCCCGTAAAATTGACTAGTAATTAGCATTGTAAATCAATTGACATTGTACTGAAATAAATTGTAGTTGATTTATTACAGAGTACACGGAATATCAAATCTACGTGTTGCAGATGCTTCCGTCATGCGTAATGTTGTTTCTGGAAATACAAACGCTCCCACAATCATGATTGGAGAGAAAGCAGCAGACATAATACTTGGCGTCGATACAGCGAAAGATATTAAACTAAAACTAAAAAAGGAATGATTTTCTGAGGGAATGAAGTGTTGAAAAAAATAAGGGATTTTAACTTTGAGAGAATAAAACGTAAGAAGGAAATAGATAAAGATTTCTCGACTTTGAGACTGAATAACGGTTAGGTACTTATTTGATGTTTATATTGATTGGTTGGAAACATGTGTAATATGTATATGGTAAAAAAAAAACAATCAACAAATTGCATCAAACATAATTTGACTTTGTTTTTTTCAATGGTCCAACAATAACTTGTAAAATTATTTAAGAACATCGTTTCGAGTTGAATACAATAGATTACTTCTTGATATACATGTATATGGTGAAAAAAAAGGGATTTACACGTTTATGAACGATTGATGAACTTTATTCGTTTACCGTGAAAAATAAACGTTTACCTGAAAATTTAAGTACGAGGGCTGATTGATATGTTATAAGCCTCGGTTTTCTGGGATGCAAAAGGTATTCTGAAGATAGATTATCCCCAAAAAGGACAAACAATCAATGGTATGTTTCACTTTTGACACGGTTACGGGAAAATATTAAACTTATGCGCCGCGGAAAGCTCTCTAGTTTAAGGTGTGTTGTTCCATCAGGACAATGCCCCTAATCACACTTCACTGCCATAGCTGCCATTTATGATTGTGGTTTTAATTTCATTGAGCTCCATCAGGCTTTCATCTCTTCCCAAAAATGAAAGCAGCTATTTAGGGCACCCACTTTCAGTCCGATGACGACGTCATACTTGCAGTTGATGCCTTTTTGACCAGTCATGATAAGGAGTTAAAATAATACAGAAGGGTTTCGACTCTATACCTTCTTGGATAAAATTTCAAACCAATTTATTATGCACCAGACACATCTTTCGAATATTAAAATCTCATCAGTGATACAAAGTGACATTGAGGCCCTAAACACCGGTAGCTAAAGTGTGTATATACTGAAGGGGATTATGTTAAAAAATAATGCAAAATGTCTGATAAAATTCAAAATCGTCAATACGAGGCTCAAAACATATCAATCAGTCCTTTCATAAAGAACGAATACACAAGAATGAATTCCTAAGGCTTGAATATGAAGAAAGAGGTCCATAACATCCCCCAGATGTCTACATTCCCCTGACAACTGAAAATGAACAAAGATAAGATCATCGTGAAATTATCGCAATGAACAATGGTTATAAAGAAGAAAAGAATAGGCCACATCGTTTTCCTAATTTGCAGACAAAAGAATGGTATTAGACAATTGGGTGGAGAACCTTGGGTACTTGCTTCCTGTAAAGTTTTGAGAAATTCTGTACCCCAGTTTCCGAGATTTGCAGAGAAGTCAATATGAGTCAGCCAATCAGAGCCCTAGGCGGCCATACTTACTGACCGATCAGCACGAAAACATATTAAACATCTTCAAATTCAATAGCATCATTTATAAACAAATGTTCAAAAATCCATTGCCAATTGAATTTGGTGTATTTGGTCCGTGATGATGAATTTTAGATAAAAACTGGTCATGGTAATAGCGTTTTTATTGCTATTTATACAGTACTTATGGACTAAAATTCTATTTAGGTATCATAAATGGGATTTTGATGAAAAGATAATCATTGATTTTTTACATGAAGTGCAAAGGGGAGCATTTGTGTCAGCTTTTAAAATCAACGGTAAATGCACAATTTTCGATTGATATTTAGCAGTGCTGAAAAATTGAGAAGAAAATAAGGGGCATTATATGTTGTATAATAATATTTTTAGCCCAATTTATTCATATTCTGCTACTTTGTGTGTCCAGAGTTATCCGCCTCTGACTCGGCGTTGCTTCCAACCGTTAAAGCAGGAATTAGCATAACAGCTATTGGTAGAGTTCATTGAGTACTTGCGTTGTAAGGTTAATTAAATTCCGTGCAGTGGTTTCAGAGGAGAAGTCAAAACACGTCAGCCAATCAAAGCACTCGGCGGTCGTATTTGTTGAATGATCGGCATGCACGAAAAAGACGAACTTGGTACAGTAGCAGATGTCGAAGATGTTAAAAACATAAAGTAACGACAGACGGATTACGAAGGGCGCGCTATTACCAAAGCTCACTTAAGCTTCGCTCAGATGAGCTAAAACACAATCAAACAAAATAAACAGATAAATTGAAAGAGCTGGGCACACAACTCATTCATGATAAAGTAAATGTTCGGAAGTGGCACGTCTGGAGCAGACTTTAGACGAATTATATTAAGGTTTCAGCATGGTTTGGAAAATTCGGAAGTTGTCTCCCAAATATTGACAATATTGTAACATGTGTAACGAATACACTGAAACACAACATCTTCAGTAATGGGGAAAAATGGAGGAGATATTCAGTAGGTCTATAGAACGCCCTGTGTTCATTGAAGAAACCTATGTATCCAAAGCAAAATATGTGAACCAATATAAGACGACAAAAGCGTCATTATGCCACTCGTTTACTGATAAACGTGAACCTAAATTTCAACGAAAGATATGCGTTTGTAGTGTAACCAGGCATGCGCCAAATGGTTACTTTAAGGCCCTTAAATAATGGTCGTTGTTATTCACAAGCATTTTGTACACTGAAATTATTGTTGTTAATTATAACAAAACATAATTTGTAAAAGAAAACTCCGATTCTGAAAATCAGTACACTGAAACAGGGATTATTCAGATGTTAAACTTTCTGATCGACAACATTTTTGTGGTGTTTGGAGGAAATGTCTTCCAGCAAATGGTCGGAATTCCAGTGGGGACCAATTGTGCCCCATTCCTTGTCGACATTTTCTTTTACTCGTACGAAGCTAAATTCATTCAATCTTTGGTCTCTGAAGGGAAAAGATACTTAGCTTCTGACTTCAACTCTACTTACAGATACATAGACGATGTGTTGTCCATCAATAATCCAATATTCGCGGATTACCTTAGTAGTATCTATCCCTCGGAGCTTGAAGCCAAAGAAACTACAGAGACAAATTAAATGATTCAGCACCCAATTTGGACAATATCTTGTCCTACGACACTGTTCACATGAACACCTCACTCTATGAAAAACGTAACGGCTTCAATTTCAGCATTACAAACTTTCCTTTTCTGAGTAGCAACATCCCTTCATCGCCTGCTTATGGCGTTTTCATACCTTAGTTGATACGCTATGCCAGAGCAGGTACCAGATATACTGATTTGTTCTGAGAGCTAGGCGTCTTTCAGATAAGCTTCTCAGTCAGGGATATGTTGGTTACCGACTAATATCGTCACTGGGGAGGTTCTACGGTCGATATGAGGAACTCGTCATACACTATGATGACAATTTGAACCATCCAACCAGATTGTACTATATGTCTGCCGAAATGGAAATAACCGTATGTGATAGTTCTACTGGATAGAAGAGGCGGGTATTGCATGCAAGCAGGAGATGCTTACTCTTCCTGGGCACATGGTCTCACTCCCATATCGTTATTTCGCTTCTTTTCACAAGGTGGAGGTTTTCCTTTGTTTGCTTTGATTCCTATTTTATCCTGATTGTATATGCCTTCGGTTTCTGATTTTCTGAATTATTGATTTTGTGCTGTATACAGGGATATGGTCATTATCCATATTTGTCATTCAAGAGTGAACCATTAGACCTTTCGTATTGAACTAGAACAAATAATAAAAGGTATGCTTCATTCTACATATTGGCAACAAATACGACAATTAATTTAGAAATCTGCGAAAGAGTGTGCGAAAATATAAACTTCAAATGTTATTTATCAACTTCAGAATTGAAAATTATTACGTCATAGATAGCACAAACAAATTGCGGAAATAGATCTAACTGTACTTTCTCCTATAGGTCTATGATTACATACTTTGAGAGAAATGTTTTTGCTAACCGGAAAAGAAAACCAACATCTCAAATTAATTTATTCATCTTTTTATTCATTTAGTTATTCATAGTAGAAGTGTTGGCACATGATACATATAGAGCTCGTAAGAAAAGTGTTTTGAATAATTTTTTAAATTATTAGTACCTACAAGCAGCTTACTGGTGAACCTCTTTGCACTCAACATGAAGTTTCGTACTTAGAATATGTTCTGAAATAGCGTACATGTGTTAGATGTTTGACAGTAAGTATTTTGAATATTTTGACAGTAATTTTCGTGCATGAACATCGACGGCGGGTGCGGCTAGCCAAACAGGGGATGCTTACTCCTCCCGGGCAGCTGGTCCCACCTCTAGGTTGCTAGGGGTCCGTCGATGCTCAATTTTTTGCTCTATTGTGAGTGCTGTAGAGATTATCGCCAGGATCTTCATTAACTCATGTAATCATCTTTTTTTTCTGAAATACCTTTTGAATAAATGATTGGTGACATTTTCGTGTGAATTCAAGAATTTTACTGATACAAAAGCTGGTTATGATGATTGACCATTTTCGATAAAGAAAAATGTCATTAATCGTACTGAGTATAATTTTTTCAAAAGTATCTTCTACATTCACATTGTAGGAACGCTCCTGTTCACGACCAGTAACCTGTACTAAGCATATTTGACTGGTACCATACATGTACGATAAATACCTTTAAATTTGAATTTTATTGACTAGAATTACCGAACTCCTATAAGTATATTCTCCACTGTTATAATTATGTTGTTTTATACCCCCTATAATGAAGTTGAGGGAGATTTACTGGTGTGTAAGATGCCAATGAAATATGATTAGCACAGAACTCCTACAGTTGATGCATATAACCGCACAGTTCGTGTTTACTAATTTTTCATTATCTTATCTTTATTTCTATAAATATACAATCAATTATGTAGCTCACCTGAGCAAAGCTCAAGTGTGCTATTGTCATAGCGCGCTGTCCGTCGTCCGTCCGTCGTCCGTCCGTCCGGCGTAAACTTTTAACATTTTCGACATCTCCTCTGAAAACGCTGCACAGAATTTCACGAAACTTCACAGGAAGCAAGCACTCAATGCCCTTTACGAAGTTTTTGTTTTTTGAGCTGATCTCAAATCCAAGATGGCCGCCACAGGCTCTGATTGGCTGACTTATTTTCGACTTCTCCTCTGAAACCGCTTCACAGAATATCTCGAAACTTTACAGGAAGCAAGAACTCAATGCCATTTACCAAGTTTGTGTTTTTCG
Organism: Pinctada imbricata; assembly: GCA_033119305.1. Classification (NCBI taxonomy): domain Eukaryota; kingdom Metazoa; phylum Mollusca; class Bivalvia; order Pterioida; family Pteriidae; genus Pinctada; species Pinctada imbricata. The sequence goes on from VSWD01000005.1 coordinate 57,519,697, forward strand.
AGCCGATCGGAAATCCAAAATGGCCGCCACAGGCTCTGATTGGCTTACACATTCTGGACTTCTCTGAAACCGCTGTACAGAATTTCATGAAGCTTCACAGGAAGCAAGCACTGAATGACCTCTACCACGTTTGTGTTTGTTGAGCCGATCTGAAATTCAAGATGGCCGCCACAGGCTCTGATTGGCTGACACATCTTCGACTTCTCCTCTGAAACCGCTGCACAGAATTTCATGAAACTTCACAGGAAGCAAGCACTCAATGCCCTCTACCAAGCTTGTGTTTTTCGAGCCGATTGGAAATTCAAGATGGCGGCCACAGCTCTGATTGTCTGACACATTTTGGACTTCTCCTCTGAAACCGCTGCACAGAATTTCATGAAACTTCACAGGAAGCAAGAACTCAATGACCTCTACAAAGTTTGTGTGTTTCGAGCCGATCGGAAATCCAAGATGGCCGCCACAGGCTCTGATTGGCTGACACATTTTAGACTTCACCTCTGAAACCGCTGCACAGAATTTCTTGAAACTTCACAGGAAGCAAATAATCAATGTCCTCTACCAAGTTTGTGTTTTTCGAGCTGATGGGAAATCCAAGATGGCTACCACAGGCTCTGATTGGCTGAAAATTTTTTGACTTCTCCTCTAAAACCGCTGCACAGAATTTCATGACACTACACTGGAAGCAAGTACTAATTGCCCTCTACCAAGTTTGTGTTTTTCGAGCCGATCAGAAATCCAAAATGGCCGCCACAGGCTCTGATTGGCTGACACATTTTCGACTTCTCCTCTGAAACCGTTGCACAGAATTTCATGAAACTTCGCAGGAAGCAAGCACTCAATGACCTCTACCAAGTTTGTGTTTTTTGAGCCGATCGGAAATCCAAGATGGCCGCCACAGGCTCTGATTGTCTGACACATTTTCGACTTCTCCTCTGAAACCGCTGCACAGAATTTCATGAAACTACACAGGAAGCAAGAACTCAATGCCCTCTACCAAGTTTGTGTTTTTCGAGCCGATCGGAAATCCAAGATGGCCGCCACAGGCTGTGATTGGCTGACACATTTTAGACTTCTCCTCTGATACCGCTGCACAGAATTTCATGAAACTTCACAGGAAGAAAGCACTTAATACCCTCTACCAAGCTTGTGTTTTTTGAGCCGATCGGAAATCCAAGATGGCCGCCACAGGCCCTGATTGGCTGACGCATTTTGGACTTCTCCTCTGAAACCGCTGCACAGAATTTAATGAAACTACACAGGAAGCAAGTTCTAATTGCCCTCTACCAAATTTGTGTTTTTCGAGCCGATCGGAAATCAAAGATGGCCGCCACAGGCTCTGATTGGCTGACACATTTTGGACTTCTTCTCTAAAACCGCTGCACAGAACATCTCAAAACTTCACAGGAAGCAAGAACTCAATGCCCTCTACCAAGTTTGTGTTTCTAACCTATCGAAAATCCAAGATTGCCGTCACAGGCTCTAATTGGCTGACACATTTTCGACTTCTCCTCTTAAACCGCTGCACAGAATTTCATGAAACTACACAGGAAGCCAGTAGTAATTGCCCTTTACCAAGTTTGTGTTTTTCGAGCCGATCGGAAATCCAAGATGGCCGCCACAGGCTCTGATTGGCTGACACATTTTCGACTTCTCCTCTGGAACCGCTGCACAGAATTTCATGAAACTTCATAGGAAGCAAGAACTCAATGCCCTCTACCAAATTTGTGTTTTTCGAGCCGATCGGAAATCGAAGATGGCCGCCACAGGCCCTGATTGGCTGACACATCTTCGACTTCTCTCCTGAAATCGCTGCATAGAATTGCACGAAACTTCACAGGAAGCAAGTACTCATTGCCCTCTAACAAGTTTAAGTTTTTTGGAGCCGATCGGAAATCAAAGATGGCCGCCACAGGCTCTGATTGGCTGACACATTTTGGACTTCTTCTCTAAAACCGCTGCACAGAACATCTCAAAACTTCACAGGAAGCAAGAACTCAATGCCCTCTACCAAGTTTGTGTTTCGAGCCGATCGGAAATCAAAGATGGCCGTCACAGGCTCTAATTGGCTGACACATTTTCGACTTCTCCTCTTAAACCGCTGCACAGAATTTCATGAAACTACACAGGAAGCCAGTAGTAATTGCCCTTTACCAAGTTTGTGTTTTTCGAGCCGATCGGAAATCCAAGATGGCCGCCACAGGCTCTGATTGGCTGACACATTTTCGACTTCACCTCTGAAACCGCTGCACAGAATTTCATGAAACTTCATAGGAAGCAAGAACTCAATGCCCTCTACCAAATTTGTGTTTTTCGAAATCCAAGATTGCCGCCACAGGCCCTGATTGGCTGACACATCTTCGACTTCTCTCCTGAAATAGCTGCATAGAATTGCACGAAACTTCACAGGAAGCAAGTACTCATTGCCCTCTAACAAGTTTAAGTTTTTTGGAGTCGATCGGAAATCCAAGATGACAGCTACAGGCTCTGATTTGGCTGACACATTTTTGACTTCTCCTCTGAAACCGCTTCACAGAATTTCTTGAAACTTCACAGGAAGCAAATACTCAATGCCCTCTAACAAGTTTGTGTTTTTCGAGCTGATGGGAGTTCCAAGATGTCCTCCATAGGCTCTGATTGGCTGACACATTTTCGACTTCAACTCTGAAACTACTACACAGAATGTCACCAAACTTTACAGGAAGTAAGTACACATTGTCCTTCTCAAAGCTTCACTAAAAGTGATTTTTTTTCAGTTCTTATACTGACTTTGATTGAAAACATACATATAGTCTCCTCAGGTGAGCGATGTGGCCCCCTTGGGCCTCTTGTTTTGTTCATGGAGTACAAGGTTATGTAAGCTTATTTTAGATATGGAACTTGTCACAGTGGAGACACCTTGGAACTGAAAAATCACAATAAAACGATAGAATTTCACTGTATACCATTGATTGTATTCTTAAAGGTGCAATTTCACGGCAATCTTATTCATTTAAATCCCAAAGTACTACCTCTCTATGAAGTATCAGTCTTAAGGATATGTTCTATACTGAATCTATAGCAGTATACCTTCTAGTGCTTACGCGATAGATTGATATTAAATTGACACATGTAAATCTCTCGCTTCGGCAATCGCAAAAAAACTTATTTCGTACAAAAAGCGTTCCTACACTGTGATATTAGTAATTCTTTGTGGAAAAACATCTTTATTGAACATTTGGTCATTAGAAAATAATTCTTCCCTTTTTAAACTCCAACTGCACTTGAAAGTGTTCCATTAACTAATTAATTGACATACATAAATTTAATCATTTGAAATCACAATTGAGAATCACTGACGAGGGTTAAATACCCGAAACGTGCATGTCTTGTCCATGCTGCAAATTTATCTGTTCTGAAATGATGCTAATGCATTTGAAGACATTTAAAATTTGAACCACTTGTTGAGTGTCACTACTGGTGGACCAGGAGTCCGCGGGGGCACATGTAGCCAAGTTCGAGCAACTTCGGTCGATCTTCTCTTCAATGCATTTGAAAATTTCTGTTATCAAAATTTTTTGAAATGTCTAAAACGTGGGTCCTGTAGCATCATATCCCACCCATCCTGCTATTTCTTTCGATACATTTTGGACATACTCATTTTCAGTCTTTTGTCATATTACATTGTGGGGGTCACTGACGAGGGTTAAGTACCTGAAACGTGCATGTCTGGCCCATGCTGCAAATTGTTCTGTTCTTAAGTGAATGCTAATGAATTTGAAGACGTTTAACATTTGAACAACTTGGTGAGTGTCACTGCTGGTGGACCAGGAGTCCTCGACGGCACATGTAGTTAAGTTCGATCACTTTGGTTGATCTTCTCTTCAACGCATTCGAAACTTTATGAATTTCTTGGAAAATTCTGGGTCCTGTAGCATCATATCCCACCCATCCTGCTATGTCTTTCGATACATTTTGGACATACTAATTTTCACAGTCTTTGGCCAAAATTCATTGTTTAAATTAAAGATCACTGACGAGGGTTAAGTACCTGAAACGTGCATATCTGGTTCATGCTGCATTTGTTCGTAAATGAGACCAATGAATGTTAAGACGTTCAACATTATATGGAGAAGCTAACCACTGTATCGCTGGACTTCGGCTAGCCAACAGGGGATGCTTACTCCTCCCGGGCACCTGGTCCCACCTCTGGCTTGCTAGGGGTCCGTCGATGCTAGTTTTGAGCTATATTGTCAGTGCTGTTGAGATTACCGTCAGGATCTTCTTTAACTCATTCGGATTACTAACGCCTATTATTCACAAGCCATTCACATACTTATTCAGAGATTTGGACAGCAACATAAAATTGTCAATGCCTATTTGCAGAACCTTATAAATCTGCCATCGTCTGCATCAGGACTTCAGGGACTGAAACAATATTATGAAAGTGCAGATAGCTACATACGAGGACTGGGGGCTATGGGAAGGCCTACGGAAACCAGTACCAATCATTCTCGGGAAACTTCCGGGTATCATCATGCAAGATCACGGATTCTGACAACTGGGAGATACAATCTTTTCGCCTAGCCTTACAGCGTGACATTAACATACAGGAAGTCGAACTGGAAGTAAGCGCAAACGACCATCAACATGACTTCATGCCTTTTGATATGCGAAATTCAGAACGGTTCGCATGAAATAATACCAAGGATCTAAAAATGGGCATGCCTCGAATTAAGGAACACCGAGGATCGGAAGCGCATCGTTAAAGAGAAAGATCATAAGATTAGCAAAAATTCATAGAAGGAAACATCCTATTCGATGAGGGTGCTCAAAGGAGTTTTATGATGGAAGATTTGGCGGGAGAATTGAATATTAAGTCAAATAAAACGGAGAAAATAAATACTTCTGGGATCGGAGAGTCTTGAACTGCGGTTCGCAATTTACGGATATACTTACAGGGAAAGATGCAAGAGAATATTCCGACTGAAGTTTTAATCGTACCGAAGATCGAAAATACCGTACTTAAGCTAGCATATCAATCAACACATGACAGGGATTTCGAAATATCCCTCTTAATTGGAGCTGACTTCAATTGGGGTTTTATAGAGGACAAAGTTATACAAGGAAACGTGCCAGGAGCGGTGAAATCTTAAGTTTGATATATGTTGTAGAACCACAAGTCCTGTCGTTAAACGAATTGTAAAATGACGACGGAGACGAATGGGGTGCACTCTTGTTTGCCCGGGACAATGTACAGTCTCATGGCGTCATTGTCACCGTTGTGTACCGAGTACAGATTTGTTTTGAGATACATAGCGCATGGACGCAATACTGAACATTTACGAAGTAATCTATTTCCGATAGCGACAGGACCATGTGCTCACAAGGAGTGAGCGCGTCCTCTGACTGACTGCATTCAACCTACCGTCAATGCCAAATAGAAAAGTGTCAAATCAAGTTATGTCCAAATCGGTAAAAGTCGTCGTACTCAAGAATGTCCTTAATCTTCCCTGATAGGCAAATGTCAAAATGTTTAATAATATTTTTTATAGCTACCGTAGAACTTCCTCAATGACACTTTAAGCCGTTCCCCTAAATGTCCTTGAGCAAGCAGCTACTGATTAGCCTCTTTGCCCTGCGACTGAATAAACTATTTTTTGTATAATCAAGTAAAGAATATGTTAAAAACTGCTGATAAAATTTTCATTTCTTTATTATAACCCTAAGTCCCCTTAAAATGCAATAAGCGGTAACTGGTCCTGGGCGGCCACTGGTCCTCGACTTGTAAGGTCTTTCGTAAGTTAACTGACCAAAATAAGACATTATTGGATCAAATATTCAAGATTGCCAATATTCAAAAAATATACTGTTAGTCATCAGTTTTTTTTTCAGTTCTGAGATATGTGGCCCTTCGTAATGTCAAACTTCCTGTTACAGCGTTAAGCAATAAAATGAGTGTTTTATAATGTAACAACTAGCTGGTTTTACGCTTTTTGTTTCATAAAGAAGGAGTACAATGAATTTCAAGTCCCTTTTTTAATGACAGGCATATTGATTATCAGTTTCATGCCGTTTGTCATTATCATAGCATTTCTATTCATGAAATTGAATTTTCACATCGTTAAATTTTACAGTGTATCTTTAAACATACATATACTTTCAAAGTAGAGAATATTTTGGGGACAGAGTTAGAGAGCTGATGATAATTCCTGACCTAGCTCATTGTAGAAGGAGTAGGCTCAACAGTATAGCTACTAGCTGATGAGAGTTCCTTACCTAGCTCATAAAAGGTATTGAATGTAGAAGATTGTGAATGAAAACGCATAAAGTAACTGTTACTATTTCTGCAGTGCGGAATAAGATTTTAAACAATTAAGAGTACATTTCTGAAGGTTAAAGAAAGTAGAGGTGTTTACTGTGCTTTTAATTTTAAACTTAACATCATAATCAAAATAAATACAGGTAAAACGCATTTAACTACATCATTTGCTCATGAATTTACAGAGACATAGACGGAAACAAGACAGCTTTCACACTAACGATAATTTTGAAATTACGATTTTTTTTTCATTTGTTAAATAAGAGAGAAATCTGCAGATCTTTGACATGTTGGTTGGATGTAAGTCAAAAATAATATTGAATATAAAGCCCAGCATTTACAAAGTTTAGGATACTTAGGATACACATGTTTTGCCTTCTGTCTTAATGTAAAATCACACTTCACAATTTTCTAAATTCAACCAACCAATCTAATACTAGTACATCTTTCCAAAATATATTTATACAACGTTGTCTTTTGATAAAAAAAATCATTGAAATAACAGTATGTGCATAAATGCACATGTAGCTGCATGAGTCTGTATTCTTTAAACAAAATACATGTAGTTTTTACTGGGTCATATATTATATATTTGAATGGTTGTACATGTAACACAAACATAGAAGGGTAAAACAGGTAAGGTGTAATGTTTTTAAGTAAATTATATTTTCGAAACTTATACTTTTCGACAATTCATAGAAAGCGGTGCCTGTCGACATTAGTAGACAAAATGTGAGATTAAAATCTAAATTATTTTTATTTCAAAAGCCTTTTTATAAGATAAAATCAAAATCCGGAATACCTTTTTCTTCAGGCATGGTCTCATCTCGATGTATATAAGGAAAAGGTTTCCACTCAGGCAACATTGTATTGATAACCGATAAGCATACATATTAGACGACAAAAGGGGAGGGACTATGTGTGAAACTACAATGTCAAAAACAAAACGGATTCAACTAAAACCATCTCGTCAAAACAACCAACAAACAAGGCAAAGTACCATTGAAGCACGAAGGGCATGGAGAAAACCAAAAAACATCCCTTGTACAAGCTGGAGCCATGATATATTCCAGATTACTCCACCGAATACCATATTTGAAATAAAAATATTCAAATGTACTAATATTCATACTATAATTATATTGAATGGGAAATAGGAAATTCAAAATATTCATCTGAGACCGTTAAATGTTTAAATTCAATGGCATCATTCAAAACCTGATAAATCAGAGGCATAATTCTTTCGGATTAGATACAAAATTTAATCTTGATATCATATCAAAATGTTATTTTAGCATGGCTCGCCAAAATTGAAAATAGAAAATGATTATATAGGTGAACAGAGGAGACTATATATCTACTCATACAATAACACTAGGTTGCACCCACAGCAAAATAATCTGTGTAAAACAAAGGAGGGGATCTCCAACAACATTAGGTTGCAGCACCCACAGCAAAACCACAAAACACCCAATGCAAAAACACAAAACAGACAAGCACAGAAAGAGACACAGAAGGGACAAGGAACGTCAACGCACAACACAGAAACATCAAACACAAAGGACTACAGATAAACCAACGAGACCAATGGGCAACCGGTGCCGACTTAGGACGGCCATCTGCCACGCAAAAAGCAGAATGTGTGGTTATCCTGGATTACGTGCGCACAACCCTTCCACTTTTCTACCCAGAGTAGACGAGCACAGTAAGAGGCCAAATTAAGGGACAAGGAACACGAATTATATCATGAAAACATTAAACACAAAAGACTACACATAAATCAACGAGACCAATGGGCAACGGGTGCCGACTTAGGACGGCCATCTGCTATCTGTATATACTACACATAAACCAACTAGCGAAAATCAGAAACCATACGACAACCACACCAAGAATTAGAGAAAATGATTACAATCCCAAAAAAGACTCAAAAACACAGCAGGAAATATCACTGAAACGCGAAAGACGACATAGAAAGGTTTTACACTGATATATACTGGATTGCCTTCTACTTTATGAATTGTTTGATAATCCGGATTATGTGCGCACAGCCAAATAATATTCTGATAACCCTGATCGAGTAGTTTGCCTGTAAGCCGCTTGGCTCTAATAATGAAATCGTCATATTTGGAATATGCCCTGGCGTACCGAAGTAGCTGAGTTACAGAAACGCCATAAGCAGATGAAGATTGAATGTTGTTACTCATGAGAATCTTATATTCGAAACACGTGTCTGGTGCATTAACATTGGTTTGAAATTTTCTTCAAGAAGGTATAGAGTAGGAACCCTTCCGTATTATCATGAAAGGGAAGTTAAAACTTGCACTCTGACAGACTGTGACGACGGGACTCCATAACGAGCCTTATCCAAACTTTTTTAAAGAAGACAGGGCCGACCACCTTTCATCTGAATGTCACTCGGACTCCTCGGGTGGTAACATTCATGAACTCGCTACTGCCGGCAGATCTTGGATTGTATTACGTACGCCCTCTTTCTATATCCATTTACATATTCATCTGTGTTGCTTGGACCCCTGTCTTTTTCGGTCTTCTTTGTGTGTGGAGGTTGTTTTACACCACAATTGTACGTTCTTCAAAACCCCTGTGTAATAGGAAAAGTGAAAGGGTTTTGCGCACGTAATCCAGGATAACGAGGACGTTTGCGTGGCAGATTGCCGTCCTTAGTCGGCAACGGTTGCCCATTGGTCTCGTTGGTTAATGTGTAGTCCTTTGTGTTTGATGTTTCTGTTTTGTGTGTTGGTGTTTCTTGTCCCTTTGCGTCTTTTTCTGTGCTTGTCTGCTCTGTAAATTTGCATTGGGTGCTTTAGGGTTTTGATGGGGTGCTGTAATACCTTGTGTTGTTGGAGATCCCCTCCTTTGTTAGTTATGTGGAAGTTGAAAGTTGAAATCATCAAGCTTGTAATACAGTGTGGTGTTGAAATGGCCACTTGCGTAGAAATATAAAAGTACGATCTGACAAATAGAAATTAAGCGTGTTTTATGTCTTTCCGGACTTTGTAAGAAATGCTCATTTTTGTGCTACTTCTTTGAATAACGCAAATAAGATATGTTTTACATGTATGCATACATTTACTGCATTTTTTTTGTGAAAATTTGATTCTACGAATAAGCATAAAAGGCAGAGGGAGGAGCATTTCCGGAATTGCTTCAAATATATTTTTAACTTACATGATGTACTCAAAGTTATCTACCATGCAGTGTTTGGGATCAACATATCTTGAGGAATTGTGCTTCATGAATCTGAAAACTAATTTGATCTAGACAATTTTTGTAGATGGGTTGATCTAGACAACTTTTGTTGATGGGTTATAAGGATTCTTATGCTGGTGGGTCAGAGTACTGTTAGATTAATTGCTTTAATGATATGGATAGAAAGGTGGGCGTCGTAACTTTCTGCCTCCTTGCACTTTTTACACAAGGAAATACCCATGTTACTTGGCATTATCTTTTTTGCCTAATAGTCTGACTTATTTTTTTGTGTACACATATCTTTGTCAAGCATAACGTCGATGTTTACTGATCTGCTTAATAACCACATTTTGAAATAACGGCATAACAATAATAACTGTTCACATATCATCACGTAATATGAAATATGTGACGTTGTATAACATACATATAATGGTTTTCACAATTATGCCATATTCCTCCAGGTCTTTGGCTCCTGAACTGCAATTGGTACTCTTCCTCTAGGTCTTTGGCTCCTGAACTGCAATTGGTACTCTTCCTCTAGTATACTTTCATCGTAAGGATCTTCCATTGGAATATATTTATCTATTGTCCGAAGAAATGAGAGAAGAAAGTTTGTCACGTATACCTGTTGAACCTTTTAAAGTATTATTGCGGATATATTTCAGCTCCTACATAACTAACTTCCCCTTCTTGAGTAACAACATCTTCTCCTGCTTATGGCGTTTTTTTCCAGCTCATACGCTACGCTAGGGCATGTTCTAAATATAAAGATTTCATCGTTAGAGCCAGACGACTTGCAAGTAAGCTACTCGTTCAGGGTTATATTGCACAACGGCTGAAATCATCTTTGAGGAACTTTTTCGGTCGCTATGGGGATATAGTAAAAGCATATGAGATCCCCATTTCCAGAACGATCAGTGACATTCTGGATTGAGATTGAATGGCTGCCATCATCACCAAACAATATTTTCCTGATATGTACACCGGAGTGTACATCGAGACAATCACCGATTTGACATGTTTCCATGGAGCTGTTGCGACGGGTGTTGCATGCTATCAGGAGACGCTGACTCTCCCCGGGCACCTGGTCTCAATTCGGAATTTTATTCATTCTGATGTTCGCAACCGTTCTTAAGGAAAATCTTATGATTGTGCCTTGCCTTCTCGACTTTGAGACTGAATAACTGATTGGAACTTCCTTTATGTTTATTTTTCAGTTTTTTATCAAATTAAATTCGTTATTGATATCTTAATCAGTACCCTACTTCTAATTTCAGGCAATATGGCTCGAGTTAATTTTCTTAGTGTATTGACTGTAGTTATTGGAGTAACTTTGTGGTTTATTTTTAGACGAACAGGCTCGAAAATACAGGAAAACATAACTCTCAATTCAACGTATGACTATGTTATAGGTAAAATGTTTGTGTTTCATTGTTCGTAATGAAGCCCAAAATGGGAATCTACGATATGCAAATTACTTCTTATAGAAGGCATTTTGGTAAATTTTGCGAAGGGTCAAATTGAGGCACAAAAAATTAAAATGTTGCCAACACCTTTGGAGGGTCGATCATATTGAGTTTACCTTTACCCTCGCAACATAATCCCTCGTTAACATTGAGAAATGATAACGTCACTGTGTGTGTTATGGTTTGTACGTTGCACATTTGTATACAACGTAGAGATGCATATTTAATTTCATCTCGACCAGATTTCATACACTTATTGCTGATGACAAGTGAAATACTCATTTTCGAGGTAATAGGCCAAAATTTGAGGATGTTCTAAATCCTTGTTTACAGCCTAGAGGACACATTTTTAATTTGATCTTGACTAAATTTCATACATTAATTACCTCTACTTATGACAAGAGACGAACCGTGGTGATTTTCAAAGTCATAATTCAAGGTCATTAATCAAAAATCTGTGTATACAGCGTAGATGCCAAATTTCTTATTGAACATTAACAACACTTCAAAAAGTAATTCCTTATGGCAAGAAAAACAAACCTATTGATTTTGGAAATCATAGGTTAAAGGTAGATGTTGCAAACTGGAAATGTTTAAAATCCCTATATACAGCCAAGAGTGCAACTTTAATTGAATCTTAACAGTAAGTGTTTTGAATATATTTCCCTGACATTGTCGCCATAGCACTTTCTTCATAGACATAACGTCAGACAGTGCATGAACTTTACATATTGTTTTCATCTTCGTGCTTGAACATCGACGGTGGGTGCGGCTAGCCAACAGGGGATGCTTACTCCTCCCGGGCACCTGGTCCCACCTCTAGCTTGCTAGGGGTCCGTCGATGCTTAATTTTGTGCTTTATTGTGAGTGCTGTAGCGATTAGCGTCAGGATCTTCTTTAACTCATTTGTGTCACACTTATGTCCTTCGCCGTGTGGAGCTCGTAAAAAAGGTTCCCGCGAGGGGTTTGACAGTAAGCGTTCTGAATATATTTCCCTGACATTGTCGTCATCACACTTTCTTCATAGACATAACGTCAGACAGTGCATGAACTTTATATATTGTTTTCATCTTCGTGCTTTAACATCGACGGCGGTTGCGGCTAGCCAACAGGGGATGCTTACTCCTCCCGGGCACCTGGTCCCACCTCACGCTTGCTAGGGGTCAGTCGATGCTTAATTTTGTACTCTATTGTGAGTGCTGTTGAGATTATAGTCAGGATCTTCTTTAACTCATTTGTGTCACACTTATGCCCTTTGCCGTGTAGAGCTCGTAAAAAAGTTCCCCGCGAGGGGTTTGACAGTAAGTGTTTTGAATATATTTCCCTGACATTGTCGCCATAGCACTTTCTTTATAGACATAACGTCAGACAGTGCATGAACTTTATATATTGTTTTCATCTTCGTGCTTTAACATCGACGGCGGTTGCGGCTAGCCAACTGGGGATGCTTACTCCTCCCGGGCACCTGGTCCCACCTCACGCTTGCTAGGGGTCAGTCGATGCTTAATTTTGTAATCTATTGTGAGTGCTGTTGAGATTATAGTCAGGATCTTCTTTAACTCATTTGTGTCACACTTATGCCCTTTGCCATGTAGAGCTCGTAAAAAAGTTCCCCGCGAGGGGTTTGACAGTAAGTGTTTTGAATATATTTCCCTGACATTGTCGCCATAGCACTTTCTTTATAGACATAACGTCAGACAGTGCATGGACTTATTATATTGTTTTCATCTTCGTGCTTTAACATCGACGGCGGGTGCGGCTAGCCAACAGGGGATGCTTACTCCTCCCGGGCACCTAGTCCCACCTCTAGCTTGCTAGGGGTCCGTCGACGCTTAATTTTGTGCTCTATTGTGAGTGCTGTTGAGATTTTCGTCAGGATCTTCTTTAACTCATTTGAACATACGGAAAAACTAGCGGTACTTTCTTATCGATTGATATAGTTTTACCAGGTAATTTAAAAGGAATTGTGAGAACATGTACGTGGAATTGAGGAACTTTTCGTTTACTTCTTAATGATAATAACAATAAAATATTAGAAATAAAATACAAATTGTATTTATTTGTACAATCGTTCATGTATCTTTATTCATTTAAAATGGTGTAATTTGGCCGACATAAAGTATAAAATAGCAAATAAGATAATATGACAAATTTGTCAAAGAATACAAAAGCATATACACACAATCATGAGAAATAGACTAGACTATATGAATAACAATTGTCTTTTGTAAAGAATATGAGCCGATCATCCTTACAACTATGTATGGTTCCCGCTGCAACACATCACGATGTTTTTAGGAATAGCTTCTAATAGACACAATCTACAAATAGCCGTTAATTCTTTTGTTACTAAGGTAATGGAAACATTATCATATAAGCCTATGGGATATAAAAGGTAATTCTTTACCAATATAACATAACAAAGTACAACGATACACAGACACAATTGAAACAAAAGAAGGGAGCAGATCTCCAACCAGACCCTGTTGCAGCATCAACAGCAAAACACCCAATGCGAAAACACAAAGACGAGCATACTAAGAGAGGAAAAAGAGACATACGACATATGAACATCAAACACAGAAGACTACACATAAATAACGCAAAACGAAAATATGCATATGGAAATCCCAGGGGAAAAGTTACAAGTTCTTTTTTCAAGAATTTGTAAACCTTTTTATTGTGATTTTTGGAGTCTGATTTCGGATTTTGTGTTTGACTGTCATACACTGATTACCTTCTGAAGTTTTTGTTTTTCATTCTTGATCACTTCTGCCTCTGCTTCTAGAAATCTTTAACTTGAATTTCTAAAGGCAAAACTATACTTAGCTGAAAAAGTTGGTACAGATCATCTTTGGGAATAACGACTTTTACACTTGAATATGTACAGCTCAGATATTTTATTTCTGTTGTACTGAGACACAAATGGAATTCTACAGTCATATCTATTGTTATAAGGAAAGAGATATACAACTTCTCTGTCACTCTCTTAGCGATTTGTTATTGCATTATTTATTGAAAAACAACAAGACAATTGCATTTATTAAGTGGGTTATGTGAATGTTAGCACAAATAAAACAATATTTTCAGAGATTTGAATCCACTTTCTTTCTGTTTTTATTTCAATCGTATCTTTTAGGTACTAATTAAAAACAAATCGGCAGTTGGTGTAGAGCTTATACGTGGAGCTAGGAAACATCGCGTCTATGCAGGAAGGGAGGTAATTATATCAGGCGGAAGCATCAATACACCCCAGCTTCTGATGTTATCTGGTATTGGACCAAAGAAACATCTTGAATATCTTAAGGTAATGCAAGGGATGAAATGCGAATTGTACAGATTGATGGGGTATCTAATTTTAGAAAAACAATGTGTATGTTGATCGAAATGTGATTATTGAAGATACTTTCTACATCATTCTCAAAAGATGTTACCCTTTTTTAATTTAGATTCAGTTGTGCAGGACGTCATTTGCAAATGTTCTATCAAAGATCTGATATAATCCTTTCTTTCAAAATGCAATGTAATTCTTGAATCAACTTTGAAATCCATTAGGCTTTTTTCTCCAGATTCCAGTGTTAGCAGACCTACCTGTTGGTCAGAATTTGCAGGACCACATTTTTATACTACTTTATTTTTATCCAAATGTTTCAATGACGATAACGCCGGAAAAGGTCAACTCCTTTTGGAATCATTTAGTGTATAAAGCAACTTGTAATACCTATAATTTGACTTCATTGAATGGATAACTATAATCAATCCTTTCTGAATGCTTATATGCTAATCTCTTAAGATTAATATTTAAAATATGTAAATGAATTGCTTCGTTCAAATGAGCTCAGGTCATTTCTTGTTTTTATTTTGTCTTGCGTCCTGACGAAATTAAAAAACCTATCAGCTTGTCAGGGAGGGAAAAAACAAGCATCCAAAACAAAGCTTCATTTCATATATTAATCCATTTAAGGCACAACCAAATCTTTATCAATGACAAATATGGATAATGACCATATCCCTGTATACAGCACAAAATCGATCATTCAGAAAATCAGAAACCGAAGGCATACAAAATCAGGATAAAACTGGAACTAAAGCAAACAAACAAAAACCTCCACCATATGAAAAGACGCGAACTCCCGATAAGGGAAAGTTATCTATAGACCAAATACTTACATTAACTTGTAATGTATTGAAAAGCAAGCAATATGAATGTAAAACACTTAATGGCATTCAATGAAGAAAAACATTTCTAAGCTTTCTAAAAAGAATTAGGAATTTTCCTCACATGGCATTATTGCTTTGACCAGTCTGCCTACATAGTAAAGATAGACGTGAACATAAGGTGTAAGAATAGGTATGATGTAGTATATCTTGACAATATATGTAATCCCTTGTTCTGGATATCCACACGGATTTTTATCTGATACCCTCCCCAGGGGGGGGGATTTTAGTTACAGAATATTTCTGAAATAGTCTTGTACCAGGAGTGTTATGCTTTACCTATGTCATAGAAACATACATACATGTATATATTTCAGTATGATAAAGAATTCTCAATGAATATGATTTTTTTCTCTAACTTTATTTATGTAAGAAACCATGAATCATGACAAACAAATATAATTATAAGTAATGTAAGAATTAGAGTAATACATTTCAGACAAGGGGGAGTAAGGTATTACGTACACTTGTCTCGAGAAGATAAAATTGAGTGAACTTGGCTACATTTGCCTTAAGGGACTCCTGGTCCACCAGCAGTGACACTCGCCAAGTGGTACAAATATTTAATGTCAACAAATTCATCAGCATAATACAAAAGCAGATACATTTACAGCATGGACCAGATATGCACGTTTACTACTATTGTGGGTGCATACATTTAGTCCTAAAGATGAAACAAAATAGGGGATCTCCAACAACACGAAGTTGCAGCATCCACAGCAAAACCCAAAAACTCCGAATGCAAAACCACAGAGCATACATGCAAAGAATTAGACGCAAAAGGAACAATGAATACCAACGCACACAACAGAAACATCAAACACAAAGGACTACACATTTATAAACCAAAGATACCAATGGGTAACCGGTGCCGACTTAGGACGGTCATCTGCCACGAAATTAAAAGATGTGGTTATCCGAAAATAAAAGGTGTGGTGCGCTCAACCCTCCCACTTTTCCGATTTCCCAGAGGTCTCAAAACGTAGGGGCCCCAGCAACACGGATGAATATATAAATGGATATAAAAGCGGGCGTACGTAAAACAATCCCTGTTCTGCCAGCTATAGCGAGTTCATGTATGTTATCACCCGAAGAGTCCGACTGACATTCAGAGAGGACAGGTGGTCGGGGCCATGTCTGTTCTAAAGAAGTTTAGACAGGGCCCGTCACGGAGTCCCATCGTCACTGTAAGTCAGAGTGCAAGTTTTAAGAATGCGCTGGTACGAAGCCTTATGTCCGTCTGGTGACATTAGGATCATTTTCACGGTATAAAAGGCATTTGAAGATTCTGACGCATTTTCGATGGTTATGTTGTCTATCTTTGATCTGTCGTATTTTGTTAGATATGTCACCATGAAATGCAGGTCGTGAAATACCCAAAGTAATATACTCTTGCTTGTATTGGTCCGAATTTCTAAATAATTTGACTATAATTTTTGTAAAATTTCCAGAGAGTCTTTACTCGTTTGTGAGAGCGAAAATCTTGACCTAAAATTTTCTTGGTAATTTTTAAATTTTTACGATCATAATAAAAATTCAAAAATCAGTACATGATGAGCTGTGAAATGTAGATACCATAGGACGGTAATCTAGGAACATCACCGTCAAGCCAGGGGAAATTTATTATGTTGAATCCAAAATAATCTTGTGTTATGTAACACACACACTTTTATGAATCTCTCCATCATTTATTTTGAAATTTAGGTCCAAAAATGGTGTTTCTGTATTTGTAACGTTTGCCTTGTGTAGAATCAATTCAAACAAGTACCCATAGGAATTCGCACAACCTCCTTGTAGAGTTTTCGCCAAATCTTACATAAATGTTGTCCAAAAGGAAGGACAAGGCAGTACACAGGTCATCCCATGTCCATGATTTATATGATTTGTATTTTGTGGCGGAAAAGAAACAATTTGATTCAGATGTACAAATATAAGTTTTCCCCTCTCGACCAAAACACCATTTAATGAATTGGGATAATCGATCATTCATTTTGTAGTGAGAAAGCGTGTTGTACATATCAGAAAAGTCGTATGAAGAAATCGTATTTGCTTAAAAATATCTTTATTTCATTATGTCAATCACATCCCCTGAATTTTTAATAGACCAAAAGAAGTTTACACAAATCATGTTCATGACAGTTTCACAGTATTTGGCCACGTGTTCCTTTTTAGCCGTGAGTGTTGGCGTCAGATTTCAAGACAAAAGTGTAGTTGAGCAGTTGCTAGAATTAGCAATGTATCGAAATTTGTAAAAATACTTTTGAAGTTTTGGTACTATGCAGTATATTGTTGGGAGACCCAATTTAGAAATAGTGATGTTCAATGTAGAAATTTCACTGTTATGTTTGCCTAAAATATTGGGGATAAGTTCATTGCTTTCGATATAAGTACTAGTAGAGGAAAGTTCCGAAAATAAAGTTGATATGTAGTAGCATTTTCAAATGATAATGGTATTGTTTGCTGCTTTGTCTACAGGCGCGAAGACATATTTTTCATGTAAATTACGTAACTTGGATTTGAAATATCTTTCAGATTAAGAATTTTGATTTTCAAAAAGATGAGGATTTTTTGTGATAGTTATCTATTCGAATATCAGTAATATCCCAGATAAGGTTTTTCCAGTCATTCAGAGCATGTGATTCGACTCCTTCAGATTTACACCATCGTTTGGTATAGTTATCTAAGGCTTCCTTTAGCACTTCGCGACATTTAATAAAATCTATCTCGGATGGGATTCTATACTTAGACCACGGAGCTGCCTGTCTTGAATAATTGAAAAGTCACCTGTAATAATATGAACAGCTGGTTTATATAGATTTTCAGACGTTGCACATTCTCAAGAAGCAGGACATGTATCAAATATTGATTATCTTTCGGTTTCTGTTCGCCTAAGGTAGAGCATCCCTCAGGTCAGAATTCTGGAAATTTGATGCCTGGATACCCTATTTTTTCTCTATAGAATATTGTTCAGATTATCAAACTAATATGGTTTTGGGAAAAGAAACTTTTATAGTTACTTTTCATCACGCCTAAAAAGGGATTTTTCTTACTTTTCCCATAGGGTCCAATGTTAAAGTTCAAACGGCTATACTCTCGGTATAATCATGAAACCAAGAGTTATATTTTGTTTGTATATCAGGTCTAACACAAGCTTTGAATATATGGAAATGAAATATTGTAACTGCTGTTATTTAGGAATTATGAGCATCTGAGACCTGAGGGATGCTCTACCTTAAAAACGTTTAATTTGTCTTTTTTTTTTCTAATGATTGTAAGCCTTTCATTGTCAATTTTGGTATCTGATTTCGGCTTTTGTGTTTGACCTTCATTCGATTATGTCGATTATTTCATGATATAGTCAACATTTCATAGATATTATAATGCTCATAGAAAATAAAAAAAGAGGTGAGATTTATCTTATTGTCTTTTACAAGACATTTTCGAAGATGGATATACAGATGTTTGAACTGAATAAAGTTCTAATATTTGGACATACCCTTATTGAATAACATTATGTGCATACCTGTAACTGCACGAGTCTGTTTACCTACTTCACATCAAGGTCAGATAGATTTATACCTGGCAATACGTTTGCATTATGATAAAACACGAATGTAGAAGGTTTGAATAGGTAAGATGTTATTTGTTTTAAGTAACTATAAACTAGTTTTTTTTCGAAATTTTCACACTTTTACAATTAAAGCAGTGTCGCTCGACCAACTTGCTCGACTGAATGTGAAATGATAATTCAGTATATACTTATTTCAAACTACTTAAAATTTTTCACAAACACGAAGGACATAAGAAAACCGAAACGAAACTTTTACAGACTAGAAACGAAACTTATTTTAGATAACACCACCGTAACACAATCTGTCGGGTTATATTTCGAACATCAAAACAGGGACAATTGAATTTCAGTTTTTATTCTGAGAGCATGTATCAATCCAAAGCCTCATTCGGTAGATAAGATACAAATTTGCATTGAGATATAAATAAAAAAATGTATTTATTATCATTAAACAGGATGAGGAAAATCCAAAAGTCAGTATAGTGAACACTGAGAACTTGTGACTTTAGTGTTGGGAATCGAATGGAAAAATTAAAGTCGATTAATCGGATAAGCATTCCGATGATATCGATTATAATAGGATTCCCATACTATACTTCAAAACTGTTACACTGTAACATATTTAATAAATTGTCCATAAGTTACTTTGCATTTAATGCAAATTTTATTGAAACTATACAGCAAATTGTGCCTCACATGAAATTCATATGAAATGAGCATCATGTAAATTTCACATGAAAGTTCATGTAAAATTCATATAAATTTCACATAAGTTTTGTGTGAAAAATATTTCACATGAATATCACATAAATTTCCTTTACATGAATTTCACATGAATTTTTCTAGGTGACCTTCACAGGAAACTGAATTCACATAACATCTATGTAAAAATCTTCACATTAATTTCATGTGAAAATTTGATGTAAATTTCATTTCGTGCTCGTTTTACATAAATTTCATGTGAACTTTCATGTAAAATTCATGTAAATTTCACATGAAATTCATATGAGGCACAATTGGCAATATATTTCATTTGAGTATGGATGCTGACTTGTTTCGCTGTCAAAAATAATGTTTTTCTGAAGCAATTCCATTTTTTTTCAAATAATTTTAAAAATTTCATGATGATAATCGATAAGAAGAATTAGAAGGATTTGATGACGACGTCATCGATAATCTGGAAAGAGTTAAAGAAGATCCTGACGACAATCTCAACAGCACTCAAATTGAGCATCGACGGACCCCTAGCAAGCCAGAGGTGGGACCAGGTGCCCGGGAGGAGTAAGCATCCCCTGTTGGCTAGCCGCACCCGCCGTCGATGTTCACGCAGGACCCCTAGCAAGCCAGAGGTGGGACCAGCAAAACACTATTAGTATACTCGTAAACATGGCCACAAACAGTGGATAATCGACAACCACACCGACAAACAACTTCCGCAAAATAAACTTAGAAATAAGCAAATACATATAGCTGAAACACAAAAGGAGGAACATCAATATCCACACATGACTGACATTTGACGGTACTTACCTAATGTGATGCTGATGGTTTAGTTTTCCAGATAAGAATGCGGAAAGGAAGTATCAATGAATCTTGACATTCTCTTTTTATTCTCTTTATTGTCAGTCTACTTAATTCATTGAATAATTTTCAAGTAATTTTCATTCGTTGACAAAAAAAAAAATGCGTACAAATGTCTTTGAAAAGGATAACATCGATGCTTCCTGATTTCCATAATTACGAAAGTTTAAAACAATGATGTAATAATACCAACTGTAAATATATCATCGCTTTCCAAGAGATATATGACGTTATATAAAATCAAAAGTATCCTCTTTTGGTTCCTATAATGAGGGAAGGAAGAATTCCTCTCATACGAAGATAAGATCAAAATTATTGCGGCAACAATTCCTGTTAATCTTTTAATGAAATAAACATGATCATTAAAATATGTATCTAATTTCTAATTTCAGACAGTATGACTCAAGCCAATTTCATCAGCGTTTTGACTGTAGTACTAGGGGTCACTGTACTGTTATATTTTCAACGAACAGTCCCGAAAATACAGGAAAACATCGCTCTCAATGCAACATATGACTATATTATAGGTAAAGACTTAGTCACAACTAGCCGTGAGTGTTTAACGAGCGTACGTGTGCTATGAATTTCGGCCATCATTGCAGACGTAGCTGATTGTGTGCCTCGCAAATGATTCAGAAAAAGTGCAAGTCTCACGACCTCTGCCCGATATTTGTTTAATAAATGTTCCACCTGCAATGTACGACGCACGTACAAATCGTAGTTTCGTCTTGCTTATGCCGTGCAACCAACGTCAATTACCCGTACGATTAGCAAGAGTAACGTACGTCACAAGGACATTCTACTGACGACGTGCGTCTGAAAAAAGAGAGCTGGTACATTCATTTCATCTTATTATTTGTTTAATCAATCTTCCACTGGCAATGTTCGACGCAGGTACGAATCGACTTTCTTATGCCATGCATCCGTACGAATAGCAAGAGGAACGTTAATATCATTTTGTGAACATGTTATTAGACAAAGTGTACGAACGTACAAATTGTGACTGTTTTGACTGAAATATGCTTATAAACACACTAGCTAACATCCTTTGAAAGTTTTTAGAATTCAATAAAAGTCCCAAACGACTGGTAAAATATCAAATTTTGATCGATGGAAAAAAGGAGATTTCATGTAGAATGCATGATTAATTATTCCTAGGTAGTCGGAGTTTCTGGAACATATTTGTATAATTTTAAGTTTGTCTATTTGTCTGCCTGTCAATAAAATGTTTTTCTTGGCCATAATAGATGAATAATTATTGTAACTGAAAGGCCTTTCATGTTCTACAATCCTACAATCATGTCTATTTCTTGTGGAAAGAAATTTCTAATAATACAAAAATGACCTCGTGACCTTGACATTTTCTTTTTGGTGTTCTTTTAAAGATATCTAATATGTGGATGGCGCAAAAACTCAAAGAATTCTATGGAAATAGAATAGTTATAACATAGATGCCGGGGAAGACAAAAGTTGTAACATTTTGTAACACTGCATCAACCATATTGCACAGGTTCTTTTCTAAAGGTATAAATAACCAGAGTGAAGAGGATGAGAAAATAAAAAAAATCAAAACAGCTTATGATCATTAGCGATATATGTGCATTTGATATTGACCGAAACGTGTATCCTTCATCTACGGACATTTCACACCAATAGCGTATTTTGGAGTTTGTTCCCAATAGCCTTCAATGCTTTCTAAATAAAGTCATGAGCGATCAGAAGTCAGTAGTTAAAGTAGCCTCTTGATGACCAGTCATTATGCAAAGCACTCAGGCCAGATCGCTGAATAGACAGGTAAATTAACGTTACATCTGGAATCTATGAAGGATATGCTTCCTTATTTTGCCGCCGCATGCCATAATCTCCACGCCAAGTCTGTATATATTTCTCTGCCCCAAATGCAGAGCATACATCAAACGCATCCAGATGTTAACAGACTATTTGGCAACGACCATCATGTTATCCGACGAAATGAACGATTTTCGGGTGATATTTATACAGATTTAGCAATTAAAAAAGTGTTAATGCTCAGGATTGAATCGACAGGAGGTCTGAAACGTGCCCTTGGCTTCTTTTAACGCCAATATGCTCAGAGATAAATGATGCTATGCAGATTTTCACTTCAGCACAATATTAGGCGAATGACCAGCATGCAGAATCATCATAATCTAGGAAACAAGGAGATTTTCATGACATTAATGCAATCGAAGAATTCCTCAAGGACAAAAATCCCTTTGACACTGACGGTCTCACCCTAAGAAACATCAAAACAGGTGGTGTAGCAGAAAAGCATGTCAATGCAGAAAGTGCAAAATGTAATAGTAAAAAAATAACCGAGAACATGGAAAACAAATGCGTAATAGATTATACATTTAAACGAAGAGACAAGGTACTACCTTTCAATACAAATAGGGTTGTCAGAGAAGAAGTAAAGGATCTCGGACAGATTTCTGTACAAATAGATCCTCAACTGATGTTTCATTGTTAAGTTGTGGCAGGAGATGATCATTTTACCGACAGCTCCAAACTTTTCAAGTATGAACTGGCAAGCTTACCGTCCTTAATAATTGACAATAATGGCTCCCAGAGGGGCTGCGAAATCTTCTTTAGCAGATAGGATTTGGAACAAAGATATATGTATCTTAGAATATGAACATTGTCATGATGTGCAGTTTGTTTTAGATGGAGGTTCACTCTTGCGTAGGATATCATGGGTTGCTGGGACAACATTTTTCAGATTGTGAGAAATATACATCGATCATGTGAAACACACTTAAACGGAAGTATAAGTCGTGTTTGATAGTTACCCAGGTCGCCCTACAACAAAAGGCGTCACACATTTCCGAAGGTCAAAGGGGCAACGAACAATTAATGTTCTTTTTACAGCAAGTATGCCGTGTACGACAAATAAAGGCTTGTTTCTGTCAATCAATTATAACAAACAAACATTTAACGATCTGCTTGCTACAAAAATGAGAAATGAAGATATCGAGGTCTTTCAAGCTGAATATGATGCATATCGTCTTTATTGCAAAAACAGCAGTCACTGCAACAATGTACAAAACAACCGTTGTTATAGGCGAAGCCACCAATATTTCTGTGTTGTTATGCCATTATGTTAACGACAGTCACAAGAAGATCATATTTAGATCAGGGAAGTAAAAGCATGGTTAATTCTGCCGGATATGAGAAATTAATGAGATTAAGAAGGTCATGACGACAATCTCAAAAGCACTCACATTAGAGCACCAAATGAAGCATCGACGGTCCCCTAGCAAGCTAAAGGTGGGACCGGGTCCCGGGAGGAGTAAGCATCCCCTGTTTGGTTAGCCGCACCTGCCGACGATGTTAACGCATGAAAACAGCCAAAATATTGGGATGGGATGTTTTTAAACTGTTGTCACTTGTCCATGCCCTCTCAGGATGCGACACAACAACAAGGTTCTTTGGTGTAGGCAAAGCCGTTGCCTCGAACAAATGCATGAGCAGCGAATATTTTTGGAAGCTAGGGGAAGTTTCATATTACGAGGCAGTTATAAATGCAGACGAAGAGGCAATACCATGTCTGTATAATGGACTCCCTTTTGAGGGACTACAGGTACTTCGCTGGTGACATTTACATCAAAAACAGTTCAGAACAACCTGACACCGATATTTGTTACAAGTCTGCCACCAACTCCAAAAGCTTTCATAGCCTCAGGACGTATCTCCAATGCCAAGTATGGCTCGGGGATCATACACAACGTAACCCTGGGGATGATGCAACGAAAAAAAAATTAGTTTTAAGAAGATGACACCCCAGCCTGCTTCAGAAAGTCTTCTGAACATTATAAAGTACAATTGCAAAACTAATTGGGTTTCTAGACGTTGCATGTAGCGTAGATAAGGATTAGAATGTTCTGTTGTGTGCTGGGAATGTTGTGGGAATTTAAAGTGTTCTTATTCTATACTTTCTTGAAGAAAATTTCAAACCAATTTTCATGCACCAGAAACGTATTTAGGATGTTTTGGATATTAAATCATCATCAGGAATGCTTTCAGCAAAAAGTTATTTTCATACGCCACCAAAATTCATTTCACAAGCGCCCTCTGGTTTTATTTTCAGAATTTAGCATTGTGCCTTTACTTTACAGAGAGAGCGCGGCTCCGAATTTCCTGTAGTATATCCAAATAAAAATCTTCAAAATAGCATTGGAGGGATAGTAACGCTTCTAAAGAAGAGGAAACTGATATTGCATTACATTCGCAATCTGATAGTAGTGTGACAGAAATATATGTGGACATGTGATGTTTTGGGTACTGCTCTAAACGTTGTCAGTTATCAATCTGATTATCAGTTGCCAAAATGACTTTGTTTCTTAATAAGTTAATTCAAATTTTATTTCTTACAATATTTAGATGTTTGTCAGACAACTAGAATTAGACTTTAACTATGTAACTAAGCCCTTTCCAAACGCAGAAAAATATAACTGTGGCATGAAGAAAAACATGTACTAGCAATTTATTATTATTTACAAGTAAATATTAATGTTATCACATTATCATTGAAATAATACTGTCCGAAATGAAATGGAACAAGTGAAGTTTCTTTAAGTTTGACGTGATGAATTTCGCGACTGATCGATATTATTCCTCTTGAGCAATAAAGGACTATCTAGGCCTTTTGTTAGGTGAAAGCAGTTTACAATGTTGAAAACTTTTATTTGGTAATGTTGCAAGATGAGTATAACAAATAACTGTTTTAACTATTTGTGATACTCCTGGAAAACATATCGAACATTACTATAAAGTCCCAAACAAAAATCATTTTTAACAAAATAATGGGATACACTTTAGTATCCTGTTACAGTATCTCGTTGATAGCAGCTCTGAATGTGATACCAACAAAATACTCCAGTCCTATTAGGGATGAATATCCTGTTAGTATCCCATTAAGACTGAGTATTGCATTGGTATCACATTAAACTTCAACTCTCTCTATCAATATCTTGTTGGTATTTTGTTTCACTTTGAAATTTGTTCTGACCTGCCAGTAGTGGAAGCTTAACAAAATAATAATATGATACTGCCCTGCTTAACTACATCCTGTGTGATGTCATCAATGAGTCATCAGTGACATCACACATTTCAAATCTGGCTGATACACACATGCAAGTACATGATAGATGTTATGATTGAACTATACTAGGTAGGATTATAGTCCGATTTATGTTCATGACATGAATATTTTTACAGTCTCAATCGCTCGAAATTGACCGCAAATCGCAGACATCTCGTATGAACGGCCGATCTGCAAAAAAAAAGGGGGGGGGGGAGTAAAGACCGAATAACAAACGATTCTCTGTTGCCACTGCAACTATTACCGTACGTGCCCCGCAATATTTTCAACACAAAACAAAAACGCCTGCAGATCGCAGGTAGGGTCAGTTGTTTATATAATGATTGAAAAAAAACTTTGGTTACATTCGTACCATATTTTGTAAAAAAGCCAAAAACGTTTGACAAAATACCTCGACGTTTTTGGCCAATTTTAGTAAAGATCAATTCAAAGGCATAATGAAAGAGAAAATATGGCCAAACACTATTGGAGGGTCGATGCAATGGTATTTACCCGCTGTATCTTATGCTTACTTCGAATGAAAAGACAAGTGTTTAAGTAAAGGTATTTAGACATAATGACTTTTTTGATTAATTGATCTTAATAATAAATTCTAGTTGGCTGCTGGCTCGGCAGGAGCCGTGGTTGCCTCCCGTCTCTCAGAAGATCCCTCTGTAACCGTGCTGCTGTTAGAGGCAGGACCATCTGACGAAAATCATGAGAATATACATATACCTCTAAATGCATTAGAACTTATGCGGAGTGAATTGGATTGGAGCTACGCTACTACATCGCAAAAGTCATCTCTGAAATCATTAAAAGACAATGTAAGCTGCCTAACAACAAAATTCTTTTACTTTAAATATTACAATAACCAAAGGTCATTTATAAAAAAAAAGTTTGTTGTTTATGGTTTACAATTACATCCAGTTATGTCTTACTTACATTTGAACTATACATATTTTTTGGTCAAAGTATAATCATTTTATTTCCACGTTTTTTTTTTTTTTTTGAAGGAAACGAAAAAATTTGTTGAAGCATCGATTTATCTCTATCGCATTATATTTAGAATCGGGGATTTCCGCAAATACTGATCAGCTCGTAACTGAAAATAGAATATGTCGATGTTCGTATAAAATTAAAGGGTAACATTTCTATTCTGGTTACCTAAATCTGTACTGTGCATGTACACGTAGGATATGCTAAAACTTGTTCTTATTTCAAAGATAAAGGGAAACGATTGTTCGATGTTTGAAGCATGGTGACATGCATAACCTTTTTATACGCCCGAAACAGAGTTGTGGGGGTATACTGTATTCACCTGTCCGTCCGTCTGTAGACGAAAGCTTGTCATCGCAACTCCTCCCAAATCATTTGTTGGATTTCAGTGAATTTTTACACAATGAAAGATCATGATATGTAGATGTGCATAAAGAAAGGGGATTGCTGTCGAAAAGTAAGACCTGAGTTATGATCCCTGGATTTCGATGTTTCATGCATTTTAAATTTAAAACGTTGTCATCGCAACTCCTCCCAAACCATGTGATGGATTTCATTGACACTTTATACAATGAAAGGTTATGTCATGTAGATGTGCACCAAGAAAAGGGATTGCTGTCAAAAAAGTTAGACCTGAATTATGGCCCTTTGACATAGATTTTCATGCATTTTCAATGTAAAACGTTGTCATCGCAAATCCTCCAAAACCATTTGAATTTCAGTGAAACTTTACACAATGAAAGATCATGATATGTAGATATGCATGAAGAAAGGGGATTGCCATCGAAAAAGTCAAACCTGAGTTATGGCCCTTGGACTTAGATTTTCATGCATTAAATGATTTTCCATGTAAAACCTTGTTACCGCAACTCCTCCAAAACACTTTACACAATGGAAAATCATAATATGTTGATGTGTATGAAGAAAGGGGGTTGCAGCCAAAAAGATTATACGAGAGTTATTGCCCTTTGACTTAGACCTTTTTATGCATTTTAAACGTTGAATCTTGTCATCGCTTATCTCATAAGACTGTCTTTCATATATCATAACACATTTACCATACTAAGTATTTTATTCGATATAGATGACCTTAACTCTCAATGGTTACCTTATATGAGAGTATATCCATTTGGAAAATTTAATGTCGGATCAGGTCATTAAATGGATCTGCTCAGAAAAATATTCGGCAAGGGGTATAATTCGTCCCTTTAGGGCAGTTTTCATTCTACTTGGAGACAGTTGTATCATTGCATCCCCCCCCGAATTTACTGAATATATCGCGGGGATAAGACGCTAGAAACAGTCAGTTTTTCATAAGTAGAAGAAAAAATTCAAATTTTAAACAACTTAACTTTTACTATTGCACAACTTTAACAGATCATCTTATTTAAACGCAGATCAATTTTTGGCCAAGGGGGCGTGTCCTTGGAGGAACCAGTAGTTTGAATTATATGGCGTATGTGCGTGGTAGTCGCTATGATTACGACCAATGGGCAGCAGATGGTTGTGATGGGTGGGCTTATGAAGATGTCCTACCCTACTTCATCAAATCGGAGGACAATCGAGTTCCATGGCTGCAGGATTCACGTAAGTGCACATTTTTCTCTACACAACTAAGTATTTATTTCTGCCAGAGAAATCGCAATTATTAAACTATCCTATCGCCTGTAACCCCCACTCTGTTATCCTGCGTCTATTTCTCATTGGTAGTAAGGTCCTTTAAAGTCTCGATGGAATACTTCAAAAATATGTTAGAATTATGCATCTGTTCATAATGTGGAATTTTTATGCCCCTGTCATCGGAGATTCGTGGGTATTTAGTTTTTGTTTTTCTGTTTCTTCGCAAAAACTTTAACCTTAGCTATTACTTTTGCGTCTCTTTCTGTGCGTGTCATTTTTGTGTTTTACAGTGGGTGTTTTGGGGGGTTGCTGTTGATGCTGCAACTAGGTGTTGTTGGAGATCCCCTCCTTTCTTTTGGATAGCGCGTGATATGGCTTAAACATTTCACATGTGTATTCCTTGTTACAAACCGTTCAATTGATACCAGAAAGATTGACCTAGTGACTTTGGAGATTGACCTCCTTTTGATAAACTTAATCCTTGGTCAAAACGTTTGAATATTAAGTGATGAGGCTTTGATATTTCACATTGTGAGTGCTGCTGAGATTGTCGTCAGGATCTTCTTTAACTCATTTGATATTTCACATGACA
This sequence comes from Pinctada imbricata, assembly GCA_033119305.1. Lineage (NCBI taxonomy): Eukaryota > Metazoa > Mollusca > Bivalvia > Pterioida > Pteriidae > Pinctada > Pinctada imbricata. The sequence continues at coordinate 57,548,353 of VSWD01000005.1, forward strand.
TTGTGTATTCCTTGTGACAAGACCTTTCTATGGAAACAAACCATTTTTTATCTTGTGACCTTGTAAATTGACATATTTTTGAAAAACTTTAACCTTGGTCATAACTTTTGAATGGTAAGTGATAGGGTTTTTTTATATGTAACTATTACATACTGTGCTACTTTTTAGAAAATTATTTTTCTAGTTTTGCGGGAAACATTTCCCTTTCTTTCCAATGATTTTTTTCTGTTCAATGAACCATCGGAATACATTATTCTTTTAAAGACAAAAAAAATTGTATCGGATTTCAAAAGTTTACATGCACCTGTCGTGTTAGTTTAAGAAAAATTAAAGAAAAAGAGTAATTTATTTTACTCGGTTCGATCCATGCAATTCAATGATATAGATGGTTAGTTTTCTTATGTTGTGTGTTGAGTTTGCAAAACTAACTGGCAGAAAAATAATAATTTATTGTACTCGTTCTTTCCCCTCATGGATTTTTGGATTCAACCATGAAATAATTATAAATGAGAGGGCTCAAAGGAAAATGAGATAATGTTACTGCTCAAGTTTTACAGTTGTCCATGCCATTTCCTCACTCCTGAGTTTTTCAACCTGAATTACTGGTTTTGATTATATAGTTTCCTTTTCATACCTTAAAGCTTATCATGGAAAAGGTGGCTTACTCAAAGTTAGCCCGGGCCAGGTAACTGACATGAACACCTACTACAGCAAGGCAATGCAGGAACTCGGATACGATATTATAGACTGTAATGGAGAAAGTCAAATAGGTTCGTTTGAGGTATTCTGTCGTCATCATCTAAAACAATTACCACAAATTTTGTAGATATTTCGTACTTTTATACATACTTGAAAATGTTTCATATTAGAAACTGAATGAAAGTACAGATTGATTTTTTTAAATTTTACTCAATTAAAATTTAAAATCTTGCAAACATAAGATATACAATGTATTGGCAAAACGTTTAAGAAAAATATAACATTAAAGCTGAACTCCCAGGATTTAAACGCAAATGACGTAATGATTTGTTGGTGGGGGACAGAAATGGTAAGAAACAGAGATGCCTTAGATGAAAGCTATAGCGACCTTTTACACCTGTTGACGGATGCATACTAATGACGGTACGACCAAAAATGCAATTCACATCGCTCTAGTCCCGGTATATGACGAACTTCAGTCCAACGTACCGTGACATTAAGTGATTAGGAATCTAATATGAAATACCACCCGAAACGAGAAAAGTAGTTACGTTAACGTTAACAAATAAAACAATACAGCTGTAAGCACTTCAGTTACGTACGAAATAAGATGTTTTGATATGTTGCTCGATACATGTATACAAGAACCCACCCACCCAACCGTAATTTATTTTAAATTATTCAATTTTTAACAGCCACATGGATAGCCTAGTTCTCTAGTTTTCATTTTTTGGAAATGCTCAAGAACGAGTTCTAGTCGGCTGTAGTCAAACCAACGTAAATCATTATTGCGAAGAGGGGGGTTCAAGGATAGTTTCTGATGACATTTTTTGAAGGAAAAAAGATCAGCAACTGGAGAATGGGATGTGTTACAACTTATATTTTCTAATTGAATAACAAGTGATCCTGTATGTTTGTTTGGGGTTTTTTAAGGAAAATTCTGGACCAGCCCTTGCGAATACCCCTTTTCATTCGCCATTGCGAATACCCCTTTTCATTCGTCATGTGAATGAATGTAAAGGCAATATTATGGATTTTTGAAACTGAAATTGACGCCTTAGTCATTTAACCCAACAATTCTTCTGCATAAATTAAAAATTTAATGTATATCTTGCTATATTACTTGTAATTTCCGGTATAAGCAGTATTGAGAGTGTCCTTTCAGTATTTTTTCTTTCTTTTTTTGCATTGTCCTTTTGAGATATTTTCCTTCAAGAGAAGTAAACTTTGAAAATAGTGAAACTTAAGTGAAATTAAAGAAATCATCTTTTTTTGTGCTCAGTCAACTCAAGGCTGTCGTATTGTTTATCCCTACATATCATTTAGTGCTTTTGTGAAAGTGCTTGTGCAAAAAAAAGAAAAAAAAAGAAATCATCTTAAATTGATCATGGAAGAATTCATTACAATAAAAACTTAGAAGGGGACTTCTCATAATGAGCATGTTTCGCCGGAAAGAAGCTTTGTTTTTGGCAATTTGGCATATATGTTTTATTCCCATTTCGGAAACATGTCATTTCATCGAAATACGAGAGTAAAGGAGGGTAACATCTTAGCACCTCCCTCCAATGCTATTTTGAACATAGATTCTATTTTGATACGCTACTGAATCGAATTCAATCAATTTACCAAATTATTACATTTCTCATTTCAGGTGTTCTTGTGTATCAGTTATCTATCCATTGAAGGTCACGGTACGTTTGTTTGAAGCTCATCTTAGATACCGGGACAAAAGCGATGCGCATTGCATTTGGGTCTTACATTCATTAGTATGCATACGTCAACAGGTGTGGAAGGTCTTTATAGCCTGTCTCTATGGCATGGGACGGAGATTGTTAGAGCATGTATCTAACAATTTCCGCCCCCCCCCCCCCAAAAAAAATATTACGTCATTTGCGTTTAAATCCTGTGAGTTCAGCATTAAAATTTGAAAAAGAAAAGACTACATGATCTAGTATATAAATGCGCATTGTGTCTTTATCTACCTCTTAAAGGATATGAACCGGTCACCCTTACAACAATAGATGGTTCCCGCTGCAATACAGCACGATGTTTTTTAGGAATAGCTACTGATAGACATAATCTATATATATCTGTCAATTCCCTTGTAACAAAGGTAATTAATATAATATGTTACTCTAGCGTATTGAGTATTAAATATAGATCTTCAACAACACAATTATGAATATGAAAACACGAAATACATATACGATTGCAAGGAAATAACGCGAATCAAAAACACTTCCGAAACTCGGAAACAAAACGGAAAACTCCCACAGTGACCTACAACAAAGGAGGATTATATCAAATACTCTTGTGATTTTGTTACTGCATAAAGTAAAAACAGCCATGACGTCACATTTAAGGATAATTCCGCGCTAGAATCAGGGTTTTATTAGAAAGAAACCAGGTTTAGTAATTTGAATTAATTTTCTTTTTATTTCATATTTCATGATATCAAAAAGGTACTAATTGAGAATAAATCAGCGTCTGGCGTGGAATTTATACGTGGAAATAGGAAACAACGCGTCTATGCCAGAAAGGAAGTTATCGTTTCAGGCGGAAGCATCAATACACCACAACTGCTTATGTTATCTGGTATTGGACCAAAGAAACATCTGGAATCTTTACAGGTAATGCGTAACCCTTAAGAAAAATAGGGAAAAACTCGAGTCTTTTATGGTAGCGTCACACCTTACCTGATAGCGCGAACGCACGTCGAATTGATGGAAAAACTGCCAAATTCAAGAGTACGTTGGTCGTCCGTTTGTAAACAAAACCGCTGCCACTGCACGAGACTCTTGCGATTAGTTTTGAACTGATACATACCGTTCGAGTACCGGAAAAGTAACGGACTGCGCTGTGCGAGTAACGGAAAAAACGAAAAACAAATGCAACGTATCAGAACCGGACAAAACGAACAATGAACGGACAACCGTTACTCGTCCAATGGGCTCCGGTAACTGTCCGTTACAGGAGGTTAACATCTTAGCACCATCCCTCCAATGCTTTTTGGAACATAGATTTTATTTGGCTATGCTAATGAATCGATCCTACAGGAAATTTGGAACTGCGTACTCTGTGAAAAGTAAATACACAAATTTATATTCTAAAAATAAAACTAGAGGTGTAACGGATTGAAAATTGTGTTATCCGTTACTCGTCCGTTCGCCTTATCTGGCTAGGTGTGACTGAGGTATAAAGGTAATGTAAGGAATTAAATAAAAGTTTCAATTTTACTGACTAGATTAGGAAGTATGATTTTAGAAACTCAGTGTACAGTAAACTCCACTTACTACGAACAAACTTATAAAGAATTCATGTTTATTGCGAACCGATTTTAATTCCCCGACTAAAGCTCCATATACATACATATAAAAATATGCTTGTAGCGAATTTTGTTAGTGCGAACTTTTGTTTATTGCGAACCAAATTTGATGTCCCCAGAGTACGATTTCCTATGTAATAAACTCCCTTATTGCGAACCGATTTATGATAATTAATTGTAATAAAAAAATCAATTAGTGCAAGCTATTTTTCCTGGACTCCGTTAGAAGGTAATATATAATTACATTGTAATCAAAACATATTATAAATCGGTTTGTTTACTTACATGTCGCATGCATTCAACAATGGAATCTAGAAGAATTATGAGATGAAGTATCAATAATAAGTGAAGTTTAGGAGAGGTCTACTGCATATTGATTTCGGCAAGGACTTATAAACAGAAGGATTCGCAACTCTCTACACCGCCTTTAGAATAGTACTGAAAACTCGCGTGTCACGAGATCTGAACGAGATCAAAACATTGCCCAGTCCTATCAGAGAGGGGTGATCAAATAACATGATTTTCTCAACCATCACACAATAAACATATAAAATATTGATACGTACATGTAGAAGATACCTTACTGATTCAATTAATACCAATTTTATCAAAGTATATTGATATATTGTTATAATATCTAGCTTCAAAGCGGAGCCTTTACATTCGCCGTTATGACCCAGATATCGTTAAAGAGAGTTAAATAGGCATATGCTCTGACCCATTTTCTCAAACTAGACAAGATTTACATATGAAATATACTTATCAAAATAAAGACTAAAACCTAAAGTGTGCATTAGGACCAATTTTGTTTAAATAATTCGACAATTTCATTGTTTTACGGGGCTTCGAAAATGGGTGTTTTCACTCGTCGGTACGCGCGGCCATTTTCTGAAAGAGGTAGACAGCCCAACGCTCTGACCCATTTTCTCAAAGTAGACAAGATTTACATATGAAATATTGTTATCAAAATAAAGACTAAAACCTAAAGTGTGCATTAGGACCAATTTTGTTTAAATAATTCGACAATTTCATTGTTTTACGGGGCTTCGAAAATGGGTGTTTTCACTCGCCAGTACGCGCGGCCATTTTCTGAAAGAGGTAGACAGCCCAACGCTCTGACCCATTTTCTCAAAGTAGACAAGATTTACATATGAGATATTGTTATCAAAATAAAGACTAAAACCGAAAGTGTGCATAAGGACCCATTTTGTTTAAATAATTCGACAATTTCATTGTTTTATGGGGCTTCGAAAATGGGTGTTTTCACTCGTCGGTACGCGCGGCCATTTTCTGAAAGAGGTAGACAGCCCAACGCTCTGACCCATTTTCTCAATCTAGACAAGATTTACATATGAACTATAGTTATCAAAATAAAGACTAAAACCTAAAGTGTGCATTAGGACCAATTTTGTTTAGTTGATTCGATAATTTTATTGTTTTACGGGGCTTCGAAAATGGGTATTTTCACTCGTCGGTACGCGCGGCCATTTTCCCAAAAGACGTAGGAAGGCCATCGCTCTGACCCGTTTTCTTAAACAAGACACGATAAATACAAAGAATATTGTTATCAAAATAATTAATTAATCCTAATGCGTGCATTAGTACCATTTTAATTTCATGATACCTAATATTAATAAGAATACAAGACTTCGAAAATGGGGGTGCGTTTACGATCACCTGGTAAACAAGGCATCTTAAAAACATTTTTTTCTGTTTTATTTTATAAAGTATCTATGAAAAGTTGTTTTTAAAATAAAGTTGGACTTTTTGTATCTGCTAGAATTATTTTTTAATGTATAGATGTCGATAATTGACCATAATATAACTGCCTCAGATATAGGGATCTCGACGCAATTTCGCCATCGCCATTACGACTACGACGTGACCTATGTAAATAGGCCCGATTTAATTTACCATTTTCTCGACTATTTCAAGACGTAATTTCAAAATATTGGTGCCAAAATGAGCAGGATAATCTATTCTACTTATTTAAGTCGTTTTTATGTTGTCATAATTAATATATTTAGGGTATTCATGGTTTTGAATATCACAACCCTTACATCTCGTTGCCTAATTTGCATATCAAAAGGGCACGCGAGATGTTAACGGGAAAAGACGAGATTCCAATCCTTCTGTTTATAAGTCCTTGATTTCGGTATTCCAATAAAACATTTTAAATATTGCGAGTCTATATTAATTATATTACAAACCAAATTTTGAAACTGCGCCGATACATAAGAATTTACTCAGAGAAAGCATCATGACATATCCAGTACGCACACACTCACAAACGCTGAGCATGTTTTATTTTATATAAACCATTTAGTGCTCGCTTGATTTATGGAAATGGTCTGTTCTATTTGTCTAGTCCGAGGAGCTTGAACAAGAAATGTATAACATGTATTGTTAACTGGCGGATGGAAACGGAGAGGCACTCGGTCCCCTGTATTTTTGGACTCGTTTCAAAAGCGGCAAAGTTGCCCCTCAATTACCGGCAAAGGGATACTGAATTCTCTACTTGAAATTTTAACCTAATAGCATATATTTAGAACGTATAAGACAAAAAAATTGTCGTGGAATTGTTTGTCGAGTAATCGGAGTTTAATCCAGTGAGGTAAATACTGCACTCGAAGTAAGAACCCCCCCCCCCCCCCTTCAATAAAAATATCGCCCTGTGATATTTACTATGCGGCTGAAGCTGAAGTATTTATAACGTTGATAGCTAAAAAACTAAAAATCCTCCGACAAAAAAGGGGGTAATAAGATAAAAATGAGGCTATATGAGGGTCTAATTTTATACGTCTTTTTTATTTCTATTGTGAATAAAAATATGCTTAATATAGCGAACTTTCTTCATTCAATGATCAAAGTTCATTGTATGCATTATACGAACTATGGATTGTACGAACTACTTTTATGAACCCCTGGCGATTCTTTATAAGCGTTTTTACTGTACATGTATATTCAATTTGATATTGGCTCATTGAATGAGCTTTCTCTAACATGCTGAATTTTCATGAAAAATTAATTGCGTAGTACCATGGTTGCACCACATACATGTATGATACTCAAGTGATCTATAGCACGGTAATCGCTTTGATTAAGCAAGATAAATACTGTATAAATCTTCTTTATATGTATTTATTTCGGGCCTATTGTATGGACATTATTTTCATTTGTATGATCATAATCTCTTCGCTCAGAAATAGTGGTATTTTTATAGATCACTGAGCAGAACTTTTTTAGCTTTTCGTGTACCATATCATAACATGTAAGGACACATTTTTTTTTTTTTGAAGTGTTCTGTCGATATAGCTCTATTCTTGACCAGAAAAGATTACCACCATATACATGATAGTGATGCTCATATGATAGTCCTAAAATAGATGAATAATAAGAAGAGAAAATTTAGACAGTATTTACCTTGGTTAATACATTTCTGTGTACTATATTACTTGCGTATCACATGTTATGCGACCGTGAGTACATCGTCAGCAGATATGTTTACCAGTTCGTTCTATGAACGATTTCAAATCTATCTTCTTTTTTTTTTTTTTTTTGATTTGATCTCCTTATCTAGATTGGAATAATTTCTCTTTTTATCAAAGTGCTCATCAATCCTTTAATCATACTTCAATACATCATTAATGTAGATCTTTTTCTCTAGATTCCAGTGTTAGCAGACCTACCGGTCGGTCAGAATTTGCAGGACCACTTGTTCATACTACTTTATTTTTATCCAAATGTTTCATTAACTATAACACCGGAAAAGGCCGACACATTTTGGAACCATTTAGTTTACAAAACAACAGGAAAAGGTAACTTTTCTCATTTATTTTTTGACTTACATATAATTGAATGAACTGAAATTAATACATTTCTTTTTACATTCATATCTTTACATTCCTTTTTCAAAACTTTTCTTTATGAAAAATGAGTCGTACATTTTGTAACTCTTAATTCCCGTTTAAGGTATTAGATGAACTTAAAGAACTAAATCATGCCAAAAATATTGAAAGCATTTATATGAATTATTTTATATTTCTCTATTGCCTCTGATGTTTCACTGACTTTTATACTATGAAGGTAGATTGTGGAAAAATGATTTTTTTAAAGGGGCCATTTTTTGGAGTTATCTCCCCGTGGTAGAGAAAACTTTAAAAACTAATTGTATACGATCTAAATGAAATTTTTCAGTAAAATGTGATAAATATGAATTTTTAGAAATTTTTCATCCATCAATATTTAAGCCCCCACCATTTTCTTGAAAAATATGCCTAAAATATTACTTTTTCCTTAGACTTCAATGTAAACTCTGAGGGCCGATAACTCTTAAGGCCTTGTTACACGACGCGATTAATCGTTTGCAATTAGTTGCAAGCGACAAATCGTGTCGTGTAACATAGCTTAAAACTAATCGCATGCAACTTTCAAAAGTCGCATGCAACTTTTTTCGGATTAGAACATGTTCTATTCCTTGCGATTAATCGCATGCAACTTTTAGCGTCAACCAATCAAAATGCCGGGTATTCCTTATAATTTCAACCCTTATTTGGTGAATTTTGGTCATATCAATTACATTGACAATAAAATGACGACTTTTCTCACAAAGGATCACAGTACGCTTACTGCAAGATTTTTTTAGTTCAAAATTGTGATTTTCTGCCCTCTCTTCGTCGAGAAAGTTATGTGAATGTAATGGTAATGAAAATTATACATGCATGCAACTAATCGCGTCGTGTAACAAGGCCTTTATGGGAACTTACTTTTAACCCCAAAAAATGGTGAAAATTTTTCGATAAATGTATATTTTATACCTACATTTAAGTCATATGTTAAGAATATAAAACACAATAAATGGGTGAACCAATTATCCCTCAATAGACATCTAATTCCTTAATATCTTCTTTTTTTTTATTATTATTTTCAGTTTTGTCATCTATGTCGTCCTATTTTCCAAACAGCAAGAGCCTAATTCAAAATTAGGATTTTCACATTTTATGTTCATTTTCCAATGATCTAAGCTCATTGTGTACTCAAAAACTTCGACAAGTTGACCAAAGACGATTGCTGGTTACTGTTGTACATCGGGACTGGCCTCATTTTGTCAATTTAAATCGACGAGATAACACTCTAAAGTAAACATGACAAATTGACAAATTCGATGAAAGGGCAGTGATCCGTTATATGCATAAATTTTATAATAAATATTCATACACTACAGTGAAAAGGTTTGTGGCGGAATTTAAACGCGGCAGACAGATCCTTGAGGATGACCCCGTCCCGGAGGGCCTCTTACTGTTTCTGACACTCCAGAAATGATGTTAAGTCCCTGATATTGTTATGACTGACAGACGAAGTACAGAAAAGATATATAGCCAGTATAGTTGGCATTTCACAGGAAAGAGTACATTCCATTCTGACTGAGTGAGAACGTTATCGGCCCGTCTTGTATCAAGACTCTTTACAGTTAATCAGAAGCACACCAGGCGCACTTTATGACGTGGTAATCTTAACATTTTGAGGGAGACCCTGTCAAATGTCTTCAACGATTTGTCACTATGGATGAAACATGGGTCCATCATTTTCACCGCAGAGGCCAAACAGTGGAAACAGTGGAAGCACCCTGGCTCACCCGTCTAAAGAAGGCAAATACTTTTCCTTCAGCAGGGAAGGTTATGACCTCGGTTTTCTGGAATGCAGAAGATATTCTGCTGATAGATAAACTCCAGACAGGACAAACAATCAATGGTTCATACTATTCTTCACTTCTGACACAGTTACGGGAAAATATTAAACTTACTAAAGGTGTGTTGTTCCATGAGGACAATGCTCCTGTTAACAAGTCTGTAACTTCCATGGCTTTAATTGGATTGAGCATCCGCCTTTTTCACCTGATCACTGACGAGGGTTAAACGTGTCTGGTCCATGCTTCAAATCTATCTGTTCTCAAATTATGCTATTGAATTTGAAGACACTTGGCCCATCAGACTTTTATTTATTTCCAAAATTAAAAACAGCTATTTCTGGCACCCACTTTTGGTCCGATGATGACGTCATACTTGTAGTGGATGGCTTTCTGAACAGTCAAGATAAGGATTTCTTTAAAAGTGGTAGTGAGACCCTTAAACACCGGTGGCAAAATTGTATAGGTACTGAAGGGGGTTATGTAGGAATATAATGCAATATGTCTGATAGATTCAAATCCGTATAAATTCAAATCCTTCAATCCGAGACTCTCAACATATCAATCAGCCCTCGTATATAATATTAAATTTTGATTCCTAAGGATACTTTTCAACTAGTGGTTTAGAAGGCAACGCATTTTTTAACACCAACAACAAATCGAAAGACGCTTATGCAGATGTGCAACTGATGTTTTTCTCCGCTCATTTTCCCGGTGAAGAGGAAGGTATTGCAACGTCCAAACTGAATTTTAAGAAGGAGGCAAGTCTTTGTATTTATCCCAATTACACTAAGAATTATTCTACACGAGGCAAATAGCAAATTTAGATAATACTTTTCCTATATAGTTGAGTTAAAGAAGATCCTGACGATAATCTCAACAGCACTCACAATAGAACGCAAAGTTAAACATCGACGGACCCCTAGCAAGCTAAAGGTGGGACCAGGTGCCCGGGAGGAGTAAGCATCCCCTGTTGGCTAGCCGCACCCGCCGTCGATGTTTATGAAGCATGGAAATAAAAATATAAAAACTTCATGCACTGTCTGACGTTATGTCTATATAGAAAGTACTATGGCGACAATGTCAGGGAAGTATATTCAAAACACTTACTGTTAAAGCCCTTTCGGGGAACTTTTTTACGAGCTCCACACGGCAAAGGGCATAAGTGTGAAACAAATGAGTTAAAGGAGATCCTGACGATAATCTCAACAGCACTCACAATAGAGCGCAAAATTAAACATCGACGGACCCCTAGCATTTCATGATTACATGTTGAATGGCATAGTACGACGGAGTATGTTAAAGTTTAACATTATATGCGCTATCAAGAAGAAATCAAGAGCAGTAAATTTCAGATAAAGATTTATTTATGTTTCAGACAGAGGACATGATAATTAAGCTCGCTAAACAAAACAGAAATGCCTTTCTAATTTCTCCTATACTTCTTCGTCCAAAAAGCCATGGAACAGTCACTCTTCAGAGCACTGATCCTTTTGATCCGCCTATAATAGATCCACAGTATCTTACAGAAAAGGCAGATGTCGACGTTTTAATGAAGGGTAATCATTTGTTTAATTAGACATACATGTAGGATATTCATAACAGCATTCTAATATTTTTACTTGATGGCAATCTTATGAAAATAAAAAAACTGAAATAAGTAGGGGAAGAGATATCAAAGACGTCCGATTACAATTTAGGTCACTGTAAACGTGGTTATTTTCGCTGGAGTAAATTTTGGCGAAATCGAGAGTATGTCCTATATTATTTCATACTGGTTGTAATTTTTACTTGGGGTTTATGAACAATTAATAATTTAAATTATATAAGCGTGAAAATTACCCCTTGCGAAAATTTCCATGTTCACAGTATATCTCTCCAGGCTCCTGATATCATATAAATTCGGGATTGACATTGGCCTTTTTAAAAAGATTTTGTATGATTGATGATCATTTATTATGATTTTTGGATTCCCGCTCATGGATGACAACACTTATCATACGAAAACAAAAATCGAATTATAGTGACAAATGATACACTGAAGCTGTCTAAGGTCGATTGTCTACCTAAAGCGGTGGTCAAAACCCGCCGTACTTGCAATTACGTGTTGTTTACGTGCAAAAACGTAGGCAAACTTTAGGGATCCGTACGGTGTCTGCGTTATCAGTACATGGTCCGTACGGCCTCCGTACGGATTTGGGAACACGCAGACAGGACGTATCAGTTTTAGTGCATGCAGTTCTTTCGCTGCGTTTGGTCTACGGATTCATGAAGAGTAGGACAAGCACGTTGTGAGAACGTTGTAAGTACGTGCAACGCACTTGTCGGCTAAGGAAGTGAGGAAACCGTGCGTTAGCAGTAAATGATAAATATAACACCCAAACGATAACTCGGAAGATGTACGGAGATTGTACATTGTCAGTAGATTGCACGCACATTGTCTGCACGTACGACGTACATGCCACGTGCGCAGCATATGATGTTAGTAATCACGCATATAACCGAACGTGCATTGAAGCACTTCTTTCGTACTCCTACCACTTCTTTCTTTACGTCTTAAGTAAAACGTAGCGCACATAGCATCTCCAAGCACGCACGTCCAAAAAACCCACGTACGGCGGGTTGTGACCAGGGCTTGATTTAGTTTTCCGTATAACATATAAAACACTACCCATTTGTCCAGAGACCTAAAGATCATTTGTTTCTGAAAAAAATATTGCTAATAGAGTGTTTACTCTATTGAAAAGTTGATCATACAATGAATACGCAAACATATTTATCGAATTAAGGTCATTTGAGATATATAGGTACATTTAAACAAAAAAGGCCAATATTATATATGTGTTGTTCTTTACTGAAGTTCAATACAGATGTAAGATTTAATGTTAGCTGTATATGTATGATTATTCAATATTCTGTTACAGTATTGAATGAATTTTTCACTGAAGTCGAAGTTGAGAATTTCATCCAAAAGAAAATCTAGCAGATATTTTAATACTTAAAAAAGGTGGTACAAGCTTGTTCAATCGTATTCATATCATATTGATGTTCCATTAGGAATGAAGAAAGGTCTAGAGTTGGGATACACCAAATCCTTCAAGCATCTTGGAATCAATATTGAGGACACACATCGGCACTTCTCGCATTGCGCAAAACATAAAAGGTCATCAGACGCTTACTTTGAATGTGCTATTCGACATAATGCACTGACAGTTTATCATCCAACTTCCACGTGTAGAATGGGAAGGAAGGACGATCCAACCGCTGTAGTGGGCAATGACTTGAGGTATAACTTTGATACCGTTGAAAATAAACATAACTACTTTAACTACGTGTAAGGATCAAGATGTACCTTCTGCATTCAATAATTTGTCAGAAACCATGAATAATTATTTTTCTCGAATGATTACCATACATGTTAATGTCCTCAGACAGAGTTCTTACGGTAGATATGTCTAAAATATCACCTCGTGAAGAAGTTATGTTGAAATGCCATTCAACTTAATGGTTCTTTCTTAGCTGGGAGATTATGTGAATATTTGTATTCCCGTGAAATTGACTAGTAATTAGCATTGTAAATTAATTGACATTGTACTGAAATAAATTGTAGATGATTTATTACAGAGTACACGGAATATCAAATCTACGTGTTGCAGATGCTTCCGTCATGCGTAATGTTGTTTCTGGAAATACAAACGCTCCCACAATCATGATTGGAGAGAAAGCAGCAGACCTAATACTTGGTGTTGATACGGTGAAAGATATTAAACTTAAACTAAAACAAATGGAATGATTTTCTGAGAGAATGAAGTGCTGAAAAAGAAATGAAGATATTTTAACTTTGAAAGAACAAAATGTAAGAAGGAAATAAATAAAGATTGATTGGTTGGAAACATGTTTAATTTGTATATCATAAAAACAATCAACAAATTACATCGAATATCATTTCACTTTGTTTTTTGAAATGGTCCAACAATAACTTGCAAAATTATTTAAGCACATCGTGTCGAGTTAAATACAATATAATACTTCTTAATATATATGGTGTAATAAAGGGGTTTACACGTTTATGAAAAATTTATTAACTTTTTTCGTTCACCGTGAAAAAAATAAAGATAAAACGGAAGTGTTCCAACTCTATACCTTCTTGAAGAAAAATTCAAACCAATTTGCATGCACCAGACACGAGTTTCGAATATTTAATTCTGATCAGTGATGCTTCCAGTTCAAAATACAATAGGAGGGGTGGTGCTTTAGATTTTAGCCTCCTTTAATTTCGATGATATATATTTCGATAAAATGACAAAGGTATTCTGATAATAGATTATCTCCAAAAAGGACAAAACATTGATGGCACATGCTATGCTTCACCTTGACACGGTGACGGGAAAGTATTAAACTTAAGCACCGTGCAAAGCTCACTAGTTAAAGGTGTGTTGTTCCATCAGGACAATGCTCCTGTTCACAAGTCTGTCACTGCCATGGCTGCCATTTATGATTGCGGTTTTTTTTTATTGAGCTCCATCAGGCTTCCATCTCTTCCCAAAACTGAAAGCAGCTATTTCTGGCACCAACTTTCAGTCCGATGAAGACGTCATACTTGCAGTGGATGCCTTTCTGACCTGTCACGATATGGAGGTCTTTAAAATAATGCAGAAGGGTTCCAACTCTATACCTTCTTGAACAAAATTTCAAACCAATTCATTATGCACTAGACACGTGTTTCGAATACTAAATTCTCATCAGTGATACAAAGTGGCATTAAGGCCCTAAAAACACCTGTGGCAAAAGTGTATAGATATTAAAGGGGATTATGTACAAAAATAATGCAAATTGTCTTATAAAATTCAAAATCTTCAATACGGGGCTCACAACATATAATTAGCCCTTTCATAAAGAAAAATACACATGAAAATGAATTCCTAATGCTTTAATATCAAGACAGAGGTCTATACCCCCCCGCCCTCCCCTCCAGATGACGACGTTCCTATGACTACTCAAGATGAATAAAGGTAAGATCATCAATAAAAACATTGATTATAAAGAAGATAAGAAGAGTCCCATGGGGGCGCTATCGCTCACCTGATTTGCAGACAAATAAATGGTTAGACAATTTGGTGGAGAACCTTGAGTACTTGCTTCCTGTAATGTTTTGAGAAATTCTGTATATCAGTTTCCGAGATTTGCAGAGAAGTCAAAATGAGTCAGCCAATCAGAGCCGTCGGCGTCCATATTTGTTAACCAATCTGCAAGGAAAACACAAACTTGGTAGACAATTCTAAGTACTTGCTTCCTGTAAGCGTATGTGAAATTCTGTGTGGCAGTTGCGGAGGGCAAGTCGATAATGCGTCAGCCAATCAGAGTCCTCGGCGGCCATACTTACTGACCGATCAGCCCAAAAAACATAATCTTGGTAGAGGTCCAGGAGTACCTGCTTCCCGTAAGGTTTCGTGAAATTCTGTGAAGCAGGTGAAGAGAAATGCATCAGCCAGCTGTTTTCGCAGTCTTTTATAAATTTCCTGTAATATGATACTAGTCCTAGAAAACTCCTGAGTTCAGAAATATTTTCCGGTCATTTCCAGTCTTCTACCACTCTTGTTTTCTCGCGGATCTGTACTTATTCCGTTTTCTGACACAATGTGGCCCAAAAATGTGACTTGCTTCTTAGATAAACTGCACTTTTTCGCCTCAAGCTTCAGGTAAGCTTCCTACAGTCGATCTATAACAAGCTTCATATTGTTTACATGGTCCTCAAAAGTGCGACAAGTCACGATGATGTCATCTAGGTATAATACAGTCACGTGCCACTGTAGTCCACTCAGCACTTTCTCTATCACACGTTGAAATGTAGCTGGCGCGTTACAGAGTTCGAATGGCATTACTCTGTACTGATAAAGGCCTCCTCGGGGAGTTGCAAAAGCAGTCTTTTGTTTATCTGCTTCATGCATTGGTATCTGATGATTACGCCATGTTCAGATCCAGCGAGGAAAACCATTTTGATCCAGCTAGCGAGTCTAAGTCGTCAGAGACTCTAGGTATAGGATAAGCATCCGTTATAGTCCGCGCATTTAATCGACGGTAGTCCACGCATACCCCCCAGCTTTTGTCTTTCTTTTGTACTAATACAAGAGGAGACGTCCACGGACTGTTTGATTTCTCTATAAGTCCTCGTTCCTCCAGTTTTTGAATTTCACTATCCAATATATCTCGCTTAAATATCGGAACCCTTCTAGGAGGTTCTTTAAACGGTATGTTATCACTTAGTTTGATGCAACATTCTCACGTTACATCGGTTTATTCGGATCCGCAAAAGCTTCTTGATATTCTATTAAGAAGTCTTTAAACACTTCTCGTTGCTCTGGTGACAAGGTTTTCACATCCTTGACTATACTAGCTCCTTTAAATGATCTGGTAGTTCTCTTGAACTTTCCACAATATTCACTGTGTACTGACTTCCTTCAATACGTTCACTGATAAATTCACAGGCACTAGTACCGCCAAGTGTATATTTGCCTTTATGGCAACATCATTATCACTCGGGTTATAAACACGTACGAACAACACCTAGTTTCGCACTAAGTACGTTCGCTATCGCCAAACCATAAGAATATACAAATCTTTTAATTGGCACTAGCATTCCATCGTATTCATTTTCTGTAAATGATACCTTCGACGGAATAACAGCTTCATGTCCCGCTGGAATGACTGTCTCCTCAAAACATGGTAACCATCGTTCACATCCATTTAAATCTGATGACTGAACACGGTTTAACACATATGAGCTATCTTCATAATCCCATACACACTGGAATTTCTGTAAAAAATCTTGACCGAGTAATTTACTTTTCACACCGCCAACAAAAACTCGGAATATCACATCAAAATCACCAAACGAGAGCAACACTTTTTTGGTTCCAAACAATTCAAGATGTCTTCCATCTGCAGTCTCGAAATTCTTATGCGCACG
This sequence comes from Pinctada imbricata, assembly GCA_033119305.1. Lineage (NCBI taxonomy): Eukaryota > Metazoa > Mollusca > Bivalvia > Pterioida > Pteriidae > Pinctada > Pinctada imbricata. The sequence goes on from VSWD01000005.1 coordinate 57,565,030, forward strand.
CTCCAGAACAGGTCTCACTTCCGGTAGGATACTGTAATAGGTATCCTCTGTAATGAAGGTATTTATCGCACCAGTATCAATTCAGAATTCTAAAAGCGTTCCTTCGATCATGGCATCGATCCTCATATCACAGGTTCCCTTAATCTTAGAATTCAAATCAATGTGCGTTGCAAGGTCTGTTTGTGTCTCCTTTGAAACTGGTTCATAGTAACCGTGTTGCAAATCATCAGTGTCTTTCGACGCATGCATATAACTAGTATCCAATTTTGTTGAAACTCGACATTGCAAATCTGTATCTGGCCATTTGCGCACCACGATGGACGCTCGGCCTACAGCCTCGGTCTGCTCCTGTTTAACTCATTTTCGGTAGTTCCCGGCTTCGGATCGGTATTTTCCGTCCTCGATTTATAAAGTTTTACTGGACAATTTCTTAGGAGATGCTCACTTGAACCACAGCGATAACACTTCTTCAATTGTCTGTTCTCTGTTGTTGTACTGGTCTTCGAATCATTTTCGGTATGTTTGTACTGTCCCTCGTTAATGAATCCTTTTCTCTGATTCCTTATTTCATCGGTGCTGCCTTGCACTTGATATATAGGGGGCCTTTGATTTCTCTGATCATCCCTCTGTGGTCCTCATAATCTGCAGCACAATTTTCGCTCCTCTGAGCTTGATCCTCATACTGAGGAGTACTAGCTCCTAACGGCGAATTCATATTTCCCTGTTCATGGAATGTAACAGTCAAATTACGACGAGCTGAACTTCTCTCTCCTCTTTGCACTAATCTGGGTCTCCTCGGTGTTTCAAAAATCGGTGTATTTGGTACTCCCTGAGTCATCTCCATATCCCTCGGGGAATATGTTAATCTATCCATTTTTCATAGAAAAGTCGGCAGTCAACACGCGTACACATATAACATACAAAGAATCGCCCAACACTTTTGCATTTACCAGCGGCAATCCGGAAGTTTGAAAATTCTTTCACAAAAACACTTCGGCAGTCTGAACACTGTGAATGATATTTTTCCTCTTCAAGATACGGCACAGACACATTATCAGTTTTATAACACTTTACTAGACATTGAATACAAGTTTCTCGTTTTCCATGCACGCTAAGTACGTAGATACGCAATTATACACAACACTATTAAAATATACACAACATAACAATCAATCTCGAGTCACTGGTTCACTTTAATGAATGCTTTCATTCGACATCTGCAAACAGGGCACTGATAATAAGCGCTGATCACTTCGTTGTTAGTTCCGTGTATTTTTACCAAATTTTCTTCTTTAAAGAACAACACGAAACAGTTTGCATACTCTTTTCTCAAAGAAATATCTATGAAACGATCGAATTGGTACGTACCATTTTCCTGTTGCTTATAAAACAGCATACGTCCTGTCTGCGAATTTGCCATAGTCTCCAATTAGAAATACACTCGCACTAATTTAGAGCACATCGGACAGATATACTGGAAAACACAAACACAATTACACTTGAAAATAAACTTATTCCTGGCATTTCGGCGTAAAATCACAGTACTACACTTTGAACACTTCACATGACCGTTTCCGATATAACATATAGTTCTAATCCTGTATTATCCGTCTAATTGAAGTTTATAAATCCGAATGTATGAATATTTTATAATTAGGATAGCACATAATTCTAAGTTCAAGTCCTAAATCGCACCGCTGCTCACCAGTTGTAGCGTAGCCGAGCGTGTGGCTAGTGTATGTGTGAAATCCAGGATTGTGTGGTAGCTATGCCGCTGTAATTGTGTTCGTTGTTTGAATAATAACTCCTATGTACAGTTCACGATTTATTTACACTAACACTAAACTAAGCACTATAAACGTCATACAAATAAAAGTAATCCAAATAGAAAGAAGGGAGCCACATAAATACAGTAAAAGTCCTACATTATTGAAATAAAGTGATGTGGATTCATCTAGCAATAGTTACAGAGTGAGATAAAGCTAAAAATCGGAGCCTCTATTTATATTAAAAAAGGTAATCCTCGGAGCGAGGATAAAAAATAGCGATCCTCATTATGATGAGCAACATGTAAACAAACATGCCCTGACCTAATTAGCTAAATCGTATCATTTACTACAATATCTAAGTAATACTTGCAAATAAATAACAAAAATCAAATTAAAAATTATAGTTAAAATGAATATACGTCACAGAAAAAAAGGTCAGATACTAGATTCAGTAGGATAATTTTGTGCTGTTCGATACATTTAGGTGCAAAAAATATCAAACCACGGACTTACGTTTTCAAAAGTGTTTTCAAAAGAGTTGAATTTTGGGATGTTTTTATCAAAGGAGTAGGTGCGGTAACCTTCTATTTCGGCCCTATTTTTAAAGGTGTTCATATATCCATAATATCCTAGTTTATAAACTGTCAAATGTATTGTGAATCCAAATCAAGACATCCTGTTTTGATTTCATAGTCCTATACGGAATAGTACATCGCTCAAAACGTCTAAAAACGTTGAAATCATTGAAAATATCAATAAATGAGCGAAATTTCTATACAAAATTATGAAATCAAGTAGTGATCCAGGCCTTGCCCATGAATATTTTTGTGTTAATCGATGGGTTTCTGATCAGCCTTAAAATAATATCGTGGGCGAGGCCTGGAGTGTAGATGAATTTTGAAAATTTGTGCGTAAAATACGATGATTTTCCTTTGTTTTGCGTCATTAAGGGCAAATGACGTCAGAACATGACGTCATACATCACGCGCGTAACGTAACGAGGGCTAAAAAGTATGACGCGGTAATTTCTCAAACATTCAACATTGCGAAAAGTGATAAATAATGATTCGTTTATCAAAAGCATTTTTCGTCGAAATTATAGGGGTAAGCGCACCTAGTCCCTTAGATTTTCTGTTTGATGACGTCATTTGAAGCAATCAAAGGAATATTTTGAACCAAGTATCCATATCATGACGCTGTGTCTGATCATGAAGACGGATTCGTTTGGCGTTTGACAGAATAAGTCACTGGTATACTTACGATTTATAATGGAAAAGGAGTAGAATACCTATACATAACATGTACATTTCATAGAAAGAATATTAAATGGTGCGTTTCTTTTTTGGTAAGGTATATTTCAATATTGACCATTTCAACCACTAGGTTGGCATCTCTGGTGATTGATTGTTTAGTCCCCGAGGATATCGTCTAGTTTCGAAGTGTTTCGGTAATTCTCTGTCACAAAATCAAATGATTTTTTAATAAATGGTATCTCCCTGATAACATAGATGTACACTTTTGCTGTTATTCGGATTTCATATTTGTCGACCTCGAGCATCACCAATGAAACATATTTTGTATAAATGCGCATATTTTGCACTGAAATTCTATTACAGAACATATTTTAAAGAAAATCCCTCCAATGCTATTTTTACATATGTTTTGTTTCGATATGCTACTGAATGGACCCTACATGAATTTTGGAGTCGTGCACTCTCTGTAAAGTAAATGCAGAAATTTAAATTCTGAAAGTAACACAAGAGGGCGCTAGTGAAATGAATTTGGGTGGCGTATGAAAAGCACTTTGGTTGGAAGCATCACTGATGCGAATTTGATATTCGAATCACGTGTTTGGTGCATGAAAATTGGTTTGAAATTTGCTTCAAGAAGGTAAGCAGTTGGAATCCTCCGCATTATTATATCTTTCAGTATGGGCAATCTTAATAGAAGAATATTTTAATAAACTGATATAATTACATTACCCTGTATTACTTTTTATGACTGAAATGGGACATTCGAAAACCCCTGTTTTCACACATTTCCTGATATGAGAAACATCGGTGAGCCTCTTTGTCCATATCATGAACTTTCAATACTTAGAACATGTTCTTGCATAGCGTATTAGTACATACGAGCAGCTTACTGGTGAACCTCTTTGAACTCAACATAAAGTTTCGTTCTTAGAACATGTTCTTGCATAGTGTACATGTGTTAGTTGTTTGACAGTAAGTGTTTTGAATATTTTGACAGTAAGTTTTTTTTAAATATTTTTCCAGACATGGTTGCCATAGCACTTTCTATATAGATATAACCTCAGACAGTGCAATGAATGTAATTTTATATATTGTTTTTATTTTCGTGCATCGACGGCAGGTACGGTTAGCTAACAGGGGATGCTTACTCATCCCGGGCACCTGGTCCCACCTCTAGCTTGCTAGGGGTCCGTGGATGCTCAATTTGGTGCGCTATTGTGAGTGCTGTTAAGATTGTCGTCGGGATCTTCTTGGACTCATTTGTGAAATAAATGTGCTGTAGGCAGGCGAAGAGGGGAGAGGGAATGCTACTGCAAACATCCTAAACATTGAATCAATGCATAATACATATTGTTTTCTCTTCAGTTGACTGACCAAATGAGGCATTATTGGATCAAATATTTAATATTGCCAATATACAAAAAAAATATAGTCATAAGAGTTTTTTCCATATATTTTGCCCTTTGTATTATATGAATCATAATGTCAAACTTCCTGTTAGAGTTTTAAGCAATAAAGTTAGAGTTTTTACTACTATTTAGCAACCAGCTGGTTTTACAGCTGGTTTCATAAAGAAGGAGTACAATTGAATTTCTTTTTTACTGACAGGCATTTATTAGTAAAGCACTGATGTAGAGAAAGAATGCAATATTTGTAAGATATAAACATTTCATCAAAGCCGTTTGTCATCATCATAGCCCTTCACATTCGTTGAATTGAATTCATTGTAAAATAAAGCCTAAATCGCTAAAGGCGACATGGCCAGATTTCGAAGCGCAAGTTTTAATAAATATATACTTCATTTACAGTATTGTTAATATAAGGGTTCTACCAGTGAAATATTTTGACAAGTTCTCCAAAGTTCAGGGCTGCACTAGGTCAAAAGTCAATGTTTCATAAATACGCGATCCATAAATGAACTATGGAAGCTCTATCCATTACGGATCAAGATTAAGATTTGTGTTTTGAAAAGAAGGTCATAATTCAAGGTCAGAATGTCAAAAGGCAAGGCCCCAAGTGAAAGGTTTACCACAAGGAGTTTTAATGTAAATATAAAATCCCTTCACCTTCAGTTTCAAAAAGTTGGGTCAATGTAAGTAAATTAATTTTGATGAGTATGTCAAACAGCAAGGTAAAGGTAAAAATACAGGTCACAAATGAAAGGTCTTATTTCAATGAGTTTGCATGTGATATATAAAATCTCTACCCATTAAGGTTGAAAAATACAGTCAAGGTTAATTTCTTTTAAATAGGCCAAACTCCAAGGTCAAGGTCACTAGGTCAAAAGTCAAGATCTCAAATGAAATGTGTGATTTTAGGTCTCATCATGGTCTATCCCCATGAAAATGTTGCTGCTCAAAACAGTGTTCTCATAAAAGACGCAACAGTTTAATCCAAATATTGACGCTTTGACGGACGGATGGACAGACGGACATCGCGATTTCATAGACCGGATTTTGCCTCGCATTATGACTAAAACAAGTATAGAAATCTTTAAACATATTCTCCTATACATAAGTGCAAACTCCAAGGTCAGGGTCAGTAGGTCAAAAGTCAAGATCTCAAATGATACGTCTGATTATGGTTAATATTTATGTAAAAAAAGGAGGGGATCCCCCAACAAGACTTGGTTGCAGCACCAACAGCAACACGCCTAACACCCCAAGTGAAAACCCAGAGAAGACATACACAGCAAGAGACAAGGAACAGCAAACGAGACATCAAACATCCAACATATAAGACAACACATAAACCAACGAGACCCATGGGCAATCGGTGCCCATTAGGACGGCCATCAGCCACGTTAGTAACAGATGGTGTGGTTATCCTGGATTACGTGCGCACAACCCTCCCACTTTTCCCGTTACCCAAAGGTCTCGAAGAACGCACAATTGATGTGTAAAATAACCTCATCACTGTAAGAAGACCATACAAACAAAACATCACAACGCAGGGACAGGTAAATTAACTTGTCAATTCTCCTCATAGTTTACTCTCTAATTACTAAAATACAAATTCAGAATCTTTTATCTCAAGGTCATAAGTCAAAATTCGTTGCTGCCTTTGATTCGTCTCATCATTTTCTATTGCAATGTAATGTTTAATATTCCTGCTCAAAACAGTGTTCTCAGACAGACTAAAACGCAACATTTTAACCTAAATATTGAAGCACTGACGGATGGATAGACGGACTTCGCCATTTCATAGACCGGATTTTGCTTCGCAATACGGCCAAAACGTAGTTTCCAATACATAAGTAACTTCACATACATCAAAGTATAAAATAGTTTGAGGAAAGAGTTAGAAGGTTGAGGAAAATCCTAACCTAGCTTATGGAAGAAGTAGACACAAGAGATGATAGTCATACTCACTTTCTTATCGAGTTCGCTTCTTTTCATATGGTGGAGGTTTTTGTTTGCTTGCTTTGGTTCCTGTTTTATCCTGATTTTGTATGCCTTCGGTTTCTGATGTTCTGAATTATCGATTTTTGTGCTGTATACAGGGATATAGTCATTATCCATATTTGTCATTATGACAATTCCTTACCTTAACAAAATGGTGTTTCAGTGTTTGTAACGTTTGCCTTGTTTTAAAAGTGTTAATTCTGGATAAATTTCATTCTTATATAATTCAAAAGCAGTATTGTCAAAAGTCAGAATATCATCCAGATACCTAGAAATTTCACTAAAACATTCGTAAGTGTATAAAAATAAATCTGCAACAAGAGGAACACAAAAAGTACCCCTAAGAATCTCTACAATCTGCTTGTATAGATCATCACCAAATCTTATATAAATGTTGTCCAAGAAGAATAACAGAGCATTATACAGGTCACTACATGCCCATGATTTGTATAATTTGTAGTCTGTTGAGGAAAAGAAAACCTTTGATTCAGTTGTGCAAATGTAACTTTTCCGCTCTCGATCAAAACACCATTTATTGAGTTTAGATAATCGATCATTAATTTTGTCATGACGAAGTGTGGTGTACGTATCCAAGGAAAACTATTCTTTTTACTTCAGATTGTAGACCTTGTTTGTGATAAAATGGAAGAACAACACATGAAAAAGATTTATTTAATGATAAGCTATTGGGGTTATCTTAAATTATGATAAAAATATTTTGCCGAATACTAAGAGAAATAAGCCGTTGCTTTGAAAATATATAGAAAACTAAGGCTCTAAATTCAAAATAGGCTTGTTTGTTTCTTTGCATACGGGCATTTTGAATAAATCTAATGAATTAATTTTTTTTCTATAAAGCTTTAATCAACCTACAATTATGTCATATAGAATTTGTCTTTGGAACCTTATCAGAAATTCGATTTGAAAAGCTTAAAAAGGTCCAAAGCAAAAAGCATTTTTTGTGTAAATCGGTCTTGTTTCTATAGTGAACATGCAAAACTGTGTTTTGTTTTATCGAAATGAATTCAATTTATAAGGACATTCCGTACGGAAAGGACTATAACAACTCTTTATTCTTAAATATCAACATATTTATACAGTTGCCATAGGAATGTTTACCCAACCAATTTTATTTACGTTTTTGAAAGAGTGTACATGTAGCCATGTTTTTGAAAGAGGGCACATATAGCCAAGTTCGATCAACTTCGGTTGATCGTTTCTTCGATGCATTCGAAAAATTACTTGAAATTTCTAAAAAGTGGGTCATGTAGCATCATATCCCGCCCATTCTGCTATGTTTTTCGATACATTTTTGACATAATAACTTTCTAAAAATTTATCTTATTACATTGTTTAGGATTGAGATTTCACTGACGAGGGTTAAATACCCGAAACGTGCATGTCTGGTCCATGCTGCAAATTGTATCTGTTTTTAAATGATGCTATTGAATTTGAAGACTTTTAATATTTGTACCACTTGGTGAGTGTCACTGCTTGTGGACCAGGAGTCCCCGAAGGCACATGTAGCCAAGTTTGATCAACTTCGGTTGATCGTTTCTTTAATGCATTCGAAAATTTCTGTTATCAAAATTACTTGAAATTTCTAAAAAGTGGGTCCTGTAGCATCATATCCTAAACTTCCTGCTATGTTTTTCTCGACATTTTGGATATAATATAATTTTCTCAAAATTTGGGCGTATTACATTGTTTAGGATTGAGGATCACTGACGAGGGTTAAATACCCGAAACGTGGATGTCTGGTCCATGCTGCAAATTGTATCTGTGCTTAAATGATGCTATTGAATTTGAAGACGTTTAACAATGGAACTGTTTCTGAGGAATCGGAAACTATAAAACAGCAATACCAATCATTTATTCCAGGAAAGTTCTCGCAGGTTCCAAGGTATCCGGCACTAATTTTGAAGACGTTTAACACATGCATAACATGTGACATTATTATGTTATCACAATTTATCGATCAAGTGGAAATTTTCATTTCAGAGAGTACAATTTAACAATATTTCAAACCCATGGAAACGGTTGCTATGGAAATCTAGATTCTTGGTAACCTACGTTTTTAATTATTTGTTTTACGTTCTTTAAAAATTTTAGATAAAATCGATAATTATTATCCAAAATAATTTTGAAAAACAGGAAATAAAATTCAACGTCTTGAAGATTTTGTCAGAATAAGCAATATTTATTACCATGGTAACCATGTGTATTTGATAAACCTGAAAAGATAATGTATTTAATTCAATATCTTGTAGACTCTTTTTCTAATTTAATAACGATTGAAATTATGAACCATTAGCAAGAGACACCGTAAGGCTTGCAAATTGTAAAATTTTCATATTTTGGTATCTAATGACCTGGTTACCATGACCACCAAGTCACTTGGCAACAATGTGTTGATGATTTTATATTACTGACATTTTGCGCTACGCATATATGAAATTTCATGAAAATCGGAGAACATATATGTGGCCAACAAATTTCGATATTTACAGAAAATTGGTGTTTAAAAATCTTTGAAGAGTGATAAATGATGTTTACTGTGCTATAAATTTTAAACTTAACATCCTAATCTAAGTAAATCCAGGGAAAACTTCTGAACCACATACATTTAGATAATCATTTACTCAGAAAGGAAAAGGTATACTTGTTCCTGAAATTGGCCCTGTATTTTTTCGTGAAAAAAATATTAAATGAAAATTATGATTTTTTATCTCTAATATTTCATTAGAGTATATGCCAATATATAAGGTTCATATATCAAGTAATTGTAAAATTACGTGCGTAAGATAAGATGTCAGGTTGTGACGGAAAATGAGGGATAACCACCGTATACATGTACTAGGCAGATATCTGTTAAATTAACGTAGACGCGAACTCAAATCATTATAACTTTAATATAAATGGAAAGACAAATTCTTTAGATATCGTTTCGCGCCCTACTTATTTTCATTGATTTGTACATAAATTGTGCTGATTTCTTGACACTTTTAAACCTTTCATTAATTTTTATTTTGTAGCCGTATATTTTAGTACAATGCTTTAAAAAAAAAGAAAATGTTTATTTGATATTTCATACAAAATATACATTTGACTTCTTTGATATTGAATATAATCGAAAGCTGAACCAGTTGAAATTAAGGGCGGATTTTTCAGTTAATCGGACCTTTTCCTAAACAGAGACATAGACAGGGACAAGAATATTTTCATACTCCTTTCACAAAATCAAAGATGTGTTCTATTTGTAAATAAGTTACAATATGATATTTTTCCATTTGTGAAATAAGAGAGAAATCTGAAGATCTTTGACATGTTGTTTGGATGTTAATCAAAGATATAAGTGAACAAAATTCAGCACTTACAAAATTCAGGGTACTTTTTTTTGCCTGAACATCTTTTCTTCTATCTAAATGTAAATTCTTTAATTCGCAATTTTCTACATTCAGCCAAACAATATAATATGTTATTCCAGCTTATAGATGTACAGCGTTGACTTTTGAAAGAAAAAAAACATTGACATAGCATTATGTGCATAAATGTACATGTAGCTGCATGAGTTTGTTCTTCTTTAAACCAAAAAAAAAAAGATTTTTACTGGGCTATATAAAGTACTTAAACGATTGTATCATAATAAATCACAAACATAGTAGGTAGAAGGATTGAATAGGTAAGGCGTAAATTGTTAAATGATATTTTAGAAACTTACACTTTTCGACAATTCATAGAAAACGGTGCCTGTCCGAATTGCTGGACTAAATAAGAGACGAATTGTAGAGAGACAAAACTGAAAAAAAGGACAGTTTTCTGGTTTAATCAACACCCCTAACACAGGCCTGAATTTGTGCTTAAATCAATGTTAAACGTCTTTAAATTCAATAGCATCATTTGAAACCTGATAAATTTACAGCGTGGACCAGACATGCACGTTTCGGGAACTAAACCCTCGTCAGTGATTCTCAGTCTAAACAATGTAATATGGCCAAAAAGTATGAAAATTATTATGTCCAAAAATGTACCAAAAGATGTAGCAGAATGGGTGGGATATGATGCTACAGGACCCACGTTTTAGAAATTTCAAGAAATTTTGTTACAGAAAATTTAAAATGCGTTGAAGAGACAGACGATCAACCAAAAATGATCGAACTTGGCAACATGTGCCCTCGGGGACACTTGGTCATCCAGCAGTGACATGTTTGATATTTGTACTTCAGTTTTAGCCTGTCGTATAAAAAATCCATCGGTCAGTTTTCTTGGAAAATGTAGACACAGAACGATTTACGTTTTGATTTCCAGATTTCGAAGTTGAAAGCAAGTGAAGAAGCATAATTATTGGGGCTGATATTAAAAAGAAGTAACACTCACCTTCTTTGCCATGATGTAAACGACCTACTTACTCTATGTACATGTAATAGTGTAAACAAAAAGAAAAATATCCATACTTTCATAAATGAAATGTTTATTAAGGATCTTCTTTAACTGATTAATAATTTAACCAAAATAAGGTTATTTCATGAAACATTTTTCACAGTCACAGTTAGAAACGATAAACACTCAACATGACCCATGACTACAGAGAAAGTGCAGAACGAAAACAAATACCTCCCTATCGATTTAAATATTGTTCATCACAATCAGAAAGATGTCCAGAAGACAACCTCAGACAGCAGAGAATTCAATAAAATGAACAACCAGGGGCGTAGCTAGGGTGTTTTCGATGCGGATGTCTGCAGATTTGGTGGACACAAAACCTTAACTACCGAGAGGGGGTGGCACCAGTCGTTTTTATTGGGGGTTGATTTGAGAGATCCACAGGGCCGAGTGGGAGAGAGTATGGAAGGTTGCTTCCCTCTCTTGCTGGCGGGTTTCGGGGTCTCCCCAAGGACTTTTTGAAAAAAATAAAGCAAATCGGTAGTCTCTGAAGCGTATTTGAGCAGAATTTAGAAGGGATCAAGCGTATGATTCGGTATCATCAAACGATGAACCGTATCTAAGATGAAGACAATTTCCAATGTGAACGTAAAGCTTTTTGCTGACATGTATACGTCAACTTTTCATAAATGTGACAACCCTGCGTCTTCCCAAGTGACCGCTCGCACTTTGATAGCGATCATTGTGTGTAGATTTGAATGGATTTTGAAGATAATATATTCTAATTGGTACTTTCTTGCATGTCTTTGGGCTATTTCTAAACTTGCTTACTAAACCATGTCATAAATAAATCCTAGAATTTCTTCGGTTTTAATTTCTTTTCCTATGCTATTGTAGCTACTTGAATTGTACAGAGAAGTGAAACAGTAGTCTCCATTGGCACACACACGATAAAACTTATCATTTACATTAGTATTGACATGGCCGTAATCAATACCCTAACTGTGATGGTTGCTATCGTCAGTGTTGTTACATGGATTCGATTGAAAAGTCAAGAGCCAAAGATTCAGGAAAACATTAAATTGAATTCATCATATGACTACATCATAGGTAATCCTTTGTTCAATTTGTTTAGGTTATTTGTGCTCATTCATTTACAAACGGTAAAATCGACACAGAACTTGTATAACTCATAAATAACTGTTAATCTATGCTCATGTATGTATGTATGAATATCATTCGCAGTTATGAAAGTTCAAAAATTTGGCACTCTGCATATATATGTATTCCGATAATTACATTCAAAATTTAACATATCGGCTATTTCGACTTGCAAACTCGACCTTTGATGACCAAGTTATTTATAATCTCTTTTAACCAAACACTGATTTTCTCCAAGGGACTTCTTCCATAGGAATTTAAATGAGAAAGCTTTCGACCCGTTGGGTACCAAGACTTCTGACAGGTGATCAGAAGCACACCAGGCACACATTTTTTGAGGGAGATCCTATCAATTTTCTACAAATATTTGTCACTATGGGTGAAACATGGGCCAATCAATTAACCCAGAAACCAAACAATAGCGGAAACACCCTGGCTCATCCCGGCCAAAGAAGACTATTCCTTCAGCTGGGAAGGTTATGGCCTCGGTTTTCTGGGAGCAGAAGGTATTCTGCTGATAGATTATCTCCAAAATGGACAAACAATCAATGGCTCATACTATACTTCTTTTATGTTTTTGCTTCACTTCTGACACAGTTACGGGAATATATTAAACTTAAGCGCCGCGGAAAGCTCATTAAATTTGTGTTGTTCAATCAGGACAACGCTCCTGTTCACAAGTCTGTCTCTGCCATGTCTTCAATTCATGATTGTGGCCTTAATTTGATTGAACATCCGACTTATTCGCCTGATCTTGCTTCATCAGACTTTCATCTGTTCCCAAAACTGAAAGCAGCTTTTTCGGGCACCCACTTTCAGTCCTATGATGATGCCATATTTGCAGTGAATGGATTTCTGAACAATCAGGATAATGGGTTCTTTAAAAGTGGTATTGAGGCCCTTAAACACCGTTGACAAAAGTGTATAGAGACTGAAGGGGATTATGTAGAAAAATAATGCAAAATGTATGATAAAATTCAAATCCTCCAATACGAGGCTCACAACATAATTATCAATCAGCCCTCGTCTGTTCTATAATAATGATTTAGTGCACCATATGCATTTAAACGTTAATGTCTCGTCAGTGATTCGCGAGGCCATGTTTAAGAACTACATATAATGATCATCTAACAAAGCATAATCTTATACCATTCACTACCTATTCACTACGTTAATTGTCTTACAGTTGGTTCCGGTTCAGGTGGAGGTGTTGTGGCCACCAGACTGTCAGAAGATCCGTCTGTGACCGTGTTGCTGTTAGAGGCAGGACCATCTGACGAGCATTATGATGATATACTTGTACCAGCCAACGGAAACAAGCTTCACCGGACAGAAGTGGATTGGAAATATGCTACAATACCACAGAAAGAATCCTTGAAAGTGTTTAAGGACAATGTAGGTACTTTAAAACATACTGCTACATGATAAAATTTTCAACAAATTTAATTTCTCGACGTTACCATATGTATTTAATTTATGATGATATTGTTTTTAAATGTTCTATGAAAATATGTCGTCTGCTTCACAAAAAAAAACACAGTGAAGCAAACCTATTGAAACGATGCTGGAACAAATTAGAAAGCATTAGAGCGCCATCCGTTATTCCGTTCAAAGAAAGATGAACGTTTGCAAGAAAAGTGAAATCGGGGGCAAAGGGATGGTAAGCATCTCATGCTCGCTTACGTAAACGAATTATGTAAATTAATAAAGTTCCAAGGAAGTTCTTCGGCTGCTGCAAGGATATTATAAAAGCATGTCGGATCCCTCTTTCCTGAATTATCAGTGACCTTCGGGATTGCGAATGAACGGCTGTTATCATCAACAAGCGGGACAATCACAAAATTTCATGGAGCTGTTGCGACAGGTGGTGTATGCAGACAGGAGACGATAACTCTCCCTGGGCACCTTTCTCACTTCGGAATATTGTTCATTCCGGGGTTGGCACCTGTTCCAATGTAAATTATAATGAGTATGCCTTACTTTTTCGACTTTGCGACTGAATAACCGATAGGTACTTCTTTGATGTTTACATACGCTTAACAAAATAACGCGAAAAGATTTTTCTCACACACCTTGATTTTATAGACAAGAAATATGTCGTTCAAACCTTTAAAAACAAATGAATTGTTTATCGATGAAAGCTAATTTTCCACAGATCGTATTTTGGCCGAGAGGTCGTGTCCTGGGGGGCACGAGTAGTATAAATGGTATGGCGTACGTACGTGGAAGTCGTTATGACTACGACGAGTGGGCAGCAGAGGGTTGTGATGGTTGGTCGTATAAAGACGTATTACCTTATTTCATTAAATCAGAAGATAATCGAGTTCCATGGCTTCAAGATTCACGTAAGGAATAGACTGGTTTTTTTTCTTTTTTATCATCAAATTTGAATTAATGATTACTGAAAGTAATATATTTGTAATGTTATACGTAACATGTATGTTGCATAAAATATTAGAATTTTGCATAAAAAGAAAAAAAAACTGAAACATATGCCATTTTTAACATGAAAGTGAAATTAGGTTTAAGAAGGGCTTCATTGCGCAATAAATGAGGTTAGCAATGCTATTCTTACTCTCCTCCGATGACCAGACCTGTTGCGTCATATTAAGATAATGAAAAAACACAGTTTGATTACTGATTGGAATATTTTGTGGAAGGAAATTACATTTTAAGCGGCTATTTTTATACTATTACTTAAAGAATAAGGTTATACCGTATAATTAACATCAAAGAGGTACCTATCAGTTATTCAGTGTCAAAGTCGAGAAGTCAAGGCAAAAATCATTAGAATTTCCATTGGAACTGTTGCGAACCTCGGAATGAATAACATTTCGAAGTGAGACCAGATGTCCAAGGAGAGTACGCGACTATTGGTTGCATGCATTAGCTCCGTTGCAACAGCTCTATAGAAACTTGTAAAATTCGGTGGTTGTCTCCATGTTCATATTGATGTACATATCAGGTCGCAGTTTTGAATGGATCTAAACCAAACCTCATACACTGATTGCTTATGACAGGAGGATGAACCCTCCTGATTTTGAAGGTCATATGTCAAAGGTCAAGGTCACAGATTGGAAATGGACAAAATCCTTGTTTACAGCCTGAAAGGTGCCGTTTTGATTGGAACTTATTGCACTGATTGCTAATGACAAGAGGAAGAGTCGAACCCTATTGATTTTCAAGGTCATAGATCAAAGGTCAAGGTCACAGATAGGAAATGGTCAAAATCCTTGTATATATACCCTTCACTAAAATCAAAATCGAACTTTTTATTACATGATCCAAACATGAGGACAACTCCATCACGAGAAACAATCGATAGGAAAAATTAACTCACCCAAGCAAACTTGATTTTTGAAACTGATACAAAAATGTATAACTTATAGCATATCATGGAAAAGGCGGCCCATTAAAAGTGAGCCCAGGCCAAGTAACTGCGCTGAACGCTTATTACAGCAAGGCAATGCAGGAACTCGGATACGATATCGTAGACTGTAACGGAGAAAACCAGATAGGTATGTTCAATAATAATGCTATTTATGACCGAATTCTTGTTTATCTTATCTTGTTGTTAAAGTAGTGTGATTTGTTATTATTAAAGCATACATTTTACTCCTTATATATGTATATATGTGTGTTCGAAATTGTGCAAAATCGTCTTCTCTATAACACTTTTCCACAGAATTTGGCCTCTACCTTAATATAATATTTTTCGAAATGATAGTTTAACGACATACACGTCAGTGCTTGAGAAGAAGAAAGTACAATCCAGCATCACCAAATCGTTTCGATCCTATCCGTCAAAAAGAGAGATGTAAAAATGAAAATTGGTAAAATCAAAACCAGGTACAAATTTTCCCTTCTGCAACCGCTGTACAGAATTAAGTTAAGGATGTAGTGAAGAACATAACAATGTTGAATTTAAGCAAGCAAAAAAGCGGTCTTTCAAAATATGCGTGTGAAAATTGCCGTTCTAATTAACGTAAATTATGCAATGTACATGTAGTACGAAAAGAAAAGTATCTTTGTTAGGAATATATTCAAACAAAACTAGTGATATTAAGTTTAAAAAATTCTATTTGTAGGATATGAGCCATTGACATTGACAACGATGAACGGAGTTCGCTGCAGCACGTCTACATGTTTCTTACAGCTTGCATACCAACGGCCAAATCTGCATATATCTGTTAATTCTCACGTAACAAAGGTACATGTATTTACTTTCCTATGAAATAGAAACCATATGAGTGACTGGGTACTTTTTATATTGATAGTTAAGGTATCTTTAATTATCGAACATGCCTTACAATTCCGAATTTATAAGTTGACCCTAGATTGCGTGTAAAATTTGCCATTAGTTGCCATCTTAATCGGGTATTTGACAGTTAAATTTTTCGTACATACATTTTTTGTACTCTTATTTTGACACTTGCGCAGCAAAAATTATTATGATATATATTTTATCTAATCGCCTGATATATTAACAAGAAAAAGTGATAAAAATGACGAGCATAAACGTCCTTAATCATTTTATTATTTCTCATACATGCATCATGCTTTGATGTGTTTTTTCAACTGACAGGTACTTATAAAAGATAAATCCGCTTTTGGCGTAGAATTTATACGGGGAGGAAGGAAACATCGCATTCATGCAAGGAGGGAAATTATTCTATCAGCTGGTGCCATCAACACCCCGCAACTTCTGATGTTATCTGGTATAGGACCAAAGAATCATCTACAAGCACTTAAGGTATTGATGACCAATTTTTCTTTACATATACCAAGGTACATTTGAAAATCATCGAACAAATACATTTTTTTCAAAGGTAGAGTAATGAAGTGATGTATGATATTCCCTTGGTGTATATAGAACTGATAAGACCATCTATTTACTGTATCTTTTAGATATAATCACATTTTCAGCAAAGAGAGCAAAATAATCATACACACATCCTGATTATTATCAATGTATTTACCATTGCTTGTACTGTATTACATGAAGTACATACATACGATAATTACAAATAAAGATATTTTAGGATGGGGCAGCATGAAGGAATCACTTATGGGATAAACGTACTGTGTTTTGTGGTTTCCCGACGGTATAACGTATGTTTCCAACATTATATCCAACATATACCAATCGGAGCCACAAAATACAGTACGTTTATTCTTATTCTAAGTTATGTGACATATTTTAACTTTGAGGGTCTCACGTATCATTTTAGAAGTGACGTTGCTAAGGAGGACGATCAACGACCGACGGAAATTACTGCGCTCCAAAATCTAAAATGCATCAACTACTCCGTGTTTATCTCAATGGCGAGAAATCAAATTTTGAACAATAATAAGCGAAGAACGTTTAAAAGAACTTACTTTTGATGTTGTTTATACGTGTAGATCGCTGTTTACAAGCCCATAACTATAGCTTTACGTCACATGATGTCGTCATTCGATCTAAAGATCACAGAGAACGATGACGTCATAAGTACAAATTGTGCGAAAGCTTGACACCCGCAAGTTAACGTAGCAATACATTGTCAAGTGTATCAAGTGAATCGGATTTGCGGCATGTATATTGCCGTTATACGTTCTTGTGGAAATGCTGTGGACCAATCAGAATATGTGAAACAAACAGAATGAATTAGAATTATATTAAGCCCTCTCCATAGATTTTAAGGTAGTTTAAATCTTATGTAAGGTACTAAAATGTTGATTCAATTTTTTTAAATGATGCATTATATCTTCTGTAATTTAAGAAGCAAAATCATTTTTATTATACAAAAAGGGTACTATTATAAAAGAAAAGGGGGGATCTTTAACGACACTCGGTTGCAGCATTCACAGCAAAACCCAAAAACACCCAATAAAAAAACACAGAACGGACATCCACAGAAAGACGCAAAAAGGACAAGGAACACCAACTTACACCATAGAAACACGCAACACAAACGACCACACATAAACCAACGAGACCAACTAACACCATAGAGACATGAAACACAAAATACCACAAATAAATCAAGGAGACCGATGGGCCACCGGTGACGACTTAGGAACCATCTGTCACGTAAACAACAGACAGTATGGTTATCCTGGATAACGTGCGCACAAGCCTCCAAAGTGAATAAAAAAATCATTAGCATATATTAAATAATCCATCACATCTCCTAGAAATAATGGTGTTATTGGTGTTTTTTCTAATCAATAATGATAATGTAATGATTATTTTTGTTGTTGTACCTTTAGGTTACAGTTATATCAGACAATGAAGAAAGGAAATTATTATTACACGAATGTTTCTGTGTGTATGTTTTTTTTTAAATAGTTTCTGCGACTTGTCTTGTTTGTGGCGTCAATGTTTTACAATGAGAATCCCTGTTGTTACGGTATTAGGGGTATAATAACAATGTCGTCGAAAATCTAGAAGTTATGTCCATCCGTATCTTACATATTTTTCGATATTTGATTTTTTTTTATGTATCATTCAACTCACCATGAAAGTGTATGGTCCGAATATTGCCGAAGTCGTGCGTCTTCCGACAACTCCGCCGTATTTGAATTTTCTGTTATCAAAACAACCGGAAGTAGAGTAATATACCCCAATGCCCGAATAATTGCGATTTGGTTATATTCTATGAATCCATAGGGAGGATAGTTATACGGACATAATCCAAACAACAACATACTTTACTTTTAGTTGAGCGAATCAGCGCCGGTTTGCACATAATCTCTCTTCGTTGTTCATAAGTAATGTTTTCTTCGCTCGATTATCTAAAAAGTTCTCCCTTCAATTAAAGATTTTTTTTCTGCTGTATCTGGTTATTTTTGTAGGTGTCCCTTGTTGCAATGGTAACATGGCTGTTTGCTTTGATGTTCTCAGTGTAACGGTGCCTTCTTTAAGATTTTTAACTCAACGTTTTTCTTCATTTTCAGAATCAAGTGTTATTACATGTACACGAAATATGAAGTAGCATGGCCCGTCTGTTCTAGATATTTTTGCGAAGCATAGCGACACTTAAGGATCAATTTGTCCATTGTTCGTCTGTCCGTCTGTCTGTTACACTTGGATTGATGTCTGTCACACCCTATATAAAAGTGGTTCCTAACGAGTTAACCAAGATCCTGACGATAATCTCAACAGCACTCACCACAGAGCACAAATTTGAGCATCGACGGACCCCTTGCTAGCTAGAGGTGGGACCAGGTGCACGGGATGAGTAAGAAAGGATGGGATCTCCAACAACACCTAGTTGCAGTACCAACAGCAACCTCCCAAAACACCCACTGTAAAGCACGAAGAAGACACGCACAGAAAGAGACGCAGTGGTACACGGAACGTCAAATCACAGAAAAACATAAAACGCAAATGACTACACATAAACTAACGAGACCAATGGGCAAACGGTGGCGACTTAGGACGGCCATCTGTCACGTAAGTAGCAGACAGTGTGGTTATCTTGGATTACGTGCACACAACCCTCCCACTTTTCCAATTAACCACAGGTCTCGAAGAACGTACAACTGTGATGTAAAACAACCTCCTCACTGTCAGATGACCACACACAAACATGACCGCAAAACACAGGAGCCCAAGCAATACAGTATGTACATATATGTAAATGGATATAAAATGAGAGCATGCGTAATACAATCTGTGCTCTGCCGGCTGTAGCGAGCTCATGTATGTTATCACCCGAGGAGTCCGACTGACATTCGGAGAGGACAGGTGGTCGGGGCCCTGTCTTCTCTAAAGAAGTTTGGACAGGGCTCTTCATGAAGTCCCGTCGTCACAGTCAGTCAGATTGCAAGTATTAAGGATGCGCTGGTACAAGACTGTAGATTGGTCAAGTAAGCATCCCCTGTTTGGCTAGCCCCATCCGCCGTCGATGTTCACGCACGTAAAAGAAAACAATATCTAAAATACATGCACTGTCTGAGGTTATGTCTATATAAAAAGTGCTATGGCGACCAAGGCAGGGAAAAATATTGAAAACATTGTCAAACCCCTAGCAAAGTATCGCTATGTTTCGCAGGCGACACATACATTCCTTGGAATGGTTTTTTATTACATAGTTTCATCTATAAAACGTTGGACATTCTTTCCATTCCCTCTATACCGAATTACTCATCTTATAAGACACATCTTTGGATACTTTGGCAAAAAAAACTTAAAAACAACCAGATGAAGTACCTATTTCCTGCGGGAATTCCTTTAAACATATTTACACGTCTTCATTTCAAGATACCGGTAGTTGCAGACTTACCTGTTGGCCGGAATTTACAGGACCACATCTTTGTTTTATTATACTTCTATCCTAATATTTCGCTGACCGTGACACCAAAAAAAGCAGATACCTTGTGGAGCAACATTTTATATCGGACCACCGGAACAGGTATTCCTGTGATATTGATTCTTTAATTAAATACTTACACAAATTTTATGAAAGGTTCAAACGAAAAATAAAACCTTACTATTCCTCATTATGTGTAGGTCTTTGAATTGGCTTTTTATTATTTTGTTCAAAAGACTCTTAATTCTTCGTAGGCTATATGCTTGAGAAATTTAAACTCAATATTTAAAAATGATCAAAATCGTTCATTAATTTTTAAACCATAGGATATTCTTCCAGTAGTCTTCTAGAAGGAAATGCTTTTTTCCACACCACCAACAGATCTAAGGATGCTTATCCGGATATGCAAATTGTGTTTATCTCAGCTCACTATCCTGGAATGGAGAAAGGATTAGCAACGTCCACACTAAATTATAAAAAAGAGGTTTACTCTCAACTTATTTACATATTGCTTTTAAACCTGAACTTGAAAGGCCAACACGATTAACCATTACATGAATTGCTTATGCCTTGCACTGGATATCATCTATCCAGAGTTCGATTGTCAATACCGGCACAGTAATTTCCTCTGCTTAGTGATGAAATTTAAAACACATGAGGGAATCTCAAACGACACCAGGTTGCAGCATCCACAGCAAAACCCCAAAAACACCCAATGTAAAAACACAGAGAAGACAAGCACATAAAGAGACGCAAAAGGGACAAGGAACGTCAACGCACAACACTTAAACGTCAAACACAAAGGACTACAAATAAACCAACGAGACCAATTGTCAACCAACCGGCGCCGACTTAGGACGGCCATCTGCCACGAAAATAGCAGAAGATGTGGTTATCCTTGATTACGTGCGCACAGCCCTCCCCCCTTTAATTATATCTACAGTAATTTCTTCTAGTGTCAAACATAGCTTATTCTACTAATATAAAAAATAGCTTCATCTAAAGAAAATTCCGACAAACCTTATTTCTACATTCATGGAAGAAAATGCGGGAGTGAAAATCTCAAACAAAAGTCAAACTCAAAACCCAAATATCATAATTCAAAACTTATTGATCAACCTCAATATCAACAATTAATATGTCATAGGCAGAGGGTGATGGAATCTTGCCACTCAAGAATGGGATAAGTTGAAATCGTCATGCTTAATTTCACCTTTTTAAATTCTAATAATTGCCGTCATTGTATAACAAGATCTATAGATAAAAGGCAACTCTGGATTTGGGATTTTTTTATTTGTCTCCTCGATAAATTTTGCTCCCCCTTATTCGATATCATTATCAATAAGACAATTTGAATAATTACATTTCTCTCTATCTGAAAAAAAAACGTTAAACGTCTCCAAATTCATTAGTATCATTTAAAAGCAGATTAATTTACAGCATGGACCAGACATGCACGTTTCGGGTATTTAACCCTCGTCAGTGATCCTCAATCTAAAAATTGAAATAAGGCCGAAATCTAAGAAAATTATGTCCAAAATATACCGTAAGATGTAACAAGATGGCTGGGATATCATGTTACAGGACCCAGATTTTGGAAATTTCAATTGATAATAACCAGGTTCATGTTCTTCCTCAATATTTTATTTAAATTCATTGAACCATATCTCCTGTAGGCTAATCTTGATGAAGAAAGAAGGAAATACATCTAGTTATAGGTCTTATTTTCATTTTGTCATCTTTTCAGACGGAGGGAAATATATTGAAAATTGCAGAAAGAAACAGAAATGCGTTTCTGCTTGTTATCGCACTGACACGACCAAAAAGCAAAGGAACGATAACTCTTCAAAGTACAGATCCGTTTGATCATCCATTAATTGATCCACAATACCTTACAGATAAATCAGATGTAGACACTTTGGTGACAGGTAAAGGGATTTATTAATTTAGTTGCTTTACATCGACAAGAATTCAAGAGTATAAATTTTTCGCTGAATTTTGAAAGGTATGAACTGATCTGTATGTTTTCAAACAAATTTGCATGGTTAATGAGTGATCTACTCTTACGTCTTCCTTCTAGTTTGTATTGTCGTCTTTCAGTATAAAAAAATACTTTTACGTCACATATGGGTCTTTGGCGTTATGTGCATATCCAGCTGAGTTAAAGAGTTATTAATCAAAATAATTATTTACTTTTTATTGTAAATAAAGCAGAAAACAGTTCAAAAAGACAGGAGGGATCTCCAATAACACAACAGTACCTACAGCAAATCCCCAAAACAAGTCCCTGTCATGGTGTAGTTTGGTCCCCCTCCCCCGTTTATGTGTTGTCATAAATATTATTTTAGATAACATAACATATAATACTGTAACCAATGAAATTGATTTCTAGGTGTAAAAATGTCACTTGAGGTAGGAAATACTGAATCATTTAAGCAACTTGGAATTAACCTAGACGATACGCATCTTCATTTCTCGGAATGTACGAACTATGAAAAATCAACAGATGACTACTTCGAATGTATCGTTCACCACTATGCAGTTAAAGGTGACCACCCGACAGCTACTTGTAGAATGGGAAAGACAGATGATCCGACAGCTGTTGTTGACAGCGATCTCAGGTAATTAAACCACCAATATTATAAAGCTGCAATAGACATTAGAAGTACCTATCAGTTATTCAGTCTCAAAGTTGAGAAGGCAAGGCAATATCATTAGAATTCCCATTGGAACTGTTGCTAACCTTGGAATGAATAACATTCCGAAGTGAGAGCAGGTGCTCGGAGAGAGTCAGCGTCTCCTGATTGCATGCAACACTCGTCGCAACGGCTCCATGGAAAATTCTCAAATTCGATGATTGTCTCGATGTACATATGATGTATTTATCAGGTAAGTATGTGGCTTCCTGGGCCTCTTGTTCTTTATTATAATGATAGTTTAAAATCAACCAGTGTTCTCATATTAGCCCTTTTATTAGGCCGAGGTTTGTTGTATTGGCCCGAGGCTAAGACTAGTGTAACAGACCTAGGTCTAATAACAGGGTCAGTATGAAAACATTGGTTAATGAACTTATTCGTTATCAACACATTATTAAAATTCTGCTTCGATCCAAATCATGCAATTTTGTGAAATATCTCCATTACAAAAGAGTACCTTCATCATTTTAAGGTGATTTATTATCAACAATGTGTCCATGATAGATCGGTTTTTCAAAATTAAGATAGAAAGACAAACGTCCGCCATATGGGTTTTCTCGCTTAAAACATCATATTCCATATTGGCTCTGTTTTTGTATTGGCCCTGCCTTTTCCATATTGGCCCTGTTTTTAATTTCGTATGGTACAGGCTGTCAACATAGTTGCAGGAGATATAGTACTGTTATTTCGATTGGATCTTAAAGAATCCTATTGATTTTCAAGGTCATAGATCAAAGTTCTATATCAAAGATTAGAAAAGGTCAAAATCCTTGTATGCAGCCTTCAGGAATCAGCTTGGATTTCATCTTAACCAAACTTCATACACTAATTGCTTATGACAAGACGAAGAACCCTATTGATTATCAAAGGCAAAGGTCAAGGTCAGAGCTTACAAAAGGTCAAAATCCTTGTATACAACCTAGGTGCAGTTTTGATTGGATCTTAACCAAACGCCAAAATTTTATGTTTATGACTAAACGATGAACCTTATTGATTTTCTTTGTATACATTCCAGAAGGCTCATTGAATTTCATGCCATGCGAGGGGATGCTACGCTTTGCTTAAGGTATTGGTTCAACATCACTTATTTGATGGATAATTATCTTTATTATTTATTGCAGAGTAAAGGGGATTTCGAATCTACGTGTTGCGGATGCTTCAGTGATGAGAAATGTTATTGCTGGTACTTTAAACGCTCCAACAATTATGATAGGGGAGAAAGCGGCGGACTTGATAAGGGGCATCGATTCTGTTAAAGATATAAAAATAAAACTGAAGAACGTGATAAAAACATTTAAGACACTTAAAAAACAAACTTGAATAGATGTGTTATTAAAATGTTGCTTTGTAAAATTTAAATTGTTTTTTTAGGGGGGGGGGTGGTTTATCCATGAAGTAACCAATATTGGTCATTTCCGTTATTTTATGAAAATCGACAAAAATGTTTCCTGATTACATAAACAAAAATACTGTAAAATTTGATCGACAAAGTTGAAAGTTATATCATTACGTTCTGAACTGAAATAATATTCATTAATGTAGCCTTTAAGGTGAAAGTATTTTTTTCCTTTCCGTCCATCGTCAGTCTGAATCACAATTGGTGCATGCCAGAACCTTGTAACAAAACCAAGGACGTTGAAGGGTTTATGGTTTTGGGAATCTTTAGTTCGTATTTTAATTAGAATTATAATTTAAGAGGAACATGAATGTTCTTATTGAAAATGCTCATCAGAATAATTGGTTATTGTTTACATTTACAGAGCGGCGGTAGTATGAATTCGTGGAATGCGTTCTATTCAAATTGAAAATGAAACCCGAACTGTTACGAACTTTTGGATGCACCCAACTTTACATATTTTGTCCAACGAATTCACCTTTGTCTTATTTGGTCTTTTCGAAATACAGAGTTACTTCATATTTATGCAGGCATCTGACGTCAATGCATTGTGGTGTCATACAATTCTATGGAAAGCAGCATGAAAAGAAAAAGGATTTTAATGACACCAAAATACTTTTACGTCAGATACCTACACAAAATGAGTGAAGGCCTGTAACATCGAAAAGACGAAATTTGATACTCTGCATTTTGCTGTCTTTGTCTTCATCTTACAGTTCGGAGACTATCATATACAACAATTGTACATTCCTTACATCCTCTGGGTAACCATACAAGTGGGAGGGTTGCTCGAGCGTAATCATAATAGCCACAGCAATCTGACGAGGCAGATGACTGTCCTAAGTCGGTATCGATGACTCGTAAGTCTCGTTTGTTTGCATGTAGTCTTTTGTGTTAAGTCCTTAGATGTTTTTTTTTTCCATCCCTTGCCCATTTTGCGTCTCTTGTCGTGCTTTTCCTGTGCTTTCATGTTTGTGCTGCAACCAAAAACAAATGTAGATCATATCTATTCTTGCATCAGTTGCTGTAACCCTGACGCAATATCGATGTTAATATAGAAGAAAGGAGAAAGCCGTGGTTGATGTACCCAAATCGAGACACCCCCAAGTAAACACAGAGACAGCATGAGACACAAAACAGACAATGAACACCAAAACGACATCAAAACACCAAACATAAAAGATTACTTATATGAGAAGAAAGACGGCCATCTGCCCGGTTAGGAGCGAATGGTGTAGTTGTCCGGATTACAAGCGCATAACTCTCCCTCTTTTCCGGTTACTAAGAGGTCTGAATAATTCTGTATATGAATATAAAGAAGTTGATTCGAAAAACAAAACGTGTTCATACATGTACAATGTAATTATCCGAAGAGACCGACCGGCATTAAGAGAGGACAGATGGACAATACCTTGTCTCCTCTAACAAGGTTATGACAAGGCTCATCATGGAGCCCCTTCTACGTTGGCTTAGTACATTACTATTAATTATGTAAATATCGTATGAAGGTAAACTGGGATCATTACCGTCAAGACAGGGAAAACTTTTTATGTTGATTCTGAAATCATCTTATTAGCTCACCCAAGCGTAGCTCAAGTTAGCTATTGTCATAGCGCGCTGTACGTCGTCCGTACGTATACTTTCAATATTTTTGATATCTACTCTGCAACCGCTGCAAGGAAACACGAAACCTCACAGGATGGAAATACCCCAAGTCCTCTAGCAAGTTTGTGTTTTTAGCGCTGATCAGTCATCAAATATTGCCGCCGATGGATCTGATTGGTTGACACATTTTCGACTTATCTTCAACCGCTGCACAGAATTAAACGACACCTAACAGGAAGCAAGAAATCAAGATTCCCTACCAATTGTGTGTTTTGTCGTGACGATTACTCAAGAAATATGGCCTCCGAGTGCTCTGATTGGCTAACACATTTTCAACATGCCTCTGCAACTCCTGCACAAAATTTCACGAAACTTTACAGGAAACATGTACTTAAGGTCCCCTACTAAGTTAGTCATTTTCGTTCCGATCGGTCAACAAATATGGCCACTGAGGGCTCTGATTAGCTGACGCATTTTTGACTTTTCCTTTGTAACTGCTGCACAAAATTTCGAAATTTCTAGGAAGTGAGGAATCAAGGTCCTCTTCCATTTTTTGTTTGTTTTTCGTGCCGATCGGTCAACAAATATGGCTGCCGAGGGCTCTGATATGCTGATGTATTTTTGACTTCTTTTCAATCGCTGCTGCATAGAATTTCATGAAACCTTACAGGAAGCAAGTAATCAAGGTCCTCTTACCAAGTGTGTGTTTCTTTTGCCGATTGGTCAACTTATATCGAAGGCACTGATTGGTTGACGCATTTTCGACTTCATTACAACCGCTTGTAATGTAATTTCACGCAACCTTACAGGAATAAAGAACTCAAGGTCTTCTATCAAATTTGTGTTTTTCGTGTCGATCGTTTAACAAATATGGTCACAGATGGCTCTGATTTGCTAACGTATTTTCGACATCTCCTCTTCAACGGCCGCTGCACAGAATTTTACGAAACCTTACAGGAAGCAAGTAATCAAGGTCCTCTGCCAAGTGTATGTTTAACGTCTTCAAATTCAAAAGCATCATTTTAGAGCAGATAGATTTACAGCATGTTATTCGTGACGATCGATCCACTACTATGACCATAGAGGGCTCTGATTAGTTGACACATAATGAATATGGACAATGGCAATATCCCAATGCACAGTACAAAATCATAAACCGAATGCATCCAAAATAAGGATAAAACTTGAACCAAAGCAAACAAACATAAACCTCTACCCCATGAAAAGAAGCGAACTCTCAATATAGGAGTGAGACCAGATGCCTAGAAAGGGGCAGGATCTCCTGTTTGCATGATTTAAAGAATTATCTCGACAGCACTCACAATAGAGCATAAAATTGAGCATCGATGGACCCCTAGCAAGTTAAGGTGGGACAATGAATGAACACCTGTCGCTTCTATTCGGCAGATATATCTCATCCGGTTACTTCCACTTCTGAAGATACAAGTATATTCTGTGGTTGAATGGTTCAAATGGTCTAGTCTGAGACAGAATATCAACCACCATTCTGGACAATAAGACATCACAGTGTATGACTAGTTACCCGTATCGACTGTATCGACATCATGGTGTATAACCAGTTCCCCATATCGACTTCTCCTCATTAATCGTTGCATAGAATTTCACGAAACCTTAAAGGAAGCAAATATCATGGTCCTCCATTAAATTTTCCACTACCCGTCTTTTGTCTGCAACTCAAGTGAGCGATGTGGCCACCTTGAGACTCTTGTTTGTCATATACACTTGTATGAATCTCTCCGCAAGCAGTTTTGATCAAATTTCGGTAAAAATAATTATTATCTGTGTTTGTGTATGCGAATTTTGCCTCATAATACTTTTTAAAGTTACTAGAACTTTGTCTTACCGTTCTTTACAAAATAATATTGACTTGGTACACTTCGTATTTCTTCACTACAGAAACCTTAATCATGTCCATTACCCTGTTCTGTCATATGCAGTTAATTGTAGTCTCAAGTTGCCTGTTTGTTAATTTTTCATTACATAATAATAGCATTGTGTTCATATAAGTACTATAGCCATAATTCAAAAGCTGTATATGTCGGGAATTTTGTTAGCGAATAGCTTTTAAAGATCCCTTATTTTTCCCTGCAGGAGAGCCTAATAATTCTGTGCATGTATAATTTGAAGCACGAATAAATCAACTCGCAGGGCTTTCATCATCGTATGACATCTTCTCCTCTTCTTCCGGAGAAAGTGAAGGGTTGCTGCTTCTTCTATGTATACACTGTTACATATTACGTAGATACTGAGTTAGTTTCTTCACCCGTTAGTGGACAGGGGTATCAATATATAGCGTAAGGTAAAAGTAGAACAATGCACCTGCGTTGATATACGTTGTGTATGATTTCATTCACGGGGATGGAGCCAAAGCAGCACGGGTTGTTAACCAGGAAGGTATAATATGTATACGCCCTTGATTCTAATCAGATATATGTTTCATAACTAATTCTAATGTTTAGTTTAAACAAATTTTATTTCCAAAAAAGAAATGGGATCTAATGCACTGCTCTTATCCCCCTCTTTCTGTTGGACCGAATATTGAACATAAGAAGTAAGAGAGACAGACAGACAGACAGACAGAGAGAGAGATAGAGAGAGAATACAACTTATTCATCATGAACGATTATTTTACGGATCAGAACTTATTTATGTTCCAGACAGAGGTCATGAAAATAAAACTCGCTACAAAAAATGGAAATGCCTTTGCTATTGCCGCAGCACCCAAAAAGCCATTGGGCAAAAACTCTTCAATTTGATCCAACTTTAGGGTAAGGGTTGCGACTACAGGGAGATAACTCTATTTTCATATCACCTAATATTTGAAACCGACATAGACGATAAATGGTATCAGCTTAGTTTGTTGCATTATTTCAGAAAAAAATATTATACTCCTTGAAATTTTCATTGCTGAATGGTCATTTAGGGGGATGCATATTTTTCAATGAAAAATAGCCGGAAATAGGAAGAAAATTTTCATTTTCGCATGAATTCTGCCTCTATTTAAACATCATAATATATACTATTCATTATACTCTTTTAAAATGAGAGAATTAGACATTCAAATTTCGAGTAAATCTCTTTGTTTTGGGGTCAAAATGTTGATTTTTTGCATAAATTATTGTGCTATTTAATTATTGGAATAGTCATTTTGCTAAAAAAAATAATTCGGGTAGATATTGGTTTGACTGCTTTAGAATAAAGCAATACAATAGCTCTACACATAGAAAAATATTTTGTAACTTGCGACCTTCTAGCTATTAATAAAAATTGCGAGTTGTTGTAATGGCAACCAGAAAAATCCTATTTTTAAGAAAACACACTCCTTAGAACAGAGTGTTTATTTCATCAGAATTTCTCAAAATAGGCTTTAATTCATACACAAGCTATAAGAATCCAGAAAAATAAGGGCATGAATGACTTTTTGAAATGTCATGCATTGCAGAGGTATGTAAAGTTATGATGTGGCATTCTCTTAAACGACGAATATGTTAAAATAGGCGAAAAATGGGCGTTTATAGCCATATAGTTTAGTTTATAGTTTCAAAATTCTTAACCTGGACCATAGCTATTGAATGGTAAATGAAAGGGGTTTCATATTTCACATGTGTATTCCTTCTAGGTGGTGCCATTAGTCTTATATTCCCCTCTGCAAAAAAACCCGATGAAGTACATCAATGATACACTTTAAGGTAAATGTATATGTAGGGTTTATAGTCTCGTTCGCCTGAGCCTTACGCGACTTCTACAACCCCCCCCCCCCCCTGGCGAGACCTGTACAATCCAGTGCATTCTCAACTCCTTGAGAGTATACAAGCAAAGCTGCCGTTTAGGCGCTAATGCTTTTCATTCACATTACAAGCTCGTCTCATGTTCCAGGTACACGATTTACTCCTTGGTGGAGAGGGTGCAACGTAGTGTGAAGTAACTTGTCCAAGGTTACGATGCTTTTGCAATGATCGGCGACGGTGAGATTCGAACCCACGACATATGGGTTCTTTAAAATACACCACGCTAACCACTACGCCACCCACCAACACATCATGAAAATAGATAATCCTTTCAATCTAAAAAAATATATCTTTGCAGGGTCTTGACGTTTAGGGAGCAACCATTTTATTTTAGGGGGGGGGGGGGGGGCAGGAAGACTTTTGCCGGCCGGAAAATTTTTTTCGGCCATTTCAAGAGCCGGAATTTTTTTTTCGCCGGCCCTTCGGGCCGGATTTTTTTTTAATGATTTTCCAATGTTGAAAATTACTCTTAAGTTAAATAATTCAGCGTGATTTTTCAGCCATATTAAGCATCAAACACACAATGAGTTCATCTTTTGCCAGTGGATAACTTCATTTTTAATTTCTTGAATGGCATATGATATGGTGCCTATAATCTGTTTACTAGAATGATACTCACCGGAGACAGGCTATATGGTGCTACTGACTTTTGAATTTTATTTATTCACTCCAAATTGCGTAAAGTTTGTTCCATTTTTTTATACTTTGTTTATGATACACAAAAAAAATGTTTATTTGGCAGTGGAAAGGTTGGAAGAGAGGGGGGAGGGGCAATTTCATGATCCGGAAAAAAATTTCGCCGGCCCTTCGGGCCGGAAAATTTTTTTCCCTAAAATTTCGATCCGGAAATTTTTTTTGCAAAGTCTTCCTGCCCCCCCCCCCCCCCCCGTATAAAAATCAAATGGTTGCTCCCTTGTTGATGTTGGTTTTTTCATTTGACATGTTTGTAACTTTGCCTTCATATGAAAGCATTTTGAATTATTTGAAACCAACACTAGTACTTGTTCTGAAGTTCAGAAAATAATACAATTTTATTTAAACAGCTCCGTAAAAGCATTTTCAATTAAAAATACATTCCTTTCGCTCGTACCTTATTTTTCGAGAATTTCTGAAGAATAATTAACAATATGACTTGATTGTAGAGACTGCTTATCGCAATCCCTTTATCAGAAAGATTCCAATGACTTGCACATGTTGTAGTAATACATAAGTTAAGTAGACACATATCAATTATTTCCTTCTAAGTAGTCACAGGTTTGTTATCTCTGTAATCATGAAGTATTCATGTGCAAAAGAACAGTAGGCCACCTGTAACGCACCAAGTGGATATTAAAACATAACCCATACCATTTAAAAAAATGTTTTTTCTTCATACGATGTTTTGGTAACTTTGAAATCTCGGGTTTTCACTACCAAGGTGTATACTATTCCATTCATATTTTGACATTTATGATGACATGTCTTGTACTTTACATTTCACATCTTTCGTGTAGTTTATTTGTACAGCATGACACTTCTAGTCATTACAAAAACACTGCTCCACTGTTAGCCACCAAATCCGTCTTTATAAGATTTCCACTTGCATTTCATATGATAAGTATATAATAAGTATTCAAATAAAACAGTGAATTAAAAATCATTGTCATTCAAGCATTGTATGATGGTGGCCTCGATCTTAGATCTTAAAAATATCGTTACTTTCAGTTCAGTTTCAGTTGTTGAAAAATAACATTGATTTGAAAAGTCACAAAACGTAGTGATACGATTATCCGTGTCAAGGCTAACCAGAACAGACAACTTTATTAGTATCTACACCAAACCATTCTTCCTTTACTATCAACTCTAACATTTATCATTATATAAGTTAGAATTCAACTTTAACTATGATAATGAGTAATAAATTTCAAATTTTAAACAGTATAGAAGTTAACATGCACATTGCGTAATAAATGATAAACAAATAGATCTATAAATAGGTCGGTACATTCCATTATATGGGTCATAGGTAACAAGCACTTAAGTCGACCTCTATACAGTAACAACGTGGGAGGATCTCCGACAGTGCAAATTTTATTGAAAGCTTGTAAGTAGATATATATTATATAGACGCATAAAGATTTACAATTTATTTTATTCCCCAAATCTAGAAGAAAGGATGGGATCTCCACCAACACTCGGTTGCAGCGCCCAAAGCAAGAGATGCAAAAAGAACAAGGGACGGCATCTGCTGTGCCGATAGCAAATTGTGTGGTTGTGCGGATTACGTCCGCACAACCCTCCCAATTACCGGTTACCAAGAGGTCTCGAAGAACGCACAATAGTGGTGTTAAATAACCTTACTATAAGATGGCAAAATAAACAAGACAGCATGACGCAGGGGCCCGAGCATCACACAGATGAATCTGTAAACGAATATTAAAAAGAGGGCGTACGAAATACAGTCCGTGCTCTGCCGGCTGTAGCGAGCGCCTGCATGATATCACCGAGGAGCCCGACCGAAATTCAGAGAGGACAGGTGGTCGGGGCCTGTCTTCTCTAAAGAGGTTTGGACAAGGCCCGACATGGAGTCATGTCGTCACAGTCAGTCCAAGTTTAAATCAAATGAAGAAGTATAGATATAGGGGCTTTTTATAATAAAAAAATCGACTTTGACCTCCAATATCATGATGTAAACGACCCACTCTCACCATGTACATGTAATAGTGTAAGCAAAAAAAGGACCAAGTTCCAACATCGCTCACCTGAGTTGAGGTCAAAATGCTTCTTCCAATCAGAACCCTTGACAATATTATTTGTTAACAGACCGTCACGAAAACTTGGTAGACGGAACTTGAGTATACTTACTTCCTATAAAGTATCGTGAAATTTAATTTTGTGGTTGCAGAGCAGAAGTCGAAATAAGTCAGCCAATCAGAGCCCTCAACAGACATACGTACCTGTTGATAATTCGACAGAATATTTCAAACTTGGTAGAGGACGTAGAGTACTTGCTTCTTGTAAGGTTCCGTGGAATTCTGTGAAGCGGTTACAGAGAAGTTGAAAATGTGTCAGCCAATCGGAGCCCTCGGTTGCCATATTTGTTGACCGATCTGCACTAAAAACACAACTAAGTAGAGGACCCAGAGTACTTGCTTCCTATTAGGTTTCGTGAAACTCTTTGCAGCAGTTGCATAAGAGAAGTTAAAAAAATATGTCAGAGAGTCAGAGCTCTCGTCACGAAAAAGCCAAACTTAGTGAGGGACCTTCAGTTCTTCCTTCCTGTAAGGTTTCGAGTAATTCCGTGTAGCGGGTTAATAGAAGAAGTAAAAAATGTGTAAGCCAATCAGAGCCCTCATTGGCCATATTTGTTAACCGATCGACACAACAAACATGGTAGAGTACCTTGAGTGCTTGCTTCCGGTAAGGTTTTCAGGAATTTTATGCAGAGAAGCTGTCGAAAATAAGTCAACCAATCAAATCCCTTGACGTCCACATTTGTTGATCGATCGGTGCGAAAAACACAAACTTGGTGGAGGACTTTCAGTTCTTGCTTCATGTAAGGTTTCGAGTAATTCTGTGCAGCGGGTTTAGAGGAGAACTTGAAATGACAAATATGGATAATGACCATATCCCTGTATACAGCACAAAATCGATAATTCAGTAAATCAGAAACCGAAGGCATACAAAATCAGGATAAAACAGAAACCAAAGCAAACAAACAAAAACATCCATCACATGAAAAGAAGCGGACTCCCGATATGAGAGTGAGACCAGGTGCCCAGGAAGAGTAAGCATCTCCTGCTTGCATGCAACACCCGCCGCTTCTATTCGGTAGAACTGTCACATCCGGTAACTTCCATTTCGGAAGACAGAGTACATTCCCTGGTTGGATGGTTCAAATGGTCTATGACAGAATACCATCCACCATTCTGGAGAGTGGGACATCATAGTGTATGACGATTTCCCCATATCGACCGTAGAACTTCCTCAGTGACGATGTTAGTCGGTCACAAACATATCCCTGGCTGAGCAGCTTATCTGAAAGACGCCTAGCTCTCAGAACAAAATCCGTATATTTTGTACTTGCTCTGGCATAGCGTATTAACTGAGCCATAAGCAGGCGATGAAGGGATTTTGCTACTCAGAAAAGGAAAGTTTGTACTGCTGAAATTGAAGTCGTCATGTTTGTCATAGAGCGAGGTGTTCATGTGACCATCAGTGTCGTAGGACAACATTATATCCAAATAGGAAGCTGAATTATTTGTCTCTGTAGTTTCTTTGACTTCAAGCTCCAAAGGATAGATACTGCTCAGGTAATCCGCGAAATTTGGATTATTGATGGACAACACATCGTCTATGTATCTGTAAGTGAAGTTGAAGTCAGAAGCTAAGTATCTTTTCCCTTCAGAGACCAAAGATTGAATGAATTCAGCTTCGTACGAGTAAAGGAAAATGTCGGCAAGGATTAGGGCACAATGTGTCGTCGAATCAGAGACCTTGTTGGCCATATTTGTCGACCGATCGGCATGACACGACACGATATCGGTATGTCAAACATAAACTTGGTAGAGGACCTCGAGTACTTGCTTCTTGTAAGGCTTCGTAAAATTCTGTGCAGCGCTTGCAGATGAGAGGACGAAAATGTGTCTAATCGGCACGAAATCACAAACTTGGTAGAAGACTTCGAGTACTTGTTTCCTGTAAGGTTTCCTGAAGTGTGCGCAACTGCTGCAGAGAAGAAGTCGAAAATGCTTTAAATGACGGACGGACAAATGACGAACGATGGATGGACGGACGACGGAAGGTGCGCTTTGTTAAAAGATCACTTGAGCTTCTTTCATGTGAGCTAAAAAAGTCCATGTTTTCTAAAAAAAATGTTTCTTAATTATTTTACCCAAATAAGGTTCTGTCGTGATACATTTTTCCACATTTAATTATTCAGAGGAAGCAAGGATAGTCATTCAACATGACCAATGACTACAGAGAAAGTGCAAAACTAAAACAACAATGCAAAACTAAAACACTTACCTCCTTATCCATTTGATTCTCGTGTTTTATTTATTTCAGTCACGAAATTATGACCGATGGGCACTCCTCGGGCAGCAGAGTAGCCAGAGAAATTACCTGCGAAACTTTGCAGTCGGGATGGTTTGTGTGTGTCGAAATCATTATTTGTCCGTCACAATACTGCCAGATAATTTTCAATTATATATTATGAGGTGAGCCGAGAATGGTCGACATGGGTAAAGCAATTATTTAAGAATACGCTTTAACTCTAGATAATAAAGTAATGAGAGCAACAAATGCCTTCACTTCGGAGTCACTTCGAGAAGATTTATCATAGCCTAAGATCTAACTCATGTTGTTGCGGATGATGTGGAATGAATAATCAAACAACAAAGAATTATTCAGTCTTAAAATCGAGAAAGCAATGCCAAATCGTGAGAATTCCCAATCGGAACGGTTGCGAACCCCGGAATGAACAACATTCCGAAGTGAGATCAGGTGCCCGGGGAGAGTCAGCGTCTCCTGAATGCATGCAATACCCGTCGCATCAGCTCCATGAAAACCTGTCAGATTTGGTGATTGTCTCGATGTACGTTTTGATGTACGATGTACAGATCAGGTAAGTATGTCTTGTTTGGTGATGACGATAGCCATTCAATCACAATGTAGAATGTCACTGATCATTCCGGAAAGGGGGATCTGATATGATTTTATACCTGTAATATTACCGTAGCGACCGAAAAACTTCCGCAATGATGATTTCAGCCGTTGTGTGATATAACCCTAAACAAGTAGTTTACTTGCAAGCCGTCTGGCTCTAATGATAAAATCTTCATATTTGGAACATGCCCTGGCGTATCGTATCAGCTGAGAAACAAAAACGCCATAAGCAGGAGAAGACGAAATGTTGCTACTCATGAAAGGTAAGTTAGTTATGTGGAAGCTGAAATCGTCACGCTTGTCATACAGTGAAGTGTTCAAATGGCCGTTTCCGTCGAAAGATAGAAGTATATCTAAGTACGAAGCGGATATGCCGCTCTCTGTTGTTTCCTTGATCTCTAGTTCATGAAGATAGATTTCATGTAGATGGTCCTTAAATTTCGGATTATTGATGGACTAAGAAATGAGATTTACATCTGTATATATGATTTCCTTTTCCTAAATATAACAGAATCTAATTTCTTTTCCAATGTTATTGTAGCTACTTGAAGTGTGCAGAGAAGTAAAACAGCAGTCTTCATTGGCACACAAACAATAAAACTTATCATTTACATAAGTATTGGCATGGCCGTAGTCAATATCCTAACTGTGATGGTTGCTATCCTCGGCGTTGTCACATGGATCCGATTGAAAAGTCCAGAGCCAAAGATTCAGGAAAACATTAAATTGAATTCATCATATGACTACATAATAGGTTATCATTTATTCAATTTATTTAAAGTACTAGTATTTGTGCTGATTATTTAACAAACTGTATAATAGGTAATCAGAAAATGCATGGTTCTCTAAGAACTGTCAATCTATGCACATGTATGTATGTATAATATGCATACCATTCGCAGTAATGAAGGTAAAAAATTGGAATACCCTAACTATTATTGCATTTGTGAGTAATAATTCATTTCTTTATAGAACATATCGGCCATTTCGACTTGCAAACTCCATCTTTGAAAACCTAATTATTTATCATTTGTAACAAATTAAAAACCACTGATTTTCTCCATGGGACTTCTTCCAAATGAATTCAAATGTAGTAGAAGACTGCAAAGCATTCCTAAAACGGAATATGATAAATAATCTTCCTAGTGGTTGAAATTATCAGTATAGCCCTTGTCTGTTCTATTATAATTATCTAGCGCACCATATGCGCATTTAAACAGAAATGTCAGTGATTCTCGTGGACATATTTAAGCACGATATAGTTTGGTCATCGAACAAGAAGAGAATGGATCTCCAACAAGACCATGTTGCAGAACGGACAGCAAAACACCCGATGCGAAAACACAAGGACGAGCATACTAAGGGGCGAAAAAGAGTCATACAACAAATAAACATCAAACACAAAAGACTACACATAAACCAACGAGACCAATGGGTAACCGGTGCCGACTTTGGACGGCCATTTGCCACAAATGATGTTATTATCCTGGATTACGTGCGCACAACCCTCTCACTTCTCCGGTTACCCAGAGGTCTCGAAAACGTAAAATTGTGGTGTAAAACAACTAAGCATCATCTAATACCATTGTCTTACAGTTGGTTCCGGTTCAGGTGGAGGTGTTGTGGCCACAAGACTGTCAGAAGACCCGTCTGTGACCGTGTTGCTGTTAGAGGCAGGGCCATCTGACGAGCATTATGATGATATACTTGTACCAGCCAACGGAAACAAGCTTCACCGGACTGAAGTGGATTGGAAATATGCTACAGTACCACAGAAAGAATCCTTAAAAGTTTTCAAGGACAATGTAGGCACTTTAAAAAGCTGCATAATTTGGAATCTGAAAATATTCTTTTTCAATTTACTACAAATATAATTCCTCAGTGTTACCACCTTATTGAATATTGTATTTGCGATAATATTGTTTTTTAAATGTTCTATGAAATAGGTCGTCTACTCCACTTATAGTGAAAACGGACAGGATTTCCAACCCGTCATGGATTCCTATCGTTATAGTCAGTTCTTAGGAATGCGCTGCTACAAGTTTGTAGATTTGTTAAGTACCAAGCCAAGTGTCCGTCTGATGACAAAAGGCGTTTGATGATTCTAAAACAATTTCGATGATAATTCCGTCTACCTTTAATCCTTATTTTGTTTATTATGTCACCATAAAAGGCACGTTGTGAAATAACCAAAGTGGTATACTCTGTTGCTGGTATGGGTCCGAATTTCAGAAGAAGATGACGATATTTTTTTTCAAAATTTCTAGAAAGTCTTTACTAGTTTGTGAACGCGAAAACCTTGACATAAAAGTTTCTTGGTAATTTGTAAATTTCTACTATGAAAATAAGAAAAACCATCAATACTCAAGCATACCGGATGAGCTTTGAAATGTAGATACCACATGAAGGTAATCTAGGAGCGTCACCGACAAGCCAGGGGAAATTTACTATGTTGAATCCAAAAACATCTGTTTTGTCATACACTCTTGTATTGATCTCTCCATTAACAATTTTGATATTTGGGTTCAAAAATGTTGTTACGGTGTTTGTAACGTATGGCTTGTTCAGCTTCAATTCTTGTGGATAAATGACATTTTGTACTTTTCAAAAATAGGATTGTCGATAGTAAGGTCATCCAGGTACCTAGAAGTATCAATGAAACATTTCAAATCATCATGTTTTCTTTGTGTTTCTCTTTTTATATTTTGGATAAGTTCTTTTTTTATAAGTGTATAAAAATAGGCGAACATTTAGTTCCCATAGGGATCCCTACAACCACTTGTCGAGATTCTCACCAAAAATGTACATAAATGTCGTCCAAGAGAAAAATGATAAGGCATTACACAGGTCACTACATGTCCATGATTTATATGATTTGTATTCTGCAGCGGAAAAGAAACCCTTTGATTAAGATGTACAAATAATAGTGAGGTTTCAACCACCAAAATCATTAAAAACAAACTCAATAAAACAAAGTTGAAAATAATAGAAAGCATTAGTAAGTAATCCTTATTCAAACAAAGGTGAACGTTTGCAAGGAAAGTGAAATCGGGTGCAAAAGAATAGTGAGCGTCCCATGGTTCGCTACATAAAGGGTCACTATGCATAATGGGTGATGTCAATTAATGAAGATTTAATAATTGAATATGATTTCCCATGATTTAGAAATGTGAAAAGAATTTCCCACATATCTTAATTTTACAAGAAATATTTCGTTCAAATCTTAAAATGGAACTGGTTAAAAACAAATGGAATGTTTATCGATGAAATAATTTTTTTTCCAAAGATCGTATTTTGGCCAAGGGGTCGTGTCCTAGGGGGCACAAGTAGCATTAATAATATGGTGTACGTACGTGGAAGTCGTTATGACTACGATGAATGGGCAGCAGAGGGTTGTGATGGTTGGTCTTACAAAGACGTATTACCTTATTTCATTAAATCAGAAGACAATCGAGTTCCCTGGCTTCAAGATTCGCGTAAGTGACTTTCTGGGGTTTTTTTTTTCAATTAAGCTTGAATTTATCAAATATCATAAACGAAAGGAGGGGATCTCTAACAATTCTCGGTTGCAGCACTCAAAGCAAAACACCAAAACAGTCCATGAAAAAACACCGTTGTAGCAGATCAATTGTAGCATTTTCGTATATATACTATAATATGTAATTGTAATAATATCACATGCATTATAATGTTTCAATATTATTTGCAAAAATAAAGTAAGGATTGTTTTACTGTCTGTTAAAACCCGAGTAGTTGTTGAATAACCCACTTGTTGCACGGCAATTGTTATACCATCAAACAATTATCACCAATGATTGAATAATTCTTCACTGCTAGCTAAGGAAAACTACTCGTGGAAGTCAGTCGATGACTTAGTCAATCATTCAATCATTACTTCATTCATTAATCTAATCATTGCTACACAGTGAAAATTATTGCAACATCTGGAAAGGTGTAAATTACCGTCTACAGTGTAAACCGTGCAACAATGTCTGTTTCAAGTTGTAAAATTAAAAACGCATGGAGTACATTACACAGGCAATCTAAGGTCGCGGGGTACCTCCTTTGACTAAATTTTCCAGATCCTCATTACAGAAATTAGTTCAATTACATGACGTTTCATTTTTATCGCAACAAAATGTGCAATCGCAAACAAATTGACAAGTTTTCATGGAACTGATGCAACGGTTGTTGCATGCAAACAGGAGACGCTGATTCTCACCGGACACCTGGACTCACTTCGGAATAGTGTTTTATTCCGGGGTTCGCAACTGGTCCAATCGAAATTCAAATGATTTTACCTCACCTTCTCGACTTTGAAACTGTATAATTGATGAGTACTTCTTCGGTGTTTATTCCCTTCAGAGTCATTTGCTGGGACCTATTAAAATTTTCCTTTTCACAACATGAGCCATTGGAAAATAGAACACGAGAAATAAGAACATAAATTTAGCCAAGTTTATTCCATTTCTGAAACTAATTTTAATAAATAATACATTTTAACTTATAGCATATCATGGAAAAGGCGGTCCATTAAAAGTGAGCCCAGGTCAAGTAACTGAATTAAACACTCACTACAGCAAGGCAATGCAAGAACTCGGATACGATACCGTAGACAGTAACGGAGAAAACCAAATAGGTATGTTCAATAAGGTAGGTGATGATGCTACCTCTTGACTGTGCACATTCTTATTTAACTACTTTCAAAAGTATTTTGTTTTGTTATAATTTAAACTTTACAATATTTACACTATAAAATTACATGTTTATTCACGCATTGATACATAAATGTGTAAGACATAAATAAATGCTTAATGTAACTTATCCTTATTATATCCTTTTTAAATACATTTCCTTCTCAATCGCTAGTGTTTACATCATTGCTTCATCGTCATATTGTTTTCATCGTATAAGGTAGGCCTTTCAACGACCGCTAGGTTTCGACTGAGAGTAACGACAACTCGTACCCTAAGTGTCAGAAATCGGGACATTTCGAGCTTCTTCATAAACATAATGGGCAAAAATCACTTCGAATCATGAAATTTCTTATTTATTTATCTCTTTTTGGTTGTTGGACAAAGTTGGTATGATTAAGCACAATACTTTGATTTGTTTCATGTAATTAAAACAATAAATGGACAAAGAAGGATAGCACAAATTTGCACATTCGATTTTTAGACCGAAAAATTTGTTTCCTTGTGGTAAAACATTTGAAGGGAGGTAACTCCTTAATAATATCTGTAAAACTCGGGGGACGTTAAACTAAGAAACGAAATGAACAGAAACGAAAAAAAAAGATATAAATTTTACCGTTTAATCATTCGTTTACTATCAAATAGCGGTGATATTTTCCCTTGTATAATCCTACCGTGTGCCGCGGGAACCAGTGCGTATTGTAGTATCTACATTTCAGCTGTGTTTAAACAAAGGCCATCAAACAAAGCTAAATGACAAGTTTTAATCTAGTCATAACTGTGACCGATTTCGTTAAAATTCAACGAGGAGCTCTACGTATATAAATGGGAAAATGATGGCAAAAGGTGTGCAAACGAAAAATAAACATTAAAAATAAAATTGGCAGATATATATGTATGTATCTAGATAAATGTCATTGACATTATATTAAAAAAAAATACATGAAATGTGTCGATAAGTATGCATAACGAAGACAGCATCAATAGTCATCGGAAACTAGCGAGACAAATAAAAAAAATTATAATAATAAATTAAAAAAAAAAATAAATAAATAAAAAGTATTGGTCGCAAGGCTTACACTGTAAGTTGCAAGACTTCGAGATTTATCCCCTATATGAATTTTAATCAGAGCATTTGCCGACGAAGAAGAAAAAAAACTTCATCTTTTTGCGATTTGTGAGCTGCGCGGGCAGTAGATGCTGACGGAATTTTTGCGGACGGCAAATACTGATTTTACGGTGCAAACATCCCATAATGTGTTATAGTATTTGAAAATATTTCAATGTTACAAATCTTCTTATCAAAATGAAATTATTTTTTGTAATTCAACCCTTTGCTAATTAAAGATGTAGGGCGAACCCCCCCCCCCCCCCCCCCCCCGGTCCTATCCCCTGCGATAAATAATAAATTCTGCGAATATACATGATAGCCATTGTCTTTTTCTAACATTCATTTTGTTATATTTTCTTGTTTCAATACTTTATAGATTTAAAGAACGCTATATACACCTTGTAAGTTTGAATTGAATAAACGTATACTCTAAATATGTCACCTAAACTTGCGAGCGTGGCTCTAGAGTGTGATGGGTTGGGGAGGGGGTAGTCTGAACCACCCCACCCCATCCGCCGTGATATTTGCAAAAAAGAAGAGACTTTTCCAGATTTTTATTTCAAACTCATAGGTATGACAATAAAGAATAAGCTGAACCTTCATAATAGATAATCGATTACAAACGGTTGGTGATCCGGTGCGATTTTATCGATTATCAATCGGTTACGCAGAATTATATCATTTACACTCTGAAAGGTGATATTGTACGACAATAATTACTGCAGCACCTCAAATGTGCTTTAATTGATACATTTAAAGGCTTAATGTTGAAATACACTTTCTCTGAAAAAGAATCAGGTGTTACTTATTTATATATATTTATTTTCTCAAGGCATATGGGACTAGGTGCCTCTCATTTTAAAGGTACGGTGTCCCTGAAAATTAATTAATTTTACAAAATTCTATAGTGCAAAATCTTTCTTTTCATATGAAAGTTTACATTTGTATAAATTCAAATTTCCAGACGAATCTAACGCATACATTCTCAGTTATAGCCGTTTGAAAACATCATTTTGAATTTGGGGTGCGAATCTCTAATTCATTCCACTGGCGCCACCTACAAGGTATATCGTTTTTACAATAGAGATATAATACAAAGGTCGTTACTGCATATTGTCAAATAAAACTTATTGCTCCTTTTTTATGCCCCCGGAATCAAAGATTCGGGGGCATATAGTTTTTGGCCTGTCCGTCTGTTTGTCTGTTTATCTGTTTGTCTGTTTGTCCGAAAAACTTCAACATTGGACATAACTTTTGAATGGGAAGTGATAGGGCTTTCATATTTCACATGTGTATTCCTTGTGACAAGACCTTTCCATTGATACCAAAATTTTTGACTTCGTGACCTTGACCCTGACCTTTGACCTATTTTTCAAAAACTTTAACATTGGGCAT
The DNA here is from genome assembly GCA_033119305.1 of Pinctada imbricata. Classification (NCBI taxonomy): domain Eukaryota; kingdom Metazoa; phylum Mollusca; class Bivalvia; order Pterioida; family Pteriidae; genus Pinctada; species Pinctada imbricata. Next base: position 57,607,649 of record VSWD01000005.1, read on the forward strand.
ACCTTTTGAATGGGAAGTGATAGGGCTTTCATATTTCACATGTGTATTCCTTGTGACAAGACCTTTCCATTGATACCAAAAATTTTGACCTCGTGACCTTGACCTTGTCCTTTGACCTACTTTTCAAAAACTTTAACATTGGGCATAACTTTGGAATGGTAAGTGATAGGGCTTTCATATTTCGCATGCGTATTCCTTGTGACAAGACCTTTCCATTGATACCAAAATTTTTGACCTTGTGACCTTGACCTTTTAACCCAGTGACCTCACAACCCAGTGACCTCACATACATGTACTTAACAGAAAATAGTGTTCATACTAACAAAGATGCCACCGGGGGCATTCGTGTTTCACAAACACAGGCTTTATTCCTCAATCTATACCCTTGGGAATATAATTTACGTTTTCAATTAAATTTATTTTTTTCAGGGAGACTGTATCTTCAAAAAACAAAAAATAAAACAAAACAAATTGAAACAAATAAAAACAAACTCAAAAAAAAAAAAAATAAAATCGAAAGATTTTTTAAAACCTTTTTTCCTACTAAACTGAATTTAAGACTGGATTTGCTATATCTGGGGGTTGTTAAGTTCTTTGGTTATTTTCACCTCTTTGATTATTTTCAGAGACTTCTGCGTTTTAACAGTCATGAGAAATAAACATGCTATACCGACACTGTAAAGTGTTGACCCTTAAAAGATGTAATTTAATTTGACAGAATAGAGAAATATCTGGTGGAAGAGGAGGGGATAGAAATATGTAGAAAAAACGTATCTAGCTGTCTTGTAATACATACACCCCCCCCCCCCAAAAAAAAACAAAACCGCACCGAAATTTGGTTTTTAATGTGAATGGTTATTTGTAAACGAAATGACATCAAAGTATATGTACATTTGTAACGGCTTTCCTGATAATAGATTAACCCTACAAATAATCTAGCTGTAATAGATAAATAAAGGATGTATGAGCACAAAACGTGAAAATCAAACCCAGTGGCGGATTTAGAGGGGGGAGCACGCCCCCCCCCCCCCCCCCCCCCGTTTCACCAAAATTTATTGATTCAGACTTAATCTCTTTGCTTTTTGCTTCGCTCGCCGCACATAATTTTTCATTCGATGTCTTATTTTTTGTCTTCAACTTTCTTTGTCATTTGAACGAATCAATATGTCATAAACATGATTATACGAATTTCAAAACTAAACTATCACTGAGCTTGTCCTTACTTCTAAAAGAGCTCTGTTCGTCGACATAAAGTTCTGTTTTCTCCGTTAATGTTTAATGTTACGTATTGGGGGGGGGGTCCATCCAACCTTAGTGTCTTGTTACAGTAATTTTATGGGAACACAGCAAAAAATTCATGAAATTTTCGAGCGAATGAACATCAACGACCTACATGTATTCTTTAAATTCTACGACGCGTTTGGTCAGCGTAACCTTTTTTCCGTTACGCATCTCGAGTTGAGGCCAGTGAACTTTGTTAGTCGTATCAAAGTATCTTGAGGAGAATCCGGATCCTATTTATGGTATTCATGGGCTTACAACGAAACTTGACAGAAAATGTACCGGTCCTTTCAAATTATTAACAGTACGCATGTAGGTTGAACTCATGGATACCATTCCCGAACGTATACATGTAAATAATCCGGTTACTTTTCATGCTTGTCTACGTTTTGAATTTCCAATTAAATAATTTCTTTGCCAAAGAAAAAAAAAATGTTTCGTTACTTTTCATTTCTTTTCTTGTGCGTTTCACAATTCAAAGGGACCCGTTAAACTCGGTAAATCAAGAGGTGTCCCGGGAACCAAGTGTTTGTCAAATAGTACAGTTTGAATTGCTTCCCTTCTTAAGCAGATTTTATTTAGAATTTGGTATTTAAAATCAATTAACTTTCGAAAATTCGCATGTCTTTATCAATTCAAATTTCTTTAATGCTCTCCAGACACAGATTCAAATGTCGTGATGCACCTTTAAAGGAATATTCTTGGATATGAAAATTTAGTTGAAAGGCCTATATAAGGAAACGTACATTGCATCTGCAAATTCCCTTTCAAAATTGTTTGTTTTTTACACCCAATTAACCTAACAAGACTCGTGAATATGTCTTGCTCGGCAAAAGTGTCTGCAACCACTGCTCCATGACTGTATAACAATATTGGAAACAAATCCAATCTACCAGAATTATATTTTTTGGACACAATTTTTACCTCCCCTGAGCAAAGCTCAAGTGAGCAATTGTCATAGCGCGCCGTCCGTCGTCTGTCGTAAACTTTTTACATTTTCGACATCTCCTCTGCAACCGTGGAACAGAATTTCACAAAACATTGCAAGATGTGAGTACTCAAGGTCCTCTACCACGTTTGTGTTTTTCGTGCCGATCGGTCAACAAATATGACCGCCGATGGCTCGATCGTCTGACGCATTTTTGACTTCTCCTCTGCAACCGCTGCACAGTATTTCACGAAACCTTGCAGGAAGCAATCACTCAAGGTTCTAAGGTTCTCTAACACGTTTGTCTGTGTTTACATGCCGATCGGTCATCAATATGGCCGCCGAGGGCTCTGATTTGCTAACACATTTATTACTTCTCCTTTACAACTGCTGCACAGAATTTCATAAAACCTGACAAGAAGCAAGCACTCAAGGTCCTCTACCTAGTTTGTGTTTTTCGTGCTGATTGGTAAACAAATATGGCCCCGAGGGCTCCGCTTGACTGACACAATTTTAATTTTATCTCTGTAACTGCTACGCCGAATTTCACTAAACCTTACAGGAAAACAAGTTCTCAAGATCCTCTAGACCTCTACCAATGTTAAACGTCTTCAAATTCAATAGCATCATTTAAGAACAGATTAATTTGCAGCATGGACCAGACATGCACGTTTCGGGTACTTATCCCTCGTAAGTGATCCTCAATCTAAACAATGTAATGTGGCCAAAGAGTGTGAAAATTATTATGTCCAAAAATGTACCGAAAGACGTAGAAGGATGGGTGGGATATAATGCTACAGGACCCACGTTTTAGAAATTTTGATAACAGAAATTTTTGAATGCATTAAAGAGACAGACGATCAACTGCAGTAGATCGAACTTTGTTTGAAGTTTGTGATTTTCGTGCTGATTGGTCAACAAATATTGCTGTAAAGGGTTCTGATCTGTAGGAGGATTTTTGCCGCTTTCAGCCCTTTGCCTGCAACTCAGGTGAGCGATATGCCCCCCTTGGGCCTCTAGTTTAAATAGACATTGGTGTTTGTTAAACTTCCGTGTGGATCATAGATTAAAAAAAATCCTTACATGAAATCATTAAACTGTTTCGATCCTATCCGTCAAGAGGAGATATGCAACTAGATTGAATCATAACCAGATACATACGAGGGTTGTTCGATAAATTCGTAGACAAGTCTAATAAAACTTGTATTGTGATCGTTGAACATTTTTTTCATATACCAATTTATTCCTTAAGATTGGACATTCTTGTTGTGCAAACTTTAAAGCAATTGGTCAATAATGAAAGAAATATGGTGTTTTTCTTTAGGAGTCACCTTTGAAAGCGGCGCAGTAAAAAGAAGGGAGGAGATCTCCAACAAGACCCCGTTGCAGCATCAACAGTAAAACACCAAAACACCCGATGCAAAAACACAAAAGACGAGTACAGCACGAGACGGAAAAGAGACACACGACATGTAAACATCAAACACAAAAGACTACACATAAACCGACGAGACCAATGGGTAACCGGTGCCGACTTTGGACGGCCATTTGTCACGCAAGTAGCAAATGGTGTGGTTATCCTGGATTACGTGCGCACAACCCTCTCACTTCTCCAATTACCCAGAGGTCACGAAGAACGTACAATTGTGGTGTAAAACAACCTCCTCACTGTAAGATGACATCACACAAACAAGACCGCGAAACGCAGAGGCCCCAGAGACACAGATGAATATGTAAATGGATATAAAAAGAGGGCATACGTAATACAGTCCGTGCTCTGCCGGCTGTAGCGAGCTCATGTATGTAATCACCCGAGGAGTCCGACTGACATTCAGAGAAGACAGGTGGTCGGGGCCCTGTCTTCTCTAAAGAGGGCCCGTCATGGAGTCCCGTCGTCACAGTCAGTCAGAGTGCAAGTCTCAAGGATGCGCTTGTACAAGACTGTAGATTGGTCAAGTACCAAGCCTAGTGTCCGTCTGGTGACATTAGGATCATACCCACGGTATAAAAGGCGTTTGATGATTCTGACGCATTTTCGATGGTTATGCTGCCTACCTTTGATCCTTTTTATTTTGTTTATCATATCACCATAAAAGACAGGTTGTGTAATACCCATAGTAATGTACTCTGTTGCATGTATAGATCCGAATTTTAAAAGAAGTTGACTGTAATTTTTGTAAAATTTCCAGAAAGTCTTAACTAGTTTGTGAAAGCGGAAACCTTGACCTAAAAGTTTTTTGGTAATTTGTAAATTTCTACTGTGAAAATCCAAAATATCAGTACATGCTCTAGCGTACCGGATGAGCTGTGATATGTAAATGCCGTATGACGGTAATCTTGGAGGAACATCACCGTCAAGCCAAGGGAAATTTACTATGTTGAATCCAAAATCATCCCTTTTGTCATATACACTTGTATGAATCTTTCCGTTTACAATTTTGATATTTAGGTCCAAAAAGGGTGTTTCTGTATTTGAAAGGTTTGCCTTGTTAAGGGTTAATTCTTGTGGATTAATTTCATTCTTATATAATTCAAATGCATGATTGTCAATGGTAAGAATATTATCCAGATACCTAGAGGTATTATTGAAACATTTCAGCTCATCAAATTTTCTTTGCTTTTGAAGATTTTGGATAAATTCTTTCTCATAAGTGTATAAAAATAAATCTGCAACAAGAGGCGCACAGTTAGTACCCATAGGAATTCCTACAACTTGCTTGTATAGATCCTCACCAAATCTAACATAAATATTGTCCAAGAGGAAGGACAAGGCATTACACAGGTCACTACTTGTCCATGATTTGTATGATTTGTAGTCTGTCGAGGAAAAGAAACCCTTCGATTCAGATGTACAAATGTAAGTTTTTCGCTCTCGATCAAAACACCATTTAATGAGATTAGATAATCGATCATTAATTTTGTCATGAGGAAGTGTGGTGTACATATTAGAGAAGTCGTATGAAGAAATCGTATTGGCTTGGAAATTTCCAGATTTCTTTTTTTCAATCACATCCCCTGAATTCTTAATAGACCAAAATAAATTTACATCGGTCCTGTTTCATGTGTTTAGAACCGTTTCACAATATCTAGTTACGTGTTCTTTAATAGCAGTAAGTGCTGACGTCAGATTTCTAGACAAAATTGTAGTGGAGCAGTTACTAGAATTAGCAATAAATCGAAATTTGTAAGGAGACTTGTGCAGTTTCGGTATGCAATATAGTGTTGGGAGATCCAATTTAGAAATAGAGATATTGAATGAAGACAGTTCACTGTTATGCTTGTCTAAAATGTTAGATGCACTTTCATTGCTTTTGATATATGTATTAGTAGACGAAAGTTCCGAAATCAATGTTGATATGTAGTAACGGTTTCAAATGATAATGGTGTTGTTGGCTGCTTTATCTGCTGGTGCAAAGACATATTTTTCATGTAATTTACTTAGTTTGGATTTGAAATATCTTTCTGATTTGGAATGTGGATTTTGAAAAAGATGAGGGTTTTTATGGAAGTTATCTATTCGAATATCCGTTATATCTAAAATGAGGTTTTTCCAGTCATTCAGAGCATGCAGTTCGACTTCCTCTGATTTACACCATCTTTTCGTATAATTATCTAAGGCTTCCGTAAGCACTTCACGGCATTTGACAAAATCTATCTTGGATGGGATTCTATACTTAGGTCCTTTTTTAAGAAGACCACGGAGCTGTCTGTCTTGGATAATTGAAAAGTCACCTGTAACAACATGGCCAGCTGGTTTGTAGAGATATTTAGAAGTTGCACATTCTCAAGAAGTAGGACACGATTCAAGTATGTCAGGATCCGTTGTAACTTTATTATAGTTAAAAAAAAGTTTCGAATAGGTTTCTTGTACTTATAACAAATAAGAGGTGGCTCTAAATTTTCAAAATATTGAGGAATGGTACTTTGTACGCGATGATCCCGAAAAATATTAGAGATGTTTAGAAGATCAAAACCTTTGTTAATAAACGGGATTTTTATGAATCGTCTTTTCGGTGAGGTGTTTTTCACAATAGGATAAAGTTTATACTGTGCGAATGAGACAATGATATTAAGTCTGAATCAGTCAGTGTTTCTTAAGAATGCAACCTCTGCTTCATCCAAGATAGATTTCAAGTGCATAACTGGTATTGACGACAGAGCATGTAACAGCTCATGTCTTCCGCCATTGCGTGCTATAGTAAGTAAATCGTTGAGAGAGCGGTATATTCTGGATCGTTTTCTTTTTTCTCTGTTTCGTCTTTTTCCGTGTGACCTGTATTTCCTTTTAGTGTTTGGGCGAATTGAAAAGATGTTGATATTGGTAGAAGCTGAGGAAATGTTTCCTTGTCCATAAATTTGATCGTTTAAACCAAGAGGGTACGCAGTCTGAAGTTTGGTGATCCAGGCAAGTTCAGCTTGTAGTCGGCGTTTTTTAATTTCGGTCTTACTTTCATTTTTACGTTTAGGAAAAGTCTGAACTGGGGTAATGGTGATATCCGAAATAGAATGATTATATTTAACAAAGTGATTATAAAGAAAGTTTCTGTGTTTTTTGTTGACGTGAGGTTCTGATCTTATAAGAATGGTTTCTAAAACGAGATTTTAAAGGTTGGCCTGTCTCACCTACATATTGTGCGCCACATCCCCTGGCATTTCAAGTCATTACGTAAATAAGATCTTGAGACGATCAATCGATGTCTTGGTCTACCTCGATTTTGAATTTCTGCCCATTTACACTAGATGTTATTATGGAGTCGCAGTTGATGAGGTGACACAATGAGCATCTTTTACTTTTGCACTTAGAAATAATTGAGAACCCTCTGTGTCTGTTGTTGAATGTAGAGCCTGCAGATGGAGTAGTGCGTAAAATACGGCTGTGGGGTCTAAATTTGAGAGGTGAAAATAGAACTCTTGGTGAGGAAAAAAGTTTTTTACTGTTGAATGTCGATGATGGTAAAGTGACTGTAGTGACAGAGGGTAATCTCAAAGAGGTTAGTTTGATACGAGGCGACCTCAAAAATGCCATAATGCGATAATGGAAGAAAAGTGAATTAGAGTCTTACGTAGATGACACTACAACAAAGCCAAGTTAGAGAACACAATGAAATTAAAACACTTCAAACATCGGGTCGCGGGGAATTGCTTTACCAACTCCACACTGCAACACGAAATAAGTGTAGATATAAAAAGAAGGGAGGAGATCTCCAACAAGACCCCGTTGCAGCATCAACAGTAAAACACCAAAACACCCGATGCAAAAACACAAAAGACAGGTACAGCACGAGACGGAAAAGAGACACACGACATGTAAACATCAAACACAAAAGACTACACATAAACCGACGAGACCAATGGGTAACCGGTGCCGACTTTGGACGGCCATTTGTCACGCAAGTAGCAATTGGTGTGGTTATCCTGGATTACGTGCGCACAATCCTCTCACTTCTCCAATTACCCAGAGGTCACGAAGAACGTACAATTGTGGTGTAAAACAACCTCCTCACTGTAAGATGACATCACACAAACAAGACCGCGAAACGCAGAGGCCCCAGAGACACAGATGAATATGTAAATGGATATAAAAAGAGGGCATACGTAATACAGTCCGTGCTCTGCCGGCTGTAGCGAGCTCATGTATGTAATCACCCGAGGAGTCCGACTGACATTCAGAGAGGACAGGTGGTCGGGACCCTGTCTTCACTAAAGAGGTTTGGACAGGGCCCATCATGGAGTCCCGTCGTCACAGTCAGTCAGAGTGCAAGTCTCAAGGATGCGCTTGTACAAGACTTTAGATTGGTCAAGTACCAAGCCTAGTGTCCGTCTGGTGACATTAGGATCATATCCACGGTATAAAAGGCGTTTGATGATTCTGACGCATTTTCGATGGTTATGCTGCCTACCTTTGATCCTTTTTATTTTGTTTATCATATCACCATAAAAGACAGGTTGTGTAATACCCATAGTAATGTACTCTGTTGCATGTATAGATCCGAATTTTAAAAGAAGTTGACTGTAATTTTTGTAAAATTTCCAGAAAGTCTTAACTAGTTTGTGAAAGCGGAAACCTTGACCTAAAAGTTTTTTGGTAATTTGTAAATTTCTACTGTGAAAATCCAAAATATCAGTACATGCTCTAGCGTACCGGATGAGCTGTGACGTCCAAAACGACGCCACGCAAATTACAGATTACTTATCGTTTTTCTCCTTTTTTCTATCTTTAATTTTGAAATCATATTTGGACATAAGTCGTTTATTTCATGACAATCGGTTCATGCATAAATCAAACAAATGAAATGAGGCAATCATGCGTTCGACATCATTCCCAAGTCCAGTTCTAAGAATATTTCACTTCAGAACGTTTGGATCGGTCATTGTGCTCTTTCAGATCATCCTAACCATCCCGTATGGATTATTTTTCAACACATTATCACCTTCATTGCAAATTGTGTGCATATTGATGTGTGCTCGAATCATTTTCTTGCATTCCATAGACTTATGTAAAATCTATAAGATATTTTGTGGAGTTGGCATTAGCTTGAATAAAACTTTAATGATTCCACGTAGTTTAAAAATTGTCGGGAGACGTCATTTTTACCAAGCATACGTATTGATGGCGCTTCTTGAAACAGTGATATCTAAACACCAATGTATCATAACAAGCGCAACTTTCTACATGATAACTTTTAAATACCACAAAATAACTAGAATAGATATTGACTTTCTCGGTATCCGAATTTAGTAATTATAGTGGAATAATGCGCGTGTACATATTTGTTGGTATCTCGATTTTCGTATTGCGCCGCTAAACGTCACGACACATAATTAAAAGCATTTATTTAAATGGCATAATTTTTCAATTACTTTGATATTTTATGAATTAATTACAATATACCCCAAGAATCTATGGTAAGAAAATTGTACAAATACTGTCACGCATTTCTGAAATATTCCGGTTGTCTACGAGCTTTTCGAACAACCCTCGTATCTACAACCGCTGCACAAAATTTAATAAACCCGTAACGACATTACGACATTAGATTCAGGCGAAAAACATGCCCTCTTAGGTTTCTGCCAGAATCTTTTTTTTTTCGTAATCGTCAATCTATGAAACGAAAATAATGAAATGAAAGTGATCTTTGCACAAAGTATATTGAACAAGATAAATGCATAAAGAACCCATTGAAATTTCGATTTACAGGGTATGAACCTTTGACATTGACAACGATGAACGGTGTTCGCTGCAGCACATCTACATGTTTCTTACAAATGGTATATCAACGACCAAATCTACATATATCTGTTAATTCCTATATAACAAAGGTACATGTTCGATTTATATATGAATTGGTAACCATATGCATGACTGGTGTTCCCCTTTGATCCCTTGCAATTGCATCCCTTGAGTAGAGTGTGCCTTACAGAGATCTGTGATCTACCATAGGTAAAATCTCGAAAATTCCTCAGAGACAACAATATCCTTTTATACCGTGGATGTGATCCTGGTTCACCCGAGCAATACTCTGCATGGTACTTGACCAACTTATAGCCTGAAATCAACACGTTATTGAGAATTGCTGATTGTAAGGACGGGACTTCATGACGGGTCCTGTCCAAATCCCTTTAGGGAAGACAAGGGGCCCGACCATCATTTCTCTCTTAATGTCGGTCGGACTCCTCGGGTGATTCAGAGCATGGGCTGTATTTCATAGACTGTATGTTTTTTTAAATCCATAATCCATTTACCTTAAAGTTTGCAGTATTTTTTGTGTGGTCAACTTGCAGTTGGGGGTAATATACAACGATTTTACGTATTTCAAACTCACTGTATAATCGGACAGATGTGAGGGAACTACTAACGTGGCAGATGGTCTCCCATAGTCGTACCAAACTTTTCATTGATCTCGCAGTTTTATATTCAGTCTTTTGTGTGTGTGTTTTTTTTTGGGGGGGGAGGGGTCATTTTTTGTGTTACTTTCCCGTTTTGGGTTCTATTTGCGCTTTTTATCTCACCTAAGCGAAGCTCATAGCGCGCCGTCCGTCGTCCGTCCGGCGTAAACGTTTAACATTTTTGACATCTCCTCTGCAACCGCTGCATGGAATTTCACCAAACCTAAAGGAAGCAAGTACTCAAGGCCCTCTACCAAGTTTGTAGTTTTCGTGCCGATCGGTCAACAAATATGGCCGCCGAGGGCTCTGATTGGCTGACACATTTTCGACATCTCCTCTGCAACCGCTGCACAGAATTTCATGAAACTTTACAGGAAGGAAATACTCAAGGTCCTCTATCAAGTCTGTGTTTTTTGTACCGATCGCTCAACAAATATGGCCGCCGAGGGCTCTGATTGGCTGAAACATTTTCGACATTTCTTCTGCAACCGCTGCACAGAATTTCATGACACTTTACAGGAAGGAAATACTCAAGGTCCTCTACCAAGTTTGTGTTTTTCGTGCCGATCGTTCAACAAATATGGCCGCTAAGGGCTCTGATTGGCCGTACCATTTTTGACATCCCCTCTGCAACCGCTGTACAGAATTTCATGAAACTTAAAAGGAAGGAAGTACTCAAGGTCCTCTACCAAGTTATTGTTTTTTGTACCGATAGGTCAATAAATATGGCCGCCGAGGGCTCTGATTGGCTGACACATTTTCGACATTTCCTCTGCAACCGCTGCACAGAATTTCATGAAACTTTACAGGAAGGAAGTACTTAAAGTCCTCTACCTCGTTTGGGTTTTTCGTGCCGATCGTTCAACAAATATGGCTGCCGAGGACTCTGATTGGCTGACACATTTTCGACATCTCCTCTGCAACTACTGCACATACTTTCATCAAACTTTACAGGAAGGAAGTATTAAAAGGTCCTCCAACAAGTTTGTGTTTTTCGTGCCTATCGGTCAACAAATAAGGCCGCCAAGGGCTCTGATTGGCTAACATATTTTCAACATCTTCTCTGTAACCACTGCACAGAATTTAATAAAACTTTACATGAAGAAAGTACTCAATGTCCTCTACCAAAATTATGTATTTTGAGCTGATCGGTCAACAAGTATGGCCGCCGAGGACTCTGATTGGCTGACAGATTTTCGACATCTCCTCTGCAACCATTGCACAGAATTTCATGAAACCTTGCAGCAAGCAAGTGTAATAGGGTCATTATTTTGAGATATGTCATCATTTCATCATTCATATTTACTCATATACTTACCTTCATATTTATCATCATCATTCATATACTTACCTTCATATTTGTCATTATACTTACCTATAATCATACTTAGCTTTCTTTTATTCATTACTACGATTGAATTACCTCCCGTTCACCGTAGATCATACCTTTCTTTCATGTCTATTTATATCCTTCTATGGGGTATTCTCCGATCACGTGATTGTCCACTCAGGTGTACTAATTACACTCTAGTAGGGAATTATTTACCTGATTGGTTCCTATACATATCTTTTATTTCTATTGGTCTTTCTCTTACCCGGAAATTACGATTTGGTCAGTTTTGAAGTTGTTTATTGTACAGACAGACAGCCATATTTGGTCAAGCGACGGTCACCAGAAAATGTCCTAATCTTTGTGATCGACCCAGCATTTATTTACATTTGTGATCATCAACCATCATCATTTGTAAGTCATATATATTATGTGTACGTCCTTTGATTGATGCAATATACGTATTTTCCATATTTTGTCAATTGTTGATATTTATTTTCCCTCGCCCATTCATTCATCGTCATTTCATTATTTCATCTCATATTAGAAATATTTCATATCATACTTATTTATTCATAATTCTACAATCAATCTTACCGATTTATTTCATCATGAAAAGATATTTATTTTATTCGGGTTCGTATCCATGATATACATATCGTTGTCAACATCGTCATTATTTCCCATTTTTCCCCAATCCATTTAGAATCCTATCATTTCATTACCTTATCATTTTACAGGTCTAATGATGATATGTAAGCTGTATTACTTACCTGAGATTTGTCGCCGATTTCTCGGCAGGTTCTATTTCACAAATGGGTACATATCATTTTATTCATTCATCATATTTTCATATCATAAATATCGCAATTTGTATGATATCATTTATTGTGGTTTATATTGCATTTTTCGTAGAAAGTTCATTTATGTTTGAAATACATTTTTGAGGTAATTTATTGACTTACAGAAAATATAAATTGATTTATTATTATCCATAAATATTTTTGATAAATTATTTTCTTATTATATAAATTCTATTTGGATTATATAAATCTATATTTATATTGAACCATGTATTTTTATACACACTGTTACCAAATATTTATTATTGTTATTATATATATTGTAGGACTTTGCCATTTTTCCATGCCATTCTCATGCCAATTTGCGATGTAATAAATCAGTCGAACCCATCAGTGGCATTGTGATTCATTTATAACTGAGGACATCAGAAGTGAGATCAAGTGCCCCTGTTTCAATGGCGCCCACGTTGGGACCATCGCTGTCAGGACCATTGCTGTTTATTCCAACCAGAGACTACTTCGTGATTCTGTGACATTTTGTGTTCTCGTTTCCGGAATTGAACTTACCGTTTTGGTTTTCCCATAAAACTGTGACACACGATTACCAGTTTCCGGTTTGACGAATTTGGACGACTGAAATTTTGTAGTAAAGTCATTTGACATTATATATGCCTGTATTTGTATTTTATTGCCTATTTATCATATCATTTACTCTGACATTGGTTGATGTTAATATGGCTACCCCTAAAATTACAGTACGGAAGCCCGGCAGTACAAACAAGGTCGGTAGTGTTAGCTTCAATCTTGGTAATGGTACGAAAGCTGAAACAGAACCAGAGGTGAGTGAGGAAGACACTGCTAAAATGATTGATTATATTATTAAATTATCTAAGTATAAGGTATTAACTGAGGAGGAATATCAGCAACTGAAGTCTCCACTCGCACGTTCCTCACCAAAACCCAGTGTATCAGTAAGACGACATCTCGATGACCTTCCTCCTAGACCACCACTACCGTCTACTGCGGATATGAGTGTGCACAATTTTTCTACTGCTATACCAATGGTAGGAGGTAAGCCCAATCTCCCCATATTTTCAGGTGAGAATAAAAGCGACGAAGTTGTATTTGACGTATGGAAGTACGAAACACGCTGTATCGTTCTCGAAGCCGTTTACCCTACCGCTGTCATACTTCACGCTATGCGAAATTCATTGCGAGGCAGAGTTAGAGCGCTACTTGTTACTCTCGGAGAAAACGCAACCCCGTCAAGTATTATTCAGAAATTAGAGGGCGTTTTCGGTAACGTATCCGATAATGAGGCCGTTATGGAAAAATTTTTATAAACAAAAACAAGAAGAAAGTGAATCGATCTGTAGCTGAATATGGAATGCGATTACAGTCACTCATTCAGGTAGCATTTGAACGTCACCAGATTTCAGCCAGAGCCAGAGAGGAAATGTTATGTTCCAAACTTTTTACTGGACTTCGTGATAAACAGTTACAAGCTGCTATCCGTTATAAATATGATTCCATCAAAGATTTTGACAAACTATTACGTGAAGTCATAGCTGTAGAGCAGCAAATGGGTGTAGAAATGGTTAAAAAGACTGAGCATGTGACACTTAAACAGCAGAATAGTGATCATACTACACTTTCAGATATTGTGAAGAAACTCGATAGACTGTCAACCAAGGTTGAGAAATTTGAATCAGAACTTCACTCTATCAGATCTTCGGAACATGGATACCAAGACTATAATCGTGGTTACAACCGAGGATACCATGGAAACCGAGGGAATCACAATGGTAACATTTATCGCAATAGTGGATCCAATGGTGGACCAGGAAGTGATCGTTTTACCAGAAACCGAGGTAACTACTCAAACCGAGGCAATTACTCAAACCGAGGTTCCTATTCTGACCGCGGCAGATTTACAAGTGGTCAAGATTTTCAGTCAGACGACACTTATTACAGATCCTCACATGATACTTACCGAAGAGCAAATTCGTACAGAGGAGACCGAGGTCGTGGTCAATATGGACTTAACCGAGGACAAGGCCATTACCACCAGTACCAGGACAGAGGTCGTCAAGGTCATTTAAACAGTTAGAGGTTGTTGATGAGGGACAATCAGACAACCTGAATCTACAAACACGTCCCGAAATAGAACATGAAAATACATGTTATACCAAGGTATCCGAGGATTTCACAGATCACACTTTACAGAACGTAGATTACACATTCTTTTGCTATAGATGTCATGGACCAGGTCATTTGATGCGCGACTGCAAAGTTAGAATTGACCACTCGCGTAACTATTTCATCGATGAGGTACCTGATACTTACCTTAGAACCATGAGGTCATACTTACCATCTGGAAACAAGAAAATGTCAACTCTCGTAGGAACTGCAAATGAAGCCAATGTTATTATAAACGATAGGAAAGTGACCGCACTTCTTGATACAGGATCGTCAGTCTCTACTATTAGTCAGTCATACTATGATGAACACTTGAAAGACTTACCTATGCATCCAGTTACTGACATACTTACCATTGAGTGTGCTGATGGATTACACCTTCCATATACAGGATACATTATTTTACCTTTGAAGATTGATGATACTAATATCATCATTGACTCATTTTTCCTGATAGTATCTACCATTACTTACCACCAGAAAGTACCAGTATTGATAGGCACCAACATATTGAATGCAATGATATCCGTTTCTAAAGACATATATGGTGTTAGATTTCTACAGGAAGCTAAGCTGAAGACTCCATGGTACTTAGCCTTCAGATGTTTGACTCTAAGAGAGAGGGAGTTACAGCAGAACAATAATGTGCTTGCCTATATCAGATCATCTGAAAACAAGAAAGTTATCATACCTTCCAACACTGAGTCTGTTATCAAAGGATCAATGTACAAGGCTTTACCATATCAACCTGTATGTGCTCTTCTCCAGGCGACTACAAAGTCAAGCATCTCTAATGATATTGATATATCACCAGTACTCATCCACTACAGCAACCACAGTGATACTATACCTGTACTAGTCAGCAACATGTGGACGAAAACTGTCACCATCAACCCTAAGGAGTTGGTATGTGAGGTACAACCTGTGAATCTAGAAAACTTACCTGTGAAGAGTACCACTGCAACTTCTTCTTCTTCCGATGCCATTGACCAGATGAACATTCCTAGAGATGAACTTACCTCTACACAGCTGAGTCAAGTTAACTCACTTTTACATGACTTCCAGGATATCTTGTCAACTGGAGATCGTGACATAGGCCACAACGAAGCTGTAAAGCATAGAATTGAATTAAGCAACGAGATACCTTTCAAGCAGCGATACCGCAAGATTCCTCCATCCATGATTGACGAAGTGCGAGAACACATTCAGCAATTAATTGAAGGAAACATTATAAGGAAATCACACTCACCATTTACATCAAATGTAGTCTTAGCCCGGAAAAAGAATGGACAACTCAGATTATGTATAGACTATAGACAACTGAATGGAAGAACCATCAAGGACAATTATGCATTACCTAGGATTGAAGACATTATAGAAAACTTAGCAGGAAACAGATTCTTTTCAGTACTTGACATGAAAGCTGGTTACCATCAAGTTGAGATAGCAGAAGAACACAAGGAGAGGACAGCTTTCACGGTCGGATCTTTAGGATTCTACGAATACAGTCGTATGCCGTTTGGCTTAACCAACGCTCCTGCAACTTACCAGCGATTAATGGAAGAGTGTCTAGGCGACCTACATCTTAACATTTGTTACATCTTCCTAGATGATCTCATTATATTTTCCACCACATTTGAAGAACACCTAGACAGACTTAGAAGAGTATTTGAAAAGCTTAGAGAATCAGGTCTGAAGTTGACACCCAAGAAATGCTTTCTTCTTAAGAACAGAGTTAAGTACGTAGGCCATATAGTCTCAGAGAAGGGTATAGAACCAGATGAGGAGAAGATCAAGAAAGTGATAGATTGGCCCAAACCAACCAACAAAGAAGATGTCAGAAGCTTTTTAGGATTTGTCGGTTACTACCGCAAGTTTGTGAAGAATTTCGCCACAATAGCCAGACCTCTAACAGATCTTTTACCATCTACAAGAAAAGGAAAAGGAAGGAAGAAAACCAAGAATGATGATAATCCTTTCATATGGACAGAAAATCAAGAGAATGCTTTCCAACAACTAAAGAAACAACTTTCATCACCTCCAATATTGGCATACCCAGATTACAGTCTCCCATTCGAAGTCCACACAGATGCATCCGGAAAAGGCTTAGGAGCTGTACTATGTCAAGAACAAGATGGACACAAGAGAGTGATATGTTATGCCAGCCGTGGATTGAACAAAGCAGAAAGAAACTACCCAGCTCATAAATTGGAATTTCTTGGATTGAAGTGGGCAGTGACTGAGAAATTTAAGGATTACCTTTATGGCCATAAGTTAAATGTACTAACAGACAGCAACCCCTTGACGTATGTGTTGACCACCGCACAACTTGACGCAACTGGACACAGATGGGTGGCAGCACTTGCAGCATTTAATTTCGATCTGCAATACAGACCAGGCAAGAGGAATGCAGATGCTGATGCATTATCAAGATATCCCACTCCAGAGACATGTTCCATTTCCAAAGAGTCTGTGCAAGCCATATGCAGTACCCACATCGTCAATCCTCCACTTGTTGAGAGCTTACCCATTTCAACCTCTTCATTCCAACATCATGTCAGTTTACCAGATATGACAACCATTGACATCAGGAAAGCTCAATCACAAGACCCTGATTTATCATTTTGGATCGATTCCGTCATCAACAACAGAAAGCGTAGGAAAGATGAATTGTACAGAACATACTTCGATACTATCATGTTACAGACTTTTGACAGACTACTCATCAAGGACAACATCTTGTACAGAGAGATTACAGAAGATGAAGAGAAGAAACACCAACTAGTCATCCCATATGTTCTCATCGAAGATGTACTCTACTTCTCTCACGATTTACTTGGACACCAGGGCAGAGACAGAACCATCTCACTGATAAAGGACAGATTCTTTTGGCCAGGACTTAACAAAGATGTAGAAGATTATATCAGCACTTGTAATAGATGTCTGAGACGTAAATTACCAACCAACGTCAGAGCACCTCTAGTGAGCATAACTACATCAGAACCTCTAGAGCTAGTGTGTATGGACTTTCTTTCAATCGAACGATCCAAAGGAGGATTTGAATACATCTTGGTTATAACAGACCATTTCACCAAGTATGCAGTTGCTATACCTACCAGGAATATGATGGCAAAGACAACAGCCCAAGCATTTCTCAACAACTTTGTCATCCATTATGGAATACCACGTAAGATACATTCAGACCAGGGGGCAAATTTTGAAAGTGGATTGATAAGGGAACTATGCTCACTACTCAACATCCAAAAGACCAGAACTACACCGTACCATCCGATGGGAAGTGGAGTATGCGAAAGTTTTAACCGCACCTTGATCAACATGCTAGGAACTCTTCAGCCAGAACAGAAGCACGACTGGAAGACTTACATTGGACCCATCGTACATGCCTATAACAGCACCAAGCATGATACCACAGGATTTTCACCTTACCATCTTATTTTTGGAAGAGAACCTAGATTACCCTTAGACATCGTTTTTGACACAAGACCATCCGAAGAGAACAGCAAACCACTCCAAAAGTACATAGAAGACCTGAAAGAGAAGTTAAGGAAATCCTACGATCTTGCTAAGAAGAACATACAGAAAGCACAGGAAAACCAGAAGAAGAACTACGACCAGAAAGTTAGAGTTACCACCATAGAACCAGGAGATAAAGTACTTGTGAAGATAGTAGCACATGAAGGCCGACACAAGATCGCAGACAGATGGGAACAAGATGTGTATGACGTGGTATCAAGACCTAACCCAGATATACCAGTGTTTGTTGTGCAGAAAGAAAATGGAACTGGTCGTAAAAGAACACTCCACAGAAACCTTTTGATGCCATACAAGACAGTTGACCATGATAAGTCACCACCGGCTCCTACACCTCAACCTAGGAAAAGCATTATTTCCAAGAAAGAGTTGAAGGATAAACAAAGATCTAGACCAACACCCACCATCCGGAAAGATATCGAAGAAACAGAGACGTCGAAAGAGTCTGAGAACCACATCCAAGATGTAGTTGAAGATGATTCAGACGAGGAAATTATTGTAAGAAGACCAGCTGGCAACAACGTTGGAAGTTCTACCCAACAACCACAAGAAGAAACCCAAGTACCGGTACAAAACCCAGACCCAGAAAGTTCTAATAGACAGAACATTCCAGGATCTGATCATGAGGATAACTTTGATACAGCAGACGACTTAAACGACTGCATGATTGATGATGCGACGTCAGAGGTCAATACGTCACAAGATGCCGACGATAGTGATGCCCCACCAGTCCAACCAAGAAGATCTACAAGAGAGAGGAGACAACCGGGATGGATTCGATCTGGTGACTATGTGGTGAACAACATCAACACGGATTGGATGTCCAGAGCGAACTACCTGCAATCCTTAGTTCATCAGGATTTCATGGAAGACCCAACCGTAAAACAGACTTTCCTGCAACTAGTGACATGGAAACCTGATTGACATTTCCCCACCGATTTTGTATGTGTTATGGACTATGTTTGTATATAGAGATGGCGAGGACGTCATTTTCGTAACAAGGGGGAGAATGTAATAGGGTCATTATTTTGAGATATGTCATTATTTCATCATTCATATTTACTCATATACTTACCTTCATATTTATCATCATCATTCATATACTTACCTTCATATTTGTCATTATACTTACCTATAATCATACTTACCTTTCTTTTATTGCACTGGACTGCACAGGTCTCGCCAGGGAGGTGATTGTAGAAGTCGCGTGAGGCTCAGGCGAACGAGACTATAAACCCTACCTTTACCTTTTTACCTTTATTCATTACTACGATTGAATTACCTCCCGTTCACCGTAGATCAAACCTTTCTTTCATGTCTATTTATATCCTTCTATGGGGTATTCTCCGATCACGTGATTGTCCACTCAGGTGTACTAATTACACTCTAGTAGGGAATTATTTACCTGATTGGTTCCTATACATATCTTTTATTTCTATTGGTCTTTCTCTTACCCAGAAATTACGATTTGGTCAGTTTTGAAGTTGTTTATTGTACAGACAGACAGCCATATTGGTCAAGCGACGGTCACCAGAAAATGTCCTAATCTTTGTGATCGACCCAGCATTTATTTACATTTGTGATCATCAACCATCATCATTTGTAAGTCATATATATTATGTGTACGTCCTTTGATTGATGCAATATACGTATTTTCCATACTTTGTCAATTGTTGATATTTATTTTCCCTCGCCCATTCATTCATCGTCATTTCATTATTTCATCTCATATTAGAAATATTTCATATCATACTTATTAATTCATAATTCTACAATCAATCTTACCGATTTATTTCATCATGAAAAGATATTTATTTTATTCGGGTTCGTATCCATGATATACATATCGTTGTCAACATCGTCATTATTTCCCATTTTTCCCCAATCCATTTAGAATCCTATCATTTCATTACCTTATCATTTTACAGGTCTAATGATGATATGTAAGCTGTATTACTTACCTGAGATTTGTCGCCGATTTCTCGGCAGGTTCTATTTCACAAATGGGTACATATCATTTTATTCATTCATCATATTTTCATATCATAAATATCGCAATTTGTATGATATCATTTAATGTGGTTTATATTGCATTTTTCGTAGAAAGTTCATTTATGTTTGAATTACATTTTTTAGGTAATTTATTGACTTACAGAAAATATAAATTGATTCATTATTATCCATAAATAGTTTTGATACATTATTTTCTTATTATATAAATTCTATTTGGATTATATAAATCTATATTTATATTGAACCATGTATTTTTTATATACACTGTTACCAAATATTTATTATTGTTATTATATATATTGTAGGACTTTGCCATTTTTTCATGCCATTCTCATGCCAATTTGCGATGCAATAAATCAGTCGAACCCATCAGTGGCATTGTGATTCATTTATAACTGAGGACATCAGAAGTGAGATCAAGTGCCCCTGTTTCACAAGTACTCAAGGTCCTATGTCAAGTTTGTGTTTTTCTTATCGATAGGTCAACAAATATGGCTGTCAAGGACTTTGATCTGTAGAAGTATTTTTGTGACTTTTAACCCTTTGTCTGCAACTCAGGTGAGCGATGTGGCCCCCTTGGGCCTCTTGTATACTCTTAGTCTTCTTATATATATATATATATATGTGGGTTATTTTTAAACCCGGACTTGTTGTGGATCTGATCTTTTCTTTATCAGCAAAAAAATGAACGTGAAAAATCAATCTTGTATTTTTTTTAATTACATACTTATAGATACATGAAAATGACAACTACAGACGAATTTAATCAATCTTTTTGTTTGGTCTTTCCTCGCTTAAAATTTATATTTATTTTAAATTGACAGGTTCTAATAAAGGATAAATCGGCTTTTGGAGTTGATTTTGTACGGGGAGGAAGGAAACATCGTATTTACGCCAGGAGGGAGATTATTATATCGGCTGGTGCCATCAACACCCCGCAGCTGCTGATGTTATCTGGTATAGGACCAAAGAAACATCTAGAAACACTTTTAAAGGTATTGATAACCCATGTTTTTATAACTGCGATACCGAACTACCTTCCGACTAGTAAGAGAAATCTTTGGATAGTTTCGCAACCAACTTTAAAACAGCCAGATTGAGTACCTATTTTGTTTACGAATGTAGAAATTCCTTAAAACCATATTTACATATTTTTTATTTCAAGATACCGGTAATTGCAGACTTACCTGTAGGCCAGAATTTACAGGATCACATATTTGTTTTATTATACTTCTACCCAAATATTTCGCTTACCGTGACACCAGAAAAAGCAGATACATTATGGAACCACATTTTGTATAAAACCACCGGAACAGGTATCTATATAAAATGTACACATTTTATGAAAGGCTCAAACGAAATAAAATATTATTTATTTTCCTATCGAATTAAAAGGAGGTTTACATCTTAGCACCATCCATTATTTGGATATGATCGAACCTACAGAAAATTTGAAGCCGCGTACTCTCTCCAAATTGCAAAAACTTGATTTCAAAAAGTATAACCAGCGGGCGCTACTAAAATAAATTTCGGATGTGTCTGAAAATCACTTTGGATGGAAGCATCATTGATGAGGATTTAAAATCCGAAACACGTGTCTGAAATGGTTTGAAATTTTCTTCGGGAAGGCATAGAGTTGGAACACTTCCGTATTATTTTAAGCTCACATTTATTCTTATGTTTTTTTTTTCTCAAAATACCTTAATTCATCGTAACTATGTGCTTGAGGAATTTAAACAAACACGTATATTTTAAATGAGATAAAGAAGATCCTGACGACAATCTCAACAGCACTCACAATAGAGTACCGAATTGAGCATCTACGGACCCCTAGCAAGTTAGAGATGGGGCCAGGTGCCCAGGAGGAGTAAGCATCCTCTGTTTGGCTAGCCGCAAAAACTGATGAAATGTTTAACGTCTTCAAACTCATAAGCATCATTTTAGACCAGATAAATTTACAGCATGGACCAAACCATTACTTTCATCTTTTATACTCTAGGATATTCTTCCAGTAGTCTTTTAGAAGGAAATGCTTTTTTCGACACCAACAACAAATCCAAGAATGCCTATCCAGATATACAAATTATGTTTATCTCAGCTCATCATCCAGGCATGGAGAAAGGAAAAGCTACTTCCAGAGTAAACTATAAGACAGAGGTAAAGTCTCGCCTTATTTACATGATCTTGAAACTTGAAACTATTGTTTATGCCCAGTACTAGATATCATGACATTCCAGACACCAAAGTTTCATTGGCAATAATTCTCTCCCGCTATGCTTTATTGTGAAAACTACTGTATATTAGTAATTTGATTTTCACGTCGTAAAACATTCTACGAACATCAAACATTTGTATTTGAAATTGGCACATGCAATACATTTTCTTTAACTACTGTAGGTAATCAATCTTCAAGATTCAGTAAACATGGTAAAGCTTCAAGTCTTGTTATTCTTGACAAAATATTCATCTAAAGAAAAATTCCTGCAATCCCTCTTTCTATATCCATTTAAGAAAATGCGGGAGTTAAAATCAAACTTGAAACTTCAATATCAGAATTAAAATTACATGTACCTTGTCAAAGGGCGGGAGGATACTTTCGTGAAGGAACACTCTGATTAAAACAAAAAGTAGGACAATATATATCCCCTTCGCACTCGGATATACTTCTATTTCGTGAAGCAAACGGTCATTTGAACACCTCACTGTATGACGAGTATGATGATTTCAGCTTCCACATAACTAACTCCCATTTCATAGGCAGATACTTTTCTTGCTTATAGCGTTATTGTTTCTCAGCTGATATGGTAGGCCTGGGCATGTTCCAAATTTGAAGATTTCATCGTTACAGCTAGAAGGCTTGCAAATAAGTACTTATTCAGGGTTATATTACACAATGGCTGAAATTATCTTTGAAGAAGTTCTTCGGTGGATACGGGGATCAGATTCCCCTTTCCAGAATGATCAGTGACATTCTATATTGCGATTGATCACAAAACAAGAAATATTTACCTGATATGTACATCGAGACAATAACCAAATTTGACAAGTTTTCATGGAGCTGTTGCGACGGATGTTGCATGCAATCAGGAGACGCTTACTCTCCCCGTGCACCTGGTCTAACTTCGGAATGTTATTCATTCCTAGGTTCGCAACCGTTCCAATGAAAGTTCTAATTATTTTGCCTTGCCGTCTCGACTTTGAGACTTTATTATTGATAGAAACTTCAATGATGCTTATTCAAGATCAATAAGCACTTAAAACCAGTAAAAAGCAAAACCATTTTAACAGACTTTCTTTTCTTCAACTTAAATCTGTCAAAGACAGGGGATGATGGAATCTTTCCACTCAAGAATGGAATATTTGAATCGCCATGCTTTCCTTCACGAATTTAGAACATATTCATTTTATGTGAATGCATAACATAATGATATTTAAATAGGAAGCATAATTAACTCTTGTTTATGTCTTGTAGATGTGCTTATCGCTTTAACCTTTAGTTCGCTTCGATACATTTTGCTCATCCATATCCGTTGTCATTGTCAATAATAACTAAAGATAATTTAAATAATGGCTTTCCCATCTCAACTTAGTAATAAGATTCATGCTCTTCCTCAATATTTTGGTTTTTTGTTAATCATTTTATCTCCTGTTGGCTAATCTTGATGAAAAAAGGAGAAAATACATCTAGTTCTAGGTCATGGATCAACAACATAATTGACACCTGGTATCACTCCCATATTGGGAGGTCGCTTCTATTCATATGATGGAGTTTTTTCTTTGTTTGCTTTGGTTCTTGTTTTATCCTGAATTCGTATGCCGGCGTCACACTGTCCCGATATAAGCAGCCGATGGCAACACGATAAAGGATTTTTCAAATTCGGGTGAACGTGTGATCGTAATATCATCGGGCTATTCGTAAGGCCATCTTGAACCATCGTATGACCGCCGGCTTGATTTGTCAAACTTCGGGGACAACTTCGGGAGTGCTGTCAAAATCTTTGACATGCTAAAAATTCCCGATGGCACTCCCGAAGAACCATCTTCGAGACAGGTTCGTGTAATCATGCTTACTCCTCCCGGGCACCTGGTCCCACCTCTGGCTTGCTGGGGGTCGATGTTTATTTTGTGCTCTATTGTGAGTGCTGTTGAGATTATCGTCAGGATCTTCTTTAACTCATCTTGCCCTCCGTAAGACAATCGAGAGGGCATCTTGCTTATTCGTAACATCTTCGTTTCTCATTCGAATTACCATCGGGACCATCGGGGCAATTTTGCCATACGAAGACATTAAAAACGTGTCAAGAACCTCCCGATGGAGTTAGGAAGACTATACGACTTCGTGACAACATCGCAATTCCATCGAAATGACATCGTAATGTCATTATACTCTAGTACGATGACGTTAAGATGGTATCCCGATACAAAAGATGACAGACGTAAATATTAAAAAAAATTTCAAATACATAATATTCAAAGCCATTTTTAAAGTATTTTTCTGAATTAATCCAAATTTATCAAAATAAAAACTTTTCTGTCTTCTTCAAATTTGCAGGTTCAATTTGCAAGTTCACAATCATAAAGCAAAATTATAAAGCAAAATGACGTGCCTTGATAATGTTATGATAAGGAAAAAAGAAGGCAGAAGCATTTCTTCTTTTTAAAATGCATCTAAGAGAGCATGCACGGTCTCAGTGTTTTCTATAATTACTGGTAATACTAGTATCTGGTTGTGACATATATCCATTTTCATCTTTCTTATATTGAATCATCACGTCTTCCACTTGTTTCCACCAATGATTTATACATGAAATTCGTGGTATTTTAAGACGATTTTTGGTTGACAATAATACATGTCAACTGCTACGCAAAGCTCGCCGATAACTAAACCCGTTGTCTGTTGGTCCGTCTGGTAGTCACACGTTCACATGAAGAACTGTAATGATATGCATTGTAAAATCAAACTTTCAAAGATGGTCGAGCATGATAAGAATCAAAATTCATATACCTCGGCTAATAATGCTACATAGACAGTGCGATTCAGATATTCGATAACATATATTCGTGTTGCTAACTTTTTGGTATTTTTTGTATTTTTCTGAGACAGAAAATATTGTTATAATCCGTTGCATCGCATTCTAGATACGACGTCGTGAAGCAATCTAATAGCCTTTGTTAATACATCGTAAGCCTTCGTATGACCTTCGAATATGTTTTAAGATAAAATTCGTCCCGTCGTGTTGTCATCGAGAGCGGTTCGGATACAATCGTGTTATCATCTTTTAGCATCGTGTAATCATCTTTTAGCATCGTAAAACATCGGTTGCTGAGCGGATCTTAACCATATTCGGGAGTAACTTCGCACGAATTGAAATTATCATATTCGTGTGCCCATCGGATATTATAATCGGGACAGTGTGAAGCCTACAATTTTCTGAATTATCGATTTTGTACTATGTATTGGGATATGGTCCATATTTTTGTCATTTTATTTTGTCATCTTTTCAGACAGAAGAAAACATATTGAAAATTGCAGAAAGTAACAGAAATGCATTTATGCTTCTTATAACACTAACGCGACCAAAAAGCAAAGGAAAGAAACTCTTCAAAGTACAGATCCGTTTGATCATCCATTAATTGATCCACAGTACCTTACAGATAAATCAGATGTAGACACTTTGGTGAAAGGTAAAGGGAAATTATTCATTACTTTCGCTTAACAAGGACATTAATTTATGCGTACAACGTTTCTAACTCAATTTTTAAAAGCTACGAAAGGACTACATTGTTGCATCATTTTGCATTGCAATGTTTTCATACCTATGTCTTAGGGCCCCTGTGCCTTCAATCTGGTTTGCATTGTCATCTTTCAGTAAAAATACTTTTATGGCAGCATTGAAATTTCTGCGTTATATGAGTATCCGGATTACTGGGGAAATGTTTCTTAGAATTTCAAGACTGTATATTGTGAATAAAGCAGAAAACAGTTCAATGTTTATATGTTGTCATCCATATTATTTTAAATAGCAAAACACATATGACTCTAACCAATGAAATTGCTTCTAACATATTTTCTAGGTGTAAAAATGTCACTCGAAATAGGAAATACTGAATCATTTAAGCAACTTGGAATTGACCTAGACGACACGCATCTTCATTTCTCGGAATGTACGAATTATGAAAAATCCACAGATGACTACTTCAAATGTATTGTTCACCACTATGCAGTTAAAGCTGACCACCCGACAGCTACTTGTAGAATGGGAAAGACAGATGACCCTACATCTGTTGTTGACAGTGATCTCAGGTAATTAAACAACCAATAGTATAAAGCTGCAATTGGATTATTGACAAAACACCAACATAATAAAGCTGCAATGGAATTATTGACATAACACCAATATTATAAAGCTGCAATGGGAGATTATTGACATTACACCAACATTATAAAGCTGCAATGGAATCTATGGGAGATTATTGACATAAAACCAACATTATAAAGCTGCAATGGGAGATTATTGACATTACAACAATATTTTAAAGCTGCAATGGAAGATTATTGACATTACACCTACATTATACAGCTACAATGGGAGATTATTGACATAACAGAAACATTGTAAAGCTGAAATTGGAGATTATTGACATTACACAAACATTATAAATGTAAAACGTATATAAATTCAATAGCATCATTTAAAACCTGATAAATTTACAGCATGGACCAGACATGCACGTTTCGAGTACTAAACTCTCGTCAATGATCCTCAGTCTAAACAATGTAATATGGCCAAAAAGTATGAAAATTATTATGTCAAAAAATGTACCAAAAGACGTAGAAGAATGGGTGGGATATGAAGCTGCAGTGGGAGATTATTGACATAACACCAACATTATAAAGCTATAATGGAAGATTATTGACATTACAACAACATTATAAAGCTGCAATGGGAGATTAATGACATAGCATCAACATTTTAAAGCTGCAATGGGAGATTATTGACATTACACCAACATTATGAAGCTGCAATGGAAGATTATTGACATTTCACCAACATTATAAAGCTGCAATGGGAGATTATTGACATAAAAGAAACATTGTTAAGCTGAAATGGGAGATTATTGACATTACACTAACATTATAAAGCTGCAATGGGAGATTATTGACATAACATGAACATTATAAAGCTGCAATGGGAGATTATTGACATAACATGAACATTATAAAGTTGCAATGGGAGATTATTGATATAACAGAAACAATGTAAAGCTGCAATGGAAGATTATTGACATAACAGAAACATTGTAAAGCTGCAATGGGAGATTGTTGACATAACACCAATATTATAAAGCTGCAATGGGAGATTATTGACATAACACCAATATTATAAAGCTGCAATGGAAGATTATTGACATAACAGAAACATTGTAAAGCTGCAATGGGAGATTATTGACACCACACCAATATCATAAAGCTGCAATGGGAGATTATTGACATTTCACCAATATTATAAAGCTGCAATGGGAGATTATTGACATAACACCAATATTATTAAGCTGCAATGGGAGATTACTGACATTACACCAATAGTATAAAGCTGCAATGGGAGATTATTGACATAACACCAACATTATAAAGCTGTAATAGGAGATTATTGATTAAAATTGTTTTTTTCTATGTTGTTCTATATCGAAGCTTACAAAGAGCTTGCTTAGTAGACGTTGCTTTGAGATTTAGATATCATTATTAGATATAGCATCTTATAACGGTCAAAGAGCTGAATGTCAAATTACACATTAGGTTATTTCAAATTGCGTAAAAGGAAGACCAATTAACTTTAAGACAGAAAAATTGAACACTTTTTGTTTTCTTTGTTTGTCTCTGTCATGTTTTGGTTTTTTTTTCTCTCGATAGAGGAGTTGACTGCCGGATTAATTGAAATATTTACAAATATTTTCCGCGAAAAGGATTGTTTATTTTACTTTCTTGATTTTATTTTTTTATTGCAGAGTAAAGGGGATTTCGAATCTACGTGTTGCGGATGCTTCTGTGATGAGAAATATCATCGCTGGTAATACAAACGCTCCAACGATTATGATAGGGGAGAAAGCGGCGGACTTAATAAGGGGCATTGATTCCGTTAAAGATATCAAAGTAAACTTGAAGAACGTGATATAGAAAGACAATTGAGAAAAATCGAGAAGAATGAGTTATAAAAATTTTGATTTGTACATTTTTTCAGTTTGTGTTTTACCGATAAAATTATCACCATGGTTATTACTGTTAAATTTGAAATTCCACGCAAAATTTCGTTCATTACGTAAAAAACCATGTAGTAAAATGTGTTCCATAATGTTGAAAGTTACATTATTACGTTCTGAACTGAAAAAAAAAATATTCATAAAAGCATAAAAGCCTTTAAAATACAAGTGAAAAGTTAATTTTTTTTCTTCTTGTCCATCGTCAGTCTGTTATACTGTCCATTGCGGCATTTCACACCCTTGAAACAACCACCAACTTGAACACGGTGGGTAATCTCGCAATACAGAGCAATAGGTTTTTTTGTGCGAATAGCACATAGCGATTGCCTGATTTCTTCACTCATGGGAGCCCCATCTACTGAGTATGTATAAACGATGTTACTCTGTTTACATGTACCTTGGGACTGCGTCAGCATCATGATCGGTATAAAGTCTGATCACTGTCTGAATCAATGAATTATATCTATATGAATCAAGCTGTCGTGTTATGTACATACATGACCTAATGAAAAATTGCATCTGTATGTACTGAAGTGAACACAGTGTGTTGGAAACCCCTTTCCATTACCAGGTGATTATCTGTTTTAGTTGACAATATATAAATGAAACGGTGCTATCGATAAAGATATTAAGTTGAATCATTGAAAGGTAAAACTAACTTCAAGTAGGCTTATTTTGCCCCTCTTCACAAAATAAAATCTGTATACGGCAGAAAAATTAGGAACTTCCATCATGAAATATTATAGCGAGCGGAGCTCGCTGCAAAGGCCCGAAGGGTCTTTGCGAGCGAAGCTCGCATTTATGGTAACGCGTATACGTAAGTATGGGAAAATGCACGAGCAAAAGATATACATACTTGGAGCTGAAAAAGTATGGTAACAGGACCGAGGATACGGGTAAAAGTGACTCGATTCCCTTAAACGACAGAGCAGGAGAACATACCTTGACAAAGTCCCAATAGATAGAATTCTTCTATTTTATGGCGTAATAAAATTAAG
The DNA here is from genome assembly GCA_033119305.1 of Pinctada imbricata. Classification (NCBI taxonomy): domain Eukaryota; kingdom Metazoa; phylum Mollusca; class Bivalvia; order Pterioida; family Pteriidae; genus Pinctada; species Pinctada imbricata. The sequence continues at coordinate 57,636,899 of VSWD01000005.1, forward strand.
TGAAACTCGCCGAATTTATTGTCAGAAAATCAAAAATTCAGCAGCAACTAATCCGCCATCTTTATCACTAATGACGACACAACGGTACGTAACTCTGCAGTATACTTGACGTCATTATCCCTCTATATGTGACGTCATTGTAGCAGTGCACCCATTTTCACGTGCAAGAATGGTACATGATTGTAGTAATGCAAGAAGGAAAAGTAACACAAAACTGCCGCGATTTCTAACACTTTTCAGTTTTCAGTGTATCAAACAAACAAGATAGATATGATCGAAATAATTATGTAGTAAAGAAGAAAGATTTGAATTTATTTAAATGGATTTCAAGGTCACTAGAGAGGAAATGGGAGGGATTTCAGACTCCCTTGCTAATGATCTACGTCTGTGTAAAGTTGATAGGACGGATCCAGATTTTTTTTTCGGTCCAGCTTGACCGGCGGGGAGAGATTCCTGGAATCTATTAAAGGTTATGACTTTGAAAAAGTTTTTGATTTTGAGATCAATGTTTTAAGGATTTACAAAATTTTTGGTGTCTTTTTTCTCCGCTCGCACATAAGGCTTTGCCTTGATTCTATGAAAAATAAAAGATCAAAACATTCCCATTTAGGATGTATCATGTTTTTATATACTAAAAAAGAAGTGAATTTTTCTTCAAATTCTTAGCACACACCTAACATTGAACATGAAAGGTTAAAGATAGAGTGGGGATCAAATTAGATCTTCTTTCCTTGTATATGGAATCATCAATCGATAGTCATATTGGATTGTAGTATTTTTAGGGGGGGGGGGAGGGGTAGATTTAATGTGATATTATTTAATTTTCATGTTCACTGTCAGACATCATCTTTCAATTCATTACGACAACATTATGCATTTGCATTTTAGTTCTATCTACGAAGGTGTTCAAGAACAAATATAACTTTGAAAACACAATATTTTGTCATACATTGTAAGTGATACTATTCTGGCTATTCGCACTCAGTACCTTTAGTGCTTTGATTAATTATTGTGCAATATAGATAATTTAAAACAAAAAGGGGAATGTGATGCAGTGTAAGAATATCTTACCTATGAGTTGTATCCAAAATAAGGTTAATATCAGCTTTTAATAACGCATAAAAACGATCGGCGTTCTACTTTCACTTTCGTCTACATGAATCACGCCGATCGTATTTTCAGCTTTATAAAATATATTATTCTCTTATTTTTGATAAAAATCATAGCTTTAGCATCCTTACACTGCATCACATTCCTCTTTTTGTGATAAATCATCTATATCACACGAAATTATAGAAAAACCAATTGTTCTGTGTTGAAGGGCGTTGAAGGATTTATGATTCTTTTTAGGAATTCTTAGTTCGTATTTTGATTAAGAATTAGAATCATAATTTAGCAGGAACAAGAATGTGCACACGGAAGAATGCTTATCACAATTACTTGTAATTATTTACATCACAGAGCTGCGATTGTATGAATGCCTAGATAAGGATACGTATTCAAATTGAAAAGAAAATGAGATTTTAGCTGTACCATTTATTTTGTTGAAAAAAAAAACATTTTGTATGAAGAATTTATCTAACAACATATTCACCTCTGTGTTATTAAGGCCTCTGTATTTTGCTGCCATTCATTTTTGTCGTCATCTTACAACTAGGATACTATTATAAACAGGCATTGTACGTTTATGTGTGGTATTCTGTGTTTCATGTTTCTAAGGTGTGAGCTGGTGTTCCATGTCCCTTTGCGTCTGTTACTGTAGGTTTCTGAACTGTATTTTTGCATTTGTGGTTTTGCTGTTGGTGCAGCAACCGAGTGTTGTTGGAGATCCATTTCTTTCGTTTGCATCCACGGGATAACCATACAAGTGGGAGGGTTGCTCACACGTAATTATAATAACCACGCCATTAACTACTTAATAGTCAGCATCAATTGCCCATTGGTCTTGTTTGTTTATGTGTAGTCTTTAGTGTAGAATGCTTAGATGTTGTCGCTGGATTTTGGTGTCCCTTGCCAATTTTGCGTCTCTTGTTGCGCTTGTCCACTCTGTGCATTCCTATGGGAGTTGCAACCGAATCCTGATGTTGATCCCCCTCTTTTCTTGCGTTGGTTGCTGCAACATTGACGCAATATCGATGTCAAAATAGATGAAAGGAAGGGATCTCTAGGAAGACTCGGTAGAAGTACCCACATCGAAACATCCCAAGTAAAACACAGAGTACACATAGACAGCAATAAACACAAATCAGACAAGGAATACAAAATAGACCAAACATAAAATCTCGAAAAATCTCGAAAAACGCCCAATTGTTGTGTATCAAAACCTCCTCACTATAAGAGGACAAAATGAACAAGACAGCAAGATTCAGGAGCCTACGCAACACAGATGAATATATGTATGAATGTAAAAAATGGCATTCGAAAAACAGTCCGTGCTCTGTCGGCTAGAGGGAGCTCATACATGTAGTAATCCGAGAAGTCCGACCAGCATTAAGAGGACATATGGTCGAGGCCCTGTCTTCTCTAACGAGGAAAAAATTTACAAAGGTGATTCGAAAATCATCTCTTTTGTCGTATACACTGGTATGAACTCACTGTAAACAATTTTGATATTTAGTTTTTAAAAAATGGTTTTCTGTGTTTGTGTTCGCTTAGTTCGGTGTCAAATTTGAAGCTGGTTAACTCTGTAGTCAACACAAAATATGGACCTGAGACTCTTGAAAGTTAAACTAATTTTACATTACTAATAAACAGACGTTCGCCTTCTGACAATTTAAGGAACATATGTATCTTACAGCTGCGTCCTTAGCTTACTTAAAGAACAAAATGAGAAGGATCAAAAGCAGACAGAGTTACCATCGAAATTGCGTTAGAATATTCATCAAACGCCTTTTATACCGTGGATATGATCCTGCTGTCGCTGGACAGCCAATTAGAACCTTAGAAAATTTGAAGCAAATACGATTTCTTCATATGACTTTTCTAATATGTGCACCACGTCTCCTCACGACAAACTTAATCATCGATTGTCCAAACTCATTAAATGATGTTTTGATCGAGAGGAGAAAATTTATATTTGTACATCTGAGTCAAAGTTTTTTTTTTTTCCTTCTTTTTCCTACAGAATAAAAATCATACAAATCATGGACATGTACTGACCTGTGTATTGCCTTGTCCTTCCTCTTGGACAACATTTATGTAAGTTTCATTTATCGTTGAGAAAATCTACAATCAGGTTGTAGGAATCCCTATGTGTATTAATTGTGCGCCTCTTGTTGCAGATTATCTTTTATACACGTATTAAATAGAATTTATCCAAATCTTCAAAATCAAAGCAAACTTGATGATTTGAAATGTTTCATCGGTACTTCTAGGTACCTGGATGATATTCTTACTATCGACAATGATCCTATTTTTGAAAAATATAAAAATGTTATTTATCCATTAGAATGGACTCTAAATAAGGCAAACGTTACAAACAGAGAAACACCATTTTTGGACCGAATTATCAAAATTGTTAATGGAGAGATTCATACAAGTGTGTATGACAAACGAGATTATTTTGATTTCAACATAGTAAATTTTCCATGGCTTGACGGTGATGTTCCGAGATTACCGTCATACGGTATTTACATTTCACAGCTCATCCGGTATGCAAGAGCATGTACTGATGTTTTGGATTTTCATAGTAGAAATTAACAAATTACGAAGAAACGTCTAGGTCAAGGTTTTCGCTTTCACAGACTAATAAAGACTTTCTGGAAAATTCACTACAATTATTGACAACTTCTTTTGAAATTCGGACGTATTCGTACAAGCAACAGAGTATATTACATTGGGTACTTCACAACCACCGTTTTATGGTGATATAATTAACCAAATTAGAAGGATCAAAGGTAGACAGAATTACCATCGAAATTGTGTTAGAATCATCAAACGCCTTTTATATCGTGGATATGATCCTTCTGTCAACAGACAGACACTTGGTACTGGACCAATCTACACCCTTTTACCAGCGCATTCTTAAGAATTGCACTCTGACTGTGACGACAGGACTCATGACGGGCCCTGTCCAAACCTCTTTAGAGAAGACAGGGCCCCGATCATAAGTCCTCTCTGAATGACAGTCAAACTCCTCGGGTGATCACATGCATGAGCTCACTACAGCTGTATTTCGTATACCTTCTGTCTTTTTTTTATATTCATTTATATATTCATCTGTGTTTCTTTGGTCTCTGCGTCATGCTGTCTGTTTGTATGTCCATCTTACAGTGAGGTTATTTTACAACACAATTGTGCGTTCTTCGAGACCTCTGGGTAATCGGAAAAATGGGAGGGTTGTGCGCACGTAATCCGGATAACTACACTGTCTGCTATATGAGTGGCATATGGCCGTCCTAAGTCGGCACCGGTTGCCCATTGGTCCCTTTGGTTTATGTGTTGTCTTTTGCTTCATTTTTCTAAGGTGTGAGTTGGTGTGTCTTGTCCCTCTTGTGTCTCCTTCTGTGAGTGTGTGCTCTGTGTTTTTGCATTCGGTGTTTTGGAGTTTTGCTGTGGGTGCTGCAACCTAGTGTTGTTTGAGACCTCCTCCTTTGTTTTTTACCACTCTAGTCTTCTATCTGTGCATTCTTAAGAATTGGACTCTAACTGACTGTGATGGTAGTACTCCATAACGAGCCTCGTTGGGACTGTATTTTTAGGCCCTCTATTTATGCCCCCCCCCCCCTTCGAAGAAGAGGGGACATAAAGGTTTGCCGCTGTCGGTCGGTCGGTCGGTCGGTCTGTCGGTCGGTCTGCGACATCAGTTTCCGTTCAATTTCTCTGGAATGGATTCACATATTGAAATGAAATTTTGTATACAGACACATCAAACAAAAATCTAGGTCAAGTTCATATTTGGGTCCGATCAAAAAAATTTTGACAGAGTTATGCCCCTTGCACTTCGAAAAATACCAAAATTTCAGGGTTTCTGTTCAATATCTCTTGAGTGGAGTTACATATTGAAATGAAATTTTGTATACAGACACATCAAAAGAAAATTTAGGTCAAGTGTATATTTGGGTCCGATCAACAAAATTTTGACAGAGTTATGCCCCTTGCACCTCGAAAAAAACCAAAATTTCAGGGTTTCCGTTCAATATCTCTTGAGTGGAGTTACATATTGAAATGAAATTTTGTATACGGATACATCAAATGACAATCTAGGTCAAGTTGTTATTTAGGTCCAATCAACAAAATTTTGACAGAGTAATGCCCCTTGCACTTCGAAAAATACCAAAATTACAGGGTTTCCGTTCAATATCTCTTGAGTGGAGTTACATATAGAAATGAAATTTTGTATACAGACACATCAAATGAAAATCTAGGTCAAGTTCATATTTAGGTCCGATCAAAAAAAATTGGACAGAGTTATGCCCCTTGCACTTTGAAAAATACCAAAACTTCAGGGTTTCTGTTCAATATCTCTTGAGTGGAGTTACATATTGAAATGAAACTGTTACTTTATACCCCCATAGGTTGTATCAATGCAAGTATAAAGTTGTGACGGACTTTAATCACATAAGGGGTAGGGGGCATTAATATTTTACAAACATGACTTTAAACTTGTTTCATATCCATTTGTGTTCTCATTTGATTTTCAGATTAATTCGATATGTTGTTACGGAGTTATGGGACTTGGATTTCTTAAATAGTGTGAAAATGAACTAAAATAGTTAAAAATTCTTTAAAATTCTATTTTTGGGTGAAACGTTTTGAAAATGTGTATACTTCGAGAAGAAAGAATGTTCTTTTACATATGTAACGGATTTATTATTTCTTTTGTCGTATAATTGAGACATTTTGTGTTATTAGAGGGTGTTTTATGCACATACACGTTAAGCTTAGGGCAAAGTATAGGTACATGGAACGCAATAACTTTAATATGGTTCAACATATGTTTATGATATTCATACACCTTGATTAGACTATAAAGAGGAAGCTGCCTTTGGATTTTCATGTGCATCCGATTTATTGTTACGGAGTTATGGGACATTGAAAAATCCATTAAAAAAAATCTATTTTCGGGTGAAATGTTTTGAAAATCTGTATACTTCAAAAAGAAAGGATCTTCTTTCATATACATTTTGTATGTAAAAGGTTTTTATTATCATTTTTGATCGCATAATTGAGAAATTATGTGTAATGGTTGAGGGGGATATATGCACAATGTATACATGTTAAGGCAAGGGTATAGGTATAGGCCCATGGAACGTGACTTGAATACATGTATGCGTCAATGGATTTTCATGATGTTAAAACACTGTGATGAGAAAGCCGCCCTTTGATTTTCACATTCACCGAACTTGTCGTTATGGAGTTACAGTACGTACTTCGATTTTTACATTGTAGGTATAGTGAAAATGAATCCGGATGGATGTATCTTGCAGCGTTGTTGAAAAGTCCCTCCTTTCTTTTAGCTTTGTCACATTATACTTTTCTAAATCACCAGAACTTTTATATTTGTCATATCGTTCTTTACAAAATAATGCAAAACTGAGCTAGAACACTTCGTATTTCTGTACTACAGAAACCTTAAAATTCCTCATGTTTACATTTCACTGCAGTCTCACATCACAATAACAACTCTGTCTGTCTATATACTATAGCACTAATGCAAAAGCTCTAAATGTCGGATGTTTTTTATCTAAAACTTCATGGTTCAGTCAATAATAAGGTCATCACCGTTTAAATGTGCAGTGTTAGAAAAGAACATTATTTGTAGTTACACAGGTAAACACGTACACAGGTAAGATTTATTTTTTCCTTACACTACTTAGAATTTTTGACATAACTAAAGGATAACTATATGTCATTATATACACTTCTACATCATAATTATAACAGATTCTATGTTGGAAAATACAATCGTAAAATTGTAAGAGATTTTTACAGTCATTTACAAGAGAATGACGGCTGTGTTGTTTTAGCAAAACGTAAACATACCAGGAATACATGTATCAATGTTAATATCAAAAAGGGATGAAATCGCAGTGAATATCAAATGACCAACATCTGGGTGCAATATCTTTGTACATATTATGTCATCTTGTATTCAGTTTCAAACCAATAGACGATTTTCACAATACTGCAGTAAACTTGAATTTTATACATACTTTTAACTGCGACATCGAAGCATATCTATATTATATTACATTATTATAAAAATAACGTCAAAAGTTGTGATATCGGGTCTCAATTTATAGTGTCTAAAATGAAAATCTAGTGGTAATATGAAAGAAGGTCTATTGAAATACTATATACTTATTTTGTTTCTTGTGCTTTTTAAATACCATTCATTTTATACATCTTAGATAAAATGAAACAAAAATATTACGGTATATATATTTCGGTATCATTCCTCTTATCGTGTGCTTCCCCGGGCAGACCTTACCTCACAGTTTGCGATGTACGAGCTTCCCCGTGGGTTACACACGATGCATTCCTCTTTGCTTTGAATATACATGTACATTTTGAAGGATTTTTTCTACAGTTTTAAAATGACATTTTGGGGGATATTTTTCAAATCGATATCCGAGTTAAGGTGTCTTTTCAGTACTGTAAGGATAAGGTTCTAACAAATGAGACGAAATCATCAAATTTGCTGTACTAATACATGTATGGCAAACTTTTACAAATCGAAAATTCCATGTTTTATGATTTTTTTTTTTTGTATGTGTGTCAATAGGAAAAGTTTCAATTTAAAAAAAATCTAGCATTAACCTTTTGCCATCTTTTTATTTAAGATAACGTCGGAAACATGGTGCATTCAACATTATCGAGTGTACTTACTATTGTACTGGGTATATCAGCCTGGTTCTACATAAGGAAGTCAAGTCCCATCATTCCGGATAATATCACCCTCAATTCAACGTATGACTACATCATAGGTAAATTAACGAAAGTTAATCATGTTAATATGTACATAATTTGTAATTATGTGTTTAACATATGAATTACTTCAAACCTGATGCAATTCTATTTATTCTCATGAAAAGTTCACAAAAAACACAGACATGTACACACTACACACACAAGGACATTTTTCGTGTATAACTCAAAACATAGAAGAGAGTATGTGTCGGCCGACTCGTGGTCCTAGTGGGGCTTGAACCAGCAACCTTTCAGTCACTGGCCCGACGCCCTTACCACAAGAAAACAGCGCCGACTACAAGTTCATTATACGAATAAACAGATCGCTGTCCATAAAAAGCGAATGGCCAATATGCTTTTTGCGACAGTTTGAGACGCGTAAAATAAATTATCTCTTTAAAAGTGACTCCACAATGAAATGGACTGCAAATATATTCTTCATATACATAAGAAAAGTCCGATTCAAAACCACATTTCAGAAGTAGAGCATGGTGCGTTTTCAATTCTTTAATCTTCACTTAGTTTAGTACTGTTCGATACCTAGAGATGTTGTATAGATTACCTATCCAGAGAAATAATAGCTAAGACAATGAAAGGCTGAACTCAAATGTTTTTCGGAAACTTTTTTTCTTTACCATTTTGCATCTTTTCATATAAAATCCTTCTCTATTCACAATCCACTGCTCATATTTACTTATAAAGTTTACAAAGATTCTTTTTCATGTGTTTTAGTCTTCATGTACCCCTTTATTATCTCTGCTCTTGAAAAATTGATCTGTAATAGATGATATAATCAGATACAATCTACAGGTATGTTGAAATGAATCTGTCCCATGTCCTTTGAACTTTAAGCTGAATATTTCAGTTTCACTCATTTACATACTAGTTTACATTTGTCTATACATCGGAAGATGTAATAAAAACTAATTCACGTACTTTTCAGTTGGTTCCGGATCAGCAGGGTCTGTTGAAGCCTCCAGACTGTCTGAGGATCCCACTAAGACCTTGCTACTGTTAGAGGCAGGACCGACCGACGAAAACAATGATCTGATATCCATGCTAAATATAAAACATAAATCTAAAGACATCTTTTGGATGGTGGGACAATGCTCTACATCGAGTAAAAAAGAAGAATACGTGAAGAAACTCAAAACATACATGAAGGTTTAAATTATAGGATCATGCGGAGGGGTAAATCAACGAAAGTTTATCATGTTAATATGTACATGATTTGTAATCATGTGTTTAACATATGAATAACTTCAAACCTGATGCAATTCTATTTATTCTCATGAAAAGTTCACAAAAACACATTGACATGTACACACTACACACAAAAGGACATTTTTCGTATATAACACAGAACGTAGAAGAGAGTATGTGTCGGCCGACCCGTGGTCCTAGTGGGGCTCCAAGCTGTAACCTTTCGGTCACTGGCCCGACGCCCTTACCACTAGAAAACAGCGCCGACTACAAGTTCATTATACGAATAAACAGATCGCTGTTCATAAAGTGCGAATGGCCAATATGATTTCTGCGACAGTTTGAGACGAGTAAAATAAATTCTCTCTTTAAAAGTGACTCCGCAATGAAATGGACTGCACATGTATTCTTCATTTACATAAGAAGAGTCCGATTCAAAACTTAAGACCTTATTTCAGAAGTAGAGCATGGTGCGTTTTCAATTCTTCTGTTCGATATCTACAGATGTTGTATAGATTACCTATCCAGAAAAATAATTACTAAGACAATGAAAGGCTGATCTCAAATGTTTTTTGGAAACTTTTTTTTCTTTACCATTTTGCATCTTTTTTATATAAAATCCTTCTCTATTCACAATCCACTGCTCATATTTACTTATAAAGTTTACAAAGATTCTTTTTCATGTGTTTTAGTCTTCATATACCCCTTTATTATCTCTGCTCTTGAAAAATTGATCTGTAATTGATGATATAATCAGATACAATCTACAGGTATGTTGAAAGGATTCTGTCCCATGGCCAATGAACTTAAGCTGAGCATTTCAGTTTCACTCATTTACATAATATCATACAGTAAGTCTATACATCGAAAGGTGGAATACAAATTTATCCACGTACTTTTCAGTTGGTTCCGGATCAGCAGGGTCTGTTGTAGCCTCCCGTCTGTCTGAGGACCCCACTAAGACAGTACTACTGTTAGAGGCAGGACCGTCCGACGAAAACAATGATCTGATATCCATACCCTTAATGTCGCTGGCACTTCAGCGAAGTGAGTTAGATTGGAATTACGAAACCACTCCACAAAAGCATACCCAAAAGGCATTGAAGGATCATGCAAGTAGCTTTTGTATATTTAGGATATTTTTTGAAACCTGATTAGTTTGAATCAACTCTAAACTACTTCACACTTTGTTTCGATGTTTGCCGTGGATGCTGCAACCGAATCCCTAGGAAATTCCCTCCTTTCTTTTATACCAATATACAACACAATGAAATGTTCTCGTTTTCTTTATCAACTATTGTTCAGAATTTAACCATGAAGGGGTGCCAAAAACTGAAATGGAGTTCTAAAGCTAACTAAGGTGTTTACAATAATTCAGAAGAATATTTCTTTGGAACAGAAAGTGTTACTTTTTTTGTATTAGATAATGATTTATTTGAAGAGGATATTAAACTAGATGGCTACTGTTGCAAGCAACAGACGGATTCCTCCTTTATTAGACTTTCCTCGGAACTGAAGTGTTAAAATCCGAATAAAGAATATGGAAAAAAGAATAGTTGCTTTAGTACCTTATCCAATTCAGCAAATGAGTCAAAAGAGCTTATGTCTAATTTGGGACTATATATATTATTTTTTTTTTCTATATAATATTTATTTATCAAAAAAATAAAAGAAAAGAATAATAAATACCTTTCATTTTTACGAAAGCTTTAAACTCCATGCTCTATGGATATCAAATCCTTTATAATTACTTTCTCAAAACAGAATTGCACAATGATTTTGCAATGAGATAATTTCTATTAATAGAAAATGACAACAACATGAAAGTACAGATATGTAATGCTTCTAAGCAAAAAAAAAGTAAATTCAAATAAGAAGGATTACTTGTGTGAAGAATAAAAAGTATAGGACAAAAAGTGTAAATTCTACAAGAGTAAATTATTGTTATGAAATTGAGAATGATTATTTGACATTGAACCAATGTCATGGATGAAAGATAAGTATTGTGATGATTCTCATCACGATTAATCTTAATCTGAGCAAAGCTCAATATCTAATCAACCAAAGTTTGTTATGACCTAGAAATCGAACAAATGACCTTGTGTCAAGGTCATGTTGAAAGGGTTTGATGCAAGGAATATTTGTGTAAAGTTTGAACTCTCAAGGTCAAACAGTCTTTGTTGTGGTTGTTGTGACCTTGAGAATGAGAATTTGACCTTGAAAGTAGGTCAACATTAAATGACCACCTATAAGTAACCTACTCATGAAGTTTCAACTTTAAATATCAAAAACTGTAGAAATTGGCACTGTGCCAATTTAAAGTTCCATTTTCAACTCGGAATAGCACGAAAACCGTAAATATTTTATCGAGCATGTAAGCGTATAATTACAATTTTCACAAAGAACATTTTAAAACAATTTTTGTTCAAAATCGTACTGTTAGTTTAGAAGTTATAAGTGTTTAAAGATTTGACCTTTGATGACCTCTAGCGGGGACATAATGAGCTTATCGACAAACAAAAAATAGTTAAAGAAAATTTTTGTATGCTCTTTCTAATGGTACCATCCTTTTTGCTCTGTGATAAAAGACCTTTGAATAAAGTGTCTGGAAATGTTGAGGGGTAAGAATAATAAGAATAAGAATAATAAGAATAAAGAAAAGACATTGCAATAACAGAAAGGATTCCGACGGAATAGTCGGAATCCTTAATTATTGGAAAACAACATTTAACTTTATATGAAAATACAACGGAGGAGGGGGGGGGGGGGGGGCGTGCGCGCCTCAATTACATTCAATGCAAATATAGATCTGCTGTGTTTTCCAGATATCGAGAACGTTATTAATACTACTTTTACGCTTCTTGTGGTTGTGGTTGATCCCTTGACAGCCTTTAGGGTTATTTTAATTGGAACATGCAATCGTGAAATTTAAAAATATATATTAAAAAACATAAATCTTATACAGGTAAGCTTCTGGCCACGAGGACGTGTCCTTGGAGGAACGGGGAGTTTAAATAACGTGGCATACGTTCGCGGTAGTCGCTATGATTACGACCAATGGGCAAAGGAAGGGTGTGACGGCTGGGCGTACAAGAACGTTCTGCCATACTTCATCAAGTCTGAAGATAATCAAGTGCCTTGGTTACAGAATTCTCGTACGATGTTACTTTCTCATATTTTTAAATGCACTTAGAAAACTAGATATATCTTGATTGGAGGGTTCATTTTCGAAAGTTTCAGACGTGTTATTTGCATATTACCGTTATTGATAAAATGCTTTTGGTTATCTTAATGATATGAATAAAATATCTTTAGATTTGTAAATTCCATAACAACATATATAAACGGCAGAATATATTTTCAAATTTAAAATGGAAAATATGATAATATATAAATCGGTGAAAATAGGCATAGGCTCGCATTCACCACCCATCAACTACAGAAAAAATACATCAGAAGAGTAGCAGAGGGAATTATATTTAGATCAATACAATTCTATTTACACGACACAAACATCGTCAAGTCAAGAGGTCATGAAAACTGTGAAAATAGAAAAGATAGTAATTATGAAGATTTTTGTGATCTTTTTTGTTTTGTTAATCTATTTTTTTATTTTGGGGGGTTTTTGTGCCAGTTTTTTATTTCTTTTAGTAGTTTTTTTTTTCAAATTCCCTTTTTTACATTGCAATCCTACGCTGCTTTTTTTTGTATAATTACTTTCCAAAAAAAAATTCTGAAGAGTCTGTAAACCATCGTTCGTAAGATCGTACCTAACATCCTGGAAATTATCCTTGATATATGAAAAATAGAACATCTCTTGCTCAAATGGCATGATTTCATAATCTTCGGATACTTGAATTAAGCATATAAAAATATGCGTAATCGGATAATGATGTATATTTTTATTTGTATTTTCAGCTTATCACGGAAAAGGTGGACCCTTGAAATTATACCCAGGTCAAGTAACGGAATTGAACAAGTATTATGGAGAGGCGATGCAAGAGTTGGGATATGACATTGTTGACTGTAATGGAGAAAACCAAATTGGTAAGCTGCAATGTTCATTAAAAAAAACTATATTGGAAATTATTGAAGTGAGATACAGTAATATCTATGCAAAGTTTTTTTATTCACTTTTCCTTTATTATGATCGCAATTAACTCTTTATATAATCTTTTCCATGAAATCCCGCAAAATTCATTTTAGGAAAATGAAAGTAATGCCTGTTTTATTCAACAGAGCAGGTTAAGAATGTGTTCAACATTTCAACATATTTTTGATAGAAACCAGATGTATGATCTATTTCTTTCTAGGATACGAACCAATGACGTTGAATACGATACACGGCACTCGCTGTAGTTCATCAAGATGCTTCTTACATACAGCAGCGAAAAGGCCTAATCTACATGTTTCCGTAAATTCCCTTGTTACGAAGGTACGATGTGCATATTTTGATGTATTTCATTTCTTAAAAATAAATTCATTTCTTTGGAATTCGTTACCAACCGTTTTGAATTCATTCAGCGTTACTTATGTTACTCAGAATAAAGACTTTTCAGTTTACAAAATTTAATGTCAAACCTTCTCTTCATTCGTTTTTTTCCCTTCTTAAATAAGAGTCAAAAAAGGTAAATGTAAAGGTATAAAGTCCCGTGCTTCTGAGCCTTACGCGACTTCTACAATTACCTCCGTAACGAGACCTGTACAATCCAGTGCATTCTCAAATCCCTTAGAGTATACAAGCAGAGCTGCCGTTTAGGCGCTAATGCTTTTCATTCATATTACATGCAAGCTCGTCTCATGTGCCAGGTACCCGGTACTTAAGAAATGACTGTCTTACTTTTGGTTTTCATGGATGTATAATTTTGGTGGGCACAAATGCAAATTTTCTAACAATTGCTTTGCAATCCACGGAATTTACAAGTACATGACCAACCAGAATTATACACCCATGAACAAAATAAGTGACAGTCATTTTTTTATATTTACATTTTTGCAAAATAATAGACACCCCATTTATGCACCAATATCGATTATACAGCGAATTACTGCATCAAAAGTATTCTGACGTTGGTAAATTCTCCCTACGTTCAAAATTTAGACGTGACGTCACAATAGGCAACCCGATTTATTTGAATGTAATTCTAGTTGTCTAATGGACGTTCAACATGTGTAATCTACTAGTAATGTAAATATTCTTGGGTGGAAAGTGTGCAACGTAGTGTGAAATAACTTGCCCAGGGTTAAAATGGTTTTGCAATGTCACCGGCGACGGTGAGATCGAACCCACGACCTATTGATCCGTAGTCAACCATGCTAACCACTACTCCCCCCCCCCCTTAGCACCGCGACACGTGAGACAAGTGATATGCTGATGATTCCGCTTCTAACATATCTAATCTTAAAAACCTACTAAATAACAGAAAACCGAATAAAGTTTTGAAATAGTTTGTTGAATATTTCTTTTCAATCCAAGGTTCTTGTAAAGAACAAGTCAGCTTATGGTGTCGAGTTTATACGTGGAGCTCGAAAACATCGTGTAACTGCTGGGAGAGAGGTTATTCTATCAGCTGGCGCCATCAATACACCACAAATCTTGATGTTGTCCGGAATAGGTCCAAAGAAACATCTTGAATCTTTTAAGGTATTTAATCTATTTTCTATTTATTGTATTTATCTATATTTCATCTATCTATTTATTCGTCTACGATTTTTCGCTAGTTTATATGTATTTCATTTCACTCAAGTCTCTTACGCATGTTTTTCGCAATTTCTACACAAAAGTTCTCACGTGATTACTTTTATGTCATATTTTTTTATCAATCGATAATGATTTAGGTGAAACAAAAATTTTGTTCTCTTAATAGATACTTGTACATGTACTGTGATGGGCTGACTGGAAGAAACCCTTTTAAGTCTACCGGCACTTTCGAGACCTTTTTTCTCATTTATCTTTCATACATTTCAGATACCGGTAGTGGCAGACTTACCTGT
Organism: Pinctada imbricata; assembly: GCA_033119305.1. Lineage (NCBI taxonomy): Eukaryota > Metazoa > Mollusca > Bivalvia > Pterioida > Pteriidae > Pinctada > Pinctada imbricata. The sequence continues at coordinate 57,652,007 of VSWD01000005.1, forward strand.
AGGACAGAACCTTAAGGACCATTTCTTCGTACCACTTTATTTCTATCCAAACGTCTCCATGTCTATTACTCCAGAAAAAGCAAATACTTTATGGAATAGATTTCTTTACATTACAACAGGAAAAGGTACGTTTTCTGTCGCCTTCTTAATATACGTAGATAAGGGCACATGTAGCCAAGTTCGATCCATTTCGGTTGGTCGTTTCTTCAAACGCATTTGAAAATTTCTGTTTACAAAATTCTCTCAAACTAAAACCTGTAGCATCATATCCCAGCCATTTTTCTACGTCTTTCGTTATATTTAGGGCATAATTTTCACAGACTTTGGTCATGCATGTTTCATTGTTTAGATTGAGGATCACTGACGAGGGTTTGTTCATCTTCCTTTTTTTGATACAGTAGCACTATCACTTTTAGCTCACCTGAGCGAAGCTCAGGAAACTTTACAGGAAACAAGTTATCAAGGTCTACCAAGTTTGTATTCCTCTTGCCGATCAGTCAACAAATATGGCCGCAAATGGCTCTGATTGGCTGACGCATTTTTGACATCTCCTCTGCAACCGCTGCATAACATTTAACGAAACTTTACAGGAACCAAGTACTCAAGGTCATGTCACAATCATTTTCTATTGATTCTTAATATATATATGTACTTTATATACGATTTACCTCTCTTTTGTATACGGTTTTGCTCATTCTTTATTATTTCAATAAGTGATTCTAAACGAGTCCACCTGGAAGGATATTTAGATAAACATATGGTAACCGATGTAACCGTTGTTATTGACGTCACGGATGAAGCCCACGGTATGCTACTGTTGTCTATTTTCATGACACGTGTGTTTGAATCTCCCTGCTTGTGTTACGTAATCAGTAGGTCATTGCCCCTGCTCAGTGGAAAGCTTCGTGTATAAGGTTAGGTACCAATCATTTGTGCATTCGTCAGACGGTAGACTGTTACTTTGACTACAAAAACGAGGTGAAAGACCCATATTGCACGTTACAGTCTTCTACCAAGTTTGTGTTTTTTTATCTGATCGGTCAACAAATATGGCCACCGGCTGATACATTTTTGGCATCTCAACTGCAATTGCTGTATATAGAATTTAACAAAACAAATAGGAAGCAAGTAATCAATTAAGGTCCTCTAACAAGTTTGTGTTTTCCTGTCGATCAGTCAATAAATAAGACCGCTGACAACTTTTATATCTCCTCTGCAACCGCTTCACAGAATTTCACGAAACTATACAGGAAGCAAGTACTCATTGTCTTCTTATAAGTTTTGATTTTTAGCCGATCGGTTAAAAAATAAAGGCTTTTAATGACAATTTTCAACATCTCCATAATTGCTGCATAGAATTTCGAATCTCGTGAAACCTTACTTGTAGCATGCACTCAAGGCCTCTACCAAATTAGCCACAATCAGCACTTCGCCTGCAAATCAGGAGAGCGATGTGGCCCTAATAGTTTTTCGTCTGCAAATAAGGAGAGTGATGTGGCCCCTTGGAGCTCTTGTTTAAAGGATACCACGAAGAATGTCTAACTTTCTGGAAATTTTTCTAGATTTGGAAAAGTACAAACTGTATATGATGTACTAACATTTTACAATAGAACATATATTTCAATATTGATATTGTCAACCACGAGGTTGGTGTCTCTGCGCGTGGACTGTTAGTCCCCGAGGATATCGTTCCCCTACTTTTACAGTGTTTCGGCACTAGACTTAAAATATGTAAGAAAATCCCCAGTCAGCAAATTCGACAAATTATTCTTAAACTAAGGATTATCTTCGTAAAGGCATAGCTATGTCCTTGGCAGTTTCCTTGGAATATTTAAGCTCATTGTTAGGTTTTAGTTCCTCATGAAGTATATTCATTATTTGTTGTTTTTATATTTTGAAATCGAGCATCACTGACATGACATTACTTGATGAAATGCGCATATGGTGCATTGAAGTTTTTGTGTCAGAGTGGCAGTTACCAAATGTTTTATGGTTATAAATTCTATCTCATCCGATATAAATAAAAACTTATCTTGATTGCTGAAAAATCAGATCTCCAATCAACATTTGAAATTTTTTTTTCTGCGAGGAGAATCAATAGATCCCCTTAAAATTATTGTACGGCACGATATCAAAACAAAGTGCATATTTTTGTCCTTTTGAGCCAGTTTCATATATAAATGAAAAAATACAGAAATAAGTACTGGTAATGTTTTGTCTCATCCTATTTTACCTATCCATGATGAAAATGTATGAAATCCGACACAAATATGCAAGTATGAGAGGTTGATATACCCATTATCTGTCAAAATCTGATGTCCCTAACTATGGGTACTTTAGTTATTATATACCATTCAAACGCTGTGGTCCTTGATCTTAAAATAACCTTTTTTGTCAAACAGACAAAGAAAGAGACAGCGAAAAGGACATGCCATAATTATATACATGTTTTTTAGAATCGCTTAACAAGATGCCAAAATTTCCTTACACATTTTTCTGTAAATCTAGCGATGATAAAGCTCATTGATGCATCCCCATTCTTTTTATCATTAGGATATTTGTCTGCCAGTGCTGTTGAAGGGAACGCATTCCTTAGCACCGATAACACGTCCAAAAATGCATACGCCAATATCCAGATCGAATTTTTCTCTGGCCATTATCCCGGTATGGAGGAAGGGAGTGCAATGTCTATAATGAATTGTAAAAAAGAGGCAAGTTTCCATGCGTACAGCATCGTCTAAAAAAGAAAAATCTATGAGGAGTCTAACAATTCTAAAATTAATTTTTCATCCACCCAATTTTTGAATTTGTCCTTAGTCATAGGAAGAAAATAGCGAATCGCTAACTATCTCTTTTTAGTATTACTTTGCTCTCTATAATTTTTTGCATTTTTAAAAACTTATTTTTCTTTTGATGATTCATCTGTCTGATAACAGTAATTTATTTCACGTCTTAAATTCAAATTGTTAAAATAATTTTTGTTGTTAATTTTCTTCAATTTTTTTTCTTTCAAGAATTTTCGTGGACTACATAGTTAAATTAAATCACCATGCACATTTCAATTAAGTGTTTGGTTTGGTTTGTTTTTTTGTTTTTTTTTTTTAACAGATCTCTAGAAGATATTTTTCTCTTTTAAGAATGAGGACGTTATTTTGAAGCTCGCAAAAAGAAATAGGAATAGTTTCGTTCTCGTTACGGCACTGCTGCATCCAAAAAGTAAAGGAACAATAACTCTACAAAGTACTGATCCTTTTGATCCACCGCTAATTGATCCACGATTTCTAGAAGAGGAATCTGACTTGCATGAGTTAAGGAAAGGTAGTATGAAAATTTCTGGCCATATAAATATAGTGATGCATCTGCGTCCATTCCAGTTTTCGAAATCAGTCATTTAGTAGCATCAAATGTTAAAGTAAGTAGTCATAATAATAATTACAGTAGATTGATATTTCAAATTTGCAATTGAATTGAAATTATATTAATAATTATGTTGAATAATAATATAATTGCAAAGACGCAGAGTTGTAGCAAATCGTGCACTATCGGAAAAACAAATGACACATATGGACAATGACAATATCCCAATACACAGTACAAAATCGATAATTCAGATGATCATAAACCGAGGGCATACAAATCAGGATAATTAAAACAGGAACCAAAGCAAACTAAGAAAAACCTCCACCATATGAAAAGAAGCGAACTCCCAATATTGGAGTGAGACCAGGTGCCAAGGAAGAGTAAGCATCTCTTTCTTACATGCAACATCCGTCGTTTCAATCGGCAGAAATACATTTTAGCACATCCGGTTATACTTCCATTTCAGAAGTATATTCTGTAGTAGCCTAGTAGAATGGTTCAAATGGTCTAAGACAGAATATCATTCAAATTTAACAATCAGCAGACGACAACTAGACACACAACGACATCCTCACGAAATGAACCAACAAACAATCAAAACAGGCACACCAGAAATCAGTGACAAACATATTACCCATGTGCACCGGTGACCACAATATTACAGCGAATGATGTTGTCATTTTATTACGTGCCCGCAACCCTCCCAACATTCCACTGATCACACAGATTATTTATCGATCTGACCTTGAACAACATTTAAAGTCCACCTCTAGCTATATTCAAGCCAAAGCTTTGAATTTTGTGTATTTATTTTGTAAAGAATGCGCGGCTCCAATTTCTTGTATGGGCCGATTAAGTGTCATAATAAAGTAAAATCTTTTACCAAAGAGTATTATAGGGATGATGATAAGGATAATAATTTCGATGAATATTTGAGGATGAAATGACAAGTTCCCAAATCAGCAAAGTACATGTAGTTTATGATATCAAATTGAATTCATATTCTTTTATAGGGATAAAGAAAATACTTGAGATAGGAAACACGAAAGCATTCAAGAAACTTGGAATCAATATGGAGGACACACATCAACATTTCTCAGAATGTACAGGACATAAGCTCCATTCTGATGACTATTATGAATGTGTTATTCGTTATTACGGGCACACGGTCTACCATCCCGCGACCACCTGTAGAATGGGTGGCAAGGACGATCCGACGGCTGTCGTAGGCAGTGACCTAAGGTAATCAATTTACAATACAATATACTTACATTGCAAGAGCGGTGTGTGTTATTCTTTCTGTCAAATGAAGAAATTCGAATACTAGTATCACATAAAAATATTCCAATAAATCAAAATAGCCCATTGATTTGAAAATCTGAATAAAAATACAAACACTCAAATACACCTATCTGAGCGTATGTATTTGCTGTGTTCCATGATTGTTTTTATTTCTCATTTTTAAAAGTATTGCTTAATTCTAGAAAATATGACTTACTTTATTGCAGAATGAAATTGTGATTGTCCTGAAGTAAGGACCGTTGAAGCACAAAAAAAGACAAATTACGAATCTATCAATTCTTTGAAATACATTATCAATTCGAAGGAATTCGAAATGTCTATATAACATTTCATGACAATTCAAATCATATTGATAAACTGTATGGTTCTTTTCTTTTTTAAATTACAGAGTTAAAGGCATATCAAATCTACGTATCGCAGATGCATCAGTAATGAGGAACATTGTCACCGGCAATACAAACGCACCGACGATAATGATTGGCGAGAAAGCAGCAGATCTAATTAGGAATGTGGATTCTGTAAAGGACATAAGACAAAAACTGTTAAAAACTCTGGACCTATAGTAAAATGTGAAAGCAAACAAAAAAAAAAAACAAAAAAGGCACAAAATTTAATGAAATTTTACTTCATAACTCTATTGTAAATCAATTTTATGTTCTGATATCTGGCATATTATGAGAGAGCTTAAGTTGAAATGCTTACAGTATATATATTGCGACAAATCATTACTGTAACAATGTCAATTACTTGTAAACGTTCATTGGCATTTATCAGAAAAAGCATAACTTAATGACACGAAATATATATGTAAGTTAAAGAATATCCTGACGATAATCTCAATAGCACTCACAATAGAGAACAAAATTGAGCATCGATAGACCCCTAGCAAGCTAGAGGTGGGACCAGGTGCCCAGGAGGAGTAAGCATCCCCTGTTGGCTAGCCGTACCCGCCGTCGAAGTTCATGCACGAAAATGAAAACAATATAAATGCATGGACTGTCCGAGGTTATGTCTATGTTAAGTGCTTAATCAGGGTACGATGTAAAATATTGTCTTACTCTGACTATATTTATCTTTTTTAAGTTAATTGTCTTTTATTGCTAGGTACATTTACTTTGCATTCGCGTTGTAACATTACTTTTTATCAAAAGGATTGACAAATGACATGTCTTCAGTTTTACTTCAGGTCATAAACTTTTTCGTGCGTGTTTTTCATGTATTTCTTACTAGAATGAAAAATTCATATAACTCTATTCGAACATATGCACATACATGTACTGGCAACTAATTTCTTCTTAGCGATACTTCAAGATGATAGCAAATCTTAAAGCATATATTAGGATCTCAAATGAATTTTCATTTCATACGATATATTATGAAACGAGTTGTGTGTTTTATATCCTCGAGCCTTGGCGATGGGGATATAAAACGCACAATGAGTTTCATAATACATCGTATGAAATGAAAATTCATTTGAGATTCTTTTTATCACATGATATTGCCTTAAAATGTGTATTTCTAACGTGAAATCAACGTTTCCGAGAACTATAGAGGCGAACCACGCCGTGATTTAGAAGTCGTCTGCTACGCCATGAGAAGTAGTGTCCCCATCGTATTCGATATTCTGTGCGTAAGAGGAAAGTATTTCAAATTTGAATAGTAATTTAATGCAAGAATTATTTAACAACAACAATTTTAATCATTGATATTGACTCTGGGTCTGAATTTAACAGTTGACCGATATTTGAAAGGTCACATTTGTCAAGGTTTATGTGATTAGGTTCCAACCTTGACCAATGGCATTCAAGCAGAGCGATATGTAACGTGTTATCGTATCATATATTCATGAAATGGCTTTATGAAACTGCATAACGGGTGTATCATGTGATAAATTTCCATATCTCCAATGTAAATCCAAAAAAATTATGTAATTTGCAGCAAAAGTGTCGACCGTGACTTCCATTCTCTCGAGGTGATGAAGCTTACATACTCCGAATTTACACGCCATTTTCAATTTCAAACGCTTAGCACTGTGTTATTTGCTAAAGCTATTCAATGAAATTATATTCTAAGCTTTATTTCAAAGGGGAGAGTCACCCCTCCTAGTTAGGAAAATATCTCGTTAAAAATGATAATAATACACGTATATTTATGTCTTATTTCATGCATGTTGCACTGTATATACGTTTGTATTATTTTTGTAAAATTATCTCTTTGGCAGTATAGACTGAGATTAATAAAGAATTGAATTGAATTGAATTTTTAAGGAATGTGTATTGTCTTATCTGTGTATAGTGCTTTCAATTTAATGTTTTGATTTTTTTTTTAAATGATATCATATCACTGGGTCTTCTCATGTTATCTTTGACTTACTTTCCATCTATACTAGTCATCCTCTTAAATCAAATAGGGAGTTATCGAGTATAATTTGATTTTTATCAAAATATGTTGTACTTATGAGATTGTCTTTTGCATAATATGATGCTTTTTAGCTCACCTGAGCCAAAGGCTCAAGTGAGCTATTGTCATAGTGTTACGTCTGTCGTCCGTCGTCCGGCGTCTGTCGTCCGTCGTCCGTCGTCGTTGTCGTAAACTTTTCACATTCTTCTCCAGAATGGCTGAAGGGATTTTGATGAAACTTGGTAGGTATGAAGAACTCATGGTCCCCTACAAGTGTTGTTGTTTTTCGTCCGGATCCGTCAACAGGTGGCGCCACCACAGCCAAAAGTAGGTCATGGGTGTTACCCTCCTTTGACAAACTTCTGCATGTATCGACAAACCGAAAGCATCAGGATAATCTAGAGAGATATCTTAAGAAGTGTTGTTATTTTTGGTTCCACTCCGAAGTCAAATTTTTGACGCGTTTTTGACGTCCTTTCGGACTTAGTCAGAAATGCACATTTTTGCACTATTTCTTTAAATATCTCAATAAGTGTATGATTTTACACACTCATTTACTGCATATTTATCATATTTAACTTACTTAATGCTTTGATATGTATTTCATGCTTAATTTTTAATTTTTTGATTTTTTATAATTTTTTTTTCTTATGTAAAAAGGAAAGGGGGTTGATTTTCATACATTTTCTGCTTCTTTTCTATAATCACTCTTCAGATTGTCATGAAATTTTGTAGGTATGAGGCACTCATGGTTCCCTACAAGTGAAAGAATTTTTTCAAGATAGCCACTTTTGGATTTTAAGGTGCCCAATGGACCCATGGGGAGTTGGTTCAAACCCCGGCGGGACCCCAACAAAATTTTTTCCCTTTTCCATTTTTTTTTTCTCTCTTTTTCTTTTTAAATGTATCGTTACAAATGAAACTGTGAAAGAATTTTGTCAAAATAAGATGTTGACTTTTTTCATACATGCATATTTCATAACAATTTCCCTATTTAATGATTATTTTCTCTGTTTTATTTCTGTATCTATGGTAAACAAAGTCGCCATATATCTTGTGTTACAGATTTCCTCTACGCCCCTTTGGTAGGGATAACTTCAGGAAATAAAAAGGTGCACACTAAAAGTTTTGACTGAATGCCCGGAAGTCTGTAAAATTGGTCTTTTTGGCTTGCGAATCTTTGGCACGCATGAAAATGGAAAGAAAAATGGGGTCATGCATGTCCTTTTTTCGCAAATTTTACTCACAGAAACTATCCGTTCTCATCGAAAATGCTTCGAATTTTTCAAATCGATCTGTAGATTGCATAAAAGACAAGATCAAGTTCGAAGTTAATTTATCACGACTACTGGTCATATTTTATCGATTCAATATGCTGAAAATACATTTCCAATATCTTTGACCAATGGTGTGACACCTTTTATTCAGTACTGTTCACCAGTCAAAACAGAGGGGAATCCCCGCGAAAAGCACAGTCGCCATACTTCATATCTTGTGTTACAGATACAAGCCATGTTGTTTAAATATCATGTAATCTTGGTAAAGTTTGGTTGTAACTTTTGAATGGTAAGTGATAGGGCTTTCATATTTATGTCTCCCCAAATGGGAGGAGACATATTGTTTTTTTTTTTCCTTTACATCCGTCTGTCCGTCTGTCATAAATCGTGTCCAGGCCATATCTCTTGAACCGTTCAAGGGATCACTTTTATATTTTATAATATGTTGTTGTTTATGACCCAAAGGTTTCACATCACCTTGACCCAAGGTCATGTGATCAAGGTCTAGGTCACTTAGTACATTTTTAAAGTGGAGAAGGGGGGACGACATTCTTTTTTTTCCAAAAACAATTTTATATTTCACATGTGTATTCCTTGTAACAAGACCTTTCCATTGGTACCAAACAATTTTGATTTCGTGACCATGACCTTGAAGTTTGACCTACTTTTTAGCTATATTGGTCAAAGACCAGTCGAGCTTATGCGATGCCATGTTGTCCGTCCTTCTGTCTGTCAACAATTTTTGTGAACGGAACTCCTTTGAAACCATAAATGATGGAAACCTAATTCTATTTCGTTTAGTTTGGTCTATGGTGTAGTTGTGCACCTGATATTTTGTTTGAGCCCCTGGCCCCCAGGTGTAATATCTTAGCTATAGCCAGTCACGTGATAATGAAGCATCTTATCTGTATGCATGCCCACGTGCTGGTCAGTCTGCCAGCTAGCGTGTACCTCTGTGCAACTCATAGTACCATGTATATATGTAAATAAATATAGAACTTAGAATTAAGCCTAGTGATCTTTTCAAGCAAATCATGACTTTATATTGTCTGTGACAATATTACATTTGGCGACGAGGATAAACTGGATTAAAAGAGAAACTCGAGTTTTAACAACCGTGTAGGACACTTGTTGTTTAAATGCCGAAAATGTCTCTTCCAACATTTCCAAAATTTGACATTCATTCCGATGAAAATTCTGTGGGAATTAGATGGACAAAATACGTAAATCAACTTGAGAATTTATTCGTTGCTATGGACATTTCTAGCAAAAAGAGAAAAAAGGCACTACTCTTACATTACGCAGGAGAAGATGTTTTTGATATCCATCAGACCCTTCCAGATACAAGTGCAGAAGACGGATATGATCAATCAAAAACAGCTCTGACAAACTATTTTCAACAACAAGTAAATCGCGAGTTCGAAGTTTTTGAATTCCGTCAAATGAAACAACTCCAAGAGGAAACCGTGGATCAGTTTGCGACCAGACTTCGACAAAAATCTAAACACTGCGACTTTGCGGACAATGACGGAGAAATCAAGAGTCAGATAATTCAAGGCTGTACTTCAAATGATCTGCGACGCAAAGCTCTTCGTGACAACTTGGATTTAACAAAATTATTATCAACAGCAAGGGCCATGGAAATTGCAAATAAACAAGCGGACAAAATGAGGAAATCAGAAGAAACGAATGCGGTAAGACAAAAAACTTTTTCTCAGCCTAACATTAAGCAATCTACTTCTCAAAGCAAAGAAAGAAAAAAGCAAAAATGTAGGAACTGTGGAGGACGCTATCCACATCGCTCATCATGTCCTGCGTTTGGCCAAATCTGTGATTACTGCAAAAAGGAGAATCACTTTGCCTCGCAATGCCTTAAACGCAAATCTAGAGAAAGACGAAAGGTACAAAATGTCGACGAAAACAGCGCATCAAGCAGCGATGGTGAAAATTCGTCTACATCTTCAAGAAGCGACGATGAAACTACGACAAAAGGTGCATACTCATTCGGAGTTAAAGCCAAAGTCAAACAAATAGGTAAACTACCTAAAACAGAAATCCGTCTGAACGACCACAAAATGAAAATTATTGTCGATACGGGTAGCTCAATCAACATCGTAGAAGAAACCATGGTAAACAAAATGCGAAAAAAACCGAAACTGCAGAAATCGGATATAAGTGCGTTTGCTTACGGTCAAAAGGAAAAGCTCCGTATAAGAGGCAAATTTTCTGCATCCGTAGAATCCAAGGATAAGATCGTAACCGCTACATTCTACGTTGTGCCGGGAGATTATGGAAATCTGTTAAGTTACGCAACAGCAGTGGATCTTAATATTATACCGGTCATCCAGAAAGTGAAAATCCCGAAAAAGGAATTAACAGAAGAATACCGCGATGTGTTCGAAAGCTTCGGAAAATTAAAAGATAAAAGGATCAAAATACACATCGATGAAAATATCGCACCTGTAGCAGAGCCTCACAGGAGAATTCCGTTTCACGTGCGAAACAAAGTAGAAGAGGAATTAAAGCGACTTGAGCAACAAGACGTCATAGAAAAAGCCGTAGGACCGACACCCTGGGTATCGCCTATCGTTGTAGCACCACGAGCGAAAAATCCGAATCAAATAAGGATATGTGTCGACATGAGGAAAGCAAATAAAGCTATTAAACGTGAGCGTCATCTTACACCGACTATAGATGACCTGATAATGGATCTTAACGGAGCTAAAGTTTTCTCCAAATTGGATCTAAGAAATGGATTTCATCAGCTAGAGCTCGAACCCGAGTCAAGGTATGTAACTACCTTCTCTACACATGTAGGATTATGGCGCTATAAAAGACTTAATTTTGGTATTTCTGCAGCTCCTGAAATATTCCAAAACGAAATTCGTCAAGCGCTACAAGGCCTTAAAGGAGTCCGTAACCTAAGCGATGACATAATAGTGTTTGGATCCGACCAAAAAACTCACGATGCAAATCTCCGTGCCGTTCTTCAGAGGCTAAGAGAAAAGAATCTTACTCTTAACAAGGAAAAATGTTCGTTTAATCAGAACAAGATATCTTTCTTCGGATATGTATTCTCAGCGAAAGGAATATCAGCCGATCCAAAGAAAGTAGAGGCAATCAAGGACGCAAAGAAGCCATCAAATCAATCAGAAATCAAAAGTTTTCTTGGAATGACAAATTACGTGTCCAGATTCATTCCGGACTATTCGGCCATCACTGAACCTTTGCGAAAATTACTACGGGACAAAACTCCTTGGAAATGGACAAGTGAACAGGATGACGCATTCGAGGAAGTAAAACGTAACCTCACAAGTGACCGTGTAATGACATTCTTCGATCCTAGAAAAAAGACAGAATTACACGTGGATGCAAGTCCAGTAGGTCTAGCTGCAGTGATGAGCCAAGAAAATAAAATAGTCGCTTACGCAAGCCGTGCGCTAACCCCAGTAGAACAAAGATATAGCCAAACTGAACGCGAAGCACTTGCAATTGTTTGGGGATGCGAACATTTCCACCTGTATCTATTTGGAAAACCGTTTACTCTTATCACGGATCACAAACCTTTAGAATACATTTTTCAGAAGCCGAAAGCAAAACAAAATCTCAGACTAGAAAGGTGGCGTTTAAGGTTAACAACATACAACTTTAAGGTCAAGTACATGCCTGGGATTACTAATGCCGCCGATTACTTGTCTAGACACCCGCTGACCGAGTCAAAGGAATGTAATCCAGATGAACATTACATAAGGTACGTTACCGAAAATGCCGTACCAAGATCTATGCAACTGGACGAGATCATCAAAGCATCCCAGCATGATCCCGTAATTCCGCTCGTTATCGAGGCCGTGAACTTAAATCACTGGGACCCCAAATTGTGCAAAGATAATAAATCTTACAATTGTTTCTCCAGAATGCGAAATGAACTAACAGTCGTCAGTATCAAAGATAAGTGTATACTTTTACGAGGAACAAGGATTGTTATCCCAGAATCATTGCAGCGACGAGCAATTAGCATAGCTCATGAAGGTCACCAGGGAATCACAAAGACAAAACAACTACTGAGAGAAAAAGTATGGTTTCCGTATATCGACGATCTTACTGAACAAATGTGCAAATCGTGCATAACTTGCTTATCGTTGTCACCTACAAACACACCGGAACCATTAAAGATGAGTGAATTACCGTCAAAACCGTGGGACGAAGTTTCTGTTGATTTTTTCGGACCAATTCCGAATGGTGACTACATCATGGTTGTAATCGACGATTATTCTCGTTTTCCGGTCATTGAAATAATGACATCTATTTCTGCGAGAACTGTAATACCTAGGCTAGATGGTATATTTGCTACATTCGGAATACCGTCTGTATGCAAGAGCGACAATGGACCACCATTTAACGGTTCAGAATTCAGGAAATTTGCAGATTACCTGGGATTCAAACACCGGAAAATAACTCCGTTACATCCAGAAGCAAACGGACTTGTCGAAAAGTTCATGCAACCGTTGCAGAAAATTATAAAAGCCGCAAACATTGAAAACAAAAATTACAGGCAGGAACTACACAAATTTCTCAGAAACTACCGTGCGACACCGCATTCTACAACTGGAATTTCACCGGCAGAAATTCTTTTCTCCAGAACAATAAAAACCAAATTACCAGAAATGCCGAAATCACCTCAAAACAGTCCATTGCGAAACAAAGATGCATCAGAAAAATCGAAAAACAAAAAGTACGCTGACTCAAAAAGAAAAGGACGAGAGTCATCTATCAAGGAGGGCGATCAAGTACTTGTAAAACAACGGAAAAGGGATAAATTAACACCTCCGTTTCATCCGAAACCGGCCAAAGTTATTCGAAGAAAGAAATCAATGATAACCGTAAATCAAGAAGGAAAAGAAATAACCCGAGATGCTTCACATTTCAAACCGCTTCCAACTGGAATTTGCGCATCAGACAATCAAACACCGTATCAATCGCCAACCCCGAGCATTCGTAGACGACCAAAACGAAATAGACAGAAACCGGCAAGATATCGCGATTAATGATTAGTGCGGTGAAAAATGTGAAATGTGAAAAAAAAAGTGAAAAGTCAATCAAAAATCATGTATTGCAAAATTTAGATTTGATCATGTATTCGAATTTTTTATTTCAATGATACTGATTAATTTTGCTGATACCATAGATTGTTCAAATTTCATTGCATTCAGCTGTTATATCAATCATGTCAATCTCGTGATAGTTTTATTGCTTTTCAGGGACTCGGACATCATTAACTTTTACACTCGTTGTTTTATATTGCTTTCTTATCGTATAGTTTAGATTAGATGAACACGTGCATTGATTCTCTATGACACTTTATTCTGAGATAATTGATAGACTCGTTACACTCTTTAGTTATTCATTTTAGATTTCGTATTAATTGCTTTCTTTATCTGCTCGTGTCGAGACGGTGAACCTTTGACATTAATATATGAACTCTCTGTGCCGTGCTCGACACTACTTCATTTATTTTTAGATTATTTTATTACATTTATATTTTAATCATCAGTAATAATATTTTTTTAATCTATAAAGAAAAGGAGGAATGTAATATCTTAGCTATAGCCAGTCACGTGATAATGAAGCATCTTATCTGTATGCATGCCCACGTGCTGGTCAGTCTGCCAGCTAGCGTGTACCTCTGTGCAACTCATAGTACCATGTATATATGTAAATAAATATAGAACTTAGAATTAAGCCTAGTGATCTTTTCAAGCAAATCATGACTTTATATTGTCTGTGACAATATTACACCAGGGTCTTAGAAAAATGGCATGGTCATTTTGTGTGTAAGTTTTCCATACTGAGAAAAACACATCTATTGATTTTTAAGGTCAAGGTCTCATTGTATAATAGTAGGAAAACCTAGTGGACACTCTAGAGGTCACAGGTTACTTCTGATCTTCACTAAACTTTGCATCTTAGTTTTCCATAATGAGAAAATGACACCTACTGAATTTCAAGGGCAGAGGTCAAAGCCACAATGGATGATCGTATAAAAAGCTTGTTGACACTCTGGAGGTCTCAGTTTACTTCAAATCTGCAATTGATTTTCAAAATCAAAGTTAGACATAAACTTGAAAACCTGTCCATATACAAACACTGATTGGATTGAATAAACATTGGAGGGGGTTTTTTTTTTTGGGTTTTTTTTTTTTTTTTTTTTTTTTGCCATATGCTTTGTGTTGCTTGTTTTTTTTTTTTTTTTTTTCTTTCTTCAGACTTTCATCTGCAACTTCTACTAATAATTGAATGTATCTTGCAGTGGAGCATCATAGTGATGATTTACAGATTAACTTCAATTCTATAGTAGTTGACCTACTTTTACAAAAGTTGTTACTCTTTGAAAAAAATATTTTCTCTGTATTTGAATGAAACTTGATGTGCAGTTTCAAACTAATAGTTATACAGATGTATGATGTGGTTGATGCTGACCTACAATAGCCCTAATACAGGAGTCACTAACCTTTGTTCATTATAATAGGCTATTATTATACACAATATAATACCTTTACAGTGACGCTGAAACTTCATACTTACTCACCTGACTCTTATATATTTCAGGATGTTTGAACTAAAGTGCAAATTTTCCACATTTTAAAAGTTCATAATTTTAGCATCTTAGACAATCCAGTGCATTATTTGATACACTTTTAAAAAAGGCTCTTCATCTGCTGCAAGTACTTCTATTGCTATCAAAAGTTATAAAATGCATCAATCTTGTTTGATATCCTAAAAGTGAATATGGCTCTCGGGTGAGCGATGTTGCCCTCTGGGGCCTCTTGTTTTGTTTCTTGTCAACCGAAATGGGATCCTTCTCTCTTATTGAACATGTAATCCAACTTTTAAAGAAGTATCGTTTATCTATCTGTACTTCGATAACCGATTATAGTAAAATTTTCGCATACTCAAGGACATTTTCAGTATGCAGTATTACCTTGCTGTTGACACGATGTCGGCAGTGTAAATTTATTCAAAGTTAAGGGACAGTCAATAAATAGGTCAGTTTATATTAAATGAACGGTGGCCTTTTACAGGTAAGATGTCATAAACTGTATCATTCATCATTTTGTTGTGCATATACATGAATTAGAAAGAAAATGCTTTACAAAATCTTGCTGCAACCTGAAAAAATGAAATGGTTTTGAATCCGAAAAATGATGTAACTAAATCTTGAATGTATGCAACTATGCGATCTATAATTCTTTAATAAATACATGTAGCAATAAACACTCAGTTTATACAAATTTTAAAGCAAGAATATAAAAGAATTTCACTCTGGGCTTTATTGCGTAGAATTCTTCTATATTCGTGCTTTTCCACGTGATAAATAACAGCTGAGTGGCCAAAAAATTATGGACTTTGAGTATTTATTGTTACATGTATAATCATATAAACTTCCCTGCGGAGACTTGGTTCATTCTTTGTAATTCTTTAGATTTATGTACATTTTACATGCACTTGGAAACTTTATTTTCACGCGAGGTACTTGAAGGCCAGAAAATGTGTGAAAATGGCATATAAATAAAGTTCACTCGAATTTCGTTTTAATAGTCCGGCGTATTGTTTTGATCACTCATGTCTGTTCCATGTTGTAAATTTGACCTCTTTTGATAAACGATGTTGTCATTTTGAACATATTTGTTCTTATACCGCAGAAGTGGCTCTGTTTTTTGTTTTGTTTTGTTTTTGTTTTTGTTTTTTTTTTTTTGTTTTTTTTTTTTTTTTTGTTTTTTTTAAACATCTTTTAATTTTTCCTATTATTTGCTTCTCTCCACAAACAATTTAAATCAATTTTTAAATCAATTACATGTAAATGAGACTGACAAAAACTATTGGAATAACTAAATAATACAGTGTAAAACCGTCAAGACTGCCTTGGTTTTTTTTGGGGGGGGGGGGGGGTTGTTTTTTTTTTTCTAAACATTTTTTTTATTTTTCCTATTATTTGCTTCTCTCCGCAAACAATTTAAATCAATTTTTAAAACAATTACATGTAAATGATACTGACAAAAACAATTGGAATAACTAAATAAATATCGCAACTTGAAGGAACGACGCAAGTATAAATATGTTTCAGCATATTTTCAGCATTTTTTCCTTTCTTGTACATGCACTTTACTTCGTTCGTAACATTCAAGTTTCAAAAGTTAAATTTTTTTAACAAAAGTTAAGCGTCGACATGTTTCTTAATCACGTGCATGTAAAAATGCAAGATAAATTTTATCAACTACATACATGACATTAGTGGCTAAAGGCTGGTGTTTAATAATGTTTATATTAAGATGTAGCGATAGAATGCATAAAGTAGGTCAAAGTTGGACCATAAATAATGATCGAATCCGTGTGAAGGTAAACACTAAGCTGTGTATTATCGGTCCTGTGTATTCTACATAATGAATAAAGTATCTTCTGAAAGATGAGCGCTGCAGAAAGTTCAAAGTTATCAATTTATAAAATATTTAGATGTAGTGTCTGCTTTACTCACAATGAATGGATTCATATGTTGATTGTCTCGATTTTGCACCAAATATGATTAAATTACAAATTTGGATAATGACCATGTTCCCATAAACAGTTCAGAAGATTATAAACCGAAGGCATACAAAATCAGGATAAAACAGGAACCAAAACTTCCACCACATGAAAAGAGGCGAACTCGCAGTATGAGATTTAGACCAGGTGCCCAGGAAGATTCATCATCTCCTGCTTGCAATATATATTTGATAGCATTTTTATATCCCCCTGAAACCCTCATTCCTCTTGTTACATGTGCCTTAAAGCATATCATATTTCTCGAGAATTGAATTGAGTATGCGCTCTTGTCACTCTCACAAAACAAAACCAAAACAAAACAAACCTATCACTTGGCGGTGTTGGAGGGTATTTGGATTTCTTTTGATTGGATCGACTTCTGTTGTATGTTGAGTTTTGGTTTATTATTCAGAATTTATCCTTTACTGACGCCCTGTATATACAGTACTTAGAAAACTATAT
Source organism: Pinctada imbricata (assembly GCA_033119305.1). NCBI lineage: Eukaryota > Metazoa > Mollusca > Bivalvia > Pterioida > Pteriidae > Pinctada > Pinctada imbricata. Next base: position 57,669,385 of record VSWD01000005.1, read on the forward strand.
AAATCCGGCCTGATCAACACTGATTTTTTCATAATTTTTGAACCATGAATAATGCATTATCCAACATACTCAAATTCTAACTTTTGGATTTTATTCAAGGAGGCATTTAGAAAATACGATTCTTCTCTTAAATTTTACCAACAGGATGCCCACCAATTTGAACCTTTTCCCCTCAGTTTAGAATCTATCCGGAGAGGCGTGTAGAAAATGTGATTACGACAGCTTGAGTGTTCAGATTTACAATAGATGCTTTCAGTCACAAGAGTTTAACAAATAAAGCGTTTGTATGGTCTTGTGAAATATTGATATGAGTAACTGAAGGATAATACATTATTTACAGTTAAATGAATAGAGCATGTAATGAGTTTTTAAGATGAATCGTCCACATCTGAAAACTAGGCCTCATTAAATTCTGTGTATATAAAGTCGCTTCTTTCTGATAGGATCTCCTACTTTAAATTTATTTGGTAAATAATTATCTCAATTTTTTGTTGAAATGATGTAGTACATGTATGTTTTGAAATATCACATTTAAGCAGAACCACATCTGTGTGTATTTTGTGTAGTGGATATACACCAGAGAAGTATCAAGCCTTTATATACTTTTTCATCCTTTATAAATATGATGTGTAATTTTGAATGCGAAGGATGTTTAGTCGAGATTTTGAATAGCCTGGGCTAGGCATTCTTTACTATGAACTATCTATGTAGTATGTATATGTACCTCAGTCATGTTAGTAGAATCTGATACGCATAATGATAGATTTTATGATCTTCAGCCTTGATTTCTTTCCTCAAATATCTATTGACTGCCTATCATGGACTTGGATGTATTAAAAAATTTAATGAGCTGCACATGTAATGTACTCAATGTCGCTTGTTTTCTCAGAGGGAAAATTAAGTTTTGATAGAACTTGTAGAAGAAAGTCTGTACCAGGCTCACGCATCAAGAATAAACGACTTAGAATATTTATTTTTCTACCAACATACACATTTACTATGTAAAGTCGATTCTGAATATATTTCTGAGTTATGCATGCTGCACGTAATTATGTCAACATGCATGAAACGTGTGTACATCCAAGTTGTATGTAGAAACGAAACGGATATCGATGCAGCTCAGTGCATTAAACGAGCTCGAAGTTGATGATTTAAGTGTGGTACTATCAAAAATTTGAAACCTGGATATACTGTCGACGGAGTGTCAAAGTACGTTGGCATCTATAGAGGTGACACATATAGTTCTCTAGCGAAGCTAAGGTGAACTATTTTCATAGCGCAGCGTCCGCCGTCTGTCTGTCCGTCCATCCGTCCGTCCGTTTTTAACATTTTAAAACATTTCGACATCTTATCTGCAACCTCTCCGAATTTCTCAAAACCTTACGGGAAGCAAGTACTTAAGGTCCTCCACCAAATTGTCCACTATCATTCTTTTGTTTTTAACTCAGGTGAGCCATGTGTCATCTATCAAGTTTGTTTTGTTTGTTTGTTTGTTTGTTTTTTGTTTGTTTGTTTGTTTGTTTTTTGTTTTTTGTTTTTTTTTTTCTTGCCGATCGGTCAACAAATATGGCTTGCGAGGGCTGTAATTGGCTGACACATTTTCGACTTCTCTGCGACCGCTGTATATAATTTCACGAAACAATACAGTAAGCAAGCACTCAAGGTCCTCTATCAAGTTTCTTGTCGATCAGTCAACAAATATGGATGTCAAGGGCTCTGATCGGTGGAAGAATTTTTGTCACTTTCAACCTTTTGTCTGCAACTCAGATGAGCGATGTTGCCCCCATTGGTCCTCTCCCTCGAATTATTATGTTGTAGAATGGTCCAGTACCAAGCCAAGTGTTCGTTTGGTGACTGAATGATTGTATCCATGGTATAAAACGCGTTTGATGATTCTAATACGATTTCGTTGGTTATTCTATATACCTTTGATCCTTCTTATTTTTTAATGATCTTTACTAGTTTGTGAAAGCGAAAACCTTGACCTAAAACTTTCTTGGTTATTTATTAATCTCTACTTAGAAAATCCAAAACATCAGTACATGATCTGGCATACCGGATGAGCTGCGAAATGTAGATACCGAATGACGGTAATCTAGGAACATCACCGTCAAGCCGAGGAAAATTTACAATGTTGAATCCAAAATCATCTCTTTTGTCATACACACTTGTATCAATCTCTCATTTAACAATTTTGATATTTAGGTCCACAAAGGGTGCTTCTGAGTTTGTAACGTTTGCCTTTTTAGAGTCAATTCTTGGGAATAAGTTTACTTTTAACCAAAGAATAGTTTCATTTTATATTAGTTTTCTAGGTAACATGGCTGAACTGAATTTCCTCAGTGTGCTGACGGTCCTTTTTGCAGCTACTACATGGTTCTACTTTAGAAAGCCTGCTTCCAGTATTCAAGATAATATAAGCCTTAATTCGACATATGACTACATCATAGGTAATTTTGACCACACAAAATATCTTATTTATTAAATCTTATGCATGAACTTATACAAGACATCAATCATGATACATTAATGCATGTCAATTAGTCATATCCTATGTTTCAAAGACTAAGGTTAAGAAAAAACGACATATTTTTCATCATAATGAAGAAGATAAAGAAGATCCTGACGACAATTTCAACAGCACTCACAATAGAGCACCAAATGGAGCACGACGGACCCCTAGCTAGCTAGAGGTGGGAGCAGGTGCCCGGGAGGAGTAAGCATCCCCTGTTTGACTAGCCGCACCCGCCGTCGATGTTCATGCACGAAAAATGAAAACAATATCTCATGCACTGTCTGAGGTAATGTTTATATAGAAAGTGCTATGGTGACCACGTCAGGGAAAATATTTTAAACATTTACTGTCAAACTCCTCGGCGAAGAACAAACGGTAGAAATTTCTCATGTCTAAGACTCTTTTTGGAACTACAATTTTACTGAAATAATTCCTTTCAGTGGGAGCTGGATCAGCAGGGTCTGTTATAGCATCCCGTCTGTCCGAGGACCCCACTAAGACGGTACTACTTTTAGAGGCCGGACCGTCAGATGAATCCTATGATTTCATTCACATTCCGCTGATGCCCATGCATCTACAGAGAAGTGATGTAGACTGGAGTTATGAAACCACGTCACAAAAACAGTCCATGAAATCTCTGAAAAATAATGTACGATAAAGAGATTGATAGATTTTACTATTTTACATAAGTAGGGGGTGGTTGTTTATGACTCTCAATGTAATTTTATTGCAGATTTTTTTATAAGAGAATAAAACGATGATAGAAATTATTGCATTTGGATTGAAATTACTGTCCTGTTCACTAAATCCAGAGCACCCTGTTTTGGCGATTTATCCTGTCGTCTGAAGAATTTTGCTATAAATAATTGTTTCCGAGCATTGACCTCCTTTAGTCGTAACTGGAAATTAACTTCAACTTACCCTATCAGCTGCCTTCAAACCGCAATATGAAAAAATAAAATGTCTACGGGAAATTCCCATGTTAATTTCAAGCCGCCGCCATCTTGTTCTCCGTGTCAACAATTGTAAACAGTGACGTCAAAGCCTCCGACGTCACACATTTTCAGCGATTTTACTATAGAAAATCCCCGTAGACTTTTTATTTTCCGTCCTATTTCTAACTACATGACGTACAGCCAAAACAATGGTATTTTCTGTTACATGTACGACTAAGGGAGTACTATAAAATTTATATCTTTTTGGAAGATGACATTATCATATTTTAGAGAAAACCGGGAAAACAGGGTGCTCTGGAATTAGTTAACAGGACAGTAATGTGAATATCATTTAATTTCCATTGTTATCATGAAGAAACGACGATTCTGATTGGCCGAGAAATTTTGTTGATACCTGTATCAACACAAAACGGAATTACTCGCTTCAAGCAACGTCGTTGGCAACACCATTCAAAAACTGCAAATAAACGTTGAAAAGCTACGAAATGAAATGATAAGTAATCAATGTAATATTTTTTTGGTTGATCGAGGTATCAACATCAAAAATTGAGGGAAAACTTCCGCATCTTGCGACCAAAAAAATACTACAATGATTCCTTAATTCGTTAAACATTTTAAAGGAATTTAATGAAATAGCTTACTCTTTTTGTTTTTATCCAATACTAAAGATGTTTTTTTTCCAATTCCGTCTTTCCGATTTTACAGTCGTAAGTTCGATTTGTGCAGGTATCTGACGTAAAAGCATTGTGACGTCATTAAATTCCTTTCAAAACGTCATATATGTAATGCTGTTTCCCTGAATTTCATGCTGGGTTCCATAGAATTTGATGACGTCACAATGCGTTGACGTCAGATACCTGCACAAATGGGAAGTAACTCTATTTCGAAAAGACCGAATAGAAAAGACAAAAATACAAACACATACTACATTTGACTTTGAATTTGCATCATAATGATAAGAAACACTGAAATTACATCAGCTTGCGCAACAGTTCACTTTACCACCATATAAAACCTAATATTATAATTACTATACTATGAGTAAATCTTCGTAACAGATTTATTCTTCATTTCTCAACAGGTTAACTACTGGCCGCGTGGTCGTGTCCTCGGGGGATCCAGCAGTTTAAATTACATGGCTTACGTACGAGGCAGTCGTCATGACTACGACCTATGGGCAGCAGAGGGTTGTGATGGTTGGTCTTATAAAGACGTTCTTCCTTATTTTATAAAATCCGAGGATAACCGAGTACCATGGCTACAAGATTCAGGTATTGTCAACTTCATAAGAGCAATGTTGACTTTTATCAAATGAATTCTAAAAGAAAAAGGCATTGAGTATACATGTACATGTATTTCTTCTTTCTAAGTTCAAACGCAAATACTGCATAGTTCACTAGTTCCAGAGCACCCTGTTTTCCCGGTTTTCTCTAAAATATGATAATGTCATTTTCAAAAAAGGTATCAATTTTATAGTACTCCTTTAGTCGTAACAGAAAATACCATTGCTTTATCTGTGCGTCAGCTAAGTTAGAAATAGGACGGAAAATAAAAAGTTTACGGGGATTTTCTATAGTAAAATCGCTGAAAATGTGTGACGTTGGAGGCTTTGACGTCACTGTTTACTATTGTTGACACGGAGAACAATATGGCGTCGGCTTGAAATTAACATGGGAATTTCCCGTAGACATTTTATTTTTTCATATTGCGGTTTGAAGGCAGCTGATAGGGTAAGTTGAAGGTAATTTCCAGTTACGACTAAAGGAGGTCAATTTTCGGAAACAATAATTTTTAGCAAGATTCTTCAGACGACAGAATAAATCGCCCAAACAGGGTGCTCTGAATTTAGTGAACAGGACAGTAAGTCATGCATACTATATAACCAGAAATTTTCGCAAGATGCTAATTTTCGCTATATTCGCGAGTGATTTGGAATTGCGAAAATATATTAAATACTAGATGGCTACTGTTGCAAGCAACAGACGGATTCCTCCTTTATTAGACAATCCTCGGAACTGAAGTGTTAAAATCCGAATAAAGAAGATGGAAAAGAGAATAGTTGCTTTAGTGCCTTATTCACTTCAGCAAATAAGTCAAAAGAGCTTAAGTCTAACTCGGGACTCTTATTTTTTTATCAACAAAATAGAAGAAAAAGATAATAAATACCTTCCTTGTTTACGAAAGCTTTAGACTCCATGATTTATAAACATTAAATCCTTTAGAATTACTATCTCAAAACAGAATTGCACAATGATTTGGCAATGAGAAAATTTCTATTAATAGAAAATGACAAGAGCATGTAATGCTAATGAGAAAAAAAAAGGAAACAGAGAGCAAGAATTAAAGAGTTATCTTTCTTGGACTATGTTAAGTTCAAATAAGAAGTACTACTAGTGTGTAGAATAAATAGTATAGGACCAGAACTGTGAATTCTACAGGAGTAAATGTTTGTTGTGACCTTGAGAATGATTATTTTACCTTGAACCAAGGTCACAGATAAAAGATAAGTATTGGAGGTTATTTTCATCAAAATTAATCTGAACCTGATCAAAGTTCAATATCTTATCAACCAAAGTATGTTGTGACCTTGAAATCGAACAAATGACCTTGGGTCAAGATCATGGTGAGAGTGCTTGATGCAAGGAATATTTGTGTAAAGTTTGAACATTCAATGTCAAACAGTTTTTGTTTTACAGGCAAAAATTTGTTGTGACCTTGAGAACGAGAATTTGACCTTAGGTCAAGGTCAAGGTGAAAGGGCTAGGCTTAACGATTATATGTATGAAGTTTGAACTCTCAAGGTCAAACCGTCTTTGTTCTATAGGCAAAAGTTTGTTGTGACCTTGAGAATCAAAATTTGACCTTGAAACTAGGTCAACATTAAATGACTACCTATAAGTAACCTACCATCCAAGTTTCAACTCAAAATCTAAAAAATTGTAGAAATTGGCACTGTGCCAATTTAAAATTTTATTTTCAACTTGTAATAGCGCGAAAACCGCAAATATTTCATCGAGCATGTAACAGTATAAAAGTTTGCAAATTTTCCAAAGAACAATATAACACAAATTTCGTTCAAATCGTACAGTTACTTTAGGAGTTATGAGAGTTTAAAGATTTGACCTTTGATGACCTCTAGCGGGGGCATATGTGAACTTTTGGACTAGAAAAAAAATTTGAATTGGGATCTTGATATGCTCTTTCACATGGTATTTTCCACTTTATCATATCTTGCGGTACTTTTTTGTAAAGTGTCTGGAACGTTTGGGGGTAAGAATAATAATAAGAATAATAAGAATAAAGAAAAGACAATACAATAACAGAAAGGATTCCGACGGAAGTCGGAATCCTTAATTATATAAAATTATGTTTGATAAGGTATATTTATATATCATTGCTCATTTTACATGTGCCATTCTTCATTTTTTTCTGATTAAACGTTAAGAGAAGAGAATCGAGTATATTCTTATGATAGAACTAGCAAATATTAAATAATGAAAGGTCCAAAACATTAACATCTTGTGTCCATATATGTTTGTAATTTCGAAATCGCAAAAAATTGTTCTCACGAAAATAGAGACATCCTATTTTACCACAAAATCGCAAAATTGATACTCGCGAAAAATTTTGGTAATGCGGAATTTTTCTCACTCTGCTTCTTATATTATTCATCAATTATTTTGCCAAATAATTAATTTATTTTGTAATATATTGAAAGGTTTGTTTAGAATTAGAACCGTACCTTCGCGGATTATATTTTGTTTGTGCATCGGTTTTTTGTCTATACATCGATAGACAGAAAAATTATGTATTACAGTCATTTCTTATAATTTAATTAAATTACTTTTTAATTATCTACTTTATTTTGCAGTTGACGACATTTTAGCATTGTTCATTCTCAAGTTTAAAACTGGCGAACTTAATTTTTTGCTCTATTGTGAGTGCTGTTGAGATTATCGTCAGGATCTTCTTTAACTCATTAATATTTGGACAAACCCAACTTTAGCGGCGCTCGACGTTAGTGACGTCAATGTATTAATAGGCGACATTGTCTATACAGCTATAGATAAAATTTCGCTCCGTACGTTTGAATAGGTGTTATAAGACACTACGGAAATAATTCAATTATTAGTGGATAAACATCATACCATTCGAAGTCGGTTGTCAACAATATAAGCCACTAAGCCAAAGTGAACATGAATGATATATGACGCACGTTTTGTCCTTTTGCTGTTCCCAAGGAAAACTACTTCGAGAATTTGAGAGGAAAAAGAATACTAACTCATTTAGGCTTCACTGAATAAGTTTGGGATGCAGTTTAATTCATAATGATTTCATACCTGAAAGATTTGTGTTCGGTTTTCAGTATTTACGCATTGTATACTTACTCGGAATGCTGTTTTCTGGTGACATAATGTGAACACTTCTTCGTTATACCAATATGAAATTTAACTTTTTCAAATTGTAGCATATCATGGAAAAGGTGGCATACTTAAAGTAAGTCCAGGACAGGCTACCAATCTGAACACTTACTATGGCAAGGCGATGCAGGAATTAGGATACGATATTATAGACTGTAATGGGTGGAGCCAAATAGGTTTGACATAGCACAATTAGCCATAAGGCGAATATTATATCAAATACCTTCTTTTTAAGCCAGGAAACTATTCTTTTATGCATTCACGAAAATAAAGCAGTCTTCGTTCCAACTTAAAACAAACTCATGATAAATATAAATCGGCACAATAATATTTTAGGATATGAACCAATGACATTGACAACAATGAATGGGGCCCGTTGTAACACAGCACGATCTTTCTTGCAAACGGCAGTCATGAGGAAAAACCTTCATATATCTGTCAATTCTCAAGTATCTAAGGTAATCAATAATCCTATGAAAATCAACTTGATATCTGTGAAGCGATTTTAACGTTATACTTATATATGTAGTATCCCTCGGTCCTAGAGCAATGTCCCTTTTATTGGGTTCCCATCGTCTGGACAATTTACTTTCATTTACTACAAGCTTGATTCCTTGATAATGGACTTTTCAAATAGATGAAATCAAAAAGTTCGGTTCAACCTTTATCTTCATGTCGTCTCTAAAAAAACTCAAAAAGGATAAATTTAAAAAATGGTTCAACTTTCATCTACATGTTGTCTTTCTACAAAATCTTACTGTCATAAGAAATTTGCATTGTGCTAAACTCTACACACAAATCACTTCAAAGCAGTTACAAGTGCACACTGACGGCCTCAGACAAACATAACTCCATGGAAGTACCTACTAAAGCCTTGTTCGAGAAGATATTAGGCTGTCTTCTATGAAAGGTGTTACTAAAGTTCTCTTAGATTACGGAGTGTTTTTCGTAGAACTACAGTATCATCCATTTTGTACATTTTGTATTAAGTGCATATTCCATGTTGTATTTTGGTTTACTTTGTCTCCCATGTGCCATCAATGAGGGGGCTATTATATGGAATACACTAGCGCCCTGTGGGACCATAGGATCACTGGATATGTGGGAGGATAACTGTATAACTAAACAATTTACTTTAAATGGCCCTACTACCGATTTTTCCTGTCTGAATGTATGCTTTTTTATGACGTGGCTCTTGTTTTGTTGAAATCCCTTAATCTTTAACATTTGTACTACTTGATGAGAGTCACTGCTGGTGGACCAGTAATAGTCCCCAAGGACACATGTAGCCAAGTTCAATTAACTTCGGTTGATTGCTTCTTCAACGCATTCGAAAATTTCTTGAAATCTCTAAAACGTTGGACCTGTTGGATAATATACCAGCCATCTTGCTACGTGTTTCGGTACATATTGAGCATACTAAGTTTCCCACTCTATAGACATATTATTTGTATTTCTTGTTTGTAAGGAAGGTATGTATGTCTGATTGCATTTTATATGTACATAGCGAAATTTGAATATAAGTTTATATTGTCTAACTCTTGTACTTTATTTAAAGGTATTACTGAAGAACAAAATTGCATATGGAGTAGAGTTCATTAGAGGAAATAGGAAACATAGGATAAATGCCAGGAAGGAGGTTATCCTATCAGGTGGTGCCATTAATACACCACAAATTCTTATGTTATCAGGCATTGGTCCAAGGAAACATCTTGAGTCACTAGAGGTGAGGGTTAGCTTTTAGATTCATTTTGTGAATGTCATTTTGCTAATGAATTAGTTATGTAACTTAATTTAGGACTATATTACGAATAGACATTTCAAGAATATAACACTAAATACCATCTCATATTTTAGATACCTGTAGTGGCAGATCTACCCGTTGGACAGAACTTACAAGATCATCTTTTCGTACCACTAAATTTCTTTCCAAATGTTTCACTAGCGATAACTCCAGAAAAAGCAGGAACATTGTGGAACAACATAGTTTACAAGACAACAGGAAAAGGTGACTCCGTAATATCACTTACTCGTTTGCTCTAAACCATAGGCTCTTACACTTCCTTATTACAATTGGAAACTCTCTTATTGTTATATAGTCAGAAATTACATGTATATTACGTGTTAGATGCGAATTCCAAACTTTTATTTAATTTTATTTTCTGGAGCATGAAAACAGTGAAAGAAAACTAAATAATAAATATGACATAACGAAAAGCATTGCTTTTAATTATATGAAAGACAAAAACATAAAATTGTTAGTTTACAAAGGTAGTTTGTACAATTAAGGATATTCTGATAACGATAAAGATACATAATTTTTTTTTATCTTTGATTTGGATTGCTGTTCGTTCTTTCAGAGACGACAATCTTAGAGAATAGTATCATAGTATACTCAATACAGAATAAAGTTCAAGCTTGAAACACGATCACCGAATTGACCATTATTGTTCTGGATGTGGCTGGAGAAACTTTTGTTCACTGTCACTTCTTTTAGTACTGACTTCCTTTGATTGATTTTTGGGTTTAATATATAATCACTAGGGTATTTCATCACAAGTGGTCTTGAAGGGAACGCATTTTTCAATACCAAAGACAAATCAACTAATGCACATGCTGATATGCAGATAATGTTCTTCTCTGCTCATTTTCCTGGAATGGAAGAAGACGTTCTCACATCGAAGCTGAATTATAAAAAGGAGGTAAGTTCTAATATCTGATGAGAGGTTAAAAATGCAATATTTCAATAAATATCAAAACCCTTATACTGTCTGATAAGGAAATAATGGTCATTTGTCAAAAGAAATCTTAGGTAATCTTAATAATGATAAAAACAATAAAAACAAAATAAAAATAATTACATCTGTAAATACTATCTTTTGGCGAGAAACGACTGTTACACTTTTCATTACATGCACTAGACTGCAGATGTAATACTGGAGCCAACAAAAACAAACAGAAATGCCTTTACTCTTCTTCCGACCCTTCTTCATCCAAAAAGCACAGGAACAATAACTCTTCAAAGTACAGATCCTTTTGATCCACCAATTATAGAGCCTCAGTATCTTACGAACAAAGCAGATGTCGATACTCTTATCAGGGGTATGAAATATTTGTTTACATATATATCAATAAATATATATTCAATATACATATATTTTCCCCATGGAATATAGTATTCACACTCTCTTTTTTTTTTTTGGTGAAATGAAATTCATAAATGAAACTTTGAGATCTATATCAAACCCAGTTTTTCATAAGGAATGCAATTGCAAAGATGATCTTTTCTTCAGGAGTAAAACATACACTAGAATTAGGAAGCACTGAAACATTTAGGAAACTTGGAATCAATACTGGCGGATACATACCTTCCGTTTCCGGGATGTACGAAACATAAAATACCATCAGATGAGTATCTAGAATGCTACATCCGAAACTTTGCACAGACAGTGTATCACCCGACTACGACATGTAGAATGGGGAAGACAGACGATCCCACTACTGTTGTAGGGAGTGACCTAAGGTAACTAATTGTGCTTGTCTGTCATTAACAGAGAAGGGAGAGGATTCCATTTTAGTTTTTGATATCCTGCTATGATTATCATAAGGGGTTTTTCTTATAAATTCATTTCTGCTTTAATCGTGAACATTTTCAAAACCCTTTAATAAATTACAATGATTTCGCTACCAGATAGGACAGCATTCAGATTATAACATTTCTTGATATTTCAGTAACATGTTATGTATGTTTAAATTTTCTGTTTTTTTTTTCACAGAGTAAAGGGCATATCAAATCTACGTGTCGCAGACGCTTCTGTAATGAGATATGTAGTATCTGCCAACACAAACGCACCAACAATCATGATTGGTGAAAAAGCTGCGGACCTCATACGGGGAATAGATACAGTGAAAGATATAAAGCTAAAACTGAAAAACGTAAAATCATGAATAACAGTATATCATAAAAAGGTATTATTATAGAGTAAGAGATGTGGAGTTATAACTACATGTATACGATATAGAGACCAAGCAAATGCATGAGAGAGAGAGTAACAAAGAGAGAGAGAGCAAATACATGAGAGAGAGAGAGAGAGAGAGAGAGAGAGAGTTATACTGTTTTGTCAATTTCAAAACGAATAGAATTTTTATATATTTTCACATATTTGTATATATTCAAGATTATACATAAAGGACTTTTCATCCTCTTTTGCCAGGTGTTGTTTTCTTTGATTTGTACTCTTCTTATCAAACCCTTTTACGCATTGAAACATTTGTAACAACTGTATGATAAATGCTAAAGGTCATTTCTACTTTAAATAAGCATCTCCGTAATGGTCGGTTGTGAACTCAACATTTGTGAAAACAAACAAAATTAATCTTTTTATACATAAGATGTTTCTGTTCTGTTTTCTCGAAATTTCTGAAGAGTGGGTGCTGTAGCATCATATTCAACCAATCCTGCTACGTCTTTCATAATTTTTGGACACACCTTTCACACTCTTTGGCCATATTACATTGTTTTGATTTAGGATCACTGACAAGGGTTTATAAGTACCAGAAACATGCGTGTCTGGCTCATGCTGCAAATTTGTTGGCTCTTAAATGATGCTATGAATTTGAAGACAAGTAACATTTGAACACTTAAACTTGGCGAGTGTCACTACTGGACACCAGGAGTTCCTGAGGGAACATGTAGCCAAATCCGATCAACTTGAATACATTTATGAAATATTATCACTTTGAATTAAAGTTAAATGATATAGTAAATCAAAGGACTCTAAACATTGTCTAAAATTGCTTTCACTTTGCGACTCGAGTTTATGTTGCCATAACGAACAAAAACTTTGTTCCAATGTTAATGCTGATGTTTTATTTGCATAAAAACTGAAAAGTGTAAGTAATTTATCATTGAATTTTGAAAAAATGCCAAAAAAAAACGTTATTTTGATGCCGTGCCTGAGTTGTTGCTATGGAAAGATATAGATAAGACATTAACAAAACAGAATTAACATTCAACTTGAAAGAGCAATGATAGAGTAGTAATATGTCATCACTTTTAGTTTTAGATTATGCTGCATAAATGATAAATGTGACTTCAAAAATGCCCAAAATGCATTTTTTAATGTTTAAAGTCCGTTTCCATGGCAACCGGATGTGATATTAAGAAAATTTTAAACTATTTTTAACTTTAGAATCAGAGTCGGTAAACTCCGTACGGCGGCTTCGCCTAGCATACAAAGCAGGCCGCTCATACCGCTACGCCACGGTGACAACCCTAAAAAAGAGTTGTTCCTATGACGTCCATATGAATACGGCCCACTCAGCACACACCGGAAGTGAAGAATTCGTTGTTGTTTGAATTTGATTGCACTTGGGCTGATCCGAGGTAGTGGACCCTGTCCTTTATCGACCAGCGGACTCCCAAATAGGTGCAGATGTTATATATAAAGTCGGTAAACTCCGTACGGCGATCCGTACGATCATTTGTATGCTAGGCGAAGCCGCCGTACGGAGTTTACCGACTTTATATATAACATCTGCACCTATTTGGGAGTCCGCTGGTCGATAAAGGACAGGGTCCACTACCTCGGATCAGCCCAAGTGCAATCAAATTTAGAATCAGACCCAACCTTGTTTTTAAATTTTATCAAAATTTGAGACAAGCTGTGCCATACGTCCTTAATAAAAGTGCAAATGCTTATTACAGAGAATAGCTATTAATAATAATATCAAAAATATAAATGATTGATATCCATTGATCTCTACTATAAAATTTGTTGAAAGTCACGGCGCCGCACATATTCAAAATCTCATATTCAAACAGTGATTACAGTACTCCTCTCCGATATATCAGAGGTGTCTGAATTTTATAGGCTAATGAAGATATATATGCACAACTAATGTAATTCCCTGAGATGTTACTATTGAAAGGAACGTGCTGCAATCCGTGTATTAACACTCGTGACGTCACAATGCATAAGATCTAAAGAATCATGCCGCGACGGCTGTTCTAACCTGCAAACTGAACCCGCGGTGAGATGAATTTTGACGTCACTCTTTTACCTAGAAAAGGCAATTTCAGAAAACAAGAATGAAATGGACAACTATAGTGCATATATATAGAATAAATGTCATAATTTGTGTTTTGTTACGGGTATACAACACACAGCAAGTGCATTTATCGCATGAAATGCGCTAACGCGCATTACATGTACGATAAATGCACTTGCTGTGTGTTGTATACCCGTAACAAAACACAAATTAAGACACTTATTCTCTATATATAATTTGATTTTTAAAAAATGCCACTTATTTCAAAGTTTGTCAAATTTGCTAAAATTCTGACTGAATATGCTGCTTTAGAATAGAAGAACACTGTCTGGGGACTATCTGATAGATAACAAAGCAATGGACAATGATCATGCAACTACGACACAAATAAACAGTAAGAAACAATGAAACACTCACACATTATAGAATATAATTACCTACATGTACCCATAGGAATTCCAATACCTTGCCTGTATAAGGTGTCACCAAATTTTACAATTTTAACATTTCTATCACTTAGTTAGTGTCACTGCCGGTTAACCAGGAGTCCCCGACGGCACATTTAGTCAAATTCGAGCAATTCGGTAAATCGTTTCTTCAACGCATTCGAGAATTTTTTTTTATCAAAATTTTTTGAAATTTCTAAAACTTGGGTCCTGTAGCATATCGGGGTTCGCTTCTTTTCATGTGGTGGAGGTTTTTGCTTGTTTGCTTTGGTTCCTGTTCTATCCTGATTTTGTATGCCTTCGGTTTCTGATTTTCTGAATTATCGATTTTGTGTTGTATACAGGGATATGGTCTGACCGTCATTATCCATATTTGTCATCATATCCAATCTATCCTGCAACGTCTTTCGGTACATTTTTGGACATGATAATTTTCACACTCTTTGGCCATCTGTTCATAAATGATGCTACTGAATTTAAATACGTTCAACATTTTAAAGTCCGAGCAATACTTCCTGTAAAATTTTACTTAATTTTGATATTGAATATTGTTTGTAGGTTGATCATTTTTGCTCTTTAAATTCGACTGACTATAGCATGCTCTGACATATCTGATGAGTTGATGAATGTTAATGCCGTACTTTTCAACAAGGTATTAAAAAAGAAATAACAACCATTTAGACTCGATGGAGAGGTCACCATGAGGTCTACACTACGTTTCTTGTTCAAAGATATCGAAGCCTCTTATTCCTTACGCCTTAGCAATGAAGTATTTGGATGACATTATCGAAATTCATTGAAATACGTAAATACGTATTGTAATGCATCTTAATGATAATACATTCTTTGAAATGTTGAAAAAGTTAAAAGTACTTCAAAAATCTGCACAAAAAAGTGTTATCTTTTTTGTATTATTTTCAAATTTATATTCCTTATGTAGGATCAATGACAAACATAGATAATGAATATATCCCTATACACAGTACAAATCGATCATTCAAAACATCATGAACCAAAGGCATACGAAATCAGGATAAAACAAAAACCAAAGCAAATGAACAAAAACCTTCACACATGAAAAGAAGCGAACTACAAATATGGGAGTGAGACCAGGTGCCCAGGAAGAGTCAGCATCTCCTGCTTGCATGCATCACCCGTCGCTTCAATTCGGTAGATATTTCATTTCCGAATACTTCCACTTCGGAAGATACAAGAATATTATTCGCGGTTGGATGGTTCAAACGATCTATGACAGACTATCATCCACCACTCTGGACAATGGGACATCATAGTGTATGACGAGTTTCCCATATCGACGGTGATGGTGAACTTCCTCAGTGACGATATTAGTCGGTCACAAACGTTTCCCTGGTTGAGAAGCTTATCTGAAAGGCGCCTAGCTCTCAGAACAAAATGTGTGTATTTGGTACTTGCTCTGGCATTACGTATCAATTGAGACATGAACACGCTATAAACAGGTGACGAAGAGATGCTGCTACTCTGAAAAAAAAGTTTGTAAAGCTGAAATTGAAGACGTCACGTTTGTCATAGAGTGAGGTGTTCATGTGACCATCAGTGTTGTAGGACAGCATTATGTCCAAACAGGATGCTGAATTATTTGTCTCTGAAGTTTCTTTGACTTCAGGCTCCGACGGATAGATTTTGCTAACTTAAAGGTAATCCGCGAACTTTGAATTATTGATGGACAGCTCACCATCTGTATATCTGTACTTGAAGTTAAAGTCAGAAGCTAAGTACCTTTTCCCTTCAGAGACCACATATTGAATGAATTCAGCTTCGTACGAGTAAAGAAATTTGTCGGCAAACATTTTGTGTTTTTGGTTTGGTGATTGCGATTACAATTTTACATCTGATATCATCGAGATTCATATGACTAAATGATATACCATATACATACAAGGCTATTTCGGTAAACTTCACGTATCAGTAGGTGTTTGCTGTTTTATTTTTTGTGGCAGTCCATCGCCTTCTTATCTGTTTAAGATTTCATGCTTTTACTTGCTACTTTCACATTACTTTCTTGGTTCTTGGTTTCACTTTCGTATAAGACTTGAAGCCCTTAAAAATGGTCCAGTTTCGTGCTTTTCTTTTGTCACTTGACTCAATCATATTTTTTATATCCTTTTATAGAGTAAAAAGACTAGATCATGTCCTTATTCAGTTCTGTAGACGTCCTTCTGGACTAAAAAATATCAGTCAGACAAAGGAGCAATACAAACAAGCATTAGCATTCACATTATCTGAGCACATGAAAGATGGCAATACCTTGTTATTATAAAGTAATAAAATATAACAGCTTCATCTCCATTGCGATTTCACCTTTTTTTGTTTTGTTTACATGTACTAGTTGTGCGCCTCTTGTTGCAGATTTATTTTTATACACATACGAAAAGGAATTCATGCAAAATCTGCAAAAACTCAAGAAATTTTAAATGTTTCAACGGCACCTCACGGTATCTTGATGATATTTTGAATATTGATAACCCACATTTTGACCATTACAAAAATCAAATTTATCCACTAGAATTAACATTGAATAAAGCAAACACAGATGATAGAGCTACACCATTTTTGGATCATGACATCAAAGTCAATAACGGAGAAATGCAGACAAAGATATACGGCAAAAGAGATGACTTTGGTTTCAAGATACTTAATTTTCCTTGGCTTGATGGTGATGTTCCAAGGTTGCCTTCCCACGGCGTTTACATCTCTCAGCTTATCAGATACGCTAGAGCTTGCTCTCATTTTTCGGCCGTTCATGACAAAATTATACAAGTTACAAAGAATCTTAATAATCGAGGATTTAGATACCATAAACTTGTAAAGTCTTTTTGGAAATTCTGAACTTCTTTCAAGATTTGAGACAACTCAAGCATCAGAGTATGTATCATTGGGAATTTCATTACCTTTATTTTTCGGTGACTTAGTAAACAAAATCAGAAGGATCAAAGGCAGATCGAACTTTAACCACAAATGTAAAAAAATTGTCGGTCGCGTGCTTACTGTTAAACGCATATCATAGAATTTTTCAGATCATTTACATAGAATTTGTGTTACAAAAGGCCACTGCGTTGAACTGTCTGGTTTGTGACGTCACCTTACAGTTAGAAGTTTTATATCTATACAATTATTGTGCGTCTATGGATACCTCTGTGTAACTGATAAAAGGAAGGGTTGTACGCACGTAATTCGGATAACCACACCATTTCCTTATAACTGATAGCAGTCCAAAGTCGGCGCCGGGTGCACATTGGTCTCCTTCCTTTAATGTGTTGTCACTAATGTTTGATGTTTTCTGTACGTCTGTTTCAATTGTGATTTTGTCGTGTGTTTTTTGTGGTTTGTTGTTTTGTCTGATGTCATTTACGTGCCACTTTCTTGTGGGTTTGTTTCGCTCGGTGGGTGCAGGGTGGTCATGCTGGCGATCATCTCCTTTTCTTTGTGTTCTTTGTTGTCTTTGTTTGTTATTGCGTAAATTTGTCCTCTTGATTTGAGTGTTATCTTTTCGCTGGTTTACTCCCGATGACTGAGTTGCAATTTCTTTTTATTCATGCAACATTGTACGTGCGTGTGAAGTTTTTTATCGCATCTTCGTCTTGTTGGATATATTCGTTATCCGACTCATGTTTTTGTTGTCTAAAATTCAGCCTTTGAAAGTTTTGAAATCTTTGAGCCGACATAGGATGGCGCAAATAGGGAATCGCTCAAGCATCTTTTTTGCTTTTATGACACTTGGCCCATGTTGTTTAACCTTTCCTTGAAGGTATAGCTCTGTCCTGGACTAGTTCTTTGGCATAGAGTTTTAGTCATTATCAGATTATCGCTCTTCATTATTCTTACTTGGATTTTCTTTACCTCGTCCTCGAACATCATCTCTTAATACAGAAATGAAATTTTAAAAATAGTACCCGAAGATGAAGTTCCCATGTTACACAGTGTTTCGACATAAGACGTGAAATATAAATTTTAGTGCCTTATCGGCGAATCTACCTGCTGTATGTCCGTCCGTCCGTCTGTCTGAATATGCTTGTCCGGGCCGGAACTTTTCACCGCCTTCATGCATCTAAATAATGATGACAAATATGTACTATAATGATAATGTTTCACAGAATTGTTGCACAGGAGCCAAGTATATGCCATGACTTTAATACAAGGTCATATGGCACGACTTAAATAGATGGCCATATGTCAAAGTTAAAGGTCACAGTATATGTGGGTTGAAAAATCTTTTCTGGATCCTAATATTTTACTCACTGGTCTGAATGAACAGAACAGTTCACCAGGATCCAAGTTTGTGTCATGCCACTATAGCACTTTATACTTTACAACAGAGTATGTCTTTCAATATTTATATTTTTCTCGATTACTTGCATGTTACCTCGATCACTATTCACAAATCCGAAGATAATGGTAAATTCTACTTTTTATTTCAATAAGATGAATACGGGGGATACGCGAGGTATACGTTACATGGTCTTATTTTGGGACTTGATAATATCTCTCTCTCATTCTCTAATTATTTCAAGTTCTTCAATTTTTCTTTTAAATGTTTAACTGTGTCAACATTGCTTATCATGTCAGCTGCTTTCTCTGCAATCATGATCGTAGGAGCGTTTGTGTTACCTGCCACTACATTCCTCATCACCGAAGCGTCTACAACTCGAAGGTTCGAAATTCCTTTTACTCTGAAATGTTTTGAAAATAAAGAATTATATATGATTTGAAAAGTACCGTTAGGTCAATGCAGTTCTTACATTATAGTTAGGGAAAATTATCTTTAATTTACTTGACTTCATATACAAACTAAAGCAGGACTTTCAAAATATTTGTGCCACTCAACACCAATTTTAATGAAATAAACATCAAAGAAGTATTGAACACTTATTCTGTCTCAAAGTCGAGAAGAAAAGGCCAAATCGTGAGAATTCCTATCAGAACGGTCGCGAACAACATTCCGAAGTGAGACCAAGTGCCCGGGGAGAGTCAGCATATCCTGATTGCATGTATTCAATATGGACAACGTACTTCTTTTCATTAATACAGACGCCAACTACACATTGGAAAGAAAGCAACTTTTCCTCACGCAAATTAAACTAGCTGGTTACCTTAAAGCTTCATCAACAACAGCTGTTGGATCACTAGAGCGCCCCATTCTACATGTAGAGGTAGGATGGTTAAAATGTGTAGCATAGTGACGTAAGTAGCATTCTAAATATCCGTCTGAAGGGACATCATACTTTTTACACTCAGGAAATGGAATAAATGTATCCTTTAGATCTATTCCAAGTGACTGGAATGTTTTGGTATTCCCAAGTTCTAGTGCTTTCTTAACTCCTGGAAATAAATACAAATAAGAGGCGATGGAGCTATGCCGTTCACGTAGGAACTCTTTAAATCTTACATGGATTGTGATTTATCATGTTTATATGATGTGTATCATAAATTTAAAATAAAATAAGCAATACGTGCATAAAATTCGTCTTTTAATAGTGTAAGTGAAGGAAATATGGTATTTTTTTCAAACAAGAGGCCAACAAGAAAGAAAACGGGACAAGTTCCTTAACCAGTTTCATTTAAAACAAGACGCGATTCTAATTATAAACCGAAGTTTAGGAGAGAAATATAGAGGACTACATAAATATTCAAACTCTCTTGTAAGAAAGCAAACCTCTTCTGGACATTAGAATTTCAAATATGATACAACAACTATGAACTTTATAATAATGAATCCTCATCAATGGTACTTCAAGCAAAAATGACCTCTGGGTAATCGGAAAAGTGGGAGGGTTGTGCGCACGTAATCCAGGGTAACCACACCATCTGCTGCTAACGTGGCAGATGGCCGTCCGAAGACGGCACCGATTGCTCATTGGTCTCGTTGGTTTATGTGTAGTCATTTATGTTTTGTTTCTGTGTGATTTGGCGTTCATTGTACCATTTCTGTCTCATTCTGTGCATGTCTGCTTTGTGTTTTTGCAGTGGGTGTTTTGGGGTTTTGCTGGTGGTGCTGCAACCGATTGTTGTTGGAGATCCCCACCTTTCTTGAAAGGCCAGCTAATTTGATGCCGCCCTTTTCTTTCTTTCAAAGTTTTAGATAGCTTTAATGCCAACATATAAACGGTGAGCGGCTCCAAATTTAGGGCTTCTTTGTGTACAATAGATGTTTCTGTATAGAAATCAAGCACATTTTTTTAGTTATTTTTCGGGGAAGGGGGCTTGTTTTTACCAGAAGAGATTTTTCTTTTTTTTTGCAGTTAATAAGGCATGAAAAATGGATATTTCTATGATTGATTGCTACGAATAATTTCACACATGAACAGTATCAATATGAACTTTAACCTTTCATGAGAGCGTCCATATCTTCCTGTTGTGTAAAATACTGAGGGTCTATCAGAGGGGAGTCGAATGGATCAGCACTCTGAAGAGTTATCGTCCCTGTGCTCCTTGGACGAAGGAGAGCTGGCAACACAGTAAAGCCATTTTCGTTGTGTTCTGCCATTTTTATAATGATGTCTTCTACCTAGAAAATAAATTATCGATTTGTCTGTTTCATTAATTTTCTAAAGATTACTTATACATGTTTATGGTTTTTAACAGTTACGTTGTATTTTGTACTTTAATATGGATTCTCTGTAAAAACCTAAAACAGCTGGCCACGGCATGTCATGGATTTTGATGAAACTTTCTGTAATTATCATACTTAATGTAAAAACAATGAAAACAAACCATATTGTTATATTTGAACAACGGTTGCCATGGTAACGGGGTCAATCTTTTTGACACCCCCATAAATATGAGAGATAAGACATATTGTGGCATTCTGTTGCCATGGAAACCATGGTCAAAATTTACTTTATGAACACAAAAACTTTTCTTTGTAAGTTTAACTCTGACAAGAATAACTTTTTCGGGGAAGGGGGTTATCAGGTAGTTGTTGATATTCAGTCAAATTATGTGAAAATTTAGCAAAAATAAGGTCTAATTTTAGGGTCATTTTTTGCCTGTTTTTGATTATTTTGAAGGTTGAAAACCATTATTCGGTGAATGTTATGGGTATTTAACATCACCTTGCCAAAATAAATGTCTATAGCTGGGAAAAATCAAGAAATAAATTCTATGGTGAAACTCACCGTTTTGTCATGAATGCCAATCAAAATCCGTTGCTATAGCAACTTGGAATCCATATTACCATATACCGCATATTTAAAAACATTGTTTTTCTCATGTTTGAGTCCTATGATTATGAAATAGCATACCAGTATACAAATTATATTTATCATTATCAATTGACCTTCAAATCATTTCAAGGTCATCTGTCCAAATCTCAAGGTCATTTCTAAATTAAGACTAAAATTAAGACAAAAATCAGGATTTCCAATTAATTTAAATTGATTTCTCTTACTTATTTCATTAGATATTTTGATTTTAAATATTTACAGTTGAACAACCGATCAAAAGAAGTAGAATTCACCACAATTTTCTTAAATTGTATTTCACTTCTATGTATGACATACTTTCAAAAGAGCATAAAATTGCGATTTTCTAAAATTTTCTCGTAAAATATGTGACATTTTTTGGGGTCTTCATTGGACTCTGATAAATGTGATACTCATCCCAACAAATAATACATTTATCATACTTTTACCGATAATTGATTGTTTTGCCAAGGTTCCATACTGTTTACGTTTAATCATTTCTCTTTTAAGTGAAAAACCACAAAATTTGGCCTGAAAATAGCATATATTTTTAAATGACCTTGAAAATTGAGCAAATGACCTCGACATTTTCTCAAGGTCATGATATCATCAAATGGTCTTTAATACATCTACATACCAAGTTTTGTAACAATAGCAGGCATACATCTGTAGAAATTAGCTTTTTACTTATGACAGTTATTTACACCTTCGTACCAAATGTTGCCATGGTAACCTATTTCAAAGGCATGTAAACAGAAAAATCTCACTTCTAGATAAATTTCCTTCGATTCCCATGAAGTCCTAGGATAATACTCTTCAGGAAATAGTCAACTGTATTTCAAATCTTGTGCAATTGCATTATTACTCTTGTCAAAAGTAAGTAAAATATAGGTAAAATAAGGCCTAAATTGGCCGAAAATGGCTCATTTTTAATAAGCAATTTTTCTTGAAATTGAAGTGAATTTACATGACACACAGAAATTGTATCAACTTAAGAGGATTTAAATAATCTTTTCGGAAAATTACATATACATTTAACATTTGTTTCCATGGTAACGGGATGCATAAAAATGCCTTGTTTAAAGGTGTTTTTATACAACACCTTGGTTACCATGGCAACGGAATGTCGGAGAAAAAATTGGAATTCGTTCTGGGGACATCATATTTACCTTATACACAAAAGATATCAAAAATCTGAGACATATCGTAGCCAAACATGTCTGATTTTTTAGGTTTTTACATAGAATCTATATTAAAATCTCTTCTGAACACTAAATTGATAAAATGATATCATCAGTTGTTGAAGTTAAATTAGTTCATGGTGTTAGACAAAGGTTAATGTTGCTCGTGTACCAGAGTACTTTTTTTCGGTAAAAATCATGAGAATGGACGGGCGTCACTCAAAACTTAAAATGTAGAGCTATGGTGTATCTTTCCTGGACGTTCTTATTGCTTTTTTCAGTAAGCATAGTATACATGACATACCTCTTTCCTGACGTTCAAAACATTTGTTGCAACTCCTTTTATCATAGCTGGGAAGAATGTAGAATGGAAAGTAAGCTGTATATTAGGGTATGCATTCGGAGATGAATCATCAGTGTTGATAAATGAAACTCCATCAGTGCCACTTGCTGCACTATAACCTATTTGTTTAAAAAAATGATTACATATTAAGACAATCTCTTCCTCTAATGCTAATGAAAACTGCAGTGGCAAAAGTATGTTGTATTTGCCAAGGAACCTTCTAAGAATAATGCTGTGCCATCAGGTAGATATCCAATAGATTTTGAAAATGTTCATTAAATAATTTACAGATAGATTTCAAGTTAATTTGCAGAAACACTGAAACTAGGCGAATGATAACATCTGGACTATACAATTCACCAGCAGAGATTCCAACCTAATACATGTATTTTTAATTGTCAATATTCAAATATATGATCTGTTTTAACATTTCAGTGCACCATCAGTCGCATGAGTGATGTTTGAGGCCAAAAAGGAGGAAGATACAGTGCCCTAACGGGATTCCACTGATGACCCCTTTAGTATTAAACATTTCTTCAGGAAAAATATGGTTCTGTTTAAATTTAAAAAAAACAGGATTAAATATTTTCACTCATTTGATAGAATTTGACGTTTCAATGTGAGTTTTATCATGTTATTATGTATTCACGTCATTACCGTCCCATATGTAAAGTAACTTTCTTCATACGCATCGAAAATTTCTGTTATCAAAATTTTCTCGAAATTTCTGAAAAGTTTGTTCTGTAGCATCATATCCCACCAATCCTGCTACGCCATTCAGTTTTTTTTTCGGACATAACTTTCACAGTCTTTGGCCATATTTCATTGTTTGGATCACTGACGATGGTAAGGTACCCGAAACATGGATGTCTGATCCATACTGCAAACTTATCCGTTTTTAAATGATGCTATGAATTTAAAGACGTAACATTTGTATGGCAAAAGACTGAGTGGAGTTGTATGTATGAATTACACTAAAACAAGAACAAGACGCGAAAAATTATTATTCCTGAATTTTATTGCGTGATGTAAATTTGAAATTTTACAAACATGCATGAATCAATACAAATATTTTTTTCCTAAATGTCTCGTGTTTCCACTAATTTTGTCTTAATTAACAACCATACTAACTCTAACCCTCAAATTTATGTTCTCTATGCTATTTGCCTTTTATGTATTTACATACAGAAGGCAACAAAACCAATTATTTGAAACATAATGCAATAAATTTACCCTTTCCGGCTATCGAGTACAGCATTTTATTCCAGAAACTATTTACTTT
The DNA here is from genome assembly GCA_033119305.1 of Pinctada imbricata. Taxonomy (NCBI): domain Eukaryota; kingdom Metazoa; phylum Mollusca; class Bivalvia; order Pterioida; family Pteriidae; genus Pinctada; species Pinctada imbricata. The sequence continues at coordinate 57,693,800 of VSWD01000005.1, forward strand.
TTCTTCTGTTATCGTCAAGGATACATTCGGGAAAAAGTAGATTGGAACAAAAATATGGTCTTGTAAATTTTGTCCGACTGGCAGATCCGCTGCAACTGGAATCTGAAACATCCGATAAAATTATGATAAAATATGTAATTTTTGAAAATGGTATTATAATACTTACGATTGACTTGAATTGACTGCTGATTTAATCATAGATAATCAACATTGCTCATATACAAGATATATTATGAAGTAGATGTTGTACTTGCATTTAGAGACTGCAAGTGCTTCTTTGGTCCTATTCCAGATAACATCAGAATCTGTGGTGAACCAACGGCTCCGGCTGATAAAACTACTTCCCTTTTTGCATAGACAGAAAATTTTCTGTTTGACCGAATCATTTCCACGCCAACGGCTGCTTGTTTCTTCAAAATGACCTTGATAATGAATTATAGGATTTATGTATTATATTAATTAATGATAATTAATAAAAAAAAATTACAGGACATATTAAGCATCGACATCTTGAACACAATAGTGCGGTCTGGGTTCATTGCATTTGCAATGCCTGTCCCAAGGTACATAATCGCCGATTCTTATGCATTGTCGCTGTGACGTCGAATATCATTGATTGTTTGCTCCTAAGTTACGACTGTAAAACGGGAACATACTAGGCTCTGATGTTAATAACGTCACATGTCGCCTTCTTACAAATAATTCTCAAATAGCTGTTATTAGTTATTAGGTTAGTTACTGACCGTCTACAGATATTTGTCGGGTTGATCAAGCCCATAGCAGGCGAGGCGAAGCTGTTTTATTACTATTTTATTTTGTCGAGGACCAAAACCTCCTTTTTTGTTGCAGAAAATTGACGTTTCGCGACACCTTTTACTTGCCAATTCATTTATACTGCAATGGCGGAATTTCTGACGGTCTATAGAAATTTAGACGGCGTGCAATGTGACGCGATTTACGCTTACTGATTGGTTCGATTTAGTCCGTGGCAAAATAATCCCTAAATCACCCGACGACATAACTAATTCTTTGACACGACGAAGTAATTCCGTCGTCTATTGTAATGACAGACACAAATTCTTTTATTGACAAACGGATACTTAATTCTTCAAGCAAGGAAACTGTTTCATCTGTTCTGTTGGTTTGATACCTTAGTGACATGCGAGTTGATAGAGACATACAAATTGGGTCTGTTTTCGGCCATCTTGAGGAAGGAGCTGGCAGTGCTCACACGAATTCCGTCCTTTGTAGTCAACGTGTTTCTCTGAAATCCTATAACATGAAAGAAGACGAAATGTAAACTGAAAATATATTGAAGAGGTTTAGTGAAGAACAAACCAACGAGTGCTTTTATGATAGCAAGTAATGGAAAAAAGAGAGATAATGATGGAGTGATGTATAAAATGGCTCGACTGAATCGTGAGATGTAATTTGATGACAGCTTTTCAGAAATACTAAACATACACATTTCAGAAACCGCAGCAATAAGGACTAGATATAGCAATGTCATTAAATCGTCTATCATCCATGATAGCCGAACAAGGACAGTATTTCGTATGCCCTGATGCTTGTGAAATTTTTTACATAGTCATCTGTCTATTACTTGGACCCAGCGTCTTGCCTTCTGTTGTGTCCTAATCAAACAGTGAGGAGGGTATCATATAAGGAAACTGTGCGTTCTTGAAAGCCGCTAGGTAATCTAATAAGTGGAAAAGTTGTGAGAAAGATATTAGGATAACCACACTATTTGCTTCTAACGTAGCAGATGACCGCCCTAGGTTGTCACCGGTTAATCATTGGCCTATCTGGTTTATCTGTAATTTTTCCTGTTTTGATGTCGCCTTGCTGTTTAGTGTTTTATCTGTCTTGTCTCTTGTTGTGCTTCCTTTCTGTGTTTTCTGTGCTTGTCATTTCAAACGTAACAGGATTAGCCTTACTGCTTCCCGAAAAGTTTTAAGTGAAATGTCAAGCTTACCTATTTGTCTTGCCCCATTAATGTCAACGATGTTATAGCCCAACTCTTGCATCGCATCTCCATAGTATGTGCTTAGGTCTGTGACTGTGTCTGCACTAACGGTCAATTGTCCCCCTGTACCATGGTACACTTGAAATTTAAGAAGTCTTTGATATTAATGAGGTATTGATGATAAATAAAATGAAACTTATCAATATATCTTTTTACTATTCATTTATTAATTTCTCTTACAGATGTATAGAATAACTTTCTAATTCACGTCATATGTAACGAACAATTTCAATGGCTGACGTCTTTTGCGCGGATGTAAGATCATTATTAACGTTTATTTATTCAAATAAAGGACCATGTCACGTCACTAGCAACGCTGCCAAGTAATGCCATAAAATATGATAATAAATTGGAAGGGAATAACAATTATGTGTATGTGAATTATTTGTATATAAAAATCTTATATCTACTAAGTCACGAATGACCATATCCCTGTATACAGCACAAAATCGATAATTCAGAAAACCAGAAACCGAAGGCATACAAAATCAGGATTAAACAGGAACCAAAGCAAACAAACAAAAACCTCCACCACATGAAAAGAAGCGAACCCCCGATATACTTGTTCTACCGCTCCGCTGAATCATCGCGATAGAAACTAAATTTGCAACTATAAAAGCGTATAACATATGCTCGCAAATCCGTCAAACACAAGTATGTTATCGCTTAATTAACGCAATGCAATGTTTTCATAAAAGCAAACATGTATGATTATCGAAATCTTACTCACATGAATCTTGTAACCATGGTACTCTGTTATCCTCTGACTTTATGAAATAAGGCAACACGTCTTTATATGACCATCCATCACAGCCCTCCTTCGCCCATTGGTCGTAATCATGACGACTCCCGCGCACATATGCCATCATATGTAAACAGCTCGATCCGCCTAATACGCGACCTCGCGGCCAAAAGTTTATCTAAGAAAAAAATCTTTCTAGTTTATGGAAAAAAATGGAATGTTAACGATTTAAAATACTTTAAAAATTAAAGAATAAAAAACTTTGTAGTGCTAGACGACTAATGAGACTGTGCATTTGAAAGAAACTGTGTTAAAATTAAATCTTGAGTTTTTACACATGAGAAAAAAATTTCGTTATGGCCAAAATGTGGACAGACTAACATAAATGAAGAGGTATATATAAGTTGTTGAATAATTGATGAATTAAGATTGTTTACGTTATCTTGAAATGCCTTCAGGGATTCCTTCTGTGGTTTTGTGGCGAAGCTCCAGTCGACGTCAGTCCTCTGTAGTCTGGGTGCAGCAGCTGGGATAGGTATGTCCTTATTGTCGTCACCAGATCCTCCTGCCTCCAGCAAGAGGACAGTGACAGATGGGTCCTCAGACAACCTGGAAGCAAGCACAGCACCTGCCGAACCGGCGCCAACTGTAAATGTATATATTGTATTACTAGAAAATTCCGTAAGTATCACATTTCGCGATTTTGTGGTAAAATAGGGTATCTTTATTTTTACGAGTACATTTTTTCCGCGATCCCTTATTTACAAATAAATATGACCAAATGATGTAACTGTTTTTGTCCTTTTCATTATTTAATTTTCAAATAGTTCTATCATATGAATACATTCAATTCACTTCTCTTAACGTTTAATCAAGTGACAAAGTGAAGAGTGACACATGTACAATGAGAACAAAATGTAACTGATATACATTTCATGATCAACCTTATCGTACATAATTTTTCGCTGGAATATATTTTCGCGATTTCAGAGCGAAAATAAGTATCTCGCGAAAGTTTCTGGTTATACGGTAATTTTCTTTTTGTGTCTTTTTTGATATTTTTGGTTGTAAAAATGTTTTGCGTGTTTCTGTGGAGCAGTATTATTGTTTTTCTCTCTGTTTATCCGATTTTTCTTTTCTCGTGAGAGGGTTCTGTTTCCGTAAACCTTCTGATTTTGATTTTCAGATTTTTATATCGGGTTTTGTGTTTGACTCTAATTCACTTATTCGTATATTCTATTTTGAATAAATGAGTTAAAGAGGATCCTGACGATAATCTCAACAGCATTCACAATAGAGCACAAAATTAAGCATAGCAAACTAGTAGAGGTGGGACCAGGTGCCCGGGAGAAGTAAGCATCACTGTTGGCTAGCCGCATCCGCCGTCGATGTTCATGCACGAAAATGAAAACAACATATTAAATGCATGGACTGTCTCAGCCACAAAAGTCAGGAGTAGATATCCAACAGATTTATTAATTTAAGTGAGATGTGTGTAAAGTATTTGTTAAAAACTAACAAAATACGGACAGATAAACTTATTTTGATCCTCCTGTATGGTTTTGTGAAAATCTAGCCAGTTTATTTTTTATCAACTCGAACAACGTTATTTGCACGACGGAAGGTTTATGAAGACGACATCATGATCAATAGAATGAAAACGACCTGATCGTTATGATACAAGTTCACTTCAGAATATCATTTGCATATTTTTTGTAAATTTGGGAATATTTTAGATGACTTTCATTCTTATTCAAAAAGAGGAATAGGCAGTCGGTTGTTTAAAAACATTTCGAGCTCCTTTCTATTTTGCTGATGCTTTGTTAAATTGTAGTACTGTAATCATAATTAACTGTATAATTTGTTATACCTTTCCGCCCCATCAGATCAGGTGGGTATCATTTTGACAACCAGAGAGCTAAATGTTTCAGGAGCAGGAGATGCTTACTCTTCCTGGGCACCCGGTCTCACTCCCATATCGGGAGTTCGCTTCTTTTCATGTGGTGGAGGTTTTTGTTTATTTGCTTTGGTTCCTGATTTATCCTGATTTTGCATGCCTTCGGTTTCTGATTTTCTGAATTATCGAATTTTTTGCTGTATACAGGGATATGGTCATTACCCATATTTGTCATCGTTGTTAAAAGGAACACAAGACCAACATTGGCTTCAATCCTTTGAAGGACTCCAATTTGCTGTAATTTTTTGTATCATAATGCTCGATGCTTTCTTCTGTATATAATGCACTTACCTATGATGTAATCATACGTTGAGTTTAATCGGATGTCATGGGGAGAAGGGGATCTTTCTTTATTGAGGTAAAACCAAGTTACTACTGCCATGCAGATGGTGATGAAGATAAACTGTACGTCTGCCATTTTGTTTCGTTTGGCTTGAATATTTCTAATAAAGATAAAAACATGATCATTGAATTCGCATAATATTGGACTTATTTTAGTACATGCCCCCTGCAACTTTTGAGATTATTGAAATCCTTTCTAAAGAGAATATGCAGAAATCGTTGAAAAAAAATACGGGAAAGTTCCAAATTTTTAACTTCTTCAAGAAAATTTTAAATCAATTTTATAGCACCATACAAGTTTCGGATAGAAAAATCCTCACCAGTGATGCTTCAAGCCATAGTAGTGTTCAGACAGAGCTAAAATTTATTTCAGTAGCGCCCTCTGTTTTAATGTTTTTTAAATTTAAATTTGTGCAGTTACTTTGCAGAGAGTACGCGGCTCCAAATATCATGTACTGGTGTCAAAGAAGTAACCGAACGGAAGCAGTAACCGAACAATTACTGTGTAGGGAGTATTTGAATTTACGAAATTTGATAAAATTAAGGAAACTTCATTTGCAGACTTGCACCACTCTGACTGACTGTGACGACGGGACTCCATGACGGGCCCTGTCCAAACCTCTTTAGAGAAGACAGGTCCCCGAACACCTGTCCTCTCTGAATGTCAGTCGGACTCCTTGGGTGATTACATACATGAGCTCGCTACAGCCGGCAGAACACGGACTGTATTACGCATGCCCTCTTTTTATATCCATTTACATAATTATCTGTGTTTCTGGGGCCCCTACGTTTCGCGGTCTTGTTTGTGTGATGTCATCTTACAGTGAGGAGGTTGTTTTACACCACAATTGTACGTTCTTCGGGACCTCTGGGTAATTGGAGAAGTGAGAGGGTTGTTCGCATGTAATCCAGGATAACCACACCATTTGCTACTTGCGTGACAAATGGCCGTCCAAAGTCGGCACCGGTTACCCATTAGTCTCGTCGGTTTATGTGTAGTCTTTTGTGTTTGGTGTTTACATGTCGTGTGTCTCTTTTCCGTCTCGTGCTGTACTCGTCTTTTGTGTTTTTGCATCGGGTGTTTTTGGTGTTTGCTGTTGATGCTGCAACGGGTTCTTGTTGGAGATCTCCTCCCTTCGTTTATAAAGTTTCACAAGAAATCAACATTAATGTCACATTTTTATAAAAGCGTGACTCGATGAATAGTTTTTGGTCATTTTTTATGCAATGATAGCTTCAGATGAGATATTACGGTTGGGAAAGGGTACCATCTTAAAACTGTCAATAGCAACTATATTTGAGGGAATTTTCCTTAATTTTCTACAAATTGGTCTTTGCAAAAGATGTAACTTCAGATTTGTTAACATAGATTTGAAAATCGATAAATAAAACACATCCGAATGCTCGATCGTTCGGTTACTGCTTTAGCAAAGTTGCGAAATTGATGAAATCTTGTGGTTAAAAGAGCGACATAATAGATGATTAAAGTCAAAATTTTTAGATAACTATTCGATAAATATTTGAGACATGTGCCAGTCATTATTTGTTTCAAGTTCCATGTCTCAATTTAACAAAACAACAAAGTTATCGTGAATAAACCTTCAAAATCGTTCGGTTACAACTTTGACACCAGTAGGGTCGATTCAGTTGCATAGTCACGCAGACAAAGTAGGTCAATTCAAAATGTGAAAGTATGACCCGCGATGTACCAATATGCAAGTTCGTATGTTCTAAGTATAATGTATTCAGTATTGGCAATTCTAATCAAATCCACTCAAGTGGAAAAAGTAGGTAAAAGTCAAATTTTGACCAAAGATGTTTTCAATATGCAAGGATGGTACATGCACTAAATATACTTGGTCAATGTTTAACGTCTTTAAATTCAATAGCATCATTTAAAACCTGATAAATTTACAGCATGGACCAGACATGCACGTTTCGGGTTCTAAACCCTCGTCAGTGATCCTCAGTCTAAACAATGTAATATGGCCAAAAAGTATGAAAATTATTATGTCCAAAAATGTACCAAAATACGTAGCAGAATGGATGGGATATGATAATATTAGCAATTTTAAGCAAAATCACTCACGCAGAAAAGAAGGTCAGATACAGCATCCAAAGCATGGGTCCCCACGTTATCTTGTACAAGTTACTACAGCACCTGTACTTTGTTATATACTGAGCTACCCAATACTTCTTAAACGAATTACTCAAGCGGAAAATCTTGGTAATACGCAGTATCACATGATGAGTCACTTGTGCAAGTTTGGTTGCTGTAGCAGCAGTACTTTTGTGTTCACAAAACACTAACACAACAATATATCGGTATATTACTTCAATATACAAGTAATTATACATGTATATTGGGGTCAATTATCAACAGATGGGTCATAATTTTATCCGTTGAGGGGTCATGATTCAACGATCCTTGCTTTAAAGGGTCATTTTCAACACACTCTTTCCGTTGAATATTGAAAAGACCCTGTTGAATCACGACCCCGAGGGTCATTATTCAACGGGGTCAATGTTATATCTTACACCGGAACGGTATATAACATTTCACTTAGTTTCTTATTAGTCCCCTACCGGCAACGCCGAAGGGGACTCTTAGTTTCCTCTCGGTCTGTCTGTCAGTCTGTCCGTCTGTCCGAATATCAGTTTTCCGGACTTTTTTCTGCAACGGATGGAGATATTGAGATGAAATTTAATATACAGCTTGGTCTTGGATAGTTACAGAGCAAGTTTGACTTTCGTCACGCTTGACCCATTTTTCGAGGAGTTATGCCCCTTGATGACTTGGAAAATTCAGTTTTTGTCAGTTTTCCGGACTTTTTTCTGCAACGGATGGAGATATTCAGATGAAATTTGATACACAGCTTGTTCTTGGATAGTTACAGAGCAAGTTTGGTTTTCGTCACGCTTGACCTATTTCGACATTTGTCACGCTTGACCTATTTTTAAAGGAGTTATGCCCCTTGATGACTTGCACAATTCAGTTTTTGTCAGTTTTCCAGACTTTTTTCTGCAACAAATAGTGATATTCAGGTAAAATTTGATACTCAGCTTAGTCTTGGATAGTTACAGAGCAAGTTCAACTTCCGTCACGCTTGACCTCTTTTTCGAATCGATAAAGCAGATAAAACCTCAGAACTGAGCTGCACAGACAGTAAGTTTAATTAAAACTCATGTTTAATTGAAGAGTAATTCATAGGCAGAGTTGCAAGACATAAATATATGCCGCCGGTAGGGGACTTATATCGCTCAGCGATCATAACATTTTTCCAATATTGTTTCTATAGCCAACAACGGTTTATCTGTTCAATGTGATTTATCAAAAAATTGCTTTATCTTAAGCATGTTGAGTTGAGTTTTGATGTTATATGTTGTTTACTTTCTCAAAAATACGACGTAGAAAGAAAACAATCGGAGGACTTAGATCTACGTAAACAAGGATAGGACGGCATACATTAAAATATATTCACGAAAACGTTTGATTTTTTAGAAATTGAAGCAAATATATATCTATATATATTCAGGCCTTATTATAATCATAAATAGATTACTTTACAGCGAAAATAATGCTTAAAAACTACCGTTCAAAAAGGTGAATCCATTGACTTCAAAACTGCAAAGGGTGCATCCTACATATAGACCGTAAAAATTCACTCACGTGACTAAAATTGTGCATAAGTTTAAACATATCCTTTATATGGACGATAAGAATTACGTAACTATTTATAGTCATTTTAAATATAGAGTCGAATGTTATCCGGCTTATTAATGTCGTATAAATAAAATTCGATGCATCAGTGCTAAGAAATTAGTTGTTTAAATTTTGTTGACGAGATACATACATGTAAAAAACGAGTGCATATGGAATTGTCCGTGAAATCTGTCTCTCGTAGAAAAAACCGCCAAAAGAGACATAGTCGACTACAGATATGTTTCGTGTGAAAAAATTCTTATCGGTATGCATGATATCGGAACACTCTTACGTCATGTTTTACTATCTTGTTCGTGCATTGAATACTTACCAGGTTAGTTAACTCTACAGTTACACTACACTACACCTTACCGAAAAATGGGAGGGTTGTGCGATAATTCGGATAACCAACACCATTCGCTACTTACGAAACAGATGGCCATCCTATGTCGACACAGTTTGCCAATTGGTCACGTTGGTTTGTGTGGTCTTTTGTGTTTAGTGCTTTGATGTCGTAGTGTGTTTACTGTTCCTTGTCCCTTTTGTGTCTTATGCTGTGTATGTCTTCTCAGTGTTTACGCTTGGGGTGTTTGCTATTGGTGCTGCAACCGGGTCTTGTTGGAGATCCCCTCTTTAATTTACAATCCATGCTTACAGAGAATAGCTATTAATTAGCATCATTTAAGAGCAGATAAATTTACAGCATGGACCAGACATGCACGTTTCGGGTATTTAACTCTCGTCAGTGATCCTCAATCTAAACAATGATATATGGCCATAATCTGTGAAAAGTATGCCCTTAATATACCGAAAGACGAAGTAAGATGGCTGGGATATGATTCTATAGTTTTTCAATTCTCTGGGACCATTTAAAACGTTAAACGTCTTCAAATTAATTAGCATCATTTAAGACGTTAAACGTTAAACGTCTTCAAATTAATTAGCACCATTTAAGAGCAGATAAATTTACATTTAAAACAGCAAAAAAAAATAAATTTAAATTTAAATTTTGATAAATTTAATAAAATAAAATAAAAAAATAAATAAATTTAAACTTAAATTTAGATAAATTTAATAAAATGAAATAAAAAAATTAATAAATTTAAATTTAAATTTAGATAAATTTAAATTTAAAACGTTAAACGTCTTCAAATTAATTAGCATCATTTAAGAGCAGATAAATTTACAGCATGGACCAGACATGCACTTTTCGGGTATTTAACTCTCGTCAATGATCCTCAATCTAAACAATGATATATGGCCATAATCTGTGAAAAGTATGCCCTTAATATACCGAAAGACGTAGTAAGATGGCTGGGATATGATGCTATAGTTTTTTCAATTCTCTGTAACCATTTAAACAATTTTAAAGATGGCTGGTATATGATGCTATGGTTTTTTCAATTCTCTGTAACCATTTAAACAATTTCGGCACGCATGGTCTCCGATTTTTATGAAATTTCACACATAAGTAGGGACCAATGAAAAAAGGAAAATTTGACAACAATTTTATGTCTAGGTCATCTGGTTACCAGGGCAACGGTCTTTAAAGTTGAGAAATTGGCAAAATTGAGCTAATTTGAAGCTCTATAATTTGGTCTATATACGACATAAATGGAAGATTTTTTATGCATCCTAAAGATTAGGACATAAAATTTTAGATAAGCTCACTAGAAGTGTCTGATATTGTATAAAAGGCTGGTTACCATGACACCATAATTAGCTAATTTTGATATATTGATTTCAAAATGCCGTTTGTATTTTCCAATTTTCCTTCTCCGTTGATGGATATATGATAAAGAAATAGGAATTTTTTTATAAAATGAGCAAATTCAAGATAAACCCACTTGTTGCTATGTAAATAAGTTACCTTGGCAACGGTCACTATGGTCTATAATATGACTTATTTTGCAACTTCAGAATCATTTTTAAAAATTTTGGATCATGATGAACAGATGAAAATTGTTGGAAAATATCCAACACAAACAGCTCTTTCAAAAACGCGAAAAAGTTATGGGGAACATATGTTACCATGGCAACCATTTTTTATTATTTTTATAAAACAGTTATTATTAATCCCAGGAAGTTCAAATTCAATATCAGTAAAGGTCAAGTAATCCTCTATCAAAATACAATTAAAAAGTTTCAAATAATTAATGGTTGCTATAGTAATTTGGCCATACATTATAAAAATGAGCATTTTTTGTTGTTTTTCGAAGCCTTTTCCTCAAAAAACGAAACAGGCTTACATAACCTATTTTACATATACGATACAGCAAAGTCTAAACTTTATTTTGGATTTAAAAAAAATCAGATTACTTAACTTTTGATGCCCGTATCCAAGGACTCAAAGTGGGCCTATGTGCAATTTTCCACAATTGTTCCCATAGCAACGGGCTATTTCCTGAATATTTTTAAACAATTTTCTTTCATGTAATGAAAGATCTACTTGAATACATTAATTATTTTTCATCACTTTGAAATAGAATTCTATGATCTAGTAAAATAAGGACTCTAAATATTGTCCAAAATTGCTTTGATTTTTGCGATTTGAGGTAATGTTGCCATAGCAACGAACAGAAACTTTTTCCCAATGTGAATGCTCGTGTTTTATTTGCATAAAAAATTCAAAAATGTAAGTAATTTATCATTGAAATTTGAAAAAAAAATGCCAAAAACACTATTTTGGTAGGGTACCTGTGTTGTTGCTATGGGAACATAGATAAGACCATAAACCCAACATTATTATTACTTAACTTGAATGAGCAATGATATGGTACTAATAATTCATCAGTGTTTATTTTAGATTATCCTGCATATATGATGTATGTGACTTCAAAAACGCCCAAAAATGCATTTTTTCAATATTCAAAGTCCGTCTCCATGGCAACCGGATGTGATATTAAGAAAAATTTAAACAATTTTTTACTTTTGGGTCAGACTCAACCTTATGTACAAATTTTATCAAAATCTGAGACATGCCGTGCCATGCGTCCTTCATAAAAGTGCAAATGCTTACAGAGAATAGCTATTAATTAGCATCATTTAAGAGCAGATAAATTTACAGCATGGACCAGACATGCACGTTTCGGGTATTTAACTCTCGTCAGTGATCCTCAATCGAAACAATGATATATGGCCATAATCTGTGAAAAGTATGCCCTTAATATACCGAAAGACGTAGTAAGATGGCTGGGATATGATACTATAGGGTACTCCTTGTCCACCAGCATTTAATTCATGTTTGACTTATTTTCCGCAACACATTTAGCAAAATCGAAAAAAAACAATAATATTCGAAAAATGAATTGTCATTCCGTATTCAAAATTATTCAATCTGAAATATGAATGAAATGATCTCATTCATGTATTCTAAATCTTTTTTTGTTGTCAAAGAATATTTTCATTCGATTCAGCCTTTTACAAGAAATTTCATGAAAACACAGATCATCTAAACATATCAATAATCTCCATACTTAATTCATATTTTAGCTTTATTTTTGTGTCGCCATCAAAGCATAGTGACACTAAGGGATCATTTTGTCCGTCTGTCTGTCACATTTTGGATGTCACACCCCATAACTTTTGAGTGGTAAGTGATAGGGCTTTGATATTTCAAATGTGTGTTCCTTGTGACAAGGCCTTTCTAAACAGACCATAATTTTACCTAGTGACCTTGACCTAGATACTTGACCTACTTTTGCAAACATTAAGATGGGCTTTATCTTTTGATTGGTAAGTGAAACTGGTTTGATATTCACATGTGTATTTCTTATAATGATACCTTTCGTTCGTTACAAAAAAATTGAGATAGCGACCTTTACCTAGATGATTGACCGTCATTTCTGAAAATTTTAAATTGACCAAATATTTCAATTGGTAAGTAATAGGTCTAAAATTTCATATGTGAATTCCATTTGCCAAGCCTCTCCTATTTATACCAATAATTTGACCTAGTGACCTTGACCTACATATTTGATCCACTTTTTAAAGAAAAATTTTTGCAAGTTTTAAATAGAAGGTTACGTATAAGTTGTTACATGCATGAAACATTTTATATAATGCCCTAATTTGTAAATGAAGCTTTGAAGGTTTTGTGCATGTGCATTTAAGTAGTCTGAAATTGGATCATTTTGTGTAATCCAGTGCCTTACATAACTGCCATAACTTTAAATGTTCCAGACTTTACTGTACTGTACTAGGCGTTATATGCATGGTTATGAAGACATTGACGTTTAAAGTTTTAATCACAGTAAAAAATATTTTCAACGCATCAACAACCATGAAGTCAACATGTTATAAATGAAAGAACAGATGTATTATTTTTTTAAAAGAAAAGTCTTATTGAAATTTGCAACATACTTTCCGATAGTTGTTTCAACTTGAATAGTTCTTATGACATTGGACATTCGCGTGAAGCTAGCAAATATTAAACTTCTTCAAATTCAATTGCATCATCTAAGAACAGATAAATTTGCAGCATGGACCAGACATGCACGTTTCTGGTACTCAATCTCAATCTAGACAATGTGATATTGCCAATGTACCGAAAGACGTAGAAGGTTCGATGGGATATGATGCTACAGGACTCACGTTTTAGAAATTTCAAGAAATTTTGATAACAGAAATTTTCGAATGCGCCGAAGAAACAATAAACCGAAGTTAATCGAACTTGGCTAAAAGTGCTCTCGGGTACTCCTTGTCCACCGAGTGGTACAAATGTCAAACGTCTTCAAATTAAATAGCATCTTTTAAGAACACTTAAATTTGCAGCATTGACCACACAAACACGTTTCGGGTACGTAATCCTCGACTGTGATCCACAATCTAAATAATTTGATATAGTCAAAGAGTGTGAGAGTTATGTCAAAAAATGGACATCAAACAAGATATTGCGATTTCAAAAATGGGACCAACATGGTACGACAACGGACAAGATAAATAATCTTCACCAATTAATGTTTTAGGAGTGTCTAGTACGCTTGATTATGAAGATTAAATCATATTTTGTCTTGATGTATATCAATGCACTATTTAGAGAATATTGCTAATAGAAACTGTGAACTAGTGAACTGAATAACCAAAAACATACAACACATGTAGTCAATAGAACATTAAATTCACGTTTGTCGGATTTTCCGTAACACTTTGGCAAAATCCAAAAATAGATATTTGCAAAAGTAATTGTGATTTTGAAGCCAATCTGAAATATGCATTAAATTATTTCATTTAAGCATTCGAAGTTTCTTCTGTTGTCGAAGAATATTTTCATTCGATGCAACATTCTTCATGAAGACATTTTATTAAAAACACAGATGACCATACCGTAATCCCATTCCATAATCATATTTTCACTTCATTTTTATTGTATTTAAATACATGCTTGCAATCCGACTTTTGTATTCTTATTTCTGGTAAAATTTGCTCGAATGTATGAATAATTTTATTTCAGTCGCTTGAACCTAGAAATATTACAACTTAAAAAACAATTATCTTAAACGTTCTGAAACTACCTCATTTTCAACAAAATAGAGAATACTTATAATATTTCATTAATATGATAGGCCTTAGCATGCTTATTTTTACTAAATTGATACGAAAAGGTTTCAAATAGCAGATTACGCATACGTTCTTACACGCTTGAAAAAATCTCACATATAAGATGAATGCACTACTTGGTAAATGACGTTTGAAAGTTTTTGCGCATGTACATTGCATAATTTTGAATTGAGTTATTATGTGTTACCCAGTTCCTTACATAACTTCGAGAACTTTAAATGCCCCTGAAGAATTATATCCAACTCATCAACAACCATAAACCTATTATCCTTTTAAAAGAAAAGCTTTATGGAAAATGACAACATACTTTCCGATAGTTTTTTGTTCAGATGAATGGGTCTTATGATACTGAAAACCATTCTGGATGGTGCAATTCTCAAAAGGAGCATATTCAATTTACAATATTGTTGAACATGTTGCTTATATCCTAAGTCTTCACACTTCAGCATTCTAAAAACAGACTGAAACATCGTTCTTGTAAAGATCTAAATTCATAAATTCAAAATGTTTCATGTTTCTTAACTTTTTTTTTAAATCGTACCATATACATGTATTTATTAGAATATATATGCATAGCCAATGTAAGCCCCCGAGATGAAACTATTGAGAAGAACGTGTACATGCATTTCAGTATGTAAACACTTGTAACGGAAAATCTCAACAGAAACATGCTATGACGGCTGCTCTAACCTACAAACTGAACCCGTTGTGACCTCTTTTATACCTGGAAAACGCGATTTCAGATAACAAGAATGAAACTGACTATTGTGTTGCATATTCATAGAATAAATGTCATAATTTGTGTTTTGTTACGAGTATGCAACACACAGCATTACAGGTACGATAAATACACTTGCCGTGTGTTGCATATCCATAACAAAACACAAGTTAAGACACTCATTCTCTATTTTGAAGAGATCATGGCCTACGCTGACCACAAGGGACAAAACCACAAAATGCAACAAACAACGGACATTAGACAAAACAACTTCAGAAAACAGCAGGGGACAATGAGGCAAACAACAACACCCACAATGAATGGTCCAACAAAAGGAGGAGACACACTAAATTATGAGACACAAATATGCACCAGGTGTCAACTTTGGACAGTCATTCGCTATGGAGAACTGTATTCCGTATTTTCGTTGGTATATGCATGTGTTCGATTATCTGACGTAAAAGCTTTTGACGTAATGAAATTTATATAGAAAAATCGGTTGTGTAGCTTACTTTCCATGGTTACCATAGAATATGATGACGTCACAATAGGGTTATGTCATTTACCGTCACGAACGGGAAGTAACTCTGTCTAACAATTATCCCGAATTGTTAAATCTTTAACGTCTTCAAATTTATTAGCATCATTTTTTTCAGCATTATTCAGGCATGAATGTTTCGAGTATTTAACCCTCGTCATTGATCCTTAATCTAAATAATGTAATAAATTATGATAAAAATCTGTGAAATCTGCGAAAGACGTAGCTAGATGGCTGGAATATGATGCTACAGGACCCAGGTTTTAGAAATTTAAGAAAATTTTGTAAACAGAAATGCGTTTGAAGAAACGACCAACCGAAATTGATCGAACTTGGCTACATGTGCCCTCAGGGACTCCTGGTCCACCAGCATTGACACTCACCAAGTAGTACAAATGTTTAACTCTTGTAATTCATTAGCACCATTTTAGAGCAGATAAATTTACAGCATGGACCAGACATGCACATTTCGAGTATTTAACCCTCGTCAGTGATCCTTAATCTAAACAATGTAATATGACAAAAATCTGTGAAAATAATGTCCTAAATACAGCGAAAGACGTAGCAAGATGGGTGGGATATGATACTACACGACCCAGGTTTTAAAAATTTTAGAAAATTTTGTAAACAGAAATTTTGAAATGCGTTTGAAGAAACAAACAACCGAAATTGATCGAACTTGTCTGCATGTGCCCTCGGGGACTCCTTGTCCACCAGCAGTGACACTCACCAAGTGGTACAAATGTTTAACGTCTTCAAATTCATTAGCATCATTTTAAAGAAGATAAATTACAGCATTTGTGGACCAGGCATGCACGTTTCGGATATTTAATCCTCGTCAGTGATCCTTAATCTAAATAAGGTCATATGACCAAAATCTGTTAACATAATGTCCTAAATATAGCGAAAGACGTAGCAAGATGGCTGGGATATGATGCTACAGGACCCAGGTTTTAGAAATTTGAGGAAAAAATTGTAAACAGTTGTAAAAATGTTTTGAAATGTTGCGAAATGTTAACGAGGCATGACAATATTATGTTTTGTTAACGATTTCTTTTTTTAATTTCATGTCTTTATTTCATTTTTGTTTTGTTTTTAAAGAATGCAAATTATATAAGTCCTCTTTTCAGTGCATACAAGTATATCGTTATACAATGAACAGACAGAACGAAAAATATGATAAAAACTGTGTGTACATGTATCAGAATTACAGACCACATTACGTCAGACTACAGATTCAGATTTTCATGACTAAGTCAAATATCTATCACATTTACTGATTTGAATGGTATGCATCATGATATTTAGATATACGCTTTATAGTATTTCAACAAAATGTCTCATCAGCGATGATCGAGGTCGAAACAGAGGAAATCCAACTTATGCATTGCTTAACCTCAGACAGTGAATGTTGTGTAGATGTTAAACGTCTTCAAATTCAATAGCATCATTTTTAAACGGATAAAGGGGTAGGGCCACGAATCCCCTAAAACAGCCCTGCAATTTTCCATAAAACTAAACTTTATGAGAAATACTTGATATATCACGTAAAATATAATGACTGTTTCCCGCTTTTAATGAAAGGAGCATATCACCTACTGAAGCACCGTAGGAGGTATTGTGACGTCACCAAATGACGTCATTTTGACGTAATTGACAAATCATGGTCAAAAATGCTCGAAATTGTGTCTTTAGTTGAGAATTTCGATGTGGCCACATGCGTCGAGAAACATAAACCTTTTATGACAAGAAGATATGATGATTATCTTTCATTTGTAAAATTTTCATGTTTCTCGATACATGTGGCCAATGCTAATTTTAAAGGAAAGTGTAGGTTTTGCAGCAATTTCACGGAAAATTGCCGATATCGGGGTTTTCATAGGGCTTAAAGCTACTACTGATAAATGCATTATTTACAAAATCTCAACACATAATTTAGTGAAGGACTTGACAAAGTATCAAATCACAAAAACATATTTCATCAATTCATATGTTAAGAAACAGGGCCGATTTTGGGGCTTCGTGACCCTACCCGTTTGCAGCATGGACCAGACATGCACGTTTCGGGTACTCAACCCTCGTCAGTGATCCTCAATCTAATCAATGTAATATGACCAAAGAGGGTGTCAAAAAAATGTACCGAAAGATATAGCAGGATGGGTGGGATATGATGCTACAGGACCCACGTTTTAGAAATTTCAAGAATTTTAGTACCAGAAAATTTGGAATGCGTTGAAGAGACAGACGATATTGTTTTTAGTTTCGTGCGTGAAGAGACAGACGATATTGTTTTCAGTTTCGTGTGTTGAATAATGTCGAAGGGTTCCAACTCTATACCTTCTTGAAGAAAATTCCAAACCAATTTCCATGCACCAGACACGTGTTTTGAATATTAAATTCCATCAGTGATGCTTTCAGCGGAGCCACCAAAAATAATTTCAGTAGCGCCCTCTTTAATCTTTTGATGTTAGATTTTTACATTTACATTACAGAGAGTGCGCGACTCCTAATTTCCTGTAGGGTCGATTCAGTAGCATATCCAAATAAAATCTATGTTCAAAATAGCATTGGAGGGATGGTGCTAAGATGTTAAACTCCTTTAATTTCGATGATGTTTATCGGTGAAATGGCTAGTTTCCGAAATAGCAAAAAAATATATATGATGTCACATTGATAAAAGGCCAAAACAATGTTTCTTTCAGGTGACAGAGCTGGAAAGAAGTAATTAATACACTTGACAAACATCAGGCCACGGGGAACGATTTCAACTGCTCCACACTGCAGCGTGAAATAAGAGACACACGATATTATTTTCAGTTTCGTGCGTGAATATCGACAGCGGGTGCGGCTAGCCAAACAGGGGATGCTTACTCCAATACTCCCCCTCTAGCTTGCAAGGGGTCTGTCGATGCACAATTTGGTGCTTCATTGTGAGTGCTGTTGTGATTGTCGTCAGCATCTTCTTTATTTTATTTGAATGTCGAAATTTTAAAAATGACCTTAAATGTATGCCAAAGAACCATCTCAAGGCATTAGGGGTATAATACTCTACTTCCGGTAATTTTGCTAACAGAAAAATTAACTTATAACGAATTTGGCCAAAGACGAACGACTTCGGCAATGTTCGGTACTTTAGATTTTCATGGCGAGTTGATCGAAACACTGAAAATATCAAATATCTAAACATTTGTAAGATATGGATGAACCTAATTTCTAGCTTTTCAACAATATTGTTAGTATACCCCTAATACCTTAAGACCATGCAATGCCTTCGGGTATCATCTCTTTATCTTCAGAATATCTTTTTTAGAATTGTGTGACGGATGATTTACAAACATATTTTAAGTAAAGCACCGAAACACCGTGAAACACGGTGAAGGATATCCTCGGGGGATAACAGTCAACCAGCAGAGATATAAGTATTGAAATAAATACTCTATTCTAAAACTCGCAATGTTTTATATATTATCATTTCAGCAATGACTGTTCAGTGATGATAGAGGTCGAAACAAATAGAGCACATCATATATTTATAGCAAAACTCTACATATGACCTAAATTGGGATTGTTCTTGTAGTCTCTGAATGTCAATCAGACTCCTAGGGTGGTAACATGCATGAGTTCGCTCTAGCCAGAAGAGCACGGCGTAAATTTCGTACGTCTTCTGTTTTTATATCCATTTAAATATGCATCTGTCTGCTTCTTGGGCCCCTGCGTCATGCTGTCTGTTTGTACGAGGTCATTTTACAGTGAGGTTATTTTACACCACGATTGTGCGTTCTTCGAGACCTCTGGGTAATCGGAAAAGTGGGAGGGTTGTGCGCACTTAATCCGGATAACAAAACCGTCTGCTACTGGCGTGGCAGATGGCCTTCCTAAGTTGTCACCGATTGATCTATGTGGTTGATTGGTTTATGTGTAGCCAATGTGATTTGGTGTTCTTTGTCCCTTTAGCGTCTCTTTCTGTGCGTGTTTTCTGTGTTTTGCTGTGGATGTTGCAACCGAGTGTTATTGGAGGGCCCTTCCTTTCATTTGTCTCTATATGTTTCGTTTCGTAAGTACGTGTTCCGCTGTGATTATAACATCGCCGTCATTTTGGGAATCTTATTGCTAATATGTACGTATACAATGTGCCCTTATTCGAGTCCTACCTTGCGAGCACTTTATTTTCATATTCACACTTAATGTCACATGATGGCACTACCAATGCCTCATTATGGTATTTCACTGGAACGGAAATTACTGCAGGGGTGTTGTTGAAGAAAGGAGGGGATCTCCAACAACACTCAGTTGCATTAATTACAGCTAAACAACCCATTGAAAAATAGAGATTATATGCACAGTAAGAGACGTAAAAGGGACAAGGAACACCAAAAGACCACACATTAACCAATAAGACAAATTGGCAACCGGTGCCGACTTAGGACGGTCATCTTCTAGGTCAGTAACAAATGATGTGGTTATCTCGATTACGTGACTACTACCATTCCACTTTTACAGTAACTAAGAGGTCTCGAAGAACGCACAATAGTTGTGTAAAATAACCTCCTCACTGTAAGATGACCTTACAAACAAGACAGCATGAAGCAGGGGCCCGAGCAACACACAGACAGATATGTAAATGTTGAGTACCGTTTAATCCCGAAAAGGTCGCAATTTATCCAAAGGTTGAGTGATTTTCAATAAAAGAATGACAAATCTTAAATATTCACTAAGGTTCGGTAGATCAGAAGCATGAAAACGATTTTGAAGCATTGCTTCTGCTGCTGCTGCTCTTGCTACTTATAAAAAAATATTCTCACTCTTTTGGGATTTGCATTTTTACGTTTTTACAATCGTGTGAGGAATCTGTGAGGCGATTCATTTGAAATGACAAATATGGATAATGACCATATCCCTGTATACAGCAAAAAATCGATAATTCAGAAAATCAGAAGCCGAAGGCATACAAAATCAGGATAAATAAGGAACCAAAGCAAATAAACAAAAACCTCCACCACATGAAAAGAAGCGAACTCCCGACATGGGAGTGAGAACAGGTGCCCAGGAAGAGTAAGCATCTCCTGCTTGCCTGCAACACCCGCCGCTTCAATTCGGTAGAACTGTCACATCCGGTTACTTCCATTTCGGAAGACATAGATTACAATCTTTGGTTGGATGGTTCAAATGGTCTATGACAGAATATCATCCACCATTCTGGAGAGTGGGACATCATAGTGTATGACGAGTTCCCCATATCGACCGTAGAACTTCCTCAGAGACGATGTTAGTCGATCACAAACATATCCCTGACTGAGAAGCTCAACTGAAAGACGCCTGGCTCTCAGAGCAAAAGATATAATTTCTTATTTCTTGTAAAGAAAAAAAAACTTCAGTTGTCACACGCGAAAGAATATCATATTTCTTTTTCGGTAGATTGAATCCATAAAAGTTACATAGAATAGATATTTTAATTCAGGTCCAATCCTTATACAGATCACAACTTTCACATTGAAAATTGGGTACCAGCGTTACGGCGCCTGGCATTCTTAGCTAGAGCTACATATAGCGTCTATCAGTGTGGAAGGCACAAATAGGATGATCAATTTTTCAAAACATTTTCTTTAGTGTGCTTCAGTAACTTAAATCCTTTTTAATCACTACGCAAGCTTTACAGTAAGCATCCGCAGTAACTGCAGGAATAGACGCATTGCTCCCACTAGATCAGTTTTATTTCAAGTCAGACAAAAATGTTTCATTTTGTATTTTTTATTATAAACACAGAATTCAAGGGTATTTGAAAATATTTTATTATGAGACAATTTCATACAGTTAAAAAGAAATAAAAATAAGATCAACAGAGGTAATACATGAATGACCTTTGCATTTTTGTCCAAATTTGTGCGAATCATCCAAACTAATTATGTGTCCCATTGTCTCTTATCTCTCTCATTTAACATTACTATTCCTTAAATGTTTTACTGTATCTATACCCCTTATCAGATCAGCTGCTTTCTCTGCAATCATGATCGTTGGAGCGTTTGTATTACCGGAAACAACGTTTCTCATGACTGAAGCGTCAACAACACGTAGATTTGAAATTCCTTTTACCCTAGAATAAAAATATAGTATTTTTATATATGTTTACACCAAATATGTACTTCATATATTGTATGCATTAATTGCAAGTTCGGATGCATATTTATAATCGATGTGTTTTCATATTTAACATATTCAAATATATGAAAAGTAATTCATTAAAATAGTACGTTCGAAGAATCCATAATATCCTAAAAATAGTACATGTAACACGTTTGTCATCCATCATTCGTAAAATCAAGAGCTAACAAACTCATGAAAATTGAAAGTAAACATGGAATGTAATTCGATGTTACCAATGTATCAAATTAGAGGGGATCCCTGTACGACGAGGAAAATCGTAAGTGATGTTAAATTATGAAATTACTTGATTTTACATTTTCTACAGAGGAGACTGGTGTAGTATGTTAGCAGGAAATTCCTACTTTATCTGGGAATCAAAATTTACTCCTAGCCGAGAGTTTAGATCTCCTCACATACTAAATTGTCTCCTTTCGGTTGCTTTACTATATTTTTGCTTTGCTTTCAATGTTCTTCAGTTTATGACTTTTTGGAAAAGCAATATAAGTTATTATTAGTTTCATCCACAATTATATTTGTTAAATTTACGTTTTCAGATAAATCAGATTGCGAATGTGAAAGAAAACGTCAGATATATTTTAAAAGTAAATAACGAAACCATGCTAAAAAAAACTCCCGTATGAATATAAGAGGATTCCAAATCAGACAAATGATAGTAATAAAACGGAAGTGTTCCAATGATAGTAATAAAACGGAAGTGTTCCAATGATAGTAATAAAACGGAAGTGTTCCAACTCTATGATAGTAATAAAACGGAAGTGTTCCAACTCTATACCTTCCCGAAGAAAATTTCAAACCAACTTATTATGCACCAGACACGTGTTTCGGTTATTAAATCCTCATCTGTGATGCTTCCATCCAAAGTGAATTAAGACACAGTCAAAATTCATTTAAGTAGCGTTCACTAGTTATTTTCTTTTTAAATTAAATTTGTGCAACAAATTAAGTCACAATTACCTTAGATCTTGATCTACAACTGCTGTGGGATCGTTACTGTGTCCCATTCTACATGTAGAGGTAGGATGATTGAAATGTGTGGCATAATGGCGTATGTAGCATTCTAAATATCCGTCTGAAGGAGCATCATATTTTTTACACTGAGGAAAATGAATATATGTGTCCCGTATATTTATTCCAAGTGCCTTGAATGCCTTGGTATGTCCAAGCTCTAGCGTTTTCTTTACTCCTATATATAACAAAAACAATTCGTGTATCTAAATTGATGATTGGCTCATTCCAAATTCTTGGTGTTTTTCAGTATGACATCACAACATAAAGAAAACTATGTGCCCAGCTCTGCTGTCAGAAAACAGCCTTCTGGACTAACGTTCCTAAACGAAGTGCACCAGATTTTCAAATTTTAAACTAGCGCTCCTGAAATAATATTTAGTGTCTCCAAAAAGCATATAACTAATTCATATTTTCATTGTTAATATATATTTTACCATTAACGGTCTCTGCTACAAAGAAGAAAACTGTAGGAATTGATTGATACTTTAATTATAATCATCAACATAATGGTTTCCTCTCACCTTTCAGAAAAATGTCTATATCCTCTTTCTGTGTGAAATATTGTGGATCTATCAGAGGAGGGTCGAATGGATCAGTACTCTGTAAAGTTATCGATCCTGTGCTTCTTGGACGAAGGAGAGCTGGCAAGACAGTAAAACCATTTTGATTTTTCTCTGCCATTTTAAGAACGATGTCTTCCGTCTAAAAAGAAAAAAATTAACAGTCTACATATAGTTTGTCGCACAGTTCCAAGATCTTAGCATAGTGTAAAAGTGACGCAGAGCGAAATCTGAAACGTCATGAATCATTTATTTTTCCAATAATTCCCTCTTTAAAGGAGAAAAGGTACTCGAACAGAGGTTTAACGAAACGCCAAAATCTTCCTTTTCCTTCAATATTCAAAATAATGATGAATTGAATCTTGGTCAAATTTTGAATCACAAAACTGTCACAGAAAAAATCCCACCATATTTCAAAAGAAAAGAAACTCCTTGTATTTCCTATAGCTACATACCAACAGTTGCATCTAAAATTTACAATTACAAACGATTCCTGCAGTGTATTGATTTAAGTAATCCCTCACTACATCCACTTCCTTGCGAATGTTCTTCATCGGATTTCAACTACTCTCCTTGTGGACACGTTATTACTGGTGACCTTAATATAGTCAAGAACGACAAGTTGAGAGAATTGTTAAAAAAGGGTCCCAAATACAGAGAAAGTATGTCCTTTACATGGAACCAAAATTTGAAAATTATCATGGACTCTTGTGAGGAATATGCAAGACGTTGGGCAAAGAAAGAGGATGTACAGCTCGACACTCTTTCCGAATGGATAAAATCCATCAGAGGGTTACTTTTATCTAGAATTAACCGATTAAAATCAACTGTGAACACCAGATTCGAGTCTATATTTAAAGACCCTGATGTTATCACAGAGCTCACCTACCTCCAAGAACATTATGTCATCACACCAGCGGACAAAGCCTCAAATAATTACACATTTACTTGCAAAAAGTACTATTTCGACAGTCTAGTTAAAGAGTTGGGTTTAAATTCGACACCTGGAAATCCCACTTACACCCCTACAAACCTTTCTGCCTCTGAAATAATAGATAACCACAAATCAGCTCTTGCTTCCTTTGGCTTCCAAACTAACAATTTAGATTTAGATTTACCATACTTATACTGCATACCTAAAATGCATAAGAATCCGTACAAACAACGTTTCATCGCTGGTTCCTCAAAATGTTCTACCAAATCTGTATCGATCTTTCTCACCAAAGTTTTATCTGAAATCAAATCTGGGCTTCAAAAATATTGTTCGACAGTATATTCTCGCAGTGGTATCAACCAGATGTGGATTTTAAAGAATTCGAAGGAACTTTTAGAACATCTGAAATCCACTCATTTTAGTAAAGTTCATTCGATCAAAGCCTTTGATTTTTCGACACTTTACACTACAATTCCACATTCTAAATTGAAAGAAAGACTCGCAAAAATTATAAGTAATGCGTTTACAAGTAAGAACGGTAATCGCAAATACAAATTTATTGTTGTGAACTATGACAAAACCTACTTTGTAAAAGAAAAGTCCGATTCTGAAAATAAGTACACTGAAACAGATATTATTCAGATGTTAAACTTTTTGATCGACAACATTTTTGTGGTGTTTGGAGGAAAGGTCTTCCAGCAAATTGTCGGAATTCCAATGGGGACCAATTGTGCCCCACTCCTTGCCGACATTTTTCTTTACTCGTACGAAGCTGAATTCATTCAATCTCTGGTCTCTGAAGGGAAAAGATACTTAGCTTCTGACTTCAACTTCACTTACAGATACATAGACGATGTGTTGTCCATCAATAATCCAAAATTCGCGGATTTCCTGAGCAGTATCTATCCTTCAGAGCTTGAAGTCAAAGAAACTACAGAGACAAATAATTCAGCATCCTATTTGGACATAATGTTGTCCTACGACACTGATGGTCACATGAACACCTCACTCTATGACAAACGTGACGACTTCAATTTCAGCATTACAAACTTTCCTTTTCTGAGTAGCAACATTCCTTCATCGCCTGCTTATGGCGTGTTCATATCTCAGTTGATACGCTATGCCAGAGCAAGTACGAAATATACGGATTTTGTTCTGAGAGCTAGGCGTCTTTCAGATAAGCTTCTCAGTCAGGGATATGCTTGTGACCGACTAACATCGTCACTGAGGAAGTTCTACGGTCGATATGGGGAACTCGTCATACACTATGATGTCCCACTCTCCAGAATGACGGGTGATATTCTGTCGTAGACCATTTGAACCATCCATCCCAAGATTGTACTCTATGTCTTCCGAAATGGAAGTTACCGAATGTGACAGTTCTACCGAATTGAAGCGGCGGGTGTTGCATGCAAGCAGGAGATGCTTACTCTTCCTGGGCACCTGGTCTCACTCTCATATCGGGAGTTCGCTTCTTTTCATATGGTGGAGGTTTTTGTTTGTTTGCTTTTGTTCCTGTTTTATCCTGATTTCGTATGCCTCGGTTTCTGATTTTCTGAATTATCGATTTTGTGCTGTTAACAGGGATATGGTCATTATCCATATTTGTCATTCACCATGTAAGAAAAACCACCATACCTCTTCTCTGTAGTTCAATGAAGATGTAGCTATCCCTTTCTTCATACCAGGGTAGAATCCTGAGCTGAAAGTTAACTGTATATTAGCTTGTGCATCTGGCGATGGATCATCAGTGTTCAGAAAAGCCAGCCCTTCCGGTCCAGTTGATGAAAAATACCCTATTGAAATACATGTATAAGGCAAAAGTTCAAGGTATATTAAAGAAGTTCTTCATGCAGCTGTGATTTTTCATAAAACTACTGTCAAAGCCTACCAACCATGTACAAAAAAATAAATTGAGCTCACACAAAGCTACATTGCACTGGCCACAGCGAAACACACATGCACATCAAACAATTAACGTAAGTCTATCATCAAGCTTAGTTTGATAAATTCTTCTTTAAGTTAGGGTATTTGCCTGAAGGCTTAGCTCTGTCTTTAGCTTAATCTTTATCACCTCTTCTTTTGTCAAGTGTAGAATTTCGCACTTCATATGTTATTATTTGAATTTCCTCTTCTTCGGCATCAGCATCACTTATAAGACATTACTTGTTAAAATGCATATATGGTGCACTTTAATTATAATAATGGAACATGTATTTAAATATTGATAATAAACGTAACGAGCAAAATACATCATGCAAGACAAGTACAAAACAAAGAGCGGATAATAAAATAATAAATGTAAAACTAAGGAGATCGTAAGTTACGCCACTGAATCCCAAAAGGTGAAAACGAGGTGTCGAAAATGTTTTGCAGATTGATTCTAGAGGAAAAGAAGAAATTAGGGGATGGTCCAATTCTGTCGCATCACCCAGAGCAAAACACTCACAAGGAGGTGATTTACTAAATAAATTTGTAATTTTTTTTTTTTTTTTTTAGTATTAAATCAAACTGAATAAATCTAAACCTCAACATTGTCTACAACTTTATAAGCCTGAGTCAGTTTTATGAACCTTTTCCGATTTTATTCAAATTGCCTTAAAAAAAGATCGATTGTTTCCAATCCAATTCCGACTTGGAAAAGATAAGGCTTACTGCAAGAAAGATGGATCACTACTATAATCCCTTTATCTACTACAGAGAAATAATGATTCAGAATCAAATGAGTACCACTGACAACCGCACGAAATTTAAATTGAAATTGAAATTTAAATAAAAATAAAAATTTAAATCGACTTATTTTAGAGAATATCGGATACTTACCTTTGCCTGTTGTTAAGTATATCATTAGGTTCCAAATATTGTTTAATTTCTCTTCTGTTATAGTCCAAGACACATTTGGAAAGAAGTAAATAGGAACAAAAATGTGGTCTTGTAGATTTTGTCCCACTGGCAGATCTGCTTTAACTGGAATCTATAATAAGTTACTATAAAATTCTCCTGTATGAATATACGCGTAATTAAAGCAAGTAATTGTGTTTTAAATTTCCACGTCTTGAAATGAAAATCTCCGTCCAAACATAATAACTTACATCTAAAGATTTTAAGTGCTTCTTTGGTCCTATTCCAGATAACATAAGAATTTGAGGAGAATTGACGCTTCCTGCTGATAAAATAACCTCCCTTCTTGCCTGTACTGTATATTTTCTGTTTCCTCGAATGAGTTCAACACCAGATGCAGATTGCTTTTTAAAGAGTACATTAGAAAGGAAAAGTTCAAGGATACAATAATCTTGATAAAACTTATAGCCAGGTGACTGTTAGGTCTATGATTTGGTTGTTCAAACTAACACAGTTGAGAACAATGAATCGAGCAGTACTCATGACTGGCATTTGCTTGATGTAGTAATTTAATTGCAAGGGTGAGCTGGGCTATGTCCAGTGCATTGACTCTTCTAGTCCCTTGTTCTCTGAACCTGTACAATTCTCTGATAATTTTCTCTGAATGTGATTCCACTTCTACTTTTAAGAGGATCTTTATTACAGCTCTATACTCAAGTATGACTACTCATCTATGACTACTCAACTCTGACTACTCAACTCTGACTTTCCATTAATCTCAACATTTACTGACCTCATCTGAATTGATCTGGGGGGCTTTTTTACTGTACTGAGATATTGCAGTGTCTGAAGATGCATAGAATACTTAACTTACATTTCGTTAAACACGCCAATTTTCTCGCTTTTCGATTGCTTCAAGAACATGTTTAGATACAGCATTAGTATAGATGCGCATCATATGCACATTTTGACAAGTCCCTTTTGTTTTAATATGTTCGATGTCCTTTATTTTCTATAATCTCACATTCCATCAACTGCTTCCAAACGCCAAGAATAAATAAAATCCTATTTAGTTTATTCCTTATTTTCGAAAAAATAGAGTTACTTCCCGTTTGAGACGGTATCTTACGTAGACTAATTGTGACGTCGTCAAATTCTAAGGAAACGATCTTTAAACTTTGGGAAATGACGGTATAAAATCGGCTTTATCATATCATTTTCATGACGTCATAATAGTTTTACGTCAGATACCGTCTCAAATGGGAGATAACTCTTTTTTCCGCAAGGACTCAATGTCGAATAAAGATTGCTGAAGTAAGAATAAGACTCTTTGTGTACCTTTGTCACATGGGAGTTGATGGAAATGTGGAGATTGTTTCTGTCAGCAGCCATCTTAAGGAAAGAATTGGCTGTATCTACACGTCTGCCGTTCTTTGACGTAATTGTATTTTTGTGGAATCCTACGAACGAACGAAAACAAATTGTCTTAAACAAAGATCCGGAGAATTTTCATACCAAGTTATACACAATTGTGTATAATGAAAGTTATAAAAATATTACATATAATACGGCAATATAGATCGCAAGGGTAATGGTGACAGAAAAGGAAATTTGAGGAATGAAAACTAATGAAGAATCATTTTTGAAAAATGCAATAGGCTGTTTTTTAGGAAAGAATCAGATAGCTAATTCTACGTCCCAAGTAATAAAAGAAAATGAGTCGTGATACATGTATCTGAAGGAGAACTCTTAACAAGAAACTCAAAAAACTTAAAACGGTAGAAGAGTTGTACTATTTATTAAATGTGCAATAAATACACAAACATTACGATTGCAACATCATTTTCAGAATCATGACGTTGACATTGCTCAAGGAGAGGAGTATTTGAAAAAAACGTGGGCAAAAACCATGCACTGAATGTACATTCATAACCCGAAAAGCACAGTTAAGATTAATAGAATCTATCACGACTTTGCGACTGAGACAAGGGAATTTCATCCGAGTGTAAAAGATTTGCAATCCAAGACGAGACTTGTCGAGATGAGATTACCCTGTCTTAGTCGCAAAGTTGTGATAGACTCTCACTCAGCTGATTTTATTATCACTAAAATGATTTTTTAAAACAGAATCGACACAAAATGTGCTCAAATCAATCGATGGCGTGACGCTACGTTCCATGACGTCATAATAAGTGTCACGTGGAGTGTGAGACAAAAAAATCCCAAACTGCCCCGTCTACGTTTGTTTCTTTTGTCTCAATGCGAAAGTGAGTGAGAAGATATTATACACGTACTCGTTCTGAGGGTAAATAAGAATATCATGCAAACCTATTTGATTGGCTCCATTACTATCGATGCTGTCATACCCAAGTTCACGCATGGCCTCTTCATAATACTTTGCTAGATCTGTTATTTGATTTTGGTTTACCGTCATTGGTCCTCCCGTACCATGATACACTTAACGAAAGATTTTTTTTAAATTTTAAACATAAACTTTTTCTTTTCAATCTTCTTCAGGAAAATAATGATCAAATTTTTTTAAAATGCATCAGTACATGCATATGTAAAATTTATTGACTAGTTAAGAGTCATTCTCTGTAAGCATCAAAGTGGGTCGGAAATCGCATGTCTCAGATTTGGATGATTTTCACTATGTAAGCCAAGTTTGACCCCCTGACAATGAAAATGACATTGGTTTTTGTATATGGCCATCCGTTGCCATGGTAACCATACCACCCCATTTTGGCCAGAAAATGGGCTTTTGCAAGCTCGAAATTAGCAACTTTCAAGTCTGTTTTTCACAATGATAGTCCATAGGTGGATTATATTTTGACTTATGATGTAAAACTACTTACATTGATCTTTGATATGGGACATCAACTTTTGGTCGAAATGTGGGAGAAAAGTATTATTTTTTTATTGCAAACTGTCCATATTTTGACATTTTCCAAAAATACAAAAATACACCATTTTTGGCGATTCATAGAAAAATAACGCAGCATAAGTTAAATAGTGGAATTAGCCCTAATGAATCATTGATCCATTCTGAGAAAAATATAAAAAATCCAGAGATGTTATTTTTGTTTAAAGCAAATAAATTCAATTTAAAAATGGTTACCATGGCAACATCTGCATTTTACATGATATATGTTTTATATTAATTATATCAATTCATAGACAAGATAAACAACCAATTATGGTATATTAAGCAAGTTCATAATCTTTCTGACATTTTAATATCACATATGTTGGCATTTCATCATCGGTTGCCATGGTAACCACGCCCAAAAGGTACAATCTTCACTTTTTATTCAAAATTTCCGTTGTTTTTTGGTGTTTTTGTACATTTGAATTAGATTAAGGAGACAATTTCTACGTTTTCCTATGAATTCTATTACATTTTCCAAAATTCATTGAAATTCGAGAGACATGTTAGAAAAAAATGCAAGAAAGTCTCCATAGCAACGCACACTAGTCTATCAGATACAATGCTAAAGCAAAGTCATGATATATGTTTTACATAAGTATCTCAAATCATGAAAAAAATAAGCAACCATTTTCGGTATATTAAGCAAGTTAGCAGTTACTGTTACACTTTTATATCAATTATGTCAATATTTCATCATCGGTTGCCATGGTAACTATCCACATAAAGGTACAATTTTCACTTTTTATACTAATTTCCAGTCATTGTTTGATGTTTAAATGAATTAAATTAAAGAGACAATTCCTATGTTTTCCTATAAATGAGATTCCATTTTTCCAGAATTATTGAATGTTTCAGAAATATATAGAAAACATGCAAGGAAATCTCCATAGCAACACACACAATCATATATGATACACAACCAAAACAAAGCAGTAATATATGTATTACATTAAGTATCTCAGATCATTGAAGAGATAAACAACCAATTATGGTATATTCAGCAATTTTACAGTATCTGTGATAGTCTTTTGTTCAATAATGTTGGTATTATGTAATTGGTTGCCGTGGTAACCATGCAAAAAAGGTACAATTTAAGCTTTTTCTGCCAATTTTCAATTGTTTTGGACTGTAGTGGTACATTTAAATAGAATTGAAGAGACAGTTCCTATGTATTCCTATACCTTATTGTCCATTAACTAACATCATTGGATTTCTTGAGAATTATGTATAAAAAATGCAAGAAATCTCCTTAGCAACGCATAAAATTATAGTTGATATAAATCCAAAAGAAATACATGATATATATTTTACATCCAAATTCTCAAATTATGAAAAAGATTAAAAATCAACTTTTGTTTATTAAGCAAATTAGCAGTTTTGTGACATTTTAATATCAATGACGTTGATATTCAGTCATCGGTTGCCATGGCAACCACACCCAAAAAAGGTACAATTTTCCCTTTTATGCAAATTTTTCATTCTTCTTTTTTTTCTTATTGTTTTTGTATATTTTAATTAAATTACAGAGACCATTCCTGTGTTTTCCAATAAATGATATTCCATTTTCCATTGTGCAAATTCCTAGTTGTTAAAGATAAGATGAGCTTTATTTTGAGTCGGCATGTCAAAGTAACAAGTGCAACATAAGCTCTTATGAGCTTTTAGACTGACATATTTTTTTTTAGTGTTTTGGTGAAAAACTTTTATTTTCGGTCTTTTTCTCTAAAATTTGAAGCAAAAAGATATTTTTGAAACTTGATAGATAAAATATAAAGCCTTCAAAAGAAATTCAGGGGGAAAATCATGAAATGATATGGGAAATAGCTGTATTTTCAAAATAAAAATCACCAAAAAACTTCAAAAATTAATTTGTTAAAGATGTACAGAATTGTATCTTTGTATAAACTTCATTTTTAATGATGATTCTTAATCAATTAAATCAATTTGGGAAGTCAAGCTGTCTATATTTTTGAAATGGTTTCCATAGCAACCGTGCTTTATAAGATCTGATTTGCTGATTTTCTGCAATTTCCAACTATTTAAGGCCCTGTTTGATAATGTGGGAGCCCTATAGGAATCACATATTCCGTCTGTCCGACGCGATAACTCAAGTAAATAGTGTACATCTTTCAGATAAAGGATCATGAGAGAAACATGCCTATAAATTTTTAAACTTCATGGTCTAATGTCCAGGTCAATCTTTGGCAAAATTCAATAAAATATCATTAATTTGGTTCTGACCCGGAAAGTTCTGACCCGAAAAGTTTTCAAGGTACAGCTTTCACATTTCATACACAAATTAAAGATCATTTGTGAAATATGCGTATAAATTTTGACCCTTCAAGGTCAGAGGTCAAGGTCAAACTTGGCAATTTCAATAAATAAATATAATATACATACATGTATAAAGAATCCTTAGTTGAACATGCCTATTAATTTTAAACCTTCAAGGTCAAGTCAAGGTCAAACTTAGGTAAATCTTTATTAAATATCAACGCAATAACTGAAGACGTACGTATTTAAGGAAGCTTTTTTATGCTTCATATCCTGGTTTAGAACTATGATAGAACCACACCCAGAAATTCCAAACTATAACAGAATGAAGTCAAAGAAGCTAGGCCAATCTTTAGCACATCTAGTAAGATCATTATTTTGATATGAACCGATGACTCCAGCTTCCAAGGTATACATGTAGCTTTTCAACTTAGACTTTTGAAATTCGACATACTGATGAAGAATAATGAGAAGAGCATGCCTGTAGGTATTCAACTCTCATTATTTTCATAAAATGTACTTATTTTATGCAAAAGAGTATTCATTGGTGAGATATTAAAAATCCCGAAATTTCAAAAGCTTTATACGAAATTCTGGCTTTGTATTAGTAAAAATTGTGTGCTTTGTTTAAGTTCAATTACTTTTAAGGAAAATTAATTATAGGAAAACATAGGAATTGTCTCCTTAATTTAGATCAAATATACAAAAACAATAAAAAAACAAGAGGCCCAGGGGCCACATCGCTCACCTGAGAACACTGGGTAATGGGTATGTTGAGAGACGACAATATGTATTAAAAGTTGTCATTTATGAAAACAGCTTAGCACAAGACATAAAATAACATATAATTAAACAAAGCACACAAGACTGAACAAAACAACAGTTAGTAATATGACATAAAAAATGCATGCACATAAATTAAGGCAGCATGAGAGAAGAGAATAAGAAAAATATCAGTTTTTGCATAAAAGTAATTAAGGCCATAAAGACGTCAAAATTAGTGATTGGATTTAAACAAAATGAACAAACTTGAATCATACATCCTTCTAGATCACTCAGATACCATTAGTTTTTCAATACATGCAGCGGTTCTGGAGAAGAAGATTTTTAAAGAGGGGTACCCTCTGGGACCAATTTGACCTCGCCCTGGATCCACCCCGGTAGGGATCCAATTGAAATGAACAAACTTGGTAGGGGACAATTAGTACTTCATGCATACCAAGTTTAATAAAAATTCTCCGAGCGGTTTCAGAGGAGAAGATGAAAATGTGAAAAGTTAACGGACGGACGGACGACGGACGCCGGACAATCCGGTATGACAAAAGCTCCCTTTGAGCCTTTGGCTCAAGCTAAAAAGACAATATTTTGTCCGGTTCCTATCTTCTAATTGAAAAAAAATTGACAACAGATGTTGTTATAGAAATTTTGAACCCCCCCCCCTCTTTTTATAATCTTAGCAATAAAAGAATTATTATAAATTCAAATTGTACATGTTGTAAATCAAAAATGCTATCACACAAACATTTATTAATTTAATTTTACCTAGAATATAGCTTTTAATATATCGATATGAACCCGAGGGGAATTAATATGGAGATAATGCCAAACTTCAAAAAAAAAAAAAATGCCGAAGTCAAAAAAATGGCCAAATTGGCATTAAAATTATTCAGAAAAGTTAAAAATTGCATTCAAAGCTTAAAAAGTGGAAGAAAAATGAAAAATAAAGAAAAAAAAATTTTATGCCCCAGTTGGGATTTGAACTCGCTACCTTGGGACTCATTGACACACTGAAAACATACCTATTTAAAGTAATAAAAAATCATTAAAAATCTAATAGTCAAGATATTGAAAAAAATTCATCACTGTTACATTCCTTATAATAATTCTGATAAATGTTAAAACAATCATTCATGGGAAGAACCATAAAATGCCAAAAATGATGAAAATGACCATCCCCCCTTCCTTTTTTAAAGTGTTAAAAAAATCATTGAAAATTCAAATATAAACTTTTCAGCAAAATTCTTTCACTAAAGCATTCCTCTGCTTAAAAATGGCTAAACTAAACTAAACTGGAGCAGAATTTTTCAGTAAGAAAGAAAATATTAAGAGAAATATCAATTTTTGCATTAAAAATACAATGTCGAAAAAGACGTAAAAACGCGTCAAAAATTAGTTATCGGATTTTAACGAAATGAACAAACTTGAATCATACATCCTTCTAGATCACATAGATACAATTAGTTTTTCAATCCAATCAGTGGAACTGGAGAAGAAGATTTTTGAAGAGGGTACCCACCGGGGCCTATTTGACCCCGCCCTGGATCCACCCCTGAAGGGATCGAGCCGAAATGAACAAACTTGGTAGAGGACCTTTAGTACTTTATGCATACCAAGTTTCATCAAAATCCTCCAAGCGGTTTCAGAGAAGAAGATGAAAATGTGAAAAGTTAACGGACGGACGGACGACGGACGCCGGACAATCCGGTATGACAATAGCTCACTTTGAGCCTTTGGCTCAGGTGAGCTAAAAAAAAAAGAACGGAAAATTTGCTCAATAAGTGAAAATTGCACCTTTTTTGCATGGTTGCCGTGGCAACCGATGACAAAATATCAAGATTTTATTGATATTAAAATGTCACCAAAACTGTAAACTTGCTTTCTACATCAGAATTGACTGTTTATCTCTTTCATAATTTGAGCAACTGAATGTAGAACATAAAGCATGGCATTGTTTTAGTTGTGTATCATTTCTAATTGATTGCATTGCTATGGAGATTTATTACATTTACTTAACATTTCTCAAAAAAAAAATTCAGAAATATAAATATCAAGTATAGGAAAATATCGGAACTGTCTTTTTAATTCAAATGTACATAAGCATCGAAAAAGTAAAGTATGTATCTTTTTTTCATGCTTTATATACCACAATTGGTTGTTTATCTTTCCCATGACTTGAGATACTTAATGTAAAACATATATCATGGCCTTAATACAGCTGTGAATCTATAATAATTGCATGCGTTGCTATGGAGACATTCTTGCGTTTTTCTATATATTTTTCTAGAATTTCAATGATTTTGGGAAAATGGAATATTATTCACAGGAAAACATAGACATTATTACTTAGATTTACTTCAGCTTTTCAAAAACTCTAAAAAAAATGACGGAAAATTTGAATAAAAAGTGAGAATGGTACCTTTGATAGCATGGTTACCATAGCAACCAATGATAAAATATCAATATATTTTATATCTAAATGTCACAAAAAGTGTGAACTGGCTTAATATTCCACAATTGGTTGTTTATCTCTCCCATGACCTGAGATACTTAATGTAAAACATATATCATGGCCTCGTTACAGCTCTGTATCTGTAACGATTTTGTGCGTTGCTAAGGAGGCATTCTTGCGTTTTTTCTACATATTTCTCCAGAATTTCGATGATTTTCGGAAATGGAATATTATTCAAAGGAAAACATAGGAATTACCACTTTAATTTACTCAAACTGTACAAAAATTCTGAAAAAAGACCGAAAATTTGAATAAAAAGTGAAAATGATACATTTCAGGGCATGGTTACCATAGCAACAAATGATAAAATACATATATACTTGATATTTAGAAGTCACAAAAAGTGTGATTTTGCTTAATATACCACAATTGGTTGTTTATCTCTCCCATGATTCGAGATACTTATTGTAAAAATCATATAACATGGCTTTGTTTAAGCTCTGTATCTGCAACGATTGTGTGCGTTGCTATGGAGAAGTTCTTGTGTTTTTTCTATATATTTCTCCAGAATTTCAATGATTTTGGGAAAATGGAATATCATTCAAAGGAAAACATAGAAATTATCTATTTAATTTAATTCAAATGTACAAAAACTCCTAAAAACGACGGAAAATTTGAATAAAAAGTAAGAATTGTACCTTTACGGCCATGGTTACCATAGCAACCAATGATAAGATACCAATATAGTGGATATTAAAATGTTACAAAAAGTGTGAACTTGCTTAATATACCATATTTGATCGTTTATCTTGTCCATAAATTAAGGTACTTGATGAAAAACATATATTTTGTAAAATGCAGATGTTGCCATGGTAACCATTTTTAAATTGAACTTATTTTCTTTAAACAAAAATAACATCTCTGGATTTTTTATATTTTTCTCAAAATGGATCAATGATTCATAACGGCCTGTTCCACTATTTAACTTATGCTGCGTTATTTTTCTATGAATCGCCAAAAATGGTATATTTTTGTCTTTTTGGAAAATGTCAAAATATGGACAGTTTGCAATAAAAAATAATAATTTTCCCCAATATTTCAACCAAAAAGTAATGTCTCATATCAAACATATATGTAAGTAGTTTTTCATCATATGTCAAAATATAACCCACCTATAGACTATCATTGTGAAAAACGGACATGAAAGTTGCTAATTTCGAGCTTGCAAAAGCCCATTTTCTGGCCAAAATGGGGTGGTATGGTGACCATGGCAACGGATGGCCATATACAAAAACCAATGTCATTTTCATTGTCAGGGGGTCAAACTTAGCTTACATAGTCAAAATCATCAAAATCTGAGACATGCGATTTCCGAGTTTTCTGAGAATTCTTTGATGCTTACAGAGAATGACTCTTAAATCATCACTGAATTAGATGATGCAGGTCTGATGTACAAAAATCCTTTATGATACG
This sequence comes from Pinctada imbricata, assembly GCA_033119305.1. NCBI lineage: Eukaryota > Metazoa > Mollusca > Bivalvia > Pterioida > Pteriidae > Pinctada > Pinctada imbricata. The sequence goes on from VSWD01000005.1 coordinate 57,730,795, forward strand.
TATTACGTAGAATCATTCGATGTGTATTAAACTCCGCTACTTTGGCGGTCCACTTTGTACCGCGAAAGTTTGTCTCAGTGAATAGAAAATACCAAATGTATAATTCAACATCACCAGTAGCATATTCGTGATTCATTGTCCAATTGAAATGGTTTACTTTTATAAAACCGCGAAAGATTCGGCTTATACAGTTGTTGAATCGTTTATCTTAAATCATTACAAAGGTCGACCGAAAAATTGAAAGGTGGTTAATTTTTTTTAGTATTCTACGTATATGACCCTATTTTAATTGTACTTTATTTCTGTTGGAAAGTATAAAAAAATTGTTTGAAAATTATTAAAAATGTAAAATATTGACTACATCTTACAACAGGACAGATTGAAATATTTTGAAGGATAAGAAATAGGGAACTAAAACCTTAGCTTCTTTATCATATTACTTTCACCATGTTTTCATTGAACTAGAGATGATTTCCAGTTTTCAATTTATTCCCCAATTTTTCAAAATTCGAAAAACATTAAATTTTTCATTCATTAAGAGGAAATTATTTCGAAGAATTCCTGAAAATGAACTCACATGAATTCTGCTGCCCTGGTACTTGGTTATCCTCAGATTTTATAAAAATGGTAATACATCACGATACGCCCATCCGTCACACCCCTCCTTCGCCCATTGGTCGTAGTCATGACGACTGCCACGGACATATGCCATGTAGTTTATGCAGCTTGACCCGCCTAAGACTCGACCTCGAGGCCAAAAATTGATCTGTAAAAGAATTTTAAACAAAATTACGATGACAATTGTACACAGAAAGGTAATAAAATATTTGGACTTAGACATTATGGTAGACAAGCACAGAAACAAATAATAAGTGTAACGAAATTGAATGTAGGCGGCTTCAATGAAATAGAATAAAGGGGAAATATGTGTATTCCCGAAATCAAAGAGGCAGGACATAGAGCACGTATATATGTAGTTCTAGTATTCAACATAACTTGAAACAAGCATACCTCGTACAGTTATGTATAGAATACTGATAGTGTATTGTTTCCTTTTCTACCCTTCGACTATTCGTTCGACGATTGTGTCTATTCAAGAGGAAGCTGGGGCAAGGTACTGGGTTTAAATGTTTGGTTTTATCGGTTAAGGGGTTTTGGAATTGGAGGTGTTTAATTGTATATTTTGTTGTTTTTCGGTGAGGAATGTCAGTTTGTTTGTTTTCGGGGTTTTTTATAATTTGGTTTGGTATTTCGTTGTTACTTTTGTCTGAGTTCAGGCAAAAAGTACCTGCGCATTGTCTTAATCTTATTTATTGACTGACGAACTTCTCTTTTACAATTAGGTTGTCTGAACTTTGAAAAGTTCATAATTCATTTCAGATTTGATACTTGATGGTTTATTGTGAGTGCTGTTGATATTATCGTCAGGATCTTCTTTAACTCATTACAGTATTAGTTCAACGCAAATCGTTTCAAATTTGATACTTACATTATCTTTAAACCCTTTCAATGATCCCGTCTGTGGCTTTGTAACGTAACTCCAGTCAATGTCAGACCGTTGAAGTATTGGCGTAGCGACAGGAATTTGTATGTACTCATTGTCTTCACCAGTCCCTCCAGCTTCTAGTAAGAGTACAGTGACAGATGGGTCCTCAGACAATCTCGAAGCAAGCACCGCCCCTGCTGAACCGGCGCCAACTAAGGGGAAACTTTTATATATGTAATCGATACCGCTGATTTCTTTAGAAATATACAAGGTACATCAGAGGCATTCTTATATTCGCATATCTTTTCATATAAAACCAAACAGTAAAATCATGTAGAAGGTCCAGATTTTATAGAAAACAGTCTTTGTTTCCTCATGATACTTTTAATTACTATATGCACAAGCTCAAACGGCATTATTTTCTTCTTCTTTTTTTCCTGTTTACATTGAGGGTTTATTAAGGAATGTTTCTAAAATTCTTTTTGGTTATGGGAAATAACCTCAAAAAGCCGATGCACAAACGTGGTATAATTCGCGTCCCATAAGCAAAAAGAATTTTAGAAACATTCTTTATAATTAAATTTTAAGTTGTATATATATTATGTGCATCTTTTTAGATCTTGGAAAATCGTGAAAATGCTCAATGTAAAGTCCCTGCGTAGGGATTATCTCCCTTGTTGCTTATAACAACAACCGACAGTACAAGAATGGAGGCTGGTAGTTGAACGGCGCCGGTGTTTGTTTTCATACATTTCAGCCCGAGTCAATTGATATATTTTAAACGATGAGAATAGAATGACTCTGGATGGGATGGCAAAGCATCTGACAATCAGGTACATGTTTGATAGTGGTAGATTTTGATTAAAATGCAGTCTTTCATCAGCGTGACCTATCATCGCACCGATGCGATATGTTTACCTACAAATCTCGTGGTAAGTACTTCATTTAATCGTTTACCTGTTGCTACAATCGATTATGTTTGTATCTCTAAAGATGAAAATAGTATAAATGACGCATATCTTGTATTAAGTCTTCGTTCTTGAGGTAAAATTCGGTGTATCAAGTTTACGGGATCCGCCATTTTGCTTAATTTGGGAAGTAGTTCCAGAAAAGGGGGCGTATCCTAATATTTTTCAGGTTTTGGAAAATAACCTCAACTTTTAAGCCAATGAAAATCATTGTTACATGCAAAATTGAATTATATAAGCATTAAATAGGATAAATAAGATAAAGATGAGAACTGTACGAATTATATAAAATTGTAATAAGTTCTTATGTTTATGCATATACTGTTGTAAAATTGATTGGAATTTCACTCTTCAGTTAAGGGGAGAAGCGCAAGCTTTGAATCATATACGTTACATGAGATCAATGTGTACTCTGTGAGACTTTGGATACATCCAGTATACAAAAGAAAATGATGTACTTATCCGGATTATGTGTACACAACGCTTCCTATTAAACGGATATACAGAAGTGTTTTCAGACCTTCAGCTGTTGCATGCACACAAAACCCTCTCACACTAAGATGACTTAATAAACAAGACCGTAAAAGACAGCAGCCTTATAGGTAATACAAACTACGCAAATTGAGATCAAAAGCATGAGACATATTGAAACAGTTCGTGGAATGTAAACGTCTTCAAATTGAATAGCATCATTTAAGAACAGATAAATTGGCAACATGGACCAGACATGCACGTTTCAGGTACTTAATCCTCTTCAGTGATCCTCATATCTAAACAATGTAATATGCCAAAAAAATATGAAAGTAAATATGTCGAAAAAGCGTTTCGAAAGACGTAGCAGGATGAGTGGGATATGATGCTACAGGACCCACGTTTTAGAAATTTCAAGAAATTTCGATAACCGGAATTTAAGAATGCGTTGAAGAAACGATCAACCGAAATTGATCGAACTTGGCTACATGTGGCCTCGGGGACTCCTAGCCACCAGCAGTGACACTCACCAAGCGGTATAAATGTAAACGTCTTCAAATTGAATAGCATCATTTAAGAACAGATAAATTGGCAACATGGACCAGACATGCACGTTTCGGGTACTTAACCCTCGTCAGTGATCCTCAAATCTAAACAATGTAATATGCCAAAAACATATGAAAGTAATATGTCGAAAAAGCGATTCGAAAGACGTAGCAGGATAAGTGGGATATGATGCTACAGGACCCACGTTTTAAAAATTTCAAGAAATTTTGATAACAGGAATTTTAGAATGCGTTGAAGAAACGATCAACCGAAATTGATCGAACTTGGCTACATGTGCCCTCGGGGACTCCTGGTCCACTAGCAGTGACACTCACCAAGTGGTATAAATGTAAACGTCTTCAAATTGAATGCTGACCGAAACTTGCACATAATAAATCAGCAGAAAATTCCGGCCAACTTTCAGAAAGGACGAGTATAATGACACAGTCTTCTCTGAAGAGATTTGGATACTGCCCGTCATGGAGTCCCGTCGTTATGGTTGGTAAATGAGAAATGCTGATAAAAATGTACGAAACATTTCGATAATATAGCTTCCTTTGTCGGCTTCCATCGGTTTCTGATTAATCTTTAAGATTCGTTTGTTGTCTTTAGTTCTTTAATTTTGTCGGGTTGGGGGAGGTTAATTTCTCAGTATTCATACTGAGGACTCTGATCTTGAACTATACCTTATATCTACTGGATTCCCAAAATGCACATATCCTTACAAACACCGGTTCATTGCCAGTTCGTCTAAGTGCTCCACAAAACCTCTATATAGATAATACGGCTGACATCATCATTTAGAGAGTTCTTTGTTCGCTTTGAAATAAAAACATATCAGATCCCCCTTTCCAGAATAATCAGTAACATTCTGGATTGCGATTGAATGGCTGTCATCATCAAATAAGAAAAATTTACCTGATATGCACATCAATATGCACATCGAGACAATCACCGAATTTGACAAGTTTTCATGCAGCCGTTGCGACGGGAGTTGCATGCAAACAGGAGACACTGACTCTCCCCGGTCACCTGGTCTCACTTCGGATTTTTTTCATTCTGAGGTTTGCAGCCGTTCCAATGGAAATTCTGAATTAAATGCTTAATGCCTTACCGTCTCGACTTTGAGACTGGATAACTGATAGGGACTTCTTTGGTGTTTATTCTCGGTGCTTTGGTGCCTTTCTGTGGTCAGTCAACGATTGAGATCAGTTCCCTTTCCTTGTATGCAGTTGTATCTTACCTATTATGTAATCATACGTAGCATTCAATTTGACGTCATTCTGTACTAAAGGACGCGGCTTCTTCAAATAATACCACAATACTACTGCAAACAGAACGATGATAACGCTAAAAACCTTGGGTAAGGCCATATCGTCGATCTGAAGATAATCTACAACGAATTCAATGCTTTTAAAAACGAGATGTAGTTTTCTTTTGATCGTAATAGCATCATTTAAGACCTGATAAATTTATAGCATGGACCAGACATGCACGTTTCGGGAACTAAACCCTCGTCAGTGATCCTCAATCTAAACAATGTAAAATGGCCAAAAAGTATGAAAATTATGTCCAATGTACGGAAAGACGTAGCAGAATGGTTGGGATATGATGCTACAGGACCCACTTTTTAGAAATTTCAAGAAATTTTGTCACAGAAAAATTCAAATGCGTTAAAGAGACAGACGATCAATCGAAGTTGATCGAACTTGGCTACATGTGCCCTCGGGGACTCTTGGTCCACCAGCAGTGACACTCACCAAGTAGTTCAAATGTTTAACGTCTTCAAATTCAATAGCATCTTTTAAGACCTGATAAATTTACAGCATGGACCAAACATGCACGTTTCAGGTACTAAACCCTCGTCAGTGATCCTCAGTCTAAACAATGTAAAATGGCCAAAAAGTGTGAAAATTATGTCCAAAAATGTACCAAAAGACGTAGCAGAATGGGTGGGATATGATGCTACAGGACCCACTTTTTAGAAATTTCAAATGCGTTAAAGAGACAGACGATCAACCGAAGTAATGGTGCATGTAAATAAACAAGACTTTCTGTTCAAGTGTTCTCTGGGCATACCTTTATTCTTGACCAGAATAGAAAACAATCATATAATTTATAATGATCGTATGATAGACCTAGAATAAATTCATATAATGTAGATTAAGACAGTATTTACCTTGTTTAATCGAAGGGGATTCCCATGCAAGAGATTATTTGCATATCACGTGATACGCTACGGTGATATATGCTCTATCGTAATAATATAATAAAGTTCACACTATTCTCATTACCCATTGTATACCTTAAGACTTACTATCATATGATTTACTATCACATGACTTACTATCATGAAACGATCATATTATATGATATCATTTGCGCATTTCAATAAATAATGTATCATTAGTGAAGCTCGAGGCCTAAAAAAAGAAAGGGGGGAGATATTCCTTAGTTTCAGGATAGTTTATTGAATGAGTCAAAGAAGGTCCTGACGACAATCTCAACAGCACTCACAATAGAGAACAAAATTGATCATCGACGGACCCCTAGTAAGCTAGAGGTGGGACCAGGTGCCCGGGAGGAGAAAGTAACCCCTGTTTGCTAGCCGTAACTTTCGGCGATGTTCATGCACGGAAATGAAATCAAGATATAAAACACATGCACTGTCTGAGGCCATGTCTATACCGAAAAAGCAATGGCGACCACGTCATGGAAATATGTACTATCAGAAAATAAGCAAGGTAAGTCTCCATGGCAGCGTAAGATTCAACGAGACATCAGTCATCAACAAATATTCATGTTAAACGTCTTTAAATTCATCAGCATCATTTTAGAGCAGATAAATATAAAGCATGGACCAGACATGCACGTTTCCGGTATTTAACCCTCGTCAGTGATCCTCAATCTAAACAATGTTATTATTTTATTCATATATTTAGAATTATAAATAGTCTGTAAAATATACAGAGTAATGCATAATTTACACGATCATAGGTGTATTAATACGACGAATATGAAATGCACAGTTGACAAAGAAAAGGGTGATTTATCTAAGACCTTATAAAACACGTAAATAAAATGATTTGAAAACATACATGAGGGAATAACAAAAGCCATAGAAAACTTTACAGAATGGAAAATTTATCATATTTTTACGGTTTATTCGTATTTTGCACAGAATGGGTTCTTGTTAAGTATTTCCTCTGCATCACTAATGAGACATTATTTGTTTGGAATGCGCAGATGGTGCACTAAAGTTTTACGATATATTTCAATATTGATAATTTGAAGCAATTCCTATGATAAATCTCTGGTCCAAATAATTAACGTGGTGAAGCGACGGGTGTTGCATACAAGCAGGAGATGCTGACTCTTCCTGGACACCTGGTCTGACTCCCATATTGGGAGTTCGCTTCTTTTCATATGGTGGATTCCTATTTTTGTATGTCTTCGGTTTCTGATTTTCTGAATTATCGATTTTGTACTGTGTATTGGGATATGGTCATTATCCATATTTGTCATTTGAACCCCTAAAATATTGATGCGTGATAACATGAGGTGCTTAACAATTTAATTCCTGCTGCTATCACTGTTGACTTTTTGATTTGTTACCTTATCTAATCCATACATGTATGTGCCCGGTATATCATTCAGGATTGTGATTTTAATTAAGCGTTTTTATTTTCATCAATTTATCCTCAATTATAACCAAGTATAAAATGTCAACAAAACTTACCTTTACAATTTATGCGGATGTGTACATAAGATGCATGAAATGTGCACGTATATAACTTGTTTAAAAATTGTATTCAGCTTTGACCTAGAAAACTGTCCATGTGATAATCTTTATAAATATATTTAAAGGTGTGCGATGAATAAACAAAAAATCGTCATGCATTCGTTTTTAAGTCGGAGAGATGGAGAAAAATTCTTTTCAGATCTAATCATAATTCGCAAAAATTATAAATCAACAGTGAAGACGACAGTCTTAAGGTATTTAATGGGTAATAAGAAGTAATCGGGACATACATTCATGGAATCTTAAGACCTAAAATTACAGCATTGTTATAATGTAAAAAGTAATCTAACATTTTTTTTTTAAAAATTTGGATATTCAAAAGAAAGGAGCTTTTAAGATAAGGGCTTGATATATCCATGAAATCACTCGATTATTTCTCTTCCGCTGTCAGTCCATTTTCGGGAAAGCTGAACAGGATCAAAGTATAATGAAGGTATTAGAAGATTCCAAGTAGGTTTTTTTTTTTTTTATTTTAAAAACAGATTTTGAGAAAGATGTTATAATTAATGTCAAATATCGAGCGAAAATTCACCAAAAAAGAGCACTTTTTAAACAAATTTGATATTTAATATGCTTCTGTACCTGTTCATGTCAAAATCAGATAACTGAAATTAATTAAGAAGGTAATCGACAAAATCTGCAATCAGGAAACTGAAAAACGGTTTTATTTCGTACTTATCAGTCACATAAATTATGTAGCTTTCAGGGGCGAAATACACACAATGCAGAAATGGACAATTTTGTGTTAATTTCCTTCCATGATCGGAACACACAATGAATAGATTGTTCCATGACATTAAAGGGAAAAAATGGCAATTCTAATCTACTTTATCGCTCTCAAAACTTTTTCCTAAAATAGTCATCCATTCCCCTTTTTCGTTTTCCGTATGTAGGATTTTGCCCCCCCCCCCCCCCCCCCCCCTCCTCAGTTCAGAACTCCACTTGGTCAGAAAATTTGTTATATTGATATACATTTTTGGTGAAAGTGACATTCTGAACCGAGGGGGGAAGGACAATGCTGTAGAAAAACTTTTCCGTTTTCCATTAATTTATATGGGAAAAGCGCTTATTTTGACCCAGAATTGTTCTTACATGTATATTGAATGTTAAACGTCTTCAAATTCAATAGTATCATGTAAGAACAGATAAATTCACAACATGGACCAGACATGCACATTTCGGGTACTTATCCTCAATCTAAACAATATCATATAACCAAAAAGTGTGAAAATTATTATGTCCAAAAATGTACCGAAAGACGTAGCAGGATGGGTAGGATATGACGTTTTAGAAATTTCAAGAAATTTTGTAACAGAAATTTTCAAATGCGTTTTATAATTTATCAATTCTAACAGAAGATTTATATATGTACCAAGTTACTTGTAATTTTTACCGAAAATTTTTCTCAAATTTTTATTTTGAAATTTCGACTTTTCAGGGCAGATTTTACGTCTTATCTCAAGGGCTCTTTATTTCTTTAAGAATTGTGGGCCATAGCAGTTTACATTGAACTCTATGGAAAAAAGGGTATTTTTCTTAAACTTTCAACAGAATGATGGGGCATCAAATATTAATTGGTCAAAAACTCTGAAAAATATATTTCATCATATCTGACTAATAATTAAAAGTTCAACGATTAGTATTTATGCAATATTTTTTTTTATATTTTTCATCAAAGGGAGATAACTCCTACACACTACTCTATTCAAAATATTCCTAATTTCGATATCTGCAAGGCTACTGCAAAAGTGTTTTTTTTTTTATATGATATGCCATAGAAAAAATTTAATAATTAAATAAGATATAAACCTAATTTCACTGTTTTAGAATAATTTCTTATTACCTATTAAATACCAAGACCAATTCTCTGTAACATGTTGTACCACGGCTTTGATCCTTCAATTTTTTTCAATTATGTCACCATAAAAAGTAGTTTGTAAAATACCCAAAGTAATATACTCTGTTGCTAGTATATGTCCGAATTTTAAAAGAAGCTGACAGTAATTTTTGTAAAATTTCCAAAACGTCTTAAGTAGTTCATGACAGCGGAGACCTTGACCTAACAGTTTCTTGGTAATTTGTAAATTACAAATATGGATAATGACCATATCCCTGTAGACAGCACAAAATCGATAATTCAGAAAATTAGAATTCGAAGGCATATGAAATCAGGATAAACTAGGAACCAAAGCAAACAAACAAAAACCTCCACCATATGAAAAGAAATGTCTACTATGAGAATCCAAAACATATATACATGCTCTAGTGTATCGGATGAGCTGTGGTATGTAAATGTCGTATGACGGTAATCTAGGAACATCACGTCAAGCCAGGGAAGTTCATTTCTTGTCACATGGTAGAGTGCGATACAAAGTTTCCTTAGTGTGCTTGGTTTTGCAATTTTTGTCTGGTTTTTTTTATTGTTCTCCTGTCATTGATTATCAGATTTTCTTCGTATTCAAATCATTTCCACTTGTTATATTTGTCAAATTATTGTTATTACTAGAACTCCTTTGAAATACTATTATTGAAATATCTCTATCAATACAAATAGTAATTTGATAGATTTCTTTCTTGCTTGCTTTTTTGAAACATCATAGACACGTAAACAATGCACAGATAGGACATATTTAGTATCTAATACAGAACATAGAAGAGTATATGTCAGCCGATCCGTTGTTCTAGTGAGGCTCGAACCAGCAACATTTCGATCACCTGCCCGACGCCCCAACTACTAAACCGCAGATTACTTGATTATTTTCGATCAATGCCGATTCGTCTTACATCTATTAATTGCAAGACAGCTACTCCGACTAGATCTAGGGATAAAATATAGCTAATTTAAGTTTTGTTTTTGTTTTGTGTCATAAAAATATTTTCTTAGCTCAGAGGTAATTGAACTATTTCAGTTTGCGAGGTCTTTGAGAGATTTCAGGGAAATGGATTCCTTGACGTTATTGTTTCTGTTTTCGTTAGAAATACTTTATCAGGACAAGTACTTGATTGACAGGCTAACGAACGATCTACATTCGCCTATCCAACTCGATTTCATTGAATCTTAGAAGAATCAACGAGTTTCTTCTCGAAATTCTTGTTAATGAAAGACTTACCAATCTGTAAAAGATATTTTATCATAGAAGACTTGAAATATATTTGTAAATTCTACAATGTCTGTCACCATAATCAATAAAACAATTCTAAAACTAAGAGGTATCTCCTTGAAGGCAAAGATCTGTCCTTAGCTTGTTCTTTGGCATACCTTTTTGGACAAATTAAGAATTTTGTTCTTCACATTTTCAATATTTGGATATTCTACATGTCTACCTTGAACATCACTGATGATACATATGCACATATGGTGCACTGAAGATAATCAGTGGAACATATATTTCAATATCAATAATACTATATTCGACAATAGACAAACAACCCTATTTATAAGAATTAACCATAGTGGATATCTCCTTTAAAATGACAATTTAATAATAATACCCCCCCCCCTTTTCCAAAGGTACCGCAATTCTATAATGACATTACAGTGCACCATATGTGCATTTCAACAAGTTATGTATTATCAGTGATGCTTGAGGTCGAAAAAGAGAAAATCCAAATACACGTAATATGAAATTATGAAGAGCAAGAGTCTGAACTTTACTTAAAATATTTCAAATGCCCAAGGACGAAGAAAAGGAAACCAAAATGTTATAAAATTATGAAGAAAGTCTAAACTTGACCTAAAATTTCTGAAGAGCAAAAGTCTTAACTTGACCTAAAATTTCTGAAGAGCAAAAGTCTTAACTTGACCTAAAATTTCTGCCAAAGGTCATGCTAAAGACAGAGCTATGTCATCAGGAAGATACCCTGTGCTTTAAAGGTAATATAAAAGAAAATCCAAAGCCCCTTCCCTTTGTAACAAGGCTTCTTTTCTGTTCATGGTACATATGTTCCTGCTATACGTACTGTAGGGACGTATCTTTTCCATTGATTGGTCATTATCTTAATTCGTGCAAAGACTATGTCATACGCAAGCACTTCATCACATGGCCGCAGTACATAATGTAGTTTTGAACGAATTACTCCGTACTAGGAAAATAGAGAGAAGTAAAAACTTGAATTTAATCACAACATTTTTTCTTTCGCTTACAATCTTTCATTCAAATTAAGAAACGAGGAAATAATTAATAGATTTAAAACAGCAGAAAACAAAAACCAAACGTCAAAATAATCTTGTAAACGTGATTGTAATTAACTGACGTAAGATTATATCAGCTGAGGCTGAACGAGATGAAATTGGGTTTGAAGTGCTCTAGAAATATAAAGTGATCCAAAACCTGGAAAATGAAGTGGGGAATGAATAGTAATCAATCGAATCTAGAGCATTTGGAACTTAATATTGCATGGATTCTACCTCATTTTATTAATTCTTTATGACTAAGACTACAGTATGACGTCTTTATATATAAAAAAAGCTTTCCAAGCTATTGAAATTCTATTCTAACATTAGAGAGGACATATAGTATTTCAACGAACAATAAGAGACACAGTATATAACATTGAAATGAAGTTAAAAGAATAAACATGTAAATTTAACGTACAAATATCTTATCATACAGTCAATGGTTATGCAATGTATAATGTATATATCTCCGGACAAACTTGCCAAAGACAGAATGACCATCGGTCGATATATGAACTTTGTTTCAGTTCTTTCTAGTCTATCGATAAGATATATGAAGAGCGATGCATCAAAAAATATGTTATCTCAAAAAACAACGGGAAAATGCATTATTGGATCATGTAAAAGTGGTCCAAAATTATACTGGTTTTATCAAAGCCTTCAACAGATGGTACAATAAAGTGCAAAAGTAAAAAGGTCGTGGAGGTACATTAAGTTGACAAAATTCTAGCATATGAATACGTAATAGAACATTACCTATGAAAATCATTATGGATAAAAAATTCTTCTTTTAAAGTGCTGCATCTTACACTGGCAACCAAAAGGATGAGAATGATCTAAAATGATGTGTTGAAATTTTCCTCAGTATTGCTTCCACTCCGAAATCTAATTTGCATGACTCTTTTTGTCCGCTTTTCCGAATTCTTCAGATTGTCAATTTCTGTAAAGGCCTTTCCCTTTAAACCATTCGATGAACATTCATTTACGATTGAATATCAATGACAGATGACAGCAATTCATCTATAGAAAATTATTCCAATGATTAAGCATTTACCTTTTCCTGCCCATTAAGCTTATTAAGTACAAAAGTAGTAAGACCGTGCGACTCTCTATCACAATCACGTGTAAGGGGTGATGCTTACTACGTGTTGGAACAGGCATCTAATGCACGATATTATTTTGGTTTCCGGATAAACGATGCCTTGCGTAAGTCCTACTTTTATAAATGACGGTCGGAGTAATTTTCTGCAAAACAAAAGGGATCGAATTACCTGCTCCTTCAAAGATACAGAAAAGAATCGCAAATGAACGGACATTAATCGCGTAAAATTTATTGTATAGTTTATCACTTTTCTTGAAAACTTCGCAAATAAGGGATCATTGTTTATTATATCTTGTTCAGAAATCTACGATGAACTTAACTTGCGATTTTTTAAGGTATTAGGGGTATAATAACAATATCATGGAAAAGCTAGAAATTATGTACTTCCATATCTCACATATTTTTAGATATTTCATGATTTTTCAATGATTCATTCAACTCGCCATGAAAATGTATGGTCCCGGACATTGCCGAAGTCGTTTGTCTTCGGCCAACTTTGTGGCATTTAATTTTTCTGTTATCAAAACAACCGGAAATAGAGTAGTATACCCCTAATGCCTTAAATCATTAAGAGTCACTCTTTAAATACATGTTCTGTACGGAAGACCATAGATGACAAGAATAAATTTGTTGTTACATTTCATTATTTTAGTTATTTTACATGCCGTATTAAAGAGATTTAATGAGAGGACGAATTTTGCACCCCAGAAGAGTTAGTTTATGTTATGCATTGATTTGCTTTTGATCTATTGTAAATTATGGTTCGGCCACTAGATAAAGTATAATTCATACTTGTCACCTACGGTCCTCTGTAGCTCTGAACTATGGACTTTGAGTAAACTGGAGTATTCATTGAAAAGTCAACAAATACTCAGTTGAGCCTTTATTGAATTCTAGTTGAATTTTTACCATGCAAATGAGGGATATGAGCAGCTCCAGATACACAAATCTTTATTATGATAATTTCTCATTCATATTTATACCTTTTGGGAATTCCTTGTATAATTATGTACCCGTTATGAACGCAGGAAAAACGAGTTGAAATGACTGGACTTTTCACTTTCATATCCACCATATCCGTCTTTCAGAGCATTGTTTATATGTCTACCAACAGTGATGTTCGACCATCCTAAAACGTTCCAGTGGAATAAATTCCATCAGCTGGGCAGCTAAAGAAAATTCTTTTTTTTTTTGCCATGAATTCTACTATTAATGTTCATGATTTCAAAGTACATATCGTCTATCGTAAGGTCATAGCGATTCCCGCAGCATGAATAAGTACTCGATGTTTAAATTCACATAGTATATATTAGACTTTTTCACCGTGACGAACTTCGCACTTCGCACCTCGAACTTCTCACTTTAATTTTATAAGTGGATTGCCGAAAAAAACGCGCCAGTAGTACAGGAAGTCTAATATACAAATTCCATTGAGAGTTCTTACCAAAATTAAGATGACTCCGCTTATGATTTTATACGTGAACGGCAGCTACGACACTGATTCTTCAATATTCAAAGTGCGAGGTATGAAGTTCGTAGTGCGAAGTCCGTCACAATGAAAAATGTCTAATTATATCAAATGGTAGCATTTATATAATTTTAAAGAAAAATGTACGGTTATGTATGATATTTATTTTTGCTTTTCTTCAGCGTTTCATTGCAGATTCTGGAAAGACCTTAAAGGAATTAAGGGATGCAAGAAGTCGGCTCTTAAGGGGGTGTTTAATTAAGTTTTTTATTCTAAAATTATCTAAAATATTTCATGTTTGTCTTTAATTCTAGAAAGATATATTTTCTGCATTTACGACTTTCCCACGAGACTTTGAAAGATGCAATTTCAACCTTTGCATTGACTTCTTGATGATCTCACGTTAATGAAAGTATAGTCCTGCATCTAGTCGATTAATAAAAAAAATCTTTTGACTTCCAAACTCTTTTTAAATAATACTGAAGCGTTCCAACTTTTTACTTCCTTGAAGAAAATTTCAAACCAATTTAATGCACCAGACAAGTGTTTCGGATAGTAAACCATCATCAGTGGTACTTAGTTGATTTTCAGAGACAGTCAAATGTATTTCAGTAGCGCCCTCTAGTCTTATTTTAATGTATTGAACATAAAAATGGTAAGACGAATTGTGTTAACAGAAACAAAGAGGAGTGAAAGATAATACTATTGATGGAAAAATGCAAATTTTAAGCCATTCCGCTATAGCTGACAGTTAATTATCTACGATACTGTAGATGAACCTTAGTTGAACCATTTCGACCTTGCGCAGCTTTGGTATAATTATTTTCAATGGCGCCACCTACAATTAATTTTGTTGTTGTTGTTGTAGGAGATTATTCAGATGTATAACATTGTCCCTGAAGTTTCAATAAAGTGATACGAATGTTCTCATTGTTCCCGTTGTGATGGCGACATCGTCGTCATATTGGGGATCTCCCCCTAAATTGTCAAAACAAAAGATAAAGAAATCCAGATATTATTTTAAGATAAATTTAAAAACTTGAATTCATGATTACAAGTGTTCCAACCCCGATGTTTTTGACTATTTGAATAAAGAGATGTGTCTCTATCAGAAAATACCCATGTTTCATTCTAATATTAACATTTTGAAATTCTGCACACTATATCTTTGTTGAGTGTTAAGCCTGTTAAATTATTTTGGTTGCTTGGTATGAAAAAAATAATAAATAATAGATGCATTGAATTTCTCAATTTCGTTTATTGCATCTAGAAACAATAGTTAAACTACTTATTAATGACTAGGTGAATCGAACGAACTTTCAGAGCTCTGGATTGTCCTCGAAGATGAGAATGAATGGTTACCTTTCAAATACATACTCTCTCGTTTTGAGAATCGAACACGCAGTTTGAAGCCATGTTTGTTAGCTTCAGTTATAAAGCTACATCTTCCTTTACCTTTCCTGCTGCCACCGTGAACTTTAAGTTTTTCATTCCTGTTTTCTTGTGCGTTGTTGTTATGGATACCGTTACTATGTACATTGTTACTTTGGACACTGTTATCTACGGATGATAAATCTTGCACGATAGTCTTGGAATCACATGTTGCAGAGTATTTCATGTCCCCGGTAAATGTCACGCTGTCGTTTGGTTTTCGTTCGTTCATCTGAATTGAATCCAAGCTATATCTTCTTGGACAGCATGTCTCGAGCAGAGTTCTCTTCAGCGGGAAGTTAAAACATCCATAGAGAATTGGATTTAGTGCGCTTTGAATTAGGGCTACAGTTTCTGTAAAAACCATGATGGGCGCTGGAATGGGGTATTTGTAGTCGCTGTATACCTTGATGAGAGTTGTAATGAAATAAGGTGTCCAGCATGCTATAAACAAAGCTATGATACTCAATGTCATTTTAATTGTTTTGATTTTTGCCTTCAGAATAGAGCTCGTATTTGAAAAAGATTTTCTGAGTAATCCGGACTGATCTTGAGATATGATCCGCCACTGCTGGCTAACAACAAGAGCAACGTTAATGTAGAAATAGGAAATTAGAATGGCTGGTAGAATTAAAATGTATAATGCCATGAACGTAATGTAGAATTTCCTCTGCCAAGCCGCAGTGTATCCTTTACTTCTACAACCGTAGCGTATGCGACCATCACTGAAAACTTCCTCCTCGGTTTGCACAAATATAAACATTTGGGGTATGGCGAAAAGGAATGAAAGAACCCATGAAAAGGCTACCATTTTCTTTGTTCTGTCTACCGATGACCGAAATTTAAGGGGCTGACAAATGGCATCAAATCGGTCATACGCCATTGAAGTCAAGATGAAAGTAGTACTGGCAAGTGTAACCGTTTGGACGTACGGTAACAACTTGCAAGCCGCGGCCCCAAGAACCCACTCTCCGAATACCACGAATAATATTTCTGTAGTCATTGTCACGAAGCAGACGGCTAAATCACCGATGGCAAGGTTGATGATAAATATATTGACTCGGCTTTGCTTTCGGTACCTAGAACAGCTTAGTATAGAAATTATGGTAACGTTTCCAATAAAAGACAACACCATGATGCAGACGATAGATGCCACGCGCTGTATGACGTCAGGTGTCCATATCAGACGGCTTGGTTCTGGAGTAGACGTTGTGAATAGAACACTGAACGAATTATTTGGATCAAGCAGAGCACTTGCTGTTGTGTTACTGACTGTCATATCGCGTAATGATACGATGGTTTTCCTAATGGTTTCAACGTTTTCGGATTTACGCATTGAGAATTGCTTCTTGTAGATTGCTCCTGTTGATTCTAATACTGAATTTGTACTCTTTCAGTACCTGTAATAGTATATTTTTAAAAGTTACAAAACGATAAACAATTCAAAAAGTTTGTCGTCATCATGGTCATTTACCGAGTTCAAGGTATATGCAGCCGAATCGTATTTTCTTTTGAAAAATGAAGTCATTAACATTCAATTCACTGAAATCTATCAAGCGATCTATCCTACATGTTGGCACGAATCACCCATTGTATGGTATGAACAAAACAAAATTGGAACAACTGCAGTGCTTATCATGCACGAGTCCCATTCATGAAACGATGTACCGTTATACCATATAGTAAGGCATTGATCGAACTAATATCATGGTTTGCTTCTTGAAGGAAGATGTATTGAATATACATGTACAAAATTTCTCATTTTATCGTTTAAGAGAATTATTATATGCGACTGTTCTATTTTTAATAGCATATGTGATATATGTTAACTTGTGTATTCTTAGTTGAATTATACTAGAAATATAGAAGTTATCTGATACTTTAGGATATTTCATCAAGAGTAAGGAAAAAAATCACCCATCTTCCCTTGAACATTGTTAGCCTTAATTACATTGTGTAAGTCTCCATTCATAAATGTAAATAGCCTAACTTCGCAACGAAATTTACGATCAAAATTAGGTCAGAGAAGAAATTAGATTTAAAGAAAAATTACGATGGATCACTGTCCAAGATCTTTATACTTGATCTTCAATCAAGGAAATACACTAGCTCGTTAATGGGGAGTCTTTTATCTGGTTGAAGTATTATGCAATACCTTTCCGGGTTCCAAGTTGCTTTGAGGCATTGGAAAAATGCAAATTGAAATTTCTTCCAAAAGGAGTGGGAAAACGCGAACAAAATGCAAATACCAATTAAAAGAACTGCATGGAAAGCAATTTGCTTTTGACAAATCAAAAGAAAATTCATCCAATTTGAAAATGTAATCGTTGAATTAATATATCAAGCAAGCGAATGACAGAAGCCTAAATGTGAAAACCGTTCATTTCCAATCATAAGAAAATTAATGAAAATTTTATTCATTTCATTGCAAGGGGAGGAAATAATTTAAACTATTAGATTTTTGTATTGAATGAACCCCTCCTCGCAATATTTTGAATTTGAAACTTCCCCCTTCTTTAATAATTGAGAAAACCGTTAAACGTCTTCAAATTCAATATCATCATTCAAGAACAGCATTGCCCAGACATGCACGTTTCATATATACTTAACCCTCGTCAGTGATTCTCAATCTAATCAATGTTATATGGCCAAAGGGTGTGAAAATTACTATGTCCAACAATGTACCGAAAGACGTAGGATGATGGATGGGATATGATGCAACAGGACCCACGTTTTAGAAATTCCAAGAAGTTTATCGAAGTTTTATTTCATCTTAATCATACATTTACTCTTATCTACTTCTTGTTCTTTTTATACATTTTTATTTATCGTTTCAATTTAAGTTGGGTATAGTTAGAAAAAAAATCTTTTTTCTTTTATTCCATATCAGTGTTGTATAGCTATTGTTTTAGCGGTTCTACCTGCGTCATTTATTATAAGTTGCTTTCACCGCGATAGTTCAGTCAGATTGTAGGAAAAGGCTTAAGCTATGCGATATATATGTAGATGAATTTATTTCATAGTCAGAAGAAATGAAATATTGAGCCTTTTTAGCCCGTTTTGATTTTATATCCGTATTCATTATTATTTTATCAGTTATACAATTGTTAATCTATTTTCTTCTTAACAATTTTAGATTCCTCATTTCTCCATTACTCCAACTATTTAACTTACTTAAACATCGATGCATTGTGTACGTCTACATTTCTTAGAATTAAGTTTCCATATAGTTTCTAAAATTTAAAGAAATTCAATGTTTTATAAATCAGTGTTTATATCTAAAGTGTACATGTATAAGCTTTTTGTGTATTTTGAAAATAGATGTATAAAAGCTGTACAGACAGTTGAACATTATGAAGAAGCTTACCTTTGATTTTGACCTGACGTTGCTTTCCAGAATGCTGAATGTATGCCGGTGCCCAGGGAAATCCAAGTGGAGAATACACTAATTATGGCAGAAGACCCTGATTGGATACAAACTAATTGTTTTATACATGTGGAATGAAGCTCCGATACATGACTCCCATATATTTACTTCCAGTAAATCGTTTTGAGATAAAAAGGCAGAGAGAGGCGTTTCTCTTTCATAGAAGCCGAAACAATATTGAATAAAAAATGAACAAGAATCATTTGTATTCATCAATAGCACAATACATGTATAGGTTGACAGGTATTCACAGAAACTCACGATGATCATTACGCATAAAGAATATCCCGTCATAGAGATAAAACAGCTCATTAGCACAAGCATCAATAGCTAAGTCTGCTTATATAAAAATATAAAATGCTCATGTTGTTCCAGCATATTCATAGAGGTATCCTCATAAAATGTGTAAAATGACAAATCCAGCATCTAATGAGGGTGGATGAAAAGCTACATGTGCGAACGTAATCTATGACGCCATAAAAGTTTGTGTCAAATGACGTCATAACTTTGTATCAAAATGTGTATCCCAATCATTTTAGTCATTTTTTACGTAAGGGTAAAATAATCAATCATTCAGTGTTATTTAATTTATAAACCTTGATATGCATTTCATTAAATTTCTATGTAAAAAGGAAATGGTGTAGTTATACGGAATTACCGGTATTTGAACTAAACCTTCTATTCTAGTTGGATACATGTACACAATAGGTATTTGTGGTTCATCAGCTTGTTTCATTTGTTTATTTAAAGTTCTCTTGGTGTGGGTATTGTTTTAACTCGTTGTCTTTCGATGTTTGTTGGTAAAAAAAACTTGTATTGTTTTGGTGGTGTGTATAATTTAGTCGTCCTCAGCCGGCATCGGCTGCCAATTAATCTAAGTAAAATCGTGAATGGATTAAGTGCACAAAATATTACCAATAATTCAGGTAAAAAATGCTTCTTTAGAGACGTATAGTTGTTGACACAAAGTGTGAAAATATCATACATGTACTACCTTTAAAATATTATGATAATAATATGCATGGTTCCAATAGCAGCAATAACAAAGTATCGAAAAAAATCAATAGGAAAAGAAGAAAGAAATACCTCAATTCCTTTTCCAGGGAGCAGCCTCAGAGAAATTTGAAAAGAATTCAAATTTGGTACACAAGTCATGACAATGAATGACAAATATGGATAATGACCATATCCCTGTATACAGCACAAAATCGATAATTCAAAAATCAGAAACCGAAGGCATACAAAATCAGGACAAAACAGGAACCAAAGCAAACAAACAAAAACCTCCACCATATGAAAAGAAGCGAACTCCCGATATGGGAGTGAGACCAGGTGCCCAGGAAGAGTAAGCATCTCCTGCTTGCATGCAACACCCGTCGCTTCAATTTGGTAGAACTGTCACATCCGGTTACTTCCATTTTGGAAGATATAGAG
Organism: Pinctada imbricata; assembly: GCA_033119305.1. Taxonomy (NCBI): domain Eukaryota; kingdom Metazoa; phylum Mollusca; class Bivalvia; order Pterioida; family Pteriidae; genus Pinctada; species Pinctada imbricata. The sequence continues at coordinate 57,751,107 of VSWD01000005.1, forward strand.
TACAATCTTTGGTTGGATGGTTCAAATGGTCTACAAGTATTAGCTTTTACAAAAAGCTTGCCGGCAGTAAGCTGACATTATAATAATTGTTGTAAAATAGTAGTAAGAAAAAAATGGAATAAACTATTTTTGTTCTTGTTGACCAATTGCACATTTCCGGGCTTTTCCGTTTTTATTTCCGATTCAAGCGACGGAAATTTCCGAGGATCTGTGATTGTTGTAGGACGTATCGGTACAAAGACTTTTTGATGCATCTTTCGGATGAAAATGCACTGATACGATATGACTTTCATTTGTCAAGTCATCTAGAATCTTGAGCCGACCTGATGAAAGTATCTTATGCACAGATTCTAAATAACCTTAACGAATATTTGCATATTTTGTGATTGTCCACCAATCATATTGCCTAGAGTTATTTTATCCGTGCAAGTATGTCACGATTGATTACAGTATACCGGCAGTCATGACTGCCGGTAATGACAGAATATCATCCACCATTCTTGAGAGTGGAACATCATAGTGTATGACGAGTTCCCCATATCGACCGTAGAACTTCCTCAGTGACGATGTTAGTCGGTCACAAACATATCCCTGACTGAGAAGCTTATCTGAAAGACGCCTAGCTCTCAGAACAAAATCCGTATATTTGGTACTTGCTCTGGCATAGCGTATCAACTGAGATATGAACACGCCATAAGCAGGCGATGAAGGGATGTTGCTACTCAGAAAAGGAAAGTTTGTAATGCTGAAATTGAAGTCGTCACGTTTGTCATAGAGTGAGGTGTTCATGTGACCATCAGTGTCGTAGGACAACATTATGTCCAAATATGATGCTGAATTATTTGTCTCTGTGGTTTCTTTGACTTCAAGCTCCGAAGGATAGATACTGCTCAGGTAATCCGCGAATTTTGGAATCTTCATAATGGAATTGTTCAGTTCTCTACCTTCTTGCAGAAAATTTTCAAAACCAATTTTAATGACCAGACACGTGTACCGGATAGTGAATGCTCATCAGTGGTACTTCATGAAATGCTGAAGTGATTGTCTTAATCAGCCAAAAGTATTTCAGTGGCGCCATCTAGGTTTTTTTTAAATATGAATTTGCGCATTAACTTTGCAAACAGTGCGCAGCTCAAAATTTCCTCAATGATTGATTCAGTGGCATACTTAAATGAAATGTATGACCAAAATAGCATTGGAGGGATGGTGCTTGGATGTAAACCTCCTTTAAATTCGATGATATGTTTGAGGAAATTACAATTTTCTTTAGCAAAATACCGTATAACCAGACATTTTCGCGAGATACTAATTTTCGCTATATTCGCGAGTGATTTGGATTCGCGAAAAATTATTCTCGCGAAAAATAATGTTTTGTAAGATATAATATGAATTGGTATATCATCTACATTTTGTTCTTATTATACATGTGTCATTCTTTCACAGATCTCGATTGAACATAAATAGAAGAGAATCCATTGTATTCTTATGATAGAAATAACTATAACTTAAGTAATTGAAGGTACAAAACACTGAAATCATATGTACATATTTTTTTGTAGCTTAGGAATCGCGAAAAATTGTACTCGCGAATTTAAAGACACCCTGATTTACCATAAAATCGCGAAATTTGATACTCGCGAAAATTTCTGGTTATACGGTAATAGATTAGATGTTAAATTGATAAAGGGCCAAAACAAAATTTCTTTAAAGTTATTACACTTTAAACATTCAATCACGGGGAACGAGTTTAATTGCTCCACACTGCAAAAAAATTAAATGTTTATAATGATAATGGAAGTGTCCTAGCTCTTTACCTGTTCTTGAAGAAAATGTTGGTGGAACTTCTCCACAAGAATTGACTCTAAACAAGGCAAACGTTACAAACACAGAAACACCAGTTTTGGACCAAAATATCAAAATTGTTAATGGAGAAATTTATACAAGTGTGTATGACAAAAGAGATAATTTTAGATTCAACATAGTAAATTTTCCCTGGCTTGACGGTGTTCCTACATTACCGTCATATGGTATCTAGAGCTCATCCGGTATGCTAGATCATGTACTGATGTTTTGGATTTTCACAGAAGAAATTGAAAAATTACCAACAAACTTTTAGGTCAAGCATTGTCGAGCGCATTCTTTAAGAAGTGCACTCTGATTGACTGTGACGACAGGACTCCATAACGGGCCCTGGTCAAACCTCTTTAGAGAAGACAGGGCGCCGAACACATGTCCTCTCTGAATCTTAGTCGGACTCCTCGGGTGATTACAGCAGGGAGAACGCGGACTGTATTTCGTATGCCTTCTGTTTTTATATCTATTTACATATCCATCTGTGCGTTTATTTGGCCCCTGCGTCATGTTGTCTGTTTGTATTACATTTTGTATGTTCATTATGAGGAGGTTATTTTACACTCAATTGTGCGTTCTTCGAGACCTCTTGGTAATCGGGAGCAGTGAATGAGTTGTGCGCACGTAATCTGATTAACCGCACCGTCTGCTACTTCCGTGGTCGGCACCGGTTGCCCATTGGTCTTGTTTGTTTATGTGTTGGTTTTTTGTATTTCCTGTTTGTATGGTTTTAGTTGGTGTTCCTTGTTCCTTTTATGTCTCTTTCTGTGGGTGTCTGCCCTGTGTTTTTGCACTGGATGTTTTGGAGTTTTGCTGTGGGTGCTGCAACCTAGTGTTGTTGGAGATCCCCTTCTTTCTTATCTAGCTACAGAGAAACCAAAATAATTTCTTGGCACCGCCTTGTATTATTTTAAAGTTTCAGGTAGCCGGCCGTGTGCAAGAGTGAGCGGCTGTGATATTTGTGCAGGAATTTCTCGGATGTGAAAACGGTGGCCAAAACCATTTGAGGGTCTGTACAAGGGTGTTATCTTTCTAGTATATTATCCTTGTAATTTAGAATAAAAAGTAAGGTAAATGTATTGTACCAAGAGTTTGTGTTCTACTTGAAGTGAACTTGTATGTTTCATGACCTGAGAAGTCCGACCAACTCTCGGTATCTCCACTAAGGTTTTGGCAGGAATCATCCTTGAAGTCTTCAACGTTGTTCAATGTACAATAATGAATCAATGATAGTACAAGGCTCATTATGGTGTCCTTTAAATGAGTATGATTATCATAGTTCTTTGGATGACTTCTAGGGGTCCGTAGATGGTCAATTTTGTGCTCTAGTGTGAGTGTCGTCAGGATCTTCTTAAACTCATTCGATACAATATACCTAGCAAATACAACGGTCATTTGCAATTTATCTAATCAAATTTTTCCTCTGATTCTTTCTATCAAGCCAGCATATAACGGAGATAAAGACAATACATACTTTGACGTAAATGTTTTCCAAAAATTTGAAAGAAATTCAGAGCGGTTCTCTTAATACTCCCAAAAGGTATTTTAACATTGTCATTCATTGAAATGCTTGACGTAAAATGATTTTATTACAAACTCAAAGACCGAAACATAAAAACAGGTTTTTACATATATAATGATTTATGAAATGTAAATACTGTACGAAAGTCATATCTATTCTGTAAATGATGGGGAAATAATTCAAACAGAAAACCTTCTTCATTTTGTTCAATTTCCCAATTAACCCTTTTCAGAATTGGATATTCATACTCAATTTGAACTGGGAAAGTCGTAGTAATAGATTATTAGCATAATGAAAGCAATAAGAATGTCTTATTCAGCATTGCTGGCCGACAATGTCACATTAATTGCTGTTCATAATAATATCAAGTAATTTGACTTGAAATACAGGCATTCCCTTAAAACTGAATTACCTAGAAGAACCATTAGATTATGTAACCTTATTCACCTAGACATGTATTCATTTTCTCTCTGAAGACATGCACCCTAATATTGTCAATTGCTGTTTTGTGGTTCTTACTATATTTGAATTCTTGTTATGTGATCAAATTTCAGCTTTCTGAAGTTAGGTTAACATAATAACGAAATTTGCCAGTCAAATTACTGGTCATACAATCAAGGAACTCCTTGAAATATATTTTGACCTAGGATCCTCCTGTCTAGAACAGATTATCGAGAAATCAATATCTGAGTGTCCGCTTTAATTTGCATATAGTAATCTACTAAAGTTATTCCCCTGCATGTGGTCATTCTCTCCCCATGACCAAGAAGCCAAATGTGCAGTTTGCTGAATGTATATCTAGCTCAATAAGGACAAAACAGACCTCGTCACATATACAGTGACAACGGAGCACAAACACGCAAATGAGGTAACCTATTTCAAGTAATTGAACCCACAAAACTTGTGATCGCAAAAGCTGTGAGCACAGATGCAAAATATAACAACCTCAAGCCATTCAATCATACACATAAACAGTAAAGATCACAACAGGGCACGCACATAAAATATGACGACCAATATCAAGTTATTCAACCATACACATAAACAGTAGTGATCATGGCGGAGCACGCACAGAAAATATAACAACCAATATCAAGCCATTCAACCATACACATAAACAGCAGTGATTGCAACAGGGCACGTACACAAATTAAACAACCAATATCAAGCCATTCAACCATACACATAAACAGCAGTGATTACAACAGGGCACGCACATAAAATATTACGACCAATATCAAGCCATTCAACAAACACATAAATAAAAGTGATCAAAGCGGAGCACGCACACAAAATATACCAACAAATATAAAGCGATTCAACCATACACATATACAGCAGTGATCACAACAGGGCACGCACACAAAATATAACAACCAATATCATCAATGTTTAACGTCTTCAAATTCATTCAATCATACACATAAACAGCAGTGATCACAATAGGACACGCACACAAAATATAACAATCATTAACAGCAGTGATCACAATAAAGTATGCACACAAAATATAGCAACCAATATCAGGCCACTCAACCATACACATAAACAGTTGTGATCAAAGCGGAGCATGCACACAAAATATGACAACCATATCATTTAATTTCCATTGTCATTTTCAAGAAACGAAGATTCTGATTGGCTGAGAAATTTTGTTGATACATCGATCAATACAATTTTTCACGGAAGTCTATTTATAGCACTATTTTTAGAACCGGGGTTCCCTCAAACATAAATGAAGTCGTTGCTGAAAATACAATTTGTTGATGTTTGCTTATCATTTCAAGGGTACCATTTCTTTTCTACTTACTTAAAAATTAACAGTGCATGTAGAATTTGCTCAAACTGGTCCTTATTCCAAAGATATAGCATGTCTGGACCATGCTGTAAATTTATCAGGTCTTAAATGATGCTATTGAATTTGAAGACGTTTAACATTTAAACTACTTGGTGAGTGTCACTGCTGGTGGACCAAGAGTCCCCGAGGGCACATGTAGCCAAGTTCGATCAAATTCGGTAGATCGTCTGTCTCTTTAACGAATTTGAAATTTTCTGTTACAACATTTCTTGAAATTTCTAAAACGTGGGTCCTGTAGCATCATATCCCATCCATTCTGCTACGTCTTTTGGTACATTTTTGGACATAATAATTTTCATACTTTTTGGCCATTTTAAATTTTTTAGACTGAGGATCACTGACGAGGGTTTATTACCCGAAACATGCATGTCTGGTCCATGCTGTAAATTTATCAGGTCTTAAATGATGCTATTGAATTTGAAGACGTTTAACATTTGAACTACTTGGTAAATGCCACTGCTGGTGGACCAAGAGTCCCCGAGGGCACATGTAGCCAAGTTCGATCAACTTCGGTAGATCGTCTGTCTCTTTAACGCATTTGAAATTTTCTGTTACAAAATTTCTTGAAATTTCTAAAACGTGGGTCCTGTAGCATCATATCCCCCCATTCTGCTACGTCTTTTTGGTACATTTTTGGACACAATAATTTTCATACTTTTTGGCCATTTTACATTTTTTAGACTGAGGATCACTGACGAAGGTTTATTACCCGAATCATGCATGTCTGGTCCATGCTGTAAATTTATCAGGTCTTAAATGATGCTATTGAATTTGAAGACGTTTAACATTTGAACCACACACATAAATAGTAATGATTACAATGGAGCACGCACACAAAATCTGAAAACAAATATAAAGCCATTCAACCACACACATAATTAGTAGTACGCACAGAAAATCAGAAAACAAATATCAAGCCATTCAACCATACATGTAATTAGTGCATCACATGATAAATCCTTGGAATTCCATTGGTTGAGCACGCGGAGACTATGAGAGAGTAGTGCCCGGCGACCGGGCACGATGTCGCCGGGCACTATTATACAATTATTGACTGGAAATGAGGGCAATATATGATTTGTTGGACCTGAAGATAAAATATTGCCCGAGGCCGAAGGCCGAGGGCTATATTTTGTCTGAAGGTCCAACAAATCATATATTGCCCGAATTCCCAGTCAATAATTGTTTTGTTATACCTGACATCAATACTGCAGCAACGAAGCGATTAACCCGGCATGTCTACGTTCATTTTCTTCTATAAGAGAAAGAGCGCGGAATAATAGGTAGAGCTAATAGCGTCATCAAGGAAATGACGTCACAAACGATGTACCGATTATCGGTCAATATTTTTTTAAATATTGCCCTAGGGCCAATATTGATGTAAATATTGACCGCTTGGTTATCAAGGGATACAGCGTGTGTAAAGTGGCTTATCACGAACATGTGAACCTAGTTTCATGCTTAGATGTTGTTGGACGTTGTAAGCCGTTTTAAGTAGTGTTTTAATAGTTGAACAGTCAAAGCAAATTTGAACAAAAATTACCACTTACGACAACGTTCACCAGATTTTTTGTGATTTATACGTGGAATGTATTGTGACCTTGTCTTTATGCGTCTCATCGCGTCTCACAGAGTCAAATCACTGTTCGAACACGGATTATTCTTCGTCTGTGGTTGTTAGTGGACTATCATTTTGAGAACTTTTTGCCGCAACACCGCTCAGATTTTTCCCCGCGTCCTACTACGCCAATAGATGACTGTAGCTCGACTTAAACTCGACATCAAGGCGAACATCATTGTCTGCTTCATGGGATACCACTTTTTGATAGATTTTGGTAGTGATAAAGTCATAAAGCGCTGTGGAACGGGTCTTTATACTCATTACTCTACAACGTCATCAAAAGAACTTTAAGTTTGGAACTTGACCCAACTTCAACAGCAGTATCAATTCCAACATTGCATAATGGCCAACCATACCGACGGGATAACATGAAGACCCCTATCCAAATCTCGTCAGATAGGACTTGGTTCTGACCCCTTATCTTATCTGATGGTTGGTCCGACTTCTTGTATTTAACATGCGCTTGCTTCAGCCAACAGAGCACGGACTGTTTTTCTTAGCTTGTTTCATTTGAATATTAACATATTTTAGACAACAAAAGAATGAATGTCTTGAATCATTGAAGTATTTTAACATTTTTACATGTCATATAAAGAATTAAACAATTTCTATATAATTTTTGTACAAAGTACATTAAATTTGCAAAGATTTTATCAATTCAATTTTGTTTTGTTTTATCACTATGGGCTCAAAACCTACCAGCACGAGGACGCAAAACAGAAAATAACAAAGAAATTGCCTTATTTAATGACCCTGTTTATTACGTGGCGTGGGAAGGCTTTTGTTTATATACCATCTTACGTATCCGGGTAAGTGGGGGGGGGGGTCATGTCGTAATCCGGATGACATCAGAAGTCGGTGTGGGTGTTGTTTTGTGTCTTAATGTTTTGTCTGATGTTCTTTTCCTTTCTTATCGTTCAGTCTTGAAGAAATGAAAAACAAGAAAATGCCAATGGAATTTTTAAAAATCCAAAATAATTTCTATAAGCTTGTTACATAGATTTTCCCAGTCTGTCGTATTAATCACAAAGTCTTATCATCATGCACTTTTCCTTGAAACTACAATCGATCAACTTATGTAATGTGACGTTCGATAATTGCTCTAATGAATAAATGAATAGAATACTCATGAATAGCAGTAACTATGATATTGAATTCCTGCCAACTGACCTTTGTGTCCAAACCACGCCGATATGATCTCTTATAGCCACAGGCGTTCGATTGAGCTGTCTTGATTTATATATACTACTTTCTGCAATTTTATGACCAAAATCAGATTTTTTTTAGTCAAGGTACATATAATAAGGTGAAGTTTGCTTATTTCGGCGATTGATTCATCCGAATTTTGTGAGGTCCTGGGGGGATTGTTGTTGTTGTTTTTTTTTTTTTTTTTTGGAGGAGGTTGTTTATTTATTTATCTACCTATCTATTCTTTGCCTTGTCGTGCCTTGTTTTGATATTGATTTGTTTTTGCTGTTTTTGTTGTTTTGGTTGGTTAGTTGTTTTTTTTTTCTGTATATTTGTTTTGTGTTTCTTGGGGTTGTTTTGGTAGTTTTTGTTTGTTTTGTGTTTCTTGGGGTTGTTGGGGTAATTTTTGTTTGTTTCGTGTTTTTTTTATTTGCTTTTCGCTCTTTTTGGGTGGATCTTTCTTTTCTTTTTTCTTTCTTTCTTTCTTGGTAACAGAGGAGAGGGAGTTCGTCTGTTTGTTTGTAGTTTTACAAGCAAGAAGTACTTATATTTAGTGTTTATTTATTACAGTACTATTAGTAGCAGGTTTTTGACAAATAAAGTAAAACCACGTATAATCACACGGATTGTCCCTCCAGTTAGATGTGTTGGTAATGGAGTAGTCCATTATAATACAGTTAAAGTCCGGACTGCCGGATGGACTGTCCTGGGTCCAGAAGGTCTTGTTGATAGGTTTACCGGAGTCTAACCATCTCCATTCATTAGTGTGAACCAGATCATTGCCACCAATCCAGTAGGATGTCCCTTAAATAAAATTGAAGGTACTTTTATTAACCACAGGCCGTAAAAGCGCCTGGTATATATGTGTGCGTATGTAAGCATCCTGTGTGTTGTGTTTTACAGGACGCATAAATATACGCACACATACCAAGCGCTTAAAAATTACGGCCTGTGGTATTAACATGTCATTGCGCCTATCAACATTATTTCGATTTTATGGGGTTTTTTTTCGGGTAGGAGGGAGAAGGGTTCCCATGTTCAAATTTTCCAAAATATTGCCTCTCGTGCCTTCTGTTAAAAGATTGTGCCTCTCGAGAATACCATTGTAGGTGGCGCCACAAAATTTAAAGATTATACACATCAACACTGATTAAATTGTAGGTGTCGCTACTGGCCCGGGAAAAAGAATCACTGTGAATAAAATTGCTATCGCAGAGGTCGCCACTTCAAAAATAAAATGATGAAAACTGTCTGCTGTGTCATTCTAGAATGTTTTAGGGTCATTGCTTTTTCGTAAGCGATAGAGGTAAAAAAAAAAATACCGTCACAAACGCAAATTATGACTCTCTATACACGCATCGAGTCAAATCTACACTCCAAATTGTTTCATAAAATTTGCATTTTTCAGAATATTTGGATCTTCATTTTTACCATAAAAACATATAATATTAAACTTACTACCGGCTCCGGACAAAACGGACATAAACTGTAACAAAAAATTCGCTTTCCCCTCCGTATCTACAGATGCAAGGACAGATTTCTGACTACGACAAAACTTCTGAAAAGAACGAAATATGTATACTGGTCAAAATTTCTAACAGAACACTTTTTAAATCTTTATTACTTTATGAAGAACAACTTTTCATTAGTGGAAGTGTATAACAGATTATTTCAATGCTTTCACTTTAATTTTTTCCGAAATTTTGGTTTGATATGAGGTAACGTTACTGGAGCGTGAAGAATATTCATGACGAAAATGAATATTTTTCGTAAAGAGAAAAAAATTCCGAATGAAACGTGTTTTTTTTTTTCTTTAGAAACACATAAAGATGAGTCCTCCAAACTGGAAAACAGATAAAATGTGGTTTTTATACGGCGCATGCCCAGAAACAAAACGCGTTGTCAGAAAGACCCGAGTCTCTCCTTGACGCCGTATCACTTGATGTTTAATTCTCGCCATGGTGTAATATCGATTTTCTTTCGATTTTTGAAAATGATCAATGTGGAAAAACGACATTGATATTATTTTTTCTCAATTTAAACAACTCTAAAAAGCCAAAACATAAAACAAAAGTTTAAATTAATGTACAAATTCAACGGGAATTTATTGCGACCGGAAGTGCTGGTTTCGTGAATGTTTTGTCATATCGATGCCTTGAATTATCAGGAATTACAAAGTAACAAAGAAAAGATTGTTTTTGAAAAGGCACAAGATCTGTAAAGAATTCAGTATGGCAAGCAAACGTTTCTTTTAATGTAATGCTATAATACAATGGAGTAAATAAACTCAGGTGTTCGGTTAAAACTTTTGACTACTATAGTGTATATGCAGACGTAAAATGTTATTAAAAATTAAAACAACACAATGAATGTTGCTGAGAAAATGTCGGCATTTCGAAAAGCTATAAAACCGACCGAAATGAAAACGAAAACAATTGAATAACAGCAACAATAACAACAACAACAACAACCAAACAAACAAAATACAACAACCAAACCCACGTAGAGTCCTGCTTATATATGGCTTGAAGATTCAACACATTTTAAAATTTCTCGTGATGCTTTGCGCTAAAATTGTTTGGACAATTGAATAATAAGTGAATGGCTAATGGCCTTTGTAGGGACTTCTTCTCACGCTTGTATGGAAGTCATTATTTAGAAGTAAAACTCTTCCCTCTTACTTAAATGTATATTGCGTCACAGAACCAAAATATTGACAGACAGACAGACAAACTCTCGTATTTTATGTGGTCCTGATAAAGAAGACAATGAAAAATATTTACCTCTGCCTGCATCCACGATGTTTGATTAGTGCTGAAGTAATAGCACGTTTTTCCATATCGCGCCCATGGCTGGGGACATACTTCATCAACTGAAAAATTTACATGGCGTTTAATCAAATTTGGTACACATATCGATATTTTATCATTTTATGCGCGGATTCAGAAAATATTTCCAGTACGGAATGGCTGGTTTCCGGCCTGGCCAAGAAAGAGGGGGTGGGTTCAGCCAATTTTCAGAAAATGATAAAGTCCTCGATCATTTTTATTATAATTTCGGTGGATTCCTCACCCCTTTTTGTGCTCTGGGTCCATCCATTTCCTATCAATTTCCATGGTAGCGTCACACCTGAACGGACGTGTAACGGATGAAAAACAAAACAGCCAAAATCCTAAGTCTGTTGGTCGTCCGTTTGTAAAAAAAGAAATCAACGCTACCACTGTTTGATGCTCTTGCGATTAGTTTGGAACGGTTATACGTACCGTACGAGTACCTGAGATCAACCGGAAAAGTAATTGACGTGTAACGGACATCACCGTACAAGTAACGAAAAAGCAACGGATAGAACGGAAATGCAATGTATAAGAACCGCACAAAACGGACAATGAATGGATATCCGTTACTTGTCCGTTGGCCTCCGGTAGTTGTCCGTTACATCTTCGTTTTATCTGTTTCACGTCCGGTAAATGTCCCTTCGTGACTCGAGTCTATCGGACATCGACGGACACCTAACGGATATCAACGGACACCTACCGGAGATGTAACGGACGAGTTACAGACAAAACGGATACCAACGGACACGTAACGTATAAGTAACGGACGCCTTAGTCCGTTCTGTCCGGTGGCAAGTTTTGAGCAAGAAACTTACCAACGGACAGAAATGACATCGCCGGACGAGTAACGGATAAAACGGAGATGTAACGGATAAGTAACGTATGTGAACGAAGACCAACGGATATACTCGTCCGTTCGCCTAGCTTATATCCGGCTAGGTGTGACTGAGGTATATATAGCGAGTTTTAGTGTATTCCTAATTGCAAATGCGTAAAAGTCCGATATAGCTTTTACAAAATAAGATAATACATAAACGTATTACTAGTAACCATTCAAGTAGAAAAAAATATTAAAATTTAATTTGCGGGATATTTGGTTATATTCATATTACATCAATGATTTATTTACTTACCAGATCCAGCGCGTTGTAGAACAAGAACGGCAAAGATAAAAGGAAGGAACATATTTGTAACCATATCGTTAAATTAAGACACTGATCAAGGTCAAGAGTTCACTACTCCTTATCTATTAAGGACAATGTAAGTGCGCGATAAGAAAAGCTACACCCCCCCCCCCCTCTTTTTTCTAAGTGGATGATATTGAAAATTTCGTCTTTTCTCAAACCTTATTAATTTCAGATTCCTTTACCTTATTAATAAAATAAATCGGATTCCTATTCATGAACTTGGTTAAAAGTTGCTGCAACTTACATATCATACACTGAATTTATCGAGCCGGAGCTATCATAATTAAAAATCACTCTAATTGAAGTCAACTAAAAACGGAAGAAGGAGAAGAAGGTAGTGGTGGCTCCAAGTTACGACGACGACGACAGCGACGGCGACGACGACGACGACGATGATGATGATGATATATAACTTTTGGACCCGTCCTTTCGTCTGGTTGTCTTTCTGAATGATCACAATTTATAATCCTTGTTACAAGAACTTATATTTAGTAGTCTATCACTTTTAAAAGAATTAACCTAAGGATATGATTTTTAAAGTACAATTTGAGTTTTGTATAGGTGTTTAAAATGTGACAAAGCGCCATTGAAAAGCTTCTAGGTCAGGCACTGATTGGTGTTTAATCCTTGTTACAAGAACTTATATTTAGTAGTCTATCACTTTTAAAAGAATTAACCTAAGAATATGATTTTTAAAGTACAATTTGAGTTTTGTATAGGTGTTTAAAATGTGACAAAGCGCCATTGAAAAGCTTCTATGTCAGGCACTGATTGGTGTCAGTTCCGGGTCACTGAAGAGGCAGTGAGGGGGGAGGCAATGATTTACAAGGGAATTTTTTAGGGTCTGTATGGGGCCGAAATTCGGTAAAAAGAGGTACCTTCCCCCAATTTTAGACCTCAAAATTCCCGATTCAATCTTTTCTCCAAAACGAGAAATTCATTTCCAATTTACATATCATTAACTGAAAGGAGAACGAAAGTAGAACAAACATGCTCTAGGAGGGATTCAAAATATAGACAATTGATATTATAAGGGATAATTTCCATGAATATATCTTTTTGTTGTTTGAAATTTATTTCCCAATTTAGGTTAAAATGTTGCAAAATTCGCAATTTCATCGACCCAGGCCCCTGACATCAGGGGCTAGAAAAAACCCTGTAATTACTTATTTTCTTTACCTTTATACAAATATTAACAAACAAGCGCGGATCTAGAGTGGTTAGGAAGGTCAAATACGTCCTGCCTGGAAATTGCATAAAATGCTGATTTTTCCTAGTTTAACGAGAATTTATGGCTGGACACCCCTCCCTCCCATGGGCTGACCTCTCTGCCCTTTCAAAACTTCTCCTGATCCGCCCGTTTCTTTAGGAAATCCTGAACATGTTGACTTCTGCATGCCGTGCAAGAACAGTACAGCATCAGAAAATTTCGAAAATTTTCAAATATATTCTATACAAATAATAATTATTGTTACTGACACTGACTGAATCATGCGCGCCAAATCCCTTCTAAATTCAGTTCAAATACGCTTCAGATGCCACCAAATTGCTTCATTTTTTCAAAATTTTCTCGGGGAAGGCCCCCCGAACCCCCACCAATGGGAGGGGAAACCCCCTCCCATACCCTCCCCCACTCGGCCCTTCGGGCATCGCAAGTGATTTCCATAAAAATTATATGTGCCCCCCGGCAATTGGGGTTCTGGATCCGCCCCTGGAACCTAGCTTAGCCGCTAGGCCATATCAAGAGCAAGGACTATAACCGAGGGGTGGACAGGGTGAAAAAGGGAGGCGGGGAGGGAGAAAGGGGGAAAGTAGAGGGAGGGAAAAAGGGGGAAATGGGAGAGAGGGGGAGGAAGGGGCGGGAGGAGGGAGAGAAGGGGGTGGAGGTAGGGTGCGGGAGGGGTGGTAAGGGAAACTTGAGGTGAAAAGGAATGGGAGGGAGGTGACGGCGAGAGGGGGGAGAGAAGTACCCCCTGTCCGCCCCCGCATAACCATGCAGCGGTCAAAAGCTCCCTGGAGCTTGTATTGTACTTGTCTCGTGTCTCGGTGACATACTGAACGACTATACCACATAGCGAACCGGGCGACATACAAATGGACCTTGCTTTCACAGATACGAAGTGCGGCTTCATGTTCGCGCCTTGTAAATATCTCATTCGCAGAGAAGATCGAAAGTAGAGAACAGAGAAAGTGATTAAGATCATATTTGATTTGAATATGAAACAGTCGATTTGAATTTAAAGAAAGAAGTACAAAGCGTCTAAAGTTGTTAAGAGAATGTAAAGCTTGGTTCACAATTTCTTCATTCCGTTGCTATGCAAAACAAATGGACTGTAACGCGTATAACGTGTAATGTTGCCCACAAAGTAGCATTTTGACCAATGTTTCTTGGGGAATGAAACTCCTTCTATCTTAGAATGGCAGTGGATGATAGGTTTTCATTGTCAGCAGAAAAATATTTGGGTATGTGAAACGGCTAACGATTTCGTCTTGGTATTTTTGCACTGCACCGGGTGTTTTGTTACAAGGGAATATTCTTCCCAGTGAAGTAGTTGCAGGTACCCAGCCCGGTATTTGAACCCTGGCCATCTGCTTCGTAGTCCAGTACGTTACCGAGTGAGCTGAAGGGACATCCTGATAGCTCAGTCATTAAACATACTGAACTAATGGTACCAGCACTACCGGAACTACATGTACATTGTACTACACCACTGGACCAGTGTTTAAGGAAGGCAGTGGCTCCTGATATGAACATTTGTATCTGTAGAGCACAGTCTCCACGTACAAACAAATTTCTGATTGGTCTGTAATGGACACACGAATCTTCATTTGTAATAAAACTTGAATACCTTGATATGATTATGAAGTAAACTTTATTTCATAATTATCGGGAGCGTAGCCTCCAACCAGTTGCTATGCGAACTGGTTGCAGAGCGACCCTATAGATAGGAAAGTCTATACACATATGTTAATTCCTACTTTACATCGACTTTTGAAAGATACATGTACATGTACTGAACATTCAGAAACTGCCTATAGGCTACATTACTGAAAGCCTGAGGCTGTATTCTTTCCTCCACTTCTGCAGGAAACCATGTACAGTAGCCCAGCGGAAATGTGTTCAGAAATTCATACTGTGATTAAAGGAGTAAATTTTTGTTTGAAATCAGTAAATCACCATTGAAGTCTGATGTTCGTGATCCAAAGGAATATCTTTATCTATAATTTAGGATATTATTTTAAGAATGCAAACAAACAAATTACAAATGAACAGAATTTGAATAAATTGGTAGATACTAAATTGTAGATGAGAAGACAAACAGTGCTTCAAAAGTTACAGACAATAACTGTGAAATATGCTACGTCGCTCCCTCAAACATTTGTAGGCATTGCCTAGATTCATAGGACACAAGTTTTACGGCATACTTAGCAATTTAGCAAACATGTCGACAAAAGCCTATTACACTCGTAAATATAAAAGTGATTTGTTATCAAAATAATAACATGCACTTGTCTGTTCTGACAGCCTCTTGCTTGAGCAGAAGTCATTAATAGATGTCAGAGATAACAATAAGATGTTATTGTTCTTTATTTATTTACTTTTCAGAATACAATGTACATCATGTTTAGGTGAAAAAAAAGATAAGATTTGAACACAATTGGCTTAAAAAAAATCTGGCTAACTAATTGCGGCAATATCAGTCTTCACGAAAACTTTTTTTCAACAACTAGCCCGAACCCAATTTTACAAGATATTTGTATAGTTTATTAGTGGAATTCTACTAGCCTGGCAAAATTATTACTTGCCTAGGGCGTCGGGCTAGGGAGCCTCGTGAAGACTGCAATATCAATATTATTTACTACGATTTGCGTGACCGTTTGCTTGTTCATACAATGTATGCGGAGACACCACTCTACAAGAATGAATGTTTGTATCTGGAGACTCTTCCTTTAAAGAAAGTGTATTTGATATACTTTAAACAGAAAAAAGGTTGTGATCATAGTTAAAGAAGGCATGGTGGTACATTTTATAGTGTATACCGGTACTATCGAGGATCGTTAATGTAACTTAATTGTCTTCAATGTTGCTTGACCTCATGCATTAAATTGTCTGTTAGAAATACTTTTGGATCATTTAGTCTGAGTTGGGTACAATTAATTCTAACATGACTTGAGATTTTCTCCCTTTATGTACTGTAGAACTCGCCTGGTGTAAAATCTCCGACAAACTTACAGTTCGCTAACCTCCACCCATGCACGTGCTATAGAGCTCGTGCAGAACTCGTGCAGAACAATATTAGAATAGAAATAACAAATAGCTAACTGTGATTTTTTGTCCATGAGTAATTCCCCTTGTCGCATGAACCAATCAAATTATCACCTCGCCGGTTCGCAGCTCGGTGATAATTTCATTGGTTCATGCATCTCGGGGAATTACTGGACAAACAAACCATAGCTAGCTAGTTGTTATTTCTTAAATGTACAAGAGTGTAAACCATCTCTTACATACTGAGGCCAGGATTTATTGTCTTAAGTTCGGTTATGATATAAAAGACTTTTCATTTTAAGATGCCTCTAGTTTTTGACAATTTGAAAGTTTTTCATTGCTACAATATTGACAGCTGAAAATTTTCCAGAGCTTAATAATTACATGTATTGTTTTTTTTTTTTTAATTCCAGCTAAGCACCATGTCTTAGTTTACTTAGAAGATAGTATAGCTCAACTACTGGAACATAGAGAGGAAAATCCAAAAATTAATGGAGTCAAATTCTTAGGAGAATAGTAAGTAAATTTTATGGATAAAAATAAGAAAACATTTTTTTTATGGAGGATACGCTATACATATGGTTTACTATGAATGCCCAATCTGCTAAGAAAAACCAGCTTGCAGATTTGGTTCTTATTTTACAAAAGGAAATATTTGAATATATAATTAAGTAGAATTGTTTATTTTTGAAAAAAAAAAAATTATATAAAAACTTTGGCATAATTATGTCAAAATTTTCAGCTTTATTTGAAGACAGTTTAAGGTCTGAATTTGTAAAAAGATACTACCTGTATATTTGAGTATGAATGAGTATGAAATGTGGCCCCAAAAATGTTGCAGGAAAAATGTTTGTGTTTTACCGTACAACATGCAAAGCCTGTAAATTTCTCAATTGCTTTAATTTGCTATAGCCGGTTCTTGTACTCTCTCATACCTCTTCATATTGTCATATTTCAGTTTTAACAGTTTGAGAGATGGCAATCATACGATGTTCCGTGAGTTCAGCTTTGTACATGCCACTCCACACAACAGAGCCTCCTTTGTTCGACTCTTCTGGAAATGTTACAGACAAATTGGAAAGAAAGGAGGTAATATAAAGAGCAGCTATGTAAATATCTACATGTAATCTAGACAACCTTTATCCCATTTTCAGTTTTCCGGACTTTTTTTCGCTGTTGTTGCATATATTGAACTCATTTTTGGTATGTAGATATATATCTCAATGTGATACAGATCAAGTTTGAGTTTGCTTTTGATTGACCTATTTTTGCAAGAGTTATGGCCCTTGAACTTGGCAATTTTTTTGAAAATTTCGTTTTTTCGGACCTTTTTTTTGGCTGTTGTTGCATTTATTGAACTCATTTTTGGTATGTGGATATATCTCAATGTGATACAGATCACGTTTGAGTTTGCTTTTGATTGACCTATTTTTACAAGAGTTACATGTATGGCCCTTAGACTTAACAAATTTTATGAAAACTTCAGTTTTCCGGACTATTTTTCGATGTTGTTGCATAAATTGAACTCATTTCGGTATGTGGATATATCTCAATGTGGTACAGATAAAGTTTGAGTTTGCTTTAGATTGACCTATTTTTACAGTGTGATGCAGATCAAGTTCGAGTTTAATTTAGATTGACTAATTTTCACAAGAGTTATGGCCTTGGACTTAGCAAATTTCGTGAATTCAGTTTCCCAGACTTCTCTTTGAAGTTTTTGCAGATAATGAACTGGTGAACAGAGATGCAGGACATAAATTTATGCTGCCGGTAGGGAACTTATATCGCACAGCGATCATTACATTTTTGAGCGAATAGCTCTAAGTGATCACCTGAATTGTTTCACGCTAGAGGGCCCCAATTCCGTACATGTATAATTTGAAGCACGAACCAATCAAATCACAGGGTTTTCAGCATCGTGACGTATTAAATCTTCCAATCTTCTTCTGCCGGAGAAAGTGAAGGGCCGATGCTGCTTCTGTGTATAAACGATGTAACTCTGTTTACTTTAGAATCAAGCTGTTTTGTTACGTAGAAGCGCATGTTTATATATAGACTGGCATTGCGTGTCTAGTTATAGGTGTAACTACAGGAAATCAATTTCATGGGGATTCCCCTCCGTTTTGACTGGAAAAGGTGTCACATCATTGGTCAAAAATGTTGGAAATGTATTTATAGCATATAGAATCAATAAAATGTGACCAGTAGTCGTGATAAATTTAACTTTGAACTTGATCTTGTCTTTCATGCAATCTACAGATCGATTTGAAAATACGTAAAAATTGGAAATTTTTCGATGAGGACGGAGGGGTCCTGTAAAAAAGTGAAATTTGCGAAAAAATGACATGCATGACCCCCCTTTTTCTTTTCATTTTTATGCGTGCCAAAGATGTCGCAAGCGAAAAAAACCAACTTTACAAACTTCCAAGCATTTTAAGTCAGTCAAATTGAGCTAATTCGTTAATCATACAAAGAAGGTTTTTATTTCCTGCAGTTACCCCTATAAATATCTACGGGAGACGTCCTATTGATGTTTACCGTTTTAGAAAATCCGACGATAAAAAAAACTGAGAAAAATTATTTGTTCATTATTACGTACACCATATCATTTTCTAAAAACTTTGCAAAAAAAGCCGTGGAAAAAATATTAATCAAAAACTTACCGACTCGCGCCGCGCGCCGCTTCGTAAAATAAAACTGTTTTTACAGAATACAGCTGAATTTAGACACTATTTATTCTTCATTCGTTAAATTTTCAGCTTGTTACCCTCGCCAGTTTTCATATCATTTTCAGAAAGGAAATGAAAAAACACAAAGATATTTAGAATCATTTTCGTTGTATGCACCCTCCTGTCCCGTTTCCCCTTTCAAAATTTCGATCTAAGTCTAAAAAATCGAGAAGATACGTACATTTTGTATTAGTTGTTTCTATATCAAAAAGATCTTTCTCAAATAAATACTTCCAACAAGCAAACTTTTAATTTGTAGATAATAATTACGACTACCCCACGCCATGCGTAGACTTTTAAAATTTACATAATAAACGTCGCCCGTTTATAGGCATTGATATATTCCAGACAACGAAAATACGTATGGAGTTTAAGATTTAAGATTGGAAATGAAGAAGAATGTACCAAGGACGTAGAAAATATAGACCTTGAATGCATTTTAATCTTTTTGAACGTAAGGCACTACCATGCAGTACAAGACTCTCTCTCTCTCTCTCTCTCTCTCTCTCCTCTCTCTCTCTCTCTTCATTATATGTCATACCAGGTTTGTAAATATTTCTACATAGGACTCCATGAAAGCCTCTAGCTGGGTAAACTCCTTTAATTATTTGACCGATACATTTCTGTATGAAATGAAAAACTCTAATAACAAAGAAACCAGAAACCAGAAGCTTTTTAAAATGAAATGCAATTTATATTTTCATTCGATCTTTTAAAAAATTCAAGGAATTTTTTTTTTTTCATTTGATCTTTATAGAATTCAAGAAATATTAAGATATTTGTTAGAGATTGTCTCAGATTGCTTTACAACCAACTCCCCTCTTCCACTATACTTACCTTCTCTACCCCCTTAGTCAACCCTCTGGGTCGGCCAATAGTATTGGTGCTTTTGAATATGATAATTCGAGGACGGTCATTTTTGTGTCGCCTGCGAAGCACAGCGACACTTAGGGATCACTTTGTCCGTTGTCCGTCTGTCCGTCCGTCCGTCTGTCTGTCTGTCCGTCTGTCTGTCACACTTGGGTGTCACACCCCATAACTTTTGATTGGTAAGTGATAGGGCTTTGATATTTCACATGTGTATTCCTTGTGACAAGACCTTTCTACACATATCATAATTTTTGACCTTGTGACCTTGACCTAGATATTTGACCTACTTTTCTAAAAATCTTATATTGGCTATATCTCTTGATTGGCAAGTGATAGGGCTTCAATATTTCACATGTGTAATCTTTGTGACAAGACCTTTCTACGCAAACCATAATTTTTGACCTCGTGACCTTGACCTAGATATTTGACCTACTTTTCAAAAAATCTAAGATTGGCTATATCTTTTGATTGGTAAGTGATAGGGCTTTGATATTTCACACGTGTATTTCTTGTGACAAGCCCTTTCTTCACATACTATATTTTTTTACCTTATGACCTTGACCTAGATATTTGACCTACTTTTAAAATAAATCCAAGATTGCCTATATCTTTTGATTGGCAAGTGATAGGGCTTTGATATTTCTCTTGTGTATTCCTTTTGACAATACCTTTCTACACATACCATAATTTTGACCTCATGACCTTGACCTAGATATTTGACCTACTTTTCAAAAAAATTAAGATTTGCTGTATCTTTTGATTGGTAAGTGATAGGGCTTTGATATTTCAAACATGTATGTGTATTCCTTCTTGTGACAAGGCCTTTCTACACATATCATAACTTTTGACCTCATGACCTTGACCTAGATATTTGACCTACTTTTCAAAAAATCTTAGATTGGCTATTTCTTTTGATTGCTGAGTGATAGGCTTTGATATTTCACTTGTGCATTCCATGTGACAAGACCTTTCTTCACATACCATCATTTTTTACCTTGTGCACTTGCCCTATATATTTGACCTACTTTTCAACAAATCTAAGATTGGCTATATCTTTTGAGTGGTAAGTGATAAAGCTTTGATATTGGCTATATCTTTTGAGTGGTAAGTGATAAGGCTTTGATATTTCACATTTGTATTCCTTATGAAAAGACCTTTCTAAACATTCCATAATTTTTGACCTAGTGACCTTGCCCTTGATATTTGACCTATTTTCAATAAAAAAAATCCGCTTCGCAGGTGACACAAGCATTCCTTGGATTGCTATTTTTAGCTCACCTCGACGAAGTTGAGTGAGCTTATGCTATAACCCCACGCGTCCGCGTCCGCGTCCGCGTCCGTGTCCGCGTCCGTGTCCGCGTCCGGTTAAGAAGTTTGGGGTAGCTCAGTATCTGACAAAGTACTAATGCTACAGTAACCAAACTGGCACAAGTGATTCATCTTTGGATGCTGAGGTGAACCCATGCATCGGATGCAGCATCTGATCTACATTTTCCACTTGAGTGACTTGGTTAAGAAGTTTGGGGTAGCTCAGTATCTGACAAAGTACTAATGCTACAGTAACCAAACTGGCACAAGTGATTCATCTTTGGATCCTGAGGTGAACCCATGCATCGGATGCAGCATCTGACCTACATTTTCCGCTTGAGTGACTTGGTTAAGAAGTTTGGGGTAGCTCAGTATCTGACAAAGTACTGATGCTACAGTAACCAAACTTGCACAAGTGATTCATCTTTGGATGCTGAGGTGAACCAATGCATCGGATGCAGCATCTGACCTACATTTTCCGCTTGAGTGACTTGGTTAAGAAGTTTGGGGTAGCTCAGTATCTGACAAAGTACTGATGCTACAGTAACCAAACTTGCATAAGTGATTCATCTTTGGATGCTGAGGTGAACCCATGCACTGGATGCAGCATCTGACCTACATTTTACGCTTGAGTGATTTGGATAAGAAGTTTGGGGTAGCTCAGTATCTAACAAAGTACTAATGCTACAGTAACCAAACTTGCACAAGTGATTCATCTTTGGATGCCGAGATGGACCCATGCATCGAATGCAGCATCTGACCTACTTTTTCCACTTGAGTGATTTCGCTTTTAAAAGCCAATATTGAGCAAAGTATAAGTGCTACATGTACCAAACTTGCATATTGGATGTATCTTTGATCAATCTTTCATAAAATGATCTTGACCTACTTTTTCTGCTTGAGTGATTTTGCCTTTAAAAGCCAATATTGAGCAAAGTATAAGTGATACATGTACCAAACTTGCATATTAGATGTATCTTTGATCAAACTTTCATAAAATGACCTCGACCTACTTTTTCCGCTGGAGTGATTTTGCCTTTAAAAGCCAATATTGAGCAAAGTATAAGTGCTACATGTACCAAACTTGCATATTGGATGTATCTTTGATAAAACTTTCATAAAATGACCTTGACCTACTTTTTCTGCTTGAGTGATTTTGCCTTTAAAAGCCAATATTGAGCAAAGTATAAGTGATACATGTACCAAACTTGCATATTGGATGTATCTTTGATCAATCTTTCATAAAATGACCTCGACCTACTTTTTCCGCTTGAGTGATTTTGCCTTTAAAAGCCAATATTGAGCAAAGTATAAGTGATACATGTACCAAACTTGCATATTGGATGTATCTTTGATCAATCTTTCATAAAATGATCTTGACCTACTTTTTCCGCTTGAGTGATTTTGCTCTATTAAGCCAATATTGAGCAAAGTATAACTGCTACATGTACCAAACTTGCATATTGGATGTATCCTTGGTCAAACTTTCATAAAATGACCTTGACCTACTTTTTCTGCTTGAGTGGTTTTGCCTTTAAAAGCCAATATACATGTACTAAGAAATATGTTTGAATTGAATTTTGCTGTCACGAGGTGAGCTTTGTAATCTGTGATTACCTATGTTTTTAATTCTAACGACCTAAGTATGGATTAGCATTCAGTACTATTCTATACTTGTTGCAAGTTGCATAAACTTGTCTCCGAAGGAAAGTATAAATGATACAATGTCATATTCTGATATTTAGCTATTCGCTCTCAGTACCTTCAGTGCTTTGATTATCACATGATTTTGCCTAAAAATTTGTATTTCTAACTTGAAATCAATGTTTCTGAGAACTAGAGGCAAACCATGCTGTGATCTAGAAGTCGTCTGCTAGCTACGCCATGAGAAGTAGTTCCCATTTGTATAGATATTCTGTGTGTAAGAGAAAAAATGTTTCAAAGGGCAAGGGGTGGTAAGGTGGTTTCTAGGCCCAAAATGGTTGCTCATTCCAAAGATTTAAAAATATTGAAATTGATACTAAAATTGGTAAAAAGAAGCTTGTCTTTAATAGATTCAATATGAAAAATGATAAAATTTCATTTTTTCGTTAGAGTAATCCCCCCTTGAAATCACCTATGAAACCGGAAATGAACAAAAAACCAATATATATTCACATGCGATAGCAAAATTAGACTTGGCCACATCAAAACAACAAGTTCATATTTTTTCAGTATATCCGTATAAGTATTTTGTAAATGCTGTGAAAGTATGAATCTGTTGTTTTCATGTGGCCACATAGAAAATGGAAGGAAATCAATGACTGTTACCATGAGAGCAGGCCGTTTTTGAAACAGAAAACACCTTTTAACTTCTATAATACAAGAATTATTTGAGTAAAATTGATACAATTAAATAGATTTTGTTCTGTTGTTATTGATGATATTGATTATTTATTCCCACATGCACGAAATCAAATAATACAGACAAAAACGTACGTCTTTCAGATGTTTATTATCCTCATAACTCAGCGGATATTCAGGACGACAGAATGACGTCATATTGAATATATGACGTCATATATGTTCGCGACTTTGATATTGCTTGTATTTTGCGAAAAAAAATAAATTCAAAGTGATCATTTCATATGCATATTGAATCGAAATGACAGAGTATCTAAAAGGGTACAGTCGGCATTTATAAAAAAAATGTCAAACTTTAAGCCAGAATCAACGAATTAAAATGTTTTAAAATTAAAAAAAAAACCCTGAACAATCGAGCAAGAAACAAGAAAAAGGAGAAAAAACTAAACAAAAACAACATCAACACCCCCAGTACACACAAAAAAAAATCAAACAAAAAAAGTATTATATTAAATGAAGATGTGAATTATAACCCTCCGTTCAAACGCGGTTTTACACAATTTGTGATGCGACAAACTAAAGTGTATACTCCAATAAACTGTCAAAATTAAACAGTCAATTCTTATATGAACGTGTATTTTGAACAAATCAAAATGCGTAGATTCGTGTAAACAAGCATATTTGGAAATTATATCAAATTGAGAAATGAAGGCCATGTAACATCTAGACACTACCGCGTATGATTTGCCGTCCACGAGATGTACTTATTTTTTCAAATTCAGGGGGAAAATATCTGCCGTGTCTCATTTTCGACTGAGAAAAATCTTTTTGTTTTATTGAAAATGTTTTACAGAAAATATATTGTCAATATTAACGAAAATTGTACGTTACACAATACCGTGAAATGACACGCCGTGTCCGTTTGGACAATTTTCGTTTATATTGACAAGATATTTTATATAAAACACTTTCAATAAAAAAAAATAAATAAATAAAGAATCATTATCTTAATTCGGGGAGATTTTAACATCTATTGATAATTTCAGTCAACATATAATCAGGGCGTTTAGAAGGTAGGAAATATCCCTACTTTACGAACAGCAATACGTACATACTGAAATAATCAATATAATTCTAAATTCTGCTCTCTTTATTTCGTAATCTATCTAGTCAGAGCTGAATCTTAATTAGACTGTAAAATGATGCAAACAATACATGTACATTAGAAATTATTGAGTGCTGAACTGGAAGGTATTATAGGTGGCGCTATGATAAACAATTTTATTATATCGATCCCTTTTCAATGTAAAAACAACGCGTGTAATTATATAACCATGCGGTGGCGGATCTAGGGTCTCAGAGAAAGGGGGCCGATAAGACAAGTTGTAAAGAAATTGTTCATGGAAAAAGGAGATAAAAATCAAGAAGTCTTACTGAGCGATACTGTAGCCAACGCATAATTGAATTATTTATTTATTTCAATATGTTATTTATTTTTTTTTATAAGGGGTGCATCAAAAGGTTGTGTTGAAATTGAGACATGCGAGGTAATTCTTGAAATTAACTGGCGAGCGGTAGCTAAAAAATTTAAACTTTATTTATTTTACAACGTTTAACACACAAGTTACACAACTTATATTAATGTCTCACGTTGGCTCAGATGTTGGCGTGAGGGGGTCCAAGGAGCAGGAGGAAACCGGAGTACCCGGAGAAAAACCCCAGAGGCCTGGGTGGGGGACCGTCTACCCTCCCACATAAGACCCTTTGCCGAATCTGGGATTCGATCCCGGGACCCTAGAGGTGAGAAGCGAGCGCGCTACCACTGCGCTAACCCGTAGCGGGTAGCTAGCGGTAGCTAGGCTACGAATTTGTTAAAATAGAAAGAAAAAGAAGATTTATATTAGAAAAGACAATGTTGACCGCCATACAGAGGGTATCGGAGCCCACTCATACCCTTCTATTCGTAATTCAAATACATTGGCAAAGACATCACAATGCAAAGTAAGCTGAAAAAATTATCAAAAAGTGCCAAATCTTTGTGCGAAGGGGGGGGGGGGGGGCAGCTTCGTTTTTTTTTTTTTTTTTTAGCTCACCTGAGCCAAAGGCTCAAGTGAGCTATTGTCATAGTGTGGCGTCCGGCGTCCGTCGTCCGTCGTCCGTCCGTCGTAAACTTTTAACATTTTCAACTTCTTCTCAAGAACGGCTGAAGGGATTTTGATGAAACTTGGTATGCATGAAGTACTAAAGGTCCTCTACCAAGTTTGTTCATTTCGGCTCGATCCCTTCAGGGGTGGATCCAGGGCGGGGTCAAATAGGCCCCGGAGGGTACCCCTCTTCAAAAATCTTCTTCTCCAGTTCCACTGAATGGATTGAAAAACTAATTGTATCTATGTGATCTAGAAGGATGTATGATTCAAGTTTGTTCATTTCGTTAAAATCCGACAACTAATTTTTGACGCGTTTTTGACGTCTTTTCGGACTTAGTCAGAAATGCACATTTTTGCACTTTTTCTTTAAATAACTCAATAAGTGTATGATTTTACACACTCATTTACTACATATTTATCATATTTAACTTACTTAATGCTTTGATATGTATTTTATGCTTAAATTTTATTTTTTTGATTTTTTATGAATTTTTTTCTTATGTAAAAAGGAAGGGGGGGGGGTGATTTTCATACATTTTCTGCTTCTTTTCTATAACCACTCTTCAGATTGTCATGACAATTTGTAGGTATGAGGTACTCATGCATGGTACCCTACAAGTGAAAGAATTTTGTCCAGATATCCACTTTTGGATTTTTAAGGAATATTTTTTAAGATTGTACATAGGTATAATGTATGTTTTCCATGCCCAATGGACCCATGGGGAGTGGCTTCAAACCCCGGCGGGACCCCAACAAAATTTTTTCCCCTTTTTATTAGCTCACCTGAGCCAAAGGCTCAAGTGAGCTATTGTCATAGTGTGGCGTCCGGCGTCCGTCGTCCGTCCGTCGTAAACTTTTAACATTTTCAACTTCTTCTCAAGAACGGCTGAAGGGATTTTGATGAAACTTGGTATGCATGAAGTACTAAAGGTCCTCTACCAAGTTTGTTCATTTCGGCTCGATCCCTTCAGGGGTGGATCCAGGGCGGGGTCAAATAGGCCCCGGAGGGTACCCCTCTTCAAAAATCTTCTTCTCCAGTTCCACTGAATGGATTGAAAAACTAATTGTATCTATGTGATCTAGAAGGATGTATGATTCAAGTTTGTTCATTTCGTTAAAATCCGACAACTAATTTTTGACGCGTTTTTGACGTCTTTTCGGACTTAGTCAGAAATGCACATTTTTGCACTTTTTCTTTAAATAACTCAATAAGTGTATGATTTTACACACTCATTTACTACATATTTATCATATTTAACTTACTTAATGCTTTGATATGTATTTTATGCTTAAATTTTATTTTTTTGATTTTTTATGAATTTTTTTCTTATGTAAAAAGGAAGGGGGGGGGGGTGATTTTCATACATTTTCTGCTTCTTTTCTATAACCACTCTTCAGATTGTCATGACAATTTGTAGGTATGAGGTACTCATGCATGGTACCCTACAAGTGAAAGAATTTTGTCCAGATATCCACTTTTGGATTTTTAAGGAATATTTTTTAAGATTGTACATAGGTATAATGTATGTTTTCCATGCCCAATGGACCCATGGGGAGTGGCTTCAAACCCCGGCGGGACCCCAACAAAATTTTTTCCCCTTTTTATTAGCTCACCTGAGCCAAAGGCTCAAGTGAGCTATTGTCATAGTGTGGCGTCCGGCGTCCGTCGTCCGTCGTCCGTCGTCCGTCCGTCGTAAACTTTTAACATTTTCAACTTCTTCTCAAGAACGGCTGAAGGGATTTTGATGAAACGTGGTATGCATGAAGTACTAAAGGTCCTCTACCAAGTTTGTTCATTTCGGCTCGATCCCTTCAGGGGTGGATCCAGGGCGGGGTCAAATAGGCCCCGGAGGGTACCCCTCTTCAAAAATCTTCTTCTCCAGTTCCACTGAATGGATTGAAAAACTAATTGTATCTATGTGATCTAGAAGGATGTATGATTCAAGTTTGTTCATTTCGTTAAAATCCGACAACTAATTTTTGACGCGTTTTTGACGTCTTTTCGGACTTAGTCAGAAATGCACATTTTTGCACTTTTTCTTTAAATAACTCAATAAGTGTATGATTTTACACACTCATTTACTACATATTTATCATATTTAACTTACTTAATGCTTTGATATGTATTTTATGCTTAAATTTTATTTTTTTGATTTTTTATGAATTTTTTTCTTATGTAAAAAGGAAGGGGGGGGGGGGTGATTTTCATACATTTTCTGCTTCTTTTCTATAACCACTCTTCAGATTGTCATGACAATTTGTAGGTATGAGGTACTCATGCATGGTACCCTACAAGTGAAAGAATTTTGTCCAGATATCCACTTTTGGATTTTTAAGGAATATTTTTTAAGATTGTACATAGGTATAATGTATGTTTTCCATGCCCAATGGACCCATGGGGAGTGGCTTCAAACCCCGGCGGGACCCCAACAAAATTTTTTCCCCTTTTTATTAGCTCACCTGAGCCAAAGGCTCAAGTGAGCTATTGTCATAGTGTGGCGTCCGGCGTCCGTCGTCCGTCGTCCGTCGTCCGTCGTCCGTCGTCCGTCCGTCGTAAACTTTTAACATTTTCAACTTCTTCTCAAGAACGGCTGAAGGGATTTTGATGAAACTTGGTATGCATGAAGTACTAAAGGTCCTCTACCAAGTTTGTTCATTTCGGCTCGATCCCTTCAGGGGTGGATCCAGGGCGGGGTCAAATAGGCCCCGGAGGGTACCCCTCTTCAAAAATCTTCTTCTCCAGTTCCACTGAATGGATTGAAAAACTAATTGTATCTATGTGATCTAGAAGGATGTATGATTCAAGTTTGTTCATTTCGTTAAAATCCGACAACTAATTTTTGACGCGTTTTTGACGTCTTTTCGGACTTAGTCAGAAATGCACATTTTTGCACTTTTTCTTTAAATAACTCAATAAGTGTATGATTTTACACACTCATTTACTACATATTTATCATATTTAACTTACTTAATGCTTTGATATGTATTTTATGCTTAAATTTTATTTTTTTGATTTTTTATGAATTTTTTTCTTATGTAAAAAGGAAGGGGGGGGGGTGATTTTCATACATTTTCTGCTTCTTTTCTATAACCACTCTTCAGATTGTCATGACAATTTGTAGGTATGAGGTACTCATGCATGGTACCCTACAAGTGAAAGAATTTTGTCCAGATATCCACTTTTGGATTTTTAAGGAATATTTTTTAAGATTGTACATAGGTATAATGTATGTTTTCTTACCAAAAAAGAAAAGAAATTCTCAAATCGCACCGGGTTATACACATTGATACTACTTTTGAATGAAGAAATTTTATTTGAATCACAAAAAAAAAAATGCCGTAAAGATTAAAAGTACACAACTTTTTAAATATTTTTTCAAAGCCATGCACCTGGTTCCGGACCGGAATTATTCGAATTTTATGATCTGAGGACCCATTTTCACACGTATTCTTCCACACATGTAGATGTCTCACACACTTTAAAACTATATTCAAAATTTTATTTCATCTATCTAGTAAACAATCACGGGAAGACAATTGAAGATAAACATTGTGTGTATTTTCCACCAATTGTTGAAAATAATAAGAAAATAATCGGAACTATTTGACAGGACAATGACCTAGATATGCATTAATTCATCTTCGTCCCCAAGGCGCATCGTATTCCGCTATGCGCTTCATTGCAATACAAACCGCAAAGCAGTACTGCGATATATTTCAGGAGATACAGTGCAAACGGAATAGATTTTTATACTTGGAACACTTTCATAATCTGTATCTGTATGGGTACGTTGAATTACCAATACTGGCTTGTGATCAACGGAATGAGAGAGCGCATAAACTTACTTAATCGCGCTTCAGGCTGAATCTAAAGCCTTCCACAGTCCTTGACAGCACTTGATGGTTATCCAGTTCGTTCCACTCTGTGACTGTACGTATGAAGAATGAGTTCTTCCTGATGACGGAATTACATGTAGGTATGTTAAAGCAGCGAGTATGGTTTGAGCTATGAACAACGTTCATAATGGTTATCATTCATGTACTTGGAACACTTGCATATACTTGTTATCATGTATAAAGTTTGCTCGAATTTCCTCTGTCTTAGACTCTCTTAGATGAAGTAATTTACGGACTGATTTCTTGAAGAAACGTCTAATGAGTAATCTCTTCCTCTGGATTTTGAGAATGCATAGGACATTTAATATCTGAAATTCTTGAAAATAAATAATTCCGTTCAGAGTTCCTGAAATCTTCCAATGAAATGTTGGACCACAGAAGCTGTTGTTTTAATAGAGAAAATAAATTATTATTCACAACCTTAAGCCACTGTGTTCGTCATCTTGTATGTATAATATTTCTAAGAGGAACACAGAGGCCTGAGGTTGTGAATAATAAAACATTTTCTCTCATAAAACGACAGGATCCTGTGTTAAGACATTTGGGAATTTTTATCTGTTCAAATAATAGATACATAATGAGTTTTTATCAGACCAAATAACTTCTTGTCGGCAAATCCAATGCAACCGATACATTTCATGAACTCTCTGTGCTAACAACTTGCCCGTGTAACAGACCTATGATGAGGTAAAACAATTAGTTAACAGTAAATAACGATGTCGTAGGTCTGCTAGTTGGACAAGCTTAACAATTTCATGGGCCTTTTAATTTGTTTCAAACTGCGAAACCTTAGAGAAACCACTTGAGTTGTTGAACAGCGTATGCTGAAATGCGACGCTCCTTCTCGCCTGTTGAAATATGCATAGGCAAGAAGCGTCGCATTTCAGCATATTTACTTAAAATTATTTGTTCAAGTGGCTTCACTGGGTCATGAGGTTTGATACAACATACACTGCTTTTTTGGAAAACAAACAAACTGGCACAATTTCTGCACAACTCACTTGAATTGATGAATATTGGATCAAAACGATTTTAACTGTACGTTTCATGTATTTGAGATGAAATCAATACTATTCAAAAGCATAATTCATAGATTTCAGTGAATAAAGGCAAACCCGAAAAATCTTAGTTTTTTATGCCCCTGGAATAAAAGATTCGGGAGCATAAAGTTTTTGGCCTGTCCGTCTGTCTGTTTGTCTGTCTGTTTTCCAAAAAACTTTAACATTGGGCATAACTTTTGAATGGAAGCTGGTGATAGAGGTTTCATATTTCACATGTGTATTTACCAAAATTTTTGACCTCATGACCATAACCTTGACCTTTCACGTACTTCTCAAAAACTTTAACATTGGGCATAACTATTGAATGGTTATAGTGATAGGGCTTTCATATTGTACATGTGTATTCCTTGTGACAAGATCTTTCCATTGATACCAATATTACGCTGACCAAGACCTCTCACATACTTAACAGAAAATGGTGTTTATACTAACAAAGATGCCGCCGGGGGCATTCTCGTTTCACAAACACAGGCTTTATAATTTCTGGCATGCTAGCTATCAATAATGAAAGGTTTTGTGTTCAATTTTAAATAAACTTAATTTGTGAAATCATTTCATTGTTTTATTCTTTTTCTGCTGCACATTTATGTGGAATTTTACAATATGATTTTATTTTTGATGTTGCATAATTGAACTATACTAGCTGGGCATATGACGTTGGACCACTTTATCCGTTTTTTTTTTCAAATCAGTAAAAAAGTTATTGTTTTGAAATGTGACTATTTTTTTCTTTTTTGTACCTTTAAAGGTTGTCTGAAAAAAAAAACACTTCTCTGCATCCGGCAAAAATCTTTTTAGAAAGGTTGTGGGCTAAAATCCTGGTACTGGCACTATCAGTATTCAATGTCAGTATGTCAGTTAGAGCGTGCATGGGTATCAGGTGAGCGTTGTGCCCCCTGGGGCTCTTGTTTTTTTGCTTCATCTGGGCTGGTCTTCTGGGATTGAATCGGACGAGAAAAAAATTGAGCCGGAAAAGGGGGAGGAGGTTGAATTAGGGTCTGCTGAGTTACCGGAATTACACATACTTTTTAAGGCCTTGGTGAAAAGTATCATTATAACATTAATATGTCACTTAAGAATTCCATAAGTCAACGAAGGGGTGTCCCAATTATACCCCTCATTATATTATAGTGAAACCTACCATATACATATACACATATCGTGATCCCTGACGAGGCGGGCCTCAGTCTTTGAATTTTTATTTCTGATATTAAAACCGCCGAAACGCTCTTCAAGCTTGCTTACTTATAAACTTTAATGAATCAGGAAATAGTTATGAATTAACATGAAGATGGTCAAGAGTGTAGGGTCCTGGTAATTTTTGGAACGAGTCTGGCTGGTGATATTGATAGTATATCTACACAATTAATAGCATATTATTAAACAGTAATAGAATATAGCAGCAAATTATCTGCAGACAGCGTTACATTACGATGTGATCGTAACGTCATATGACGTCAAAATCAGTGTAAAATATAGCTGACCATCCTGTCTTCAAGTAAGTGTAGAATCGCAACGGGATGTCCGATTCTCAAAATTTAAATTGATTTATACTCTGTAAATCCTGTATTTGCATTGATCAATGTTTGTCCCAGTTTTGACATTGGGCCGATTTTGGCCCTTACCGCCCCTTGCCCTTTGTTTAGTATATTAATGCAGTAGTATATTAATGCAATTATTAAATCAACAACAACTATTTTAATCAATGATATTGAATCTGCATCTGAATTTAACCATTGACCAATATTTGAAAGGTCACACTTGTCAAAGTTTATGTGATTAGGTTCCAAACTTGACCAATCGCATTTAAGCAGAGCGATATCAGTAACGTGTTGTCATAACATTGATTTATGTAATGGCTTTATAAAACTGAATAAAGGGTGTATCATGTGATAAATAAATATACTGTAACTTTCTGTACTCTACAAGTTCGTATGTTTTTCGTGTATTTTCCAGATCTGTTGAGTATACAGGAATATCACTCACTCCTGTCTCTGATCTGTCCTGACTTCCCATTTGAAACAGTTCAGAAAACGGCAAGGTATGTCACTTTGGTGGTGATTCTTCAAATTTACATGTATTTGTTTATTCAAATTTCTTTTTGATACATCATGCATTAGTTTAAATGAAGATGTGATTTTTGTTGTATTGATTTTCAGTGATGGAAGGGAGAAGGGGCTTTAAATTGATCTGCATATTTAAACCGTATATAGGGCAGCAGCATTTAAATAGAAGAAAAATGTCTTAATTTGTGTTTTGTTACGGGTATGCAACACACAGCAAGTGCATTTATCGTACATGTAATGCATGTTTGCGCATTTCATGCGATAAATGCACTTGCTGTGTGTTGCATACCCATAACAAAACACAAATTATGACATTTGTTCTATATATATGCACCATAGTTGTCTGTTTCAATCCTGTTTTCTGAAATTGCTTTTTCAAGGTAAAAGGATGACTGTAAAATTCATGTCATGCGGCATGTTTCTTCAGATCTTATATATTGTGACGTCACGAGTGTTAATACATGAATTTCAGCATGTTCCTTTCAATAGTAACATCTCGCGGAATTACATTGGTTGTGCATATACAAACATGTAAAAATGCTTATCTTTATGTATGGATGTATCTAGCCATCTTTACATTCTGAATGTCTGGAGCTGGATAGCAAAGCTGATACAATGTATTCTCTGTATTGTAGAATCATACTGATGGATGACGCCCTGGACTGTCTGATATCATTCTCTGATTTTATTTATGCATTCCAAGTTCAGTTTTATTTTGAAGGTAAATTTTGTGATTTATTTTATAAATTTTATGATTTCAGGCGTTCTCTAGTTCCTTTTCTATTCAATTAATTTAAACAATGAATTATGACCAATCAAATGAACAAAGCAGATTTTGGAAAATTATAAGAAAAGAATGATTTTTTTTTCATTTTCGGTATTTGTGATATGAGGTAAATGTGAAACTTAAGATTAGGTCAGATTGATTATCCAGCTTTCAATGCAAAATATTTTTTAAAAACTTGAAAACATTATTTCTCAAGTTATAAATTTGTACATGTACATTGTAACATTAGTACATGTATGACCTTAAACTTATGCGACATTTGATGAATTTATTTACAGAGTTCATGGAGAAGTGTTACGAGATGTACCATTCCCTGATGCAGACTCAGCGAAGTCCTCGGGACCCCGTTGTTGTGCCGTCAGGGAAAGACGACTCTGGAATCCACCAGAATAGTCATCATCCAGCAGACGGAGTGGATGCAATGCAATATTTCCGTGCCATATACCCTCTTTGTGATCGATCATCTTTTAGGTAAGAAGAATTTTGCCTTTTATGTGGTTTTGTATCGTAAGTAGAATTTTAGCTTTTATGTGGTTTTGTATCGTATAGATTTCAGAAATAGGCTACAGACTGAGTGTATACAATGCAATATTTCTGTGTCATATACCCTCTTTGTGATCTATCATCTTTTAGATAATTTTCTACTTTCATTTCCTTTTGTATTGTAGAAATTCCAAAAAAATAGGTTACAGAACCTTTATCAATATTTGTAGCTTGAATTTCGTTTTTTTTTTTTTCGAAATAGAGAGTTACTTCCCATTTGTGCAGGTATCTGAAGTCGATGCATTGTGACGTCATCAAATTCTATGGAAACCAGCATGAAATTCAGGGAAACAGGGTTACATATATGACGTTTTCAAAGGAATTTAATGATGTCACAGTGTTTTTACATCAGATACCTGCACAAATTGAACGTAGGAATGTAAAATCGAAAAGACGGAATTTGAAGCTAGGTCCAAAGGATCACATAACAGTATATTGGTGAAACCATTTTATTGTTACGAGATGCTTTGTTGGAAAACTGTTTTACAAGTACAAGCAGAATATCTTCCTTTATCAGGAACAATCAAATGATGTTACCAATTGTTACCTCATTCCTCCGAACTAATCTACATGTATCTACAATATACACATGTGAACATGTAAATTCTTATAAAAACTAAGGCAGACTTAAGGTATTCGATGTTTAATAAAGATTACCGTTTAAAATCAAAATTTTTGATGATCAAGTAAAAGCATAAATGAAGTATTCTTTGCTTTAAGACATTTTTTATCTATTGCCATTCAATATGGCTTAAAAGATTCATGACCCAAACTCCGTTCAACATCAGCTAACTTCAGCCTACATCGGAAATATACATATTTCTTAGTCAAAACATACCGGAAGTAGTTTATTATACATCTAATACCTTCATGCATAATGCATAATGCAATTCTGAAATAACATAACACTGATGTCTAGGCAGAATGTCAGTTTCAAATGGGCAAAGTAAAACATACATGTAATAGAGAAATCCATTTTAAATAAGTATTGTGAAAAAAAAAATTACCGGTATATATACATTGTAATACTGAAGATATGAAAGCTTTCAATACTGATTTAATGAAATTATTGTGAAAAGGCATATGTAATGTTGTTATAACTTTTGCCTAATACCTTTTCCGATAATGAAAATAAATATGTTGAAACTATAATGAAATGATGACCAAAGTTGTTTTCTTCATTTTACAGCACGCCTCCAGTAAACTCATTAAAAGAGATTCTTTTCAATATTCCAAGAGTTTCCTTCTATGGTTTCCTAATGGCTCTAGCAAAAAGTGAGAGTATCAATGAGTACTTGGGTAAGAATGACAACTTCTTTTACATATGATCGAGTTTATGCAAGTGTGATTGATGAATTGTAATGACAAATTCTTCCAATGATCTCTATACATTTGTTTTAATTGCCAATATGTACCCATTTATAGACGAAGGGAAATACTGTAGATATATTTTCTTATGAGTTCGCTAAGCTTGAAAAATGAACAATTAATTATTTTTGAGACATGTAATTTATACAAGTTTTTTATACAAATTATTTGAAAAATATCTAATTTGAGATTCTATTGGTCAAGATATAAATTGAGATAAACTAGATTACTCTATCTCAAATGGTGTTCATTCGAATCCTTTTCAGTGTAGTGATAATGAAGATATATTGTTATACCCTTGTCAGTATCTCTATATAAAATCCCCATAGGAAAAATGCCTATAAATTCGAATATTTGACCGAGCGGTCAATATTTACATCAATATTGGCCCTAGGGCAATATTTCAAAAAATATTGACCGATGAACGGTACATCGTTTGTGACGTCACGTCATTGATGACGCTATTAGCTCTACCTATTTTTCCGCGCTCTTTCTCTTATAGAAGAAAATGAACGTAAAAATGCCAGGCTAATGGGTTCGTTGCTGCTGTATTGATGTAAGGTATAACAAAACAATTATTGACTGGGAATTCGGGCAATATATGATTTGTTGGACCTTCAGTCAAAATATAGCCCTCGGCCTTGGGCAATATTTTATCTTCAGGTCCAACAAATCATATATTGCCCTTATTCCCAGTCAATAATTGTATATTGTTATACATGTACCTCCGCCATAAAGTGGTGGGGGTATATTTTTAATTAGATTAATTGAAATTTCATCATTACTTTTTGCAATCTTAGAATATCGTTTAGAAATTAATATACAATATACATTCACGTCATATACAGGTCGCCTCCCTACAAAGTCTGAATTATTAGAAGGAGCAGATGCGGAGCTGACCTCGTAAGTGTAGTTTAAGTTTGTAAACCATCACTGGTCAACACTAATCATACTAACTCTCTTTTCATACCTTCACTAATCAGCAACAACTTTGCTAGTTCCCTATGAACAAGAGTTTACTCGTATTCTTCTCACTCAATCTAGCAACAGTTACATGTACCTGTAAGGCTGTAACTAAACACTACATTACCGATAGATAACCACATTTAAATATTCATGTCCTCACACTTCAACAAAAATTACACCAGCCAAATGCTCAAACCCTCATTTCTCAATTTAAAATATTCATACCCTTACTTGCTCACAACAACTAGATGTTCAAACCCTAACTTGCAACAGCTATACACAGCCAAACGTTTAAAATTCACTAGCCAAATATTTATACTTCAATTTACATCAACAACACTAGCAACATGCTCAAACCATCACTTGTCAACAATAACATCAGCAAATCTTCATTTTCTCACTTGTCAACTACACTACACACTTCAAATATTCATATACCCGCATTTTTCAATGAGAAATGCTAGCCAAATGTTCATTCCCTCTTTTGTCAACAGAATCACAAACTAGCCAGATATTTTAAACTTCAATTTTCAAACGCTAACTTAACACAAGCTTTGTTTTCTTACAAATCAGTAATAGTTCAATTTTCCACTTTCAAGTTCTTTGAATGGACCGTTAAAAACCTTGATTTTACACATCAGACAATGGACATCAAATACCTTTGCAAACTTTTGAACTGTGACGTCATATCGTATAACAAGAAATTTTTGCGAGATACTAATTTTTGCTATATTTGCGAGTGATTTTGAATCGCGAAAAATTATTCTCGCGAAAAATTGTGTTTGATAAGGTATATAATAAATTGTTATATCCGTTACATTTGTTCATATTGTACATGTGTCATTCTTCACTTTTCTCTGATTGAAGGCAACGAGGATTGAATTGAGTGTATTCTTTTGATAGAACTTACTTAAACTTAAATAATGAAAGGTACAAAACAGTAACATCATATGATACATATATTTAGTCAGGAATCACGAAAAATTGTACTTGTGAAAATAAAGACACCCTATTTTACCATAAAGTCGCGAAATTTGATACTCACGAAAATTTCTGGTTATACGGTAATTAATCAAAGGTTTTACGTTATGTTTCCAGTGCTTCGTGTGTGACGTCACAATGGAAAACGTTGCCAAACTATGTGATGTCCATAGTCTAGCTACACATGTATCAAATGAAACATCTCGGAAATCGTCTATTGATCCTAAACTTAACTAATGATTTGTGCCCCTTCGTGATGTGTTCATAATCACTCTAACCAGTAACAACTACACTAAATTTTTCACTCTTCCTCTTCCTCTTCTAACAAATTAAAAGCGCTAGTCTGTCTCTGAAGTTACTCTGAAAAAAACTTTCTCCAAGAAGGAATATTGGTTGATTCTCGATTCAAATTTCGAACTGAATTTATTTTGTTACTTATGTTTCAAATTCATGTATCAATATACTGTATCATTTCTGATAGTCATCATTGCGTTAATGATGGAAAAAGGTGGATCACTATCATAAAAAATATAAGCATAGAATTTAGGCTTGAATTCTGAAGTGTTTGGAATAAAGTATGACAATTAATGGATTGATTTTGCAGTGTCTTTAATTTTAGTTTGAGTAGTCCATTTTCCAGAAAATATTTATGACCGTTTTGAATCTTTATTTTATATGCACAGACACCAGACATCACATCGATCATTTGGCAAAATTTTGAACTGTGACATCGTATTTGATCTCACTGACTTTATGCGTTGTCATGTCTTCTATTTCGACGTCACAGTGGAACTATTGCCAAATTTTGTGATGTCTGGTGTCTGTCTGCCCAATGAATCTACTTGAAAATCTACTATTTCTTATATAATGAAATTCATTAAATTACTACTGAATATTTCATGATTACTTAAATAAGGCAGGGGTCTATGATGTGTGATTGAATTAACAATCTTAATTCAAATACATGCCAAAAATCAATAATAACATTAAAAATGTGTTGATATTTAATGAAAGTAACTGTATAGATAGCAAGTTTTAAAATGATCTGCAGTATACTAGGTAACTGTTGTTCACACAAGAAAATTACACTGAGCTCAGTTTTGTTCACTTGCATTTAATCTCTCAATGAAATGATAATGCTGTAATGTAAAAGAAAAACTTATTCTGATAATATTCTACTCAATTTTACAATATAGTATCAGCATATCAAAATTCTTCAGATAGAAGGTACATACAGAATATAACGGCTTGGTTTTATGGTTACATAGGAGTTTTCAGCATGCTGACTGTAAACTTTTTTTCCCACAATCCATTGCATCTTTGCATTCTGATTAGGTCTACACCCATCTCAAGTATGGCATACAGTCAAGCTTTAAGTTTCCAAAATACATGAGGAATACGGAAGATCGCAAATACTTCTAACCAAGATTATACGAATGTTTTAGCGCACTCTTTGATTGTTCTCCATTGTTTTGACGTCATCAATTTGCTTTGGCAGAAAAGTTGCCCAAGTTTTAAACATTGGTTTAGGTAGGCGACTAAATGCAAATCAGAACGGACATGCTGCACGCGCTGTAGCTTGCGATCTTGCGTATTGACAATAAAAGACATCTGAAAGAAATGTTATAAAAAAGAAGTTATATTGGTATGATTAAATGGCATAACCCCAACAAATATACGTAACTGCTATGGGAGGAAAGTACGATGAGAACAAACCACAGTGACTATATATAGGTACATGTACCGATCATCATAAATTGCTATTTAAGTATAGGTCCACGTAAGAATCAGGCAGGGGTGATACATCAAAATCTTTTGTAAACTATTTATTTCTGTTTTGAGACATATACATGTATGTGGTACAAATCAAACATATAATGTTTATTTCTCAAGGTAGCGATGGTGAAGCGAGATATTCACCTCATAACCTATGAGGGAATATGAAGGACAAAAAATGGCGGAGAAAATTTTCTCTATATAATTCAACCAAATTTGCTACCCCTATAACTTTCTTCACCATCCAAGTATGAGGAAAATTCCTTCAGATCATTCATATAGAGGCTGATCTGAACACATTTCAAGAGAAAAAAGTTCTGCAAAAAATTCAAGGTTTTTCAACTTCCTGATCCTTACGTGGACCTGTACTTAAGCAGACATTTTAAAGAGACAGGAAAGATGGTCTGTCCATAAAGAAGACATGTACTTGTTATTGCTTAACCCACATCTTATCAGAGGTCTGAAAACTCCTATAGTTACACTACTTTCTCAGCTACAAGACCATTTTAGTGACAAGTTGATGGGTTAAGGAGAATACCCTTGTATGTGTTTTGCTTTACCCAATCTGCAAGAAAAGTTTGAAGTATTATTATTTTCACTTTTATATTTCCTTTTTGTCTTGAATATTTCAATATACCACTCTGAGCTCTTGAAAACTTCCATGGAATATTGGAAATTTGGGGATTTTTTATATGAGTGCAAATAATAGTAATAGTGTGACCTGATAAATTGATACTTTTCAGGAACTCTGATATACATTTACATTTAGGCTGACCTACTGCTTTTGACAATTTGATATCGAAATTCAAAAATAATATGTTCCTAACCATATAAATGATATAAACCATATATTTTATGCTTCTATTTCAAGGTAGATAAAATGTCTTGTAACTGAGAAATAGTCATTATGGTATTTTGTGTTAAGGAACGCATATAAGCAGTACAATATTTAGTATATATGTATAATAGATGTATATGGAACAAGTACGACTTACATTTATAGTTTATCGATTTTCTTGGTATATTTTGTGAATGGAAGGTTAAAGATGCTAATAATTTGCATGTAAGCGCCAAAAATTAGATGAACCTTGTGTTTCTGAACAGCTCATAAT
Source organism: Pinctada imbricata (assembly GCA_033119305.1). Lineage (NCBI taxonomy): Eukaryota > Metazoa > Mollusca > Bivalvia > Pterioida > Pteriidae > Pinctada > Pinctada imbricata. The sequence continues at coordinate 57,791,389 of VSWD01000005.1, forward strand.
CACCGTTTATGTTATTTTGCTTGACGTTTGAGTTTGTTTGCAGTGGTCTAGTGCTACGTAATTTAATTCATACAACCCATGCCTGTGGATAAAGAAATCCACACTTGTGGATATAGATATTCAAGCAAACTTATGCAATGAACTTTGATTTGGTTTTGCCTTTGTTTGTATTAATTTCCATCTATCAGCTGTTATTTTTGTAAGAAAGTTTAAGTTTTTTTCAGAATCTTCTATGTAAACTGATGTTTAATTCAAAAATGATTTTTCTTTTTAACATTTTACATAAACCGAAAAAAAAAAATGAACTAATTCCATATCCTTTTTCAATGTTTTTTTTTTTTCATTTTCACACTGATTGTGAACTTCATACATGTACATACATGTATATTAGGAGTATGTGTTTCATAATTTTCAAAGTTTTTCATATTTCGAAAATATTCCTTTGATATTAAGAAATGGAGATTTTAATTTTACAACTATTTCAGCTCTGAGAATGTTGTTACTCCAGCCGCCAGGTAAAACATAAGATTTTACGCTTTGGTTTTTTAACCCCATTTTTATAAATCCCACTTTACAACAAACTGTGCATCCTTTTCTTGATCTTAACTGAAGAATTTGACCAAGATCTGTATCTTTAAATGACACTATGAGATGAGTGGATGCATTACTTACTTCAGAAATACGGAAAATCACTGATTTTGTCAATAATTAAGGACAAATTTTCTTTTAATACAGGGACCTTTTTTATGTAAATTAATTAATAGTATGATTAGTGCAACTACATACTAACCATTTCTTGAAATAACTTTAATTTATGGCATTTTAATGCCTAATGGTATTATTTTATGATTACAAAAGATATTCAGTATTAAAGCAAAGTTTTCATTATACTTCCCTATCCAATTAAGATTTTGATATTAGGCCGTAGAAATTTAATATTTTGTTTTACGTCCCGAGTTTTTTTCTGAAAGGTACCGGTACCCTCCTGCCAGGCATGAAAACACACAAACACAAGATCAATATGAAGGAATTTTGAAGGGAAGACTGAAAATATATAAAAAAATATCTTTCTCAAGTAAAGTGGATAATTTTGACTTTATTTTTAGAAAAATTACAATTTTCTCCTGATATTAATTATGGTATAGGCATTTTATGGTATTCAAGCTCCTTTTCTGATATTCTTAAACTTACCTGAAAAATGCATGTATGTGTGTGCTTTTTCCTAAGGAAATCTACTTAAAGGTACCCGCCCGCAGACGTAAAACAAAATATTTAATTACTAAGGCCTTACACTGTTCTCAGTCTGAACTTACTTGAATAAATTTCATGTCTTTATGATCCGTATCTATGAAGAAAAAGTAAAAAATTTAATCAAAATTTATCAAAATGTAAACTTGAAGGCAAAATTGTGATTTCTTATTTCTGAGTGAGTCTGCATACTGTACATTTTCCTCAAAATAACTTGCCTGATTGAAAACCTACATTTTAATCTAAGTTTGAGAGAAATAATTTCCATTCAGCACTCAGTTTGTATTAGAACTATGTTTTACTCACTAAAACTAATTGTTATATATAAGCTTATTCTATGAGACATATCACTCTTGACTTTGAAATTTGAACATCCTCGGCTGTCAACATTTGAAAAGCTTTTCAGGGTTTTTTTTTAGTTCGAAATTTTCAAAATAGGAAACCCTGACTTTTTTCATCGTCGGAAATCCTCGCTCGGGCACCCAAGCTCACCTCCTGTGGGTCATAATGGCAGAATATTTGCTAGATAGCATTACAAATATCTAATGCAAGGACATGTCATTGAATGAGCTATCTAAAGCCAAATTATATGTCACATTGTTTTGGAACTCTTAAAATTTACCAATATGAACCACTGTCATTATTAATTAAAACAAATTTTTTAATTAAAAATTAATTTAAAAAAAATTTTTTTATCATGAAATATAGAATAGATCATGCTTTTGCTATCGATAACACATACAATGAGAAGTGCTCGCATTAGATTTTTTGTAATGCTATCCAGCGAAAATTCTGCTGTTATGACCCACGGGAAGTGAGCTTGCATGACCGAGCGTGGGTTTCCGACGATGGACTGTTTTTGAAAAATCAAAAGAATTTGTCAATGATATTTCACTAAATTGAATTGACTTTGAGTCAATTATAATGGCATCAGTGCAGATATATGAAAAGTGCAAGATACAAAGAAATATAGTTGACTCGGAGTGAAATACCGAGTCAAATATATGTCGTCAGTGATATATCTCATTTGAGAGTTGTAAAACGATAGGTTAGGCTTGATTAACATTTAGTGTAGTCGAGCTAGATGTTAGGCCAGGTAAAAGACGAATCGCACATTACATTTACAGACATGTAGACCAGGAGTATCATGGCACTACAAATCTGTTAGGCATGAACATGCGACGCGGGGAGACACAGTACCCTCTCTGAGTATCTATATGTGACAGTGTTATAGTGCGTAGTGCGTAATAGTTAACTATTTATACCAGTACATGTAAAATTTTTGTGCTTTTTTAATTCATGGACATTATTTATTACAAATTTGATCGCTCATTCAGTCATGTCATGTAATAATCGTGTTAGTTGTATTTGAAAATATCACAGCCTAATTTTTATGACATTTTAATTCTTATTCCTTGTATAACATAGTTGAGAGGTGATCATATTGGAATCCTGTCATCTTATTTGACTTGTTAGTTTGCCAGAATGTCCAATGAATGATCGGGGAGCTAATATCATAGCCTTTCTGTCTGAGTCGTGTAGATTCCTTCTGACAAGGGCTGTCATTTGGTTCCATGTATTTTGACATAGTGACCTTGGCCATGGACTTTGACCAACTTTATACCAGGAACTTTCTTTCTAGTGGCCTTCACCTTGGACCCACTTTTAAAAAAAAATAATCATGGGTTTTTATTTGTAGATTCCTAGTCACAAGAGCTTTTATTTCATATTTTGTCCTAATCACCTCGACCTTGAACTTTGACCTAATAGTAATATTCATTATCCCTATGCACAATTTTGTGATGAGGGGTATTTAGATTTTCCACCATGAGCTTTTTTGACACTCTAGAAGTCACAGTTTTTTGTGAAGCATAGCGACACTTAGGGATCACTTTGTCCGTTGTCTGTCTGTCTGTCTGTCACACTTGGATGTCACACCCTATAAAAGTGATACCTGAGAGTTGCTATGTTTCGCAGGCGACACATGCCTTCCTTGGGATGATTTGTTATAGATATTCATCAAACGTGGTTTGTATTGGTTGCTTGTAATAAGGAGTCAAAATCTATTGATTTTCAAGGTCAGGGATCAAAGGTTATTCACAAAGGTCACAACTGGAAATATTAGAAGTATGGTGTGTATACTTTAGAAGTGACTAGATAGATGCCTAAATTTGCCAATGATACAAGGATGAAACCTTGTAACATTTAAAGTCAAGTGTGAAAGGTCAAATAATGGCCGGTCACTGTACTTGATTGAATAAAAGCAGATTATTTCATTTCTTGTGTTGTCAAGCAAGGGGATGCCATTTTTTGTGTTGAATTGCACTATACCAAAAACCAAACTTTTATACTCATTTAATTTAGCAAATCTTGCCAGCATAAATTTATTTTTGTATGCCCATTTGTAATAGGGTGTGTTATAGTAATGAGCTGTTTGTCCATCTGTCCGAATGTCCATGTATGTGGTACAGGCTAAATAATTTGCTCTAGGATCTCCAAACAGCTTGATATCCGTACAGATGGGATACAGACTTAATCACTTGCTCGAGAATCTCAAAATAGCATTATGACAAGAGTCAGATCCCTATCAATCTTCAAAGTCAAGGCCATGGCGAAGTAAATCTGAATACATGTATGAATTTTTAGTTAGAATCTTCATACTTATAGCAAAGAAAAGGTCAAGATCAGGATAAAGGTCAAGGTCTCACTCTCAGCACTATGTTGGATGTATTCAGTCTTTGCGGAATACAGAGTTTTTTCCCCTTACAGACGGTATCTGACGTAAAACCATTGTGACGTCATGAAAATGGTACGGTAACGTTGATTTTATACCGTCATTTTCCATACTTTTAGGACTGCTTCCATAGTTTTGATGATGTCATAATCAGTCTACGTCAGATACCGTCTCACATGGGAAGTAACTCTAGTTTTCGAAAATAGCGAATATCAGTATGACATATGTAGTACTCTTAATGCCGCAGTACTAACTTTTGTCTGTGATTTCTTTTCAATGCATCCTATGTAAATCTTAAGAAATTTCAAGGTAAGCCATGCTGCCTGAATATTGTAATTTAAAAATTGTATTAACTTTGTCTCTGTTATTATTTATTAGTTTCTCTTTGTATGTTTTATGTATCTAGAAATATAAAATATATAAATAAATGTACGTATCAATTTTCTAGATTCATCCTTACTTGTCAAGAATTTTTAAAAAAGAGCTTGTGACACTCACTTTTATACTTTTCCACCTACACATGGAATAGTAGTTTTCATACATTTTATATATTTCCACAATTTCTTTGTAAATAGCCTGATTTTACCTGCATTGAAAAACTTTTTCCAGAACATTTTTTTTTTTTTAATCGGGGATAATGATCTTTTAGCATGTTTAATTATGATGAACAGGATATATAAATTTTCTTGGAAATTTAACACTTGATAACATGGATAAGAAAATGTACCTCTACATGTAGTACGATCATAAATGACAACTTTATCAGGAGTTCATTTTGCATCAAGTTTGTTGAATCAAGTTCAGTCTATTTGTCATATCATAGGTCAAGGTCATTTAGTACAAAGAATGTACAGGCATAATGAGAAATGATGGGATTGTCAAATCTATTCTAGCCATGCCCATTGCATTCAATACAAAGCTATGGAAGGTCATAGGTCAAGGTCACATAATGTAAGGGATTGTGAGAAAAGTTGGGCTTGTCAGTATTACATGACAACAATGTCCTCGGGACAGACATTGTTGCCTAATATCATTTATCTGACTGGTACATGTATTAAGGAACACGCACCCTTATAAAGTACTTCCTCTTAAAATTTAGTCAGATTTTCAAAATTTTCCCACAAATACAGATGATTTCATATTAGGGATTCTTCGGGGGTGATAGAGTAGATCATTGTATGAGAAGTGTAATCCTTCATTTAAGCTGGAATAGTATGTTTAAGATACATATGTTAACAGAATGAAATTGTTTTATCTCAGTAGAGGTTGAATTATATCGTAATTTTTATATCTCTGTTGTATAAACTTTGAATATTTTTTGTCATAATTAGAAATGATACGTTTTATTCTTTATATAGAGCTTTTAGAAGAAATTATTTATTTTGATTTTGCTTCTAATTTTTACATTTTAGATGGGCATTAAGAGAAAGATGGCATTTGCTTTTCATATTTTGTTTTCATAATGTAATGCCTCGTTCACATGGAGAGTTTATTTTGCAATAAACATAAAGGACTAGGTGCGCTAACCCCTCATATCGGCCCAATAATTTCGACAAAAAATGCTTTTGATAAACGAACTATCAATTATCACTTTTTGTAATGTTGAATGCTTGAGAAAATACCGCATCATAATTTTGAGCCCTCGTAACGTCACGCACGTGATGTATGACGTCATGTTCTGACGTCATTTGCCCTAAATGACGCAAAACAAAGGAAAATCATCGTATTTTACACACAAATCTCCAAAATTCATGTATGATCCAGGCCTTGCCCACAAATTTTTTCATGCAGTTTAAAAGGCCGATCAGAAATCCATCGATTGGTACAAAAATATTCATGGGCAAGGCAGTGGAGTGCTACTTGATTTCTTAATTTTGTATCGGAATTTCGCTCATTTATTGATATTTTCAATGAATTCAACATTTTTAGGTGATATGAGCGACGTATTATTCAGTATAGGACTGTGAAATTAAAACAGACTTTCCTGATTTGGATTCAGCATACATTCGACATTTTATAAAGTAGAATATAATGGATGTATGAACAACTTTGAAAATAGGGCCGAAATGGCAGCTTACCGCACCTACTCCTTTGTTGCACAATAAATTTGTTTTGCATTCACACAACAAAATTTATTGCACAATAAATTTTCAAAAACAAATTCTGCCATGTATTAAACGCTAAGCAAAACTGTTGTGCAATAAATCTGACGCATGCGTATCATCATGACAAGAGAAAGAGATTGATATCCTTATGAATATAACTATACATCTTTATTTTTAAGATTCTATGAGAGATTCCGATTTTTCGCATATATAAGAACGCTTTTCTATAAAGTCTGGACCCCTTGTAGAGAATGACGTCACAATTGACTGACGTCATGTTCTAGACTGAAATGACAAATAAATGAATGCCTGTTATAAAGGCTACCTCTCAAAATAGTCTTAAATTTAGACTTTACGAAAATTATTCAAACAATATCCGTTGCACATTTTTATTCATGATTTTTGTGCATGTTCATCGGCACTTCATTGCGCAATAGTTTCAGTCTCGTAGGAATGCAAAAAAGCTTATTGCGAAACAAATTTGATTGTGCATTACAGTTTTTGCGAAATGCATTTATTGCTCAACCATGTGAACGAGGCACCAATTTAGAGCATTATAGATTTAAAGAATAAAGCATGAAATAAATCCATTCTATAAACAACTAGCTTTGATAGTCTGCCAAAGGAAGTTTTCAGAATATTTGAAATGAATTGGGATAAGATGGAAAAGAGGGGATTGACCAGACAAGAATTCTTTTACTGAAATATTGCTGAATCTATTCATGAATTATTTTTACATTTTGTCAAAGTCAAAATCAAATGCCTAAAACGCCCAGTATTCCCGGCAGATTAGCCATGCAGGTGGAATCATATACAAAGTAAGGGACAGATATAACAATGAAGTGAAGAATATAGAAAAATGTAAGCAGTTGACAGATTCTGAATACAAGGAAATTTTGGCCCAGCTTTATTTTACCGACTGCCATGAGGGCAAATTTAAGACAGGGCAAATAAAATGACAAAATGCCACGCATAAAATTGATGCGATTTACTTTTCACATGAAATTCATGCTATTTTCCTTTCACATGAATGTCATGTGAGGCATTTTTGCTCTGCGTAGAAGGTTTCAAAAGAAAATCTGTATCAAAGTGAGCAAGTTAAATACTGGACAACTCAGTACATGTATCTAAATACAGTCAAACCTGTCTTATGTGACTTTGCAAGGGCCGATATAAAATAGGTCACATAAGACAGGTGGTCACTGAATACAGGTTCAAGCTGATCTGACTTTGACCATCAAAATTTTCGTAGTATAAGAGCAATACCATAAAATGAATCACTGCATATATCAATTCGTGTATTTATTGATGAATCGTATTTCACATATAAAATCACATTAGATTTTATCTATCACAGAAGAACTAATTATGAAAGCACTTAAAGTCGTAATATACAGGTTCGGATTTGGGTACGGGACAGAAAAATCATGGTCGTTGTCGCGTTAGACAGGTTGTCGCTATGTACAGGTTTATTTGATAGGAAAATTGCTCGGGAGGAATAAAAAAGGTCACATAAAGCAGGAAGTCGCTAAAAAGAGGGTCACTTTAAGACAGGTTTGACTGTATCTACAATGGGTAAAAAAAGGACTGGGCGAATTTAAATTTTCATACAGTAATTATTATGTGAAGGCTATTGTTAATTGGAAGTTTTCATTGTTTATTGACTAATAATTGACCTTTCCGAACACGGGAAAAATTTGAGAAATTCCATGACGTCACAATGCAATTTCGATGTTTGACCGAGGTTCTGAGCTTGTTTGTCCGAGGTAAACACATGGTAAAAGCATTGTGACATCACGGAATTTGGCATTTTTTCCCGCAATCGGAAGGGTCAATTGGTTTGAGAAAAGTATTTTTATGCCCCCGGAATCAAAGATTCGGGGGCATATAGTTTTTGGCCTGTCCGTCTGTTTGTCTGTTTATCTGTTTGTCTGTCTGTTTGTCCGAAAAACTTTAACATTGGACATAACTTTTGAATGGGAGTGATAGGGCTTTCATATTTCGCATGTGTATTCCTTGTGACAAGACCTTTCCATTGATACCAAAATTTTTGACCTCGTGACCTTGACCTTGACCTTTGACCTACTTTTCAAAAACTTTAACATTGGGCATAACTTTTGAATGGGAAGTGATAGGGCTTTCATATTTCACATTTGTATTCATTGTGACAAGACCTTTCCATTGATACCAAAATTTTTGACCTCGTGACCTTGACCTTTGACCTACTTTTCAAAAACTTTAACATTTGGCATAACTTATGAATGGGAAGTAATAGGGCTTTCATATTTCACATGTGTATTCCTTGTGACAAGACCTTTCCATTGATACCAAAATTTTTGACCTCGTGACCTTGACCTTGACCTTTGACCTACTTTTCAAAAACTTTAACATTGGGCATAATTTTTGAATGGGAAGTAATAGGGCTTTCATATTTCACATGTGTATTCCTTGTGACAAGACCTTTCCATTGATACCAAAATTTTTGACCTCGTGACCTTGACCTTTGACCTACTTTTCAAAAACTTTAACATTGGGCATAACCTTGAATGGGAAGTGATAGGGCTTTCATATTTCACATGTGTATTCCTTGTGACAAGACCTTTCCATTGATACCAAAATTTTTGACCTCGTGACCTTGACCTTTGACCTACTTTTCAAAAACTTAAACATTGGGCATAACTTTTGAATGGGAAGTGATAGGGCTTTCATATTTCACATGTGTATTCCTTGTGACAAGACCTTTCCATTGATACCAAAATTTTTGACCTCGTGACCTTGACCTTTTACCTACTTTTCAAAAACTTTAACATTGGGCATAACTTTTGAATGGGAAGCAATAGGGCTTTCATATTTCACATGTGTATTCCTTGTGACAAGACCTTTCCATTGATACCAAAATTTTTGACCTCGTGACCTTGACCTTGACCTTTGACCTACTTTTCAAAAACTTTAACATTTGGTATAACTTTTGAATGGTAAGTGATAGGGCTTTCATATTTCATATGTGTATTCCTTGTGACAAGACCTTTCCATTGATACCAAAATTTTTGACCTCGTGACCTTGACCTTTGACCTTTTAACCCAGTGACCTCACATACATGTACTTAACAGAAAATAGTGTTCATACTAACAAAGATGCCACCGGGGGCATTCGTGTTTCACAAACACAGGCTTTATTGGTATAAATACTTATTTATGATAATGAACTATTATGTACTAAAATGAAAAAAAACAATCTTCTATGATTTATTCAATGGTATCAAGATTTTGTATGACATTCACTACATATTTTGAGGTCCAATCTTTGCCTTGGAGAAGGTTTATGCAGAGATTATAATGACTACAAAGCACTGCCTAACAACTAGCAAAGCTGCACTACTAACAAAAATGCACTACTAACTTATCTGCACAACTACACAGTGAATCTTTATAGTACTTTAGGCTTTTTGATATATGGCTGGCGCAGATTAATAATGATCGACGGAATTTGCTCAATCAATTTGTATAGTCATACAGACATATAAAATTCTTTTAGTATGTCAGTATTATGCATATTGGAATATTGCATTTCGATATTAATCACAATGTATTACCTGTAATTATTGTCATTATTCATGCTCGTTAATCTGTTTACTCATTCATTTAAATAAATGTACGTCAAACTTTAAAGATTAAAGATGGGCAAAATCTTAATTTGAATATCAGTTTAGGTCAAATTTGAAAAGCAACGAATGGAATTAAGCCTGTTCTTCTTTGAAAGGGAGCAGTATGTGAGAGGTGGGGAGGGGGGGTGAAAGATTTTCAGTTTAGCTTTATGGGTTGATGTTTCTGGTAGAGGGAAATCTCATTTAGGTGTTTAGTCACTTGGTTTATTAATTATTATTAATTTTCAGTTTAGCTTTATGGGTTGATGTTTCTGGTTTATTAATGGTGTCTTGCAAACAAATTAAATTATAATATAATTGTACGTCGATTGTATTTTTTAAACAAATAATTTCATATCACTTATTTAACACATATTTTTGGTTCATAGTGAAATATCAGTGAAATATCAGTGTTTTTTTTTTATTTGATTAATATATACTTGTAAAACAGTATTTCTTTGTAAATGAATACCTGAAGTTGAAACTTTGGTAAGTATATGAGTTATAAATATTATTGAACAGGATTCACCTTAAGATTTGTTTATTTTTTTTTTTAATTTATTTATCAATACAAAATTTCATAACTTTCAGTTTGAATAGAAATTAAGAATGATGCAAACTTGATTTTCTGAATTAACAGATCTTAAAGTAGTTTAAAAATGGAACCTACATATTGGATCATTCAATGCAATTTAAATGCAAATTACTGACTAGTCTTTGGATTTTTTTTTTTAGCCCTTCAATACGTGCATCAAGTAAAGCAAAGATTGTAAGACCTGTATCAGCCAGTGGCTCGGGGGAATCCCAACAGAACGTGTACACGACCCAGCAAGTGGCGCCCCCTGGTGTCACGTCAGGGAGTACCGGAATGCGTCCACCTTCGTCAGCTGCTCGCAGGCCACCTGTTCCGTCCAAGTCTGGAAGCAATAGCACAACAAATACCGGCAAAACGGCAAAGGGAAAGCAGCGTAAAAAGGACAGCTCGGATGAGTCAAGCTCTGATGATGACACAGATGATACAAGCGATGATGACACAGTGTAGATAGATTTTATAGATAGATGATTTAGATGATAAAAATACTTGTGAAAATTAAGATAATGATCTACTGTAGACCTACATCTTATGACAATTAGTGTAACATGACTTCTCTGCATTAAGTTGCACAGCAGTAGTGTGAAGTCATTGTACAACATATATGTAGAAAATATAAATTTGAAGTGATTCTGTTTCATGAATTGTGAATTGAAAGAGATTTGTAATATCTATCTGTGATTTCATGTTCATGTAAGCAATGAAAACTCAAAACGTGAGAATTCTTAAGTCTGATATTACAATTTCTATTTCACAAAATTTATGCATAAATTAATATTTCATGAACATTCATTATTTGAAATTAATTATTTTATACATATTTCAAGAATGATTCATTTTACCAGGGTACCCATTATTTTGATATGATGCCCCATCATTTAGAGATGTTGTGACTTATTTATGCCGCCTGAAACATATGCATGGTCAGGTCTACATACAGGAGTCAATTTAGTCTGCCCATCAATCAAGTCACATTTTCACATACCCTACTTGATATGCATTAAAACTCCCATCAAATTTGCAGTGATGGTCAATACTTATTTTTGGTCAAGGTCACATTTAAGGTCAATGTTGCATATCTTAGGTTTTTAACAGTCTTTTCCGAGAAATTGAAAATGGACTATTAGTGACTTTTTAAAACTTTTTTTGGAAACCTACAACAATATACTCGTGCTATAACTTGAGTTCAAAAGAAGAAAATTGATACAATACTGTTTTTCATTCACTTTTCTCAAACATAATTGTTTCCTCGGCCAGATTTACATGTACAATATACTATCAAATGAGACATTCTGTGTCTCTATAATTTTCTTCCCATTACAAAATCTCTATACATGATTGATATAATTGATTTCCCATGGCGTTGTCATGGCAACTTGATACAAGTGTTGTAAGAAATTATGAAACTTAGACTCAATTGATGGTTTAAATTTTTAGGAGTCTTGATTTTTTTAAGTTATTTGTACTTGTATGTGTTTCCTTAAGTTTCTTTAAAATTTTGTGTGATATGTGAGTGTCCATGAGACATGATGATATATGAAATCCAGCTTTGTGCCTAAGGCCATTTCTTTGTTATTTTCTGTTTTGCATCCTCATGCTGGTAGGTTTTGTCAAATTTCACATGGTACTACATTGTAGTATTTCACATATTATGAAATTGCAACTTTGTTTTATATGCATGTTTGTTTTTCTCCCTGGCTGGCTGGTAGGTTTTTCAATTTCAAAAGGAGGCAAAACAGAATAAAAACAAGAAATGGCCTAATGTTTAAACTCAATCTTTGTCATTTAATTTTCTCTATATATTGCAGTGAAATATCACCTCCAAGTTAATAATGAGGCCATAGTAATAGACCACTTGCCGATATTCATAATGGCTGACAAAATGACGAAAAATGTCCGAGGTAGGCAATTTTTGCGCACTTTTTCATTGTTAGGTCACAATGGAATTGCGTCTTTTATCAGTGACGTCATTATGTAAAACAACACCAAAAGATGTTGGCTCGGACATATTGTGCTTTCTGTATTTTGAACATAGATTTTATTTGGATATGCTACCGAATCGACCCTACAGGAAATTTGGAGCCGCGCACTCTCTGTAATGTAAATGTAAAAATCTAACTTCAAAAAAATAAAGAGGGCGCTACTGAAATTATTTTTGGTGGCTCTGCTGAAAGCATCACTGATGAGAATTTGATATTCGAAACATGTGTCTGGTGCATGGAAATTGGTTTGGAATTTTCTTCAAGAAGGTATTTAGTTGGAACCCTTCGACAATATTCTAACAAAATCGGAAAATGGTCTATTAATATGGAACTTTTTCTGAAAGGTACCCTCCCGCCAGGTATGAAAACAAACATATGATCAGTATGAAAGGACGTAGACTGAAATTATATAAGAAAATATCTTTCTTCACCTATAATGTGGATAATTCTGACTAAATTTTAGAACTATTACTTTTAACTCCTGATATTAATGGTGATATAGGCATTTTATGGTATTCAAGGTCATTTACTTACATTTTACCTGAAAAATGCATGTTTGTGTGTGTTTTATTCTGACCTATTCTCCTAAAAGGTTCCCGCCTGCAGACGTGAAACAAAATATTTAATAACTATGGCCTAACAGTGAAGGATCATATTTTAATTATGCATTAATTAAAATTTTCAAAAAGTTTAAAAGACAAAGAATAAATGTCATATATGTTTATGTCATATAAATGACATAGACATGTCATTTTATTACCGTAGGTCGAATATTAGTTTTTTTGATCTCATAGAATATCATCATTTCATGCTTAGAACATAAGATTCATATAAGTTGTTCTACAAGTCAATGTCATTGCTTATAAGCTTATATTGATACACACGACATTTAAAATTTTCTGTCTTTTGTTTGTAACGATTGGATTTATCTTTATACCGACATGAAAGGTATACACGACATATACTTACTATTTGTTTGTTTTGTGATTACAATCAAATAAAACTGGTAAAAAGCAAAACACATTTCAGAAGTGGCTTTTGTTCATAAATTGTCACTTTTGTTCGTAATTAAGAAGCCAAGCAATCATTCCCAAGTACTCAATAAAGTAAACCAAGTGTAGTGCACTTGATATTAAGTTTTGAGACATATGTAATTATGTATCAATCCAAATGCTGTCCGAAATCCAAGGCTGTGCTATGACCTTGAACCAAGGTCAGTATTAGGCAAGATCACAGTGCACCTGATGAGTGAAATTTAGTCTGGGCCATAACTTTTGACTGCTTGCATGGATTTGAATTGTGTATCACAGGACTGTTACCCAGAAGCTTTTGATGTCTTCAAGATCAAGGTCACAGTATTCTTGATTGGTACAACTTTTCTCCAGGTCATTACTTTTTATGCCTGCATGGATTAAAACTACAATATTTAAATGGATTCTTGCACAGAACTCAAGGGTGTGTCATGAATTTGTGCTAGCGTAAAGGTCATAATGCTCTCGATAGATAAATTTAAAAAAAAATACTTCATAGGACTGTTTCCAAGGGTGTGTCATGACCTTGAACCAAGGTTTCGGTAGACTTACTGGGTAAAACTTGGGTCATTACTTTTCACTATCACTTCAATTTCTTTGAACCACAAGATATTTAAAAATAGGGTCATCAGAGATGACGGTGCTCACCTTGTTGGCATCATTGTCCAATGACCAGCATCTGTACCTACATTGCACAAAGTATTTCCAGATGAATCATCCACTTAAGTTTGGTTGATAAAATATTCAAAGAAGGCTGGTAATGAAGATTCTAATTTTGCCATACCTGGTCAATCAAGCATGAAATTTAGGTAAGATGAAGTGCATTGCAGTAACCATCCTCAGATACATCACCCACACAAGTTTTTTTTTTATTGATCTAGGACTTAAAATAGGCCTGAAATGGACCTGTGACTAAACCTGGTCACTCAAGCATGAAATGTAGGTCAGATGCAGCCTCTGTATCATGCATTGTTGTAAGCATCCTTTAATGCATCAACCACACAACTTTGGATGACCTAGGTCTTGTAGTAAGGTAGGAATGGACCTGTCCCATTTACCTAACTTGCTCACTCAAGCATGAAATGTGGGTCAGATTCAGCCTCTGTATCATGCATTGTAGTAAGCATCCTGAGCATCATTCATACAAGTTTGGTTGATGTAGGACTTATAGTAAGGCAGGAATGGACCTGTCCCATTTTACCTAACCAGCTCACTAAAATGTAAAATGTGGGTCAGATGCAGCCACCATACTACGCATTGCAGTAAGCATCCTCAGATGCAACATCCATGCAATTTTGGTTGGAGTGGGATTTATAGTAAAGCGGGAATGGACCCATCCCATTTTACCTAACCTGGTCACTCAAGCATGAAATGTAGGTCAGATGCAGCCTATGTTCCATGCACTGTTGTAAGCACCCTCAGATGCATCATCCATGCAAGTTTGGTTGGTGTAGGACTTACAATACGGCGGGAATGGACCTGTCCCATTTTACCTAACCTGCTCACTCAAGCATGAAATGTAGGTCAGATGCAGCCTCCATACCATGCATTGTAGTAAGCATCCTCAGATGCATTATCCATGCAAGTTTGGTTGGTGAAGGACTTATAGTAAGGTGGGAATGGACCTGTCCCATTTTACCTAACCTGCTCACTCAAGCATGAAATGTAGGTCAGATGCAGCCTCTGTACCATGCATTGTTGTTAGCATCCTAAGAAGAATCATTCATAAAAGTTTGGTTGATATAGGACTTATAGTTTGGCGGGAATGGACCTGTTCCATTTTGCTTAACCTATAGTGCGGACGCAGACGTGATAGCATAAGCCCCCCTCTACTTCGTCGAGGTGAGCTAAAAATGACCTTCAACAAAGGTCACATTAGTGAAAACCTTCAGCCCTGACTCCACTGCTTGCATCTTTCAAGATTGTTGCCCAGAACCCAGTTATGTCATGACCTTGAACAAAGACCATAGGTCAACAAGGTCACAGTGCACTTGCTAAATGAAACATTGTCCGATCATAGTTCTCAAGGATTTGTCAATTTGAACCAAAAGACACAACATGACCTTCAACCAAGGTAATATTGAGAAGGTAAAGGGCAACCTTCAACCAAGGTAATATTGACAAGGTAAAGGGCAAAGTGTAAAATTAATGGTCGCTTTTCAGCCATAAATTTTCACTGCCTTCATGGACTTGAAGAATATTACACAGAACAGACCTTCTTCATATTACCATTATACTTGCATCTTAGATGCTCCAAGACCCGACAACACTACTTTTGATGTTATTTCTGATTGTGATGTCAAAATTCAGATACGACCTCACAATTAAAAGTTACATCAAATGTTGTCATGTCGGGTCTTAGGATGTGTAAAATACAAGTCAACTGCGGTGATATGAAAATCGTCTATTGTTTCTTGATTCCCAAGATGTGATATGACCTTGATCAGTCTTGCCTGCAAGAATACTTCCATCTG
Organism: Pinctada imbricata; assembly: GCA_033119305.1. NCBI lineage: Eukaryota > Metazoa > Mollusca > Bivalvia > Pterioida > Pteriidae > Pinctada > Pinctada imbricata. The sequence continues at coordinate 57,807,199 of VSWD01000005.1, forward strand.
CCAAAAATTATACCCCAATCTAAGAAACACTGATGTCTATTTACCAATCACACTTCACTTTGATTTTAACCATTCAATGACGCAATTCAATACATGTATAATGTTTCAAGAGAATGAAACATTTGAATAGTTCCCAAGACATGGCCTTGAAGGAATATTCCTAAATTCCATGAACAAGGTCAATTCAAAACTTTCCATGGCCTTAATATAAAATCTATGGCCTTTGCAATCAATGCAATCTGTTCTAGTTCTCGTCTGGAGTTCCAACATCTCACTATTGCACATAACACAAATACTATGATAGCGTCTCTGCACTTTATTCTACCACATTCTTTGTGCCAATTTTGTATGTATTTACATCAGCAGCTAGTCGTAGCAAATTTTAAATTCTACTATTAATAACAAAGCAATATGGCTATATATCGTATCACAGAGGCTGGAAGTCATAGAATAGAATAATTGTATAACATAATATAGAATTACTATATTCCTTCAAGATTATAACATAGAGCTGTAAATATGAAAATCCTCTCCAAGTATTAGTTCCTCCTCGACATCCTCAATGTATGATAATATATAATATATTACATTTATTTGGTTCAGCAAAGACAAATTTTGATCCTATGTTTGCATAGACATATTGAATTTTAGTCATTGAAGCACAGAATGGTTATAAATGGTAACGAATAAATGCATGTTACAACATTCACATCAAGAATTTGAAAGCGATTTAACTAAACGTAAAATGTATTTATCACTTAATGGTAGAATAATCATCAATAACAAAAAGTATAATATAAAATTGTGAAATGTAGAAAAAATTAAATAAACAAATAATTACCATGTGATGGTAATTGGACGGATTATACTTCAAAACTTATTAAATATAAAAATAAATAAAAGAACACCAATATCCTCAGTCTACTTAAATAATAAACAATATTCTACTACATGCAAAACAAAATTGGTATCTGCGAAAATTTATGGTCCAAATTTATAATTTATGCAAAAATTTGTTATTGTGTACTCATTTCAGATCAAAATTAAAATTCATCATCATGTGACAGACAGACAAACTGGTTATAATGTCCCCGCGCTTTTGCGAAAGCGGGAGACAATTAAAATTTATGATCATGTGAATCAGACGTTGCAAAAATTTTTGAAAAAATAAATAATATAGAAAAGGTTTATAACAACCATATTTTGAATGATCCTTTATTGAAGATTTTTTTTTTAATTTCTGCAAGATACAGCATATTACTTTTTTCATTCCTCTACCTACGATGTGTTGTAGATCTAGATCAGCACTCGGTACTTCACGGATTTTATTTTCAACAAATATCAAATAACTCTGCCTGCTATACTGCACCACTCTAGTATGAGATACATGTACAATTTCCTTTTACATTATAAGTCAACCACACAAGCTATTAAACAAATCTGTCATACAAATTTAAGCTTGAACATACACGTGAAAAAAAAAGATTGTGAGAGAATTTTCTCTGAATAATATCACAGTAAAAGAAAAACACAAGGGAATTTTAAGCACTTATTACTGCACTGTTTACAAAAATAAGCGATATTCCTTTTAAACGACCTACACATATTACAGACACTAACCCTGTATGTAAGCTGTATATACCTTGTCTGGTCCAAATACTGATCAAAGGTCATGTCGAATGTCAATATCAATATCGTAATTTACATGTATGGCTAATGATTTTGTCCTCAACTTAAGCAGGTATAATGTATGTAACAAATAAAAGAAGACTAAATATGTATACAGTCTCTTCTTATTTGAAAAATGCCTAACATAACTCTTTCAAGCTGCAAATACTACAATCACTATTTGCAATGAAAATGAACAACGACAATAACTTAAAATCCAGCCAACTTTTTCAATCGAATTCAAACATTAAGCTTTAACATGAAAATATCAAAATTGAAAAAAAAATCTTAAATAGCTGAATATTAACATGTAGTAACATTTCTACAGTATAAATCGTAGTTTAAAATCTACAAACTTAAAAAAAATAAAAGACAACTCTTGCAGAAAATGTGTGTTTGAAGACATGTTCTATGATCGCATGCAAAATCAGCATATTCCGAATAAAGATTACACAGGTGCACTTCTCCTATCAATCACCATACCATTATCCAATGAATATTGAGGTAATCAACTAAATGAAAAAGTCCTACAAACGTATAGAAGGAGTTACAGTGTCCAAGACATCCTATAAGCTTTGTTATAATAACTACGCTACCAAGCCGAGAATAAAGGTGGGCGGGGCATCGGAGGCAGGAAGTCCTGGTTATGTTGAGACTGAATCTGTCGTAGTCCTGTCTCAAACCGCTTATGGGGCGGCATAAATGAGCTAGGGGGCGTTGATGCTCTGGGCTCCTCCCCTTCATCCTGATTGGTAAATGAAATAATGAAACTGACATACATGTAAACATTTAAAGGATGTAAAATTCATCTTTAATTCAATTCAGGTAAAAAATTTGAATTTTTAACACTAAGTTATCTTCCAGAATTTTTTTTTATCTCATTCAATTTACATGCAAAATAATTCTTGTACTATCATTTCAGAAAATTTTCATTATATTATTAAGTATCTCATTAGAGGCATTGATAAGTCAGTTACTCTTGAATTATAACATGTGAATAATTAAAACACAAAACATGTTAAATGTAGTAAATGAAGCATTCAGGTTGTTTTCAGTGATACATATACCTCAAGAGATATATTGGATAATTTACATCAAACATGGTTGGGGTAGCTGCTTTGCTAAGACCTCTTAATATTGCTCCAAATAAGCTAGTGATGTGATGAATTACTACATCAAAATGAGCAACTATTCAATTTTTGTTTTGTTGTTGTTGCTTTTTTTTTTTTCAGTAAAGCATGCAAAATACAAATTTTTACATGGGTATCTTAAATTACTAAATACTAGTATGAAATATTTTATTTGTAAATGTGTGATTGTATTTGCATGGGTCAAGGTAACAATTTCAAGAAATACTAGACGTTCAAGAAACACTAAACGCTATGGCCAATATGAAAGTTTAATTTTTGTTGCAACAGCTGAAGCATAAAGACCAGAAACGATAATTAGCTTCCACATCTTGGATAATTTTGGGGGTACAAAAATGTATTACTTGAGCATTCAAATCCTCTCTTGTGGCTATAAAATCTTGACAGCCACCCAAAAAAGGATCTGTTAAGCCCCTTTTCCTTGTAAGCAACAAAAAATGCAGTAACATTTTTCAATACCCCTGCTCCCCCCCCCCCCCCCCTCCATCTCCCCAATATTCACATTTAAGTTTCATATATTTTACACCAAGAAAGGTCTTAGCAAAGACAAGCCTATGATCTGTACACTACACACCTATATTATATCTAGGTCGTAAAGCGTACAAGGGCAGAAGTAGATCTGCTGCTGTACTCTTGCTGTAAGGGTGTGAGAAATGGTGAGGGTGGTCCCACGCGAATCGTCCCTGCCTACAACACAAACAACTGCCTGGTTAGCTCAGTCATCACGTATTATAATCGGTATGTCTGAGCTCATACTGCCTGAGTTAATATGACTGACTCAAGCTTTAATATATTTAGCCAATATGAGTGAGAGTCTGAAGGGATTAAAAAAAAATCCTGCACCTGACAATCTGGCATCCCTTCTTTACAAATTTTCCTATCAATTTCTACAGGGGAAAAAAATTAGTCAAATATTGTTTTTGTTATATTAATTCATACCCTTCTTTGAATCTTTCAAATAGGTCCAAAAGCACCCTGAGTTCTAACGTTCAACTTGATAAATGGTTCATCAAGCGATACTTATTTTCAAAATTCAAGAAAAGTGTTGTCCATTGAAATTTCAAATGGAAGAAAATGGATCCTATCTATAAATACTATCATATTATATATAATAGTAACTTGAAACAATAAAAACAATGACACTGAATGAATCAAACGAGATATTGACAACTTATTTCTACTGCCTCCAGCAAACAGGTGATCAAGACTTTTTAGGCCAAAAATTGTTACCAGTTCATAATGCCTGGCAGACTTTGAAAAGAAAGTATGCACTGGTCATTTTCACAGAAAACTCTTCATTTGAATAACTCACAATAGCATTTGTTACTCGGTTATTAATTTACCCTTCCCAACGCGGGAAAAATTTTTTAAATTCCATGACGTCATAATGCAATTTCGATGTTTGACCGAGGTTTGAAGCTTGTTTGTCCGAGGCAAAAGCATTGTGACGTCACGAAATTTTCCAATTGGAAGGGTCAATTCAACCTGACAATTGGGTCTGTCACTAATTGAATGTTTAATCCAAAGAGGTGACACTGCACTCATTTTTTTTTCTCCACAAAAGTATAAATGTAGAGCTCAGACATACTACGATTTTATAGGAGCTTGTGATGGTTATATATAGGTATAATGTTAATATTACGTTTCACTTACTTGTTATGAAGTAACGCATAATTATATAAATACAGTCTAACCTGTCTATAACGGACGGCTCGGGGAAAATCAAATATTGTCCTTTATAGAGAGGTGTCCTTTATGCAGAGGTTCAGTTTGATATACAGTTTGCAATAATTTCCGTCAATTTTTGATAAGTAGTTTTACAAGGTAAATTAATAATAAAACAGAATACTTGTACTAATACATGTAATTGGGTCATGTAGATTTAAATACATGTTTCTCAGATAATTGAGACTACAAAAAAAAAGGAAATTAAGGAAGGTAGTATATTTTTTTAATCAAGAGTACTCTTGCAATATAAGTAAAGCATTAAGTTTTGCAAACATTTTTTTACGTAAGAGAGTATTTCCCTAAGTAAACTGGGAAGTAAAGTTTTAAAATGCCACTTTCCTCCAATTCAGTTTATGAGAAAGGGGAGACGTAATTCATGACAAATAAGTACGCGAGCGCCATGTCACGTACAAGGCTCGGAATGAATTGCGGTTTCTCATCTTGCCTATTGAAATCCCCGCGATTTACATGTGTAAAGACCCCTCACTTCTTCAGGAGGGCCCGTGGGTAGGACAGCGTACAGCGTGTATACGGAAGCCAAGGCTAGATTGATTGACATTAAACCGCTAGTTGATCGAATTACATGTATGTACTCGGGTACATAAAACGTTGTTGATAAAACGTAAGTTTAAATCCTTACTGGCTTACATTTACGGATAACGTTATGTAAGGATTAAACAGACATTTGTTGCGTGTCGGCGGTCCCTGAATACCTCTAAAATCATTAACGTCATTATCAATCGAATCTGAAATATTACAATAAATTCCTGATGTTGTTCAGCATAATTATTAGTATACATATGCTGTTTACATTTATAAAAAGACCGAGAGAGAAAAGAGTATGTCGAACTCATTGAAAAAATATCGATCGTTCAATTGTCCGCGACGCGTGCCGGCGTGTGGTCAGTAGCTATACAATAAATGAAGTCGGGATATAAACTTTCTATTTCTAAACGAAGGCTTTCTATTGTTGGTACAAGGCTCTTGTACTCTTGCGATTTTCCATTCATCAAGCGTCAAATCCTCTGTTTATACGTTCTTGTTTTAATTAATGTATACACAGGTAAACATAAATTGGCCACTAATTACCCGTCTTCTAATTACCATTAATTTGTGAAGCCACGATAGAAAAGGACGCGGATCGAAGGATTTTACAAAGACATTGTGCGCTATCAGAGGCGGAACCGAGATAATTATGTCCGTTATAGGAGGTTATTAACACCGATTGGGGTACCAGAAGGGTGTCCGTTGTCCGGAGAACGGAGGTGTCCGCTATACAAAAGACATTTATAACACAAAAAACGTTGGGGGGAACTGAAATTGTCCGTTATGTACAGTTGTCCGGTATATAAAGGTGTCCGTTAACACAGGTGGGACTGTATTGTGATACATCTAACAGATTCATGCATGTACAAACACAAGGATGTCAAAAACTTTGTGCACGAGTTTTGTTGCCTTGCAAACTGTACTAGAGTTCTTTTACATAAACTTTAAGTCACTGTTCAGGTAAATCAGGGGAATAAAAATTTCCTTCAACAGCAAAATTTTTGGATTTTTCGTTTTGTTTAATTTTTGGAGAAAGAGTAATTAAGGAGCATTAAAGATTTTATTCATTTTGTTTATATTCATACTAAAAACCCTTGTGCATGGAAAAGTTGTTGAAAACTGTTCAAATGTTATATTTCCTATATCAAGTATCGTCCTTTCTTTAAATTACCAGGGTATTATCTAACATATATCACAAAAAAATCCACTTCAAAATCAATATGCTATTATTATGTCACACACTTCCAATGTTAAAATGTTATCAATTTGTTACGAAGCTTGTTATCCGTGTTAATATTTGCACTGGTAATTCATTTGGAAACATAGATAATGTCAAACCAGTCTGATTCATTTTCGAGTAATTCTTTTGAACGTATAGGTCCGAGAAAATTTTCCAAATGAATGCACCATTTAAAGCCTATGATATTTAAAAGACAAGCGTTTTTACTTTAGATTTTGCAGTTCAGTGTTCAGGAGCTGACGCAAGTAGGTAATTCAGGAAACTAGATTTTTGCTGAAACACACAGTTGTATTGTACATAGTTTATTATAAATAGAATAGTAAGTTCATACATATTGGAAATCAATTTAACCGAAGTCATGAAAGTATATAATTCTGTAAAACTTAAACACTAATCCTTTTACAAAGAATTCTTTGTCAAATTTCTTCACAAGACTTCAAAGAATTTTTAAAAGAATTTTCTTTACTAACATTAAGAAAATTTCAAATGATCATATTGATAAAGTTCCAAAAAGCATTTCTAAAAATTCTTACGGAAGAAATTCTGAAAAGGCGAAATTAACTTCATCTTTGCTGGCTGAAGGTTTTATCCCTGGCTCTGCATATTTTATTATATCTATTTCATAACTATTATAATCTTCATATAAGTGCACTAGCTTAGAATATTTGTATCAAATTTATATTTGTATCAAATGAATTTTTTACCTAAACGGATGTCAATAAAATATTCAAACATTAATTAGCAGCATTATATATAAGAAATAGCTCATTTGCTTGCACTTGCGCACTTGCTATATGCAATTGAACCAAAATGGAGACATTCAGGAAATATTTAACAAATTGAGACTTGTGCAAAGTCTCACCTGCATGAATGCTTACTGCAAATAAAATTTTCTTCGCGCCAAATCTTCTATGTCAAAGAGCATATCAACGAAAAGTTTTATACCTGAGGTTCCATGCACAAGAATTAGTTAGTTTGGTAATATAGTGATAAAGCTTGGTTTAAAAGTTTTTGTACAAAATTAATGCATCAGTATGTACCATGCAAAAAGAGTTTCAAGAGAATTTTTCTTGTAGCATGCGTTTAGTTTCATGGAACAATTGTATGATGTAGGTTATGAATTACATGAAAGGTGTGATTTTTTGTCAAAGGTTAATAGAATCAAACTTCATGCATTTAGGATTTCATTTCTTCTTTAGTCAGCCTTTTCATGATAATTGCAAGACGGCAAACTTAGAATCTAGTCACGACACGAACAATGATTCTCTAACATCATTTTGCAGGAAAGGCATGCACTGTTTGTATTTTGCCATCCAGAACAACTGGACCACAATTATTGTGAAAAGGTTGATAGGAGCATTTGTTATCATAGTAACTTAGTACATAAAGATAATAAGTCTTCATTTATTTAATTAAATTTAATTTAAAAGTTTTACATTTAACATGTTTAATATCATCCAAAGCTAGGGCTTATTTTACTATGATTGGTAAAAATCTGAAAAGGGCTCACACTTTTGTTTCAACCTCTCTTTACCAATTTGGAACTAAATAAGATAAAATGTCATCATAGTAGCTAGGCAAGTCCAAAACAACATTGCATTTTTTATGATATCATTTCTTTAGGGGGGGGGACTATGAAAGACTATGAGAGAATATAATCTAATCAACTGAAAGACAAATTTTGATAGTCTACAAATTTATATGTATACCCAAAAATCATTGACGAATGTGTTCAAATACACTCTTTTGCTTAAATTTGTAACAATTATCATGGTTGAACATTATCTTAACAATTAAGAATTGTAGGAGGAAATCATTGTATATTAATTTAGCACTGCCTAGTCTTGTTGCATAATAAACTCATCTTTACATGATATCTTTAAGGAGTAGGGACCTATCATGATTATCTTTATTGAAGAAATAAAAGGTTACATGACAGCAGATTTACTTCTGTGAAGATAAACGGAAGGTTTAAATTGCTGTCTAACATGCTTTTATAATTACTATATACAACAGAAAGTTGTAACATGTACATGCAAAGCAGCTGGCATGCAAAAATTCATCTGCAGTATTCTCATAAATATTGAACGACGCAAATATCCCAAAATTTCAGCATTTGCAAATTTACACATTTAATCAGCCTTCTTTAAAATTCCGAAAACAGAATCAACAAAATTTTACTTTATTTTGCTATTAATGTACTGCCGCTTGCACAAACTTTACAATAAGATTTGTGAAATTCCTCTTTTTCCAAAATTTTTGCACACCGTTTATACTAATTTCTCTATAAGAATATTTCCCTTTCCATGAGTTATATTCAGCAACTAGAATTTTTTTTTTATTACTTTTTCACATATCATACTAAATGTTGAACAAACTTTATGAGTTTTCTGCATATGATTTGTAAATATTTAATGTACAAATATGCACAGTTAGTTAACAGAATGTTCAATGTAGTGTTCTGGTATTTTTAACAAACTGGGTAACACAACAAGAACTAAATGATCTGTTTCAATTACCCATTATCCAAAATAAACTGTCTTTGAGTTTTTGAACTGAGAGAGAAAAAGGTCATATACTATACAATATGCAACAACTTGGAAAGGAAATAGCATAACTTGCTTACATTAAGCAAATATTTGACTGCATTGGATCTAGCTTACGGTTATTTATACATTTATATGCGCATGCAAAATATGTTTACAGCAAGCCGCTGCGGCTATTTGTTACAAAGCAGCATTATATAACAAAAATAAAACTCCACTGATCAATTTATCATTAAATTACATGAATCAGACTGATTATTACAGGTCAAGGTACAACAGTGTACTTACCGATTTATTAACCACAGTTCCGTTACCGCGAATGTTACTTTTCGATGTGGGTGTGTATTTTCTAAGTGGAGCACTTCCCATTTTCTGTGCTGCGGCTCCAGCATATGGCTGACCTACAATGTGAGCAGTTTGATTTTTCGTTGTAAAATTTTTTAAATGAAAATTTCTTTTAAAAGATTATGTACAACATATGAACTATGTATGAAGACCTATGAATTTGAAGTAAAATCGAAATTGAGCAGTTTGAATTTGCTGGACATATACATTACGTTAGATTTTAAATATTCTTTAATTTGCATAAAAATATTTTGCATTTAAAATATAATCATAGTAAAATTATCAAGAAGACTGATCTGATATAAAGGAAACTTTCTTCTAAATTGTAACATTTATATGTATATAGAATGATAAATGGACTAATGTAGCAAACATATTGATACAATCAGGCTAATGAAAAAGTATATTCTTTAATATTTGTTTTCTTCTCCACACCTTGTATAGGGTCGGGTCGTGTTGTCTGTGACCTTGACTGCCTGTTGACACTGCTGTTGTCATTGCCGTAGGTCAAAGGTCGTGACTGTCCAGTGTGGGGGTGTACCTCCTTACCAGGACTAACACCGTGGGGATGTTTCTGGGGGGACAGGGTAGGGGGCTGCTGCTTTTCCCTGTAAAATATAATCTACATTGTGAACTTCCGAGTAAGGTGCTGCTTGAATTCATGTTTTTACAATCTATCATAAAGCCAAATTAAATCAGTTTTAAACATAAATCTGCCGTAAGAAATATGCTTTAAGGAATATCCTTGCTATACAGATAATACATACTCTAAAAGAATTCATCTCTAAATTGAATTCTTGATATTAATCATTTTATTTCATGTATTTTTTTTTCTTTTTGTGTGCAATTGCCACATTTCTGGCGAACAATTTCATAGGCTGAACAATGCGAAACAGCATACATGTTGATTGGTAATAAGGAGCAAAAACCATCAAAACAACAAAAATTGGTTCTCACAAATATTGAACCGTTCACCGTTTTTTGTGGTTTATTTTGCTCTAAAGATTCACAAATCAGCACTTGTCCCAGTTCAAGGTCAACTCATCTTGAAGATCATTTTAAAAAACAGCTTCTAAACCAATCAAAATACATTGCAGTGTAAAAATCTTGATTAATTGTCCATTACTGACCTCCTGAGATAAATGGTTTCCGGTTTAGGCTCGTTAATGTTAACGGTCATCTCCGTTAAGGAGTCTGCATCATTCTGATTCATGTCCCCAGTGTCTTCTGAAAATATAAATTAAGTTTAAACATAGGGTAATCAAAGATTACATAGCTCGCCTATACAGGTTTTTGTCAGTAACCAGATTAAAGTTTTTGAAAAGTAGGTCAAAGTCCAAGGTCAAGGTCACTAGGTCAAAGGTCATGGTCTCAAATGAAAGGTCTCGTCACAAGGTATCTACATGTCAAAAACAAAGCCCTACCCCTTATAGTTCAAGAGATATAGTCCAGATTAAAGTTTTGTCTCGGACGACGACAGTCGTTGTCATCGTCCGTAGACAAAACTTTAACCTCCGGTTAACCTCCAGACTTTTTATCAAAGCCCTACCCCTTATAGTTCAAAAGATATAGCCCAGGTTAAAGTTTTGTCTACGGACGACAGTCGTTGTCATCGTTTGTAAGCAAAACTTTAACCTCCAGACTTTTTCGTCCCGGCGAGCTATAAATCGTTGTTCAAGCAAATTGTAATAACATAAGGTTTAAGCTTATCTAGATTATAACTTAATGACAAAATGTGGGTCAAGGTCATCTTGTATAGATCACCTGAACCTAGAATGCAAAGCATGGTCAAGATGAACACAACCTTTCTTTCTTGTTGCACTTATTATTTCTTTACCAGTCTGACAATGATGGTGAATCTCAAATAATCTATGTAAAATTAAGCCCCTTCGTAATATAGAGTTAATAAAAACTAAAAGTCCCCTCCTTTGAGTACATTTTTGTATTAAGTAGAGGACTTATAATACCTTGTACAATATCCTGAGAAGATGGTCTTACAGGGCCGTCCTGCTCAAAGGCATTCTTAGTAAATCTATGGGCAGCTGTTGTCCAGGCTATGGCCTTAAAAAAACAATAGAGCATTTTGAAATAAATATCTACAGACATACATGATGAAAGCCAACATTATTTTACAACTAATTTCATAACTGCACATCAATTTACTGACTTACTCGTTCACAAACTGCATGACTATTTAATAAGTATACATTGTACTTATTTTCTGGAAATAATTACTTTTACTCAAAAACTTTCCCAAAAGTACATGGTTGCATTGACAGATATAAGGCTAACGTCTTTCTCTCTTGATTATAATTAATATCTATTGTGGGTGACATAATAAAACATGTATATTGCATTGAATATCATTACTAGAAACATGCATTTATTATGCACTTCTTATTCCAGTGCCAAGAAAGGTGACTCTCCTGAGCCCTACACAATTTCCCCCTATAAAACAAGGCTTGGACGTTTCTTCCCAAATTCTACACAACATCAATGGCAAACTTGGACTGCAACAGTAAACCGAGTGACTTACCTGTCCGTTAGGTTTACACAGTATAGTGGTACACTCTGGACCAGTTCCCCACTTTTGTTGTTCTTTCCACACGTAGTCAGTAGGTGGTTGATGTAGGATAGGGTCGTTAGAACCAGACCACACCGTAATAGTACCGTTAGCAGCAAACTTGGAGCGCGGTGGGAAGCGGTACACAGCTACAGGGTGACCACCCACATTCTGCTGTATCATATACCCACCAAACTCTGACTCCTGGTAAAAAGAAAGATAAAGTCAAGGTCACAACTTCATACTGCCCCTTTCAAGGTCCACTTCACAATTAATTAACTAAATTTCTACACTGCTTTGTTAAAGGTCAAGGTCACAAATTGCGTCACTTTCATACTGCTTTTTTCTACATAAATAAGCTTACTTTTTGAAAATTGCCTATTTCAAAGGCAAGGTCACAATTACTCTCATACTGCATGTATGGCTACAATTGACTACACTTCTATACATCCTCTTCTAAGGTCAAGATCAAAATTAGCTACACTCTCATGTTACCTAATTCAAGGTCGACAAGGTTACAAATAGCTGCACTTCAAATCTTCCATACTGGCTCTATCAAAGTCAAGGTCGAATTCGCTATACTTTCATACTGCCTTTGTCAAGGTCACAATAGTTACACTTTCATACTGCCTCTTTCAAGGTCAAGGTCACAATTGATTACTTTCATACTGCTACCTCAGCATGTGAATGATATGCCATGATTTTCTTCAGTCATTTTCACAACGAGTATTTTTGTAAAGTCATACATAATATGTTGAAGCAGTAACAAGGAGGGGAAATAATAAGAAAGCATGGGCTGATCTGAAGTGAGGATCACCCCCTCCCCCTCCCTCCCTTGCAATCTGACAAAAAAAATCAAAATCATAGGCTTGACAAACTTGGAAACCCTTCATACCCATACAACGGAGAGACTGGAGCTTTCCAATTGCCTCATGTAATTTTCACATTCACAGACATGTACTAGTAAATATAACTTGTTCTTACATATACATGTAATTGTTTCTCTATTGATTGAATAAATTGCCGGTTATAATCATTGTTTGTAAAATACTCGTCTAATTTGACAATGACGTATTAATGTACAAGAGCAGTAATTGGGAAGATAAAATCTATAATAATTGATTAGAATCTCCCCATATCATACAGCAATAGATAAAAAATATAGATTCTTCAATAGCAACGGTAACTCGATATACCTATGGTTAAAACCTAATGAATAATACTTCTTGCTTTGTCAAAATTATTGTTACAAAGCAAGCGAGGCACGAAATTCAAAAGCTGACATTGCAACTATCACCCCCCCCCCTTTCCAAAGAAAAATTCTTTCAAAACCTTTGTAATGAATAGAAGTCATTATCTTCGGAATCCTTTAAAGTTGCGATTTGCATATGCTAATAAATTTTCCATACTTTTCATTTACAGAATGTAACAAAGATGGCGTAGAAAAACCTATTAAGTGTAATATGAGAGGTCAGGCCAATCATAAAGTTACTTCTTTAAAAAGTCGGACAGCAGTAACGTTCAATTGATGGTTTTTTGCAACAATCTCTCGTCTTGAACAGACCTAAGAGTTTTGGTGAAACTGAAATACGTACTTATACAAACAACATCCAGAGGCGGAGGGGGTCAAGGCACCCCCTAAATTTGCCAAAACCCGTAATTTTGTCCTTTTTAGCGTTTCTTTTTTAAACCATGCATACCCTGTGCAATCATGGGCTTGGGAACCCTGAACCCTCTCGAAATTTCGCTCTAAATCCGCCCATGATCTGAGTAAACATGGCACTTGTTAAAGGATATTGAGCACCCGCAGACAATGATTTGCTAACAGAATTACTCCTACGCGACAATCAAATAAGTGCATTCGCGCCAAATTTTCAACATACCGTTATCTCATTTCAAAATTGTCCAAACTGTTTTCTTGATATTTCTAAATATATAAGACAAAGACTCCTACCTGCTTTCCCTCGTTGAACAAGCGGACGAACTTGCCTTCCTGATTCACCTCCAAGATCTTAATGTCTCCTATGGCACTATCAATAGAAAAATCTTCCATTATAAAGAAGCTACGGCGATTTAAAATCAAGAGATACAATCAAATCGTTAGAAAAATATCAAAGGGACTGCGCGTCGTTCTATAGAAAATTATTAGCAGTAGGTATGCATAATTACAAAAAAATCAAATCCTGTGGATCGGAAGCCCTGTTGTACCAATATGAGCGTGTTCACGGGGATTAAGCGCTTAGTCCCGTATCCATGTAAACAACTAAGCCGGGATTACCAAAAACATACACGGCTTATGACCTGTATAACTAATCAAAATTCACTTAATTCAATTAACGCTTCATTGGCGAACACTTGCCGTAAATGCACTTTCCATGGAGAGAGTTTTAAATTTCCATACTTCAACCCCCTAAAAAACTACAGCCCCGTAAATCTTCTTTCGATTGTTGTCTAATACGACGTTCCGATTTCAACCGTCACGAATATTGCATATTCATATACATTGTATATCCTTACCAATACGCGTATCGGAATTTACAAATCAGTTAAAAGTTTGGAATCGAATTTCAATTCAAAAGTTTCCAATGCGCTGTCCGATGCTTTATTCAATTCCTTCCGGAATTGCTAAGCACCGCCAAAAATAATACATGTATACTGATACAATATGTATTTGATTTTGAAAGTAAATTCAATAGACAGTCGCCCAATTTCCAATGCACCGTCCAATGTTTTATTCTATTCCGAAATCCCTAAGCACCGCGAAAAAGAATAAATAAGTTCGATTTTGGAAATATTTCAATAAAGACAGTCACCCGCTCTGCGAACTGTAAATTTGTCTTCTCCCCATCCAAACAGCTGGATATTTACTTTTGGGCAGTTATCGACCACTGAGAATTATTGAATTAAGGTGTACCGAGTAAACACAAAAGATTATACCTACCATTGCCTACCAGGTTTCAAAAGTGAAAGTTTTATTGTTGCTAGATTATATGTTAGATCTCGGGGGCTAATCAATTTTTCAATAGGACCAGTTAACTTTCTCCTATTCTTCGTGATCAAAGAACATATCCAAGCTAATTTAATCAATTCCGTCGAATGAATTGACAGAAACAGGTAAAATGTAACGATTTAAAACGCAAGGTCTGTCTTCGTCAACTCAATAAAAATATTTTTGTTTAAGCAATTAATCCTATTGAAATTAAAGATCGAATTCCAATAATTCACAATTCACTTTAAAACGCATATTCTGTTCGCGCAAACTAAAGAATGGAAAGGGGGAGGGGGTAAGCAGTTAGAAAATTTATGTACTCTTATTTTTCGCATAGCAACCAAGATTTTGTGGGAAATTCTGACATTTCTTTAAAACATGCAGGTGGTAGTGAAGGGATAATTCAAATTGCCCTAGGCTTTTAACATACGATTTTTCGCCTTGCATCTAAATAAATCTTACTTCAGAGTACTTAAAAAACAGTCAAGAAAGCAAATAAACATACGAAGAACTCAGCAATTCACTAAATTTTGTCAAAACTTCGCGAGAAACATGTTACCTGGCATGACAAAAGTCGCTCTCCTCTTTCTGATATCTTTCTTATTGCATGAGACATTTTTAAAATTCTATTCGAAAAGGAATTTGATCATTGTGACCATTGCTATTAAATTGTTAAAATCTCTGCAACACTCGCTTTTTAAATTCAGTGTGAAATGCACATGACGTGTGTTGAATACGTGAGCCCTTTGCACGCTGCGCAAACATGTAAATGAGAAACAATACACTTTTATAAATAAATTTTACTCTACTTTTATACATATGAGAGAGGACAGGACATGCTATAGTATCCTATGTCTTCAAATATCCAGCCATAATCAGTCTCACAGGCAGATTCAGTGGGGTGCGGATGGGGCATCCCCCCCGGCACTGATGCAAAATTTTCCCAAAACAGGTATGTTTTTGGCCCATTTTCAGTACAAATCGTCAAAATTCGCCCCTTGACCCCCCGGCAAAGAGGGCGCTGGATCCGCCACTGAGTCTACACAGGATTGGGAGCAATCGGTTTTTAAGCCAACTTCAGAGTGAAATACATGTTTTATCAAAACTCTTTCACCTTCTTTTAATTTTTCTTTAACAAAAAATAAATTAAATCCAGCAAATCAATGTTATGGGAAATATTTATCATAAAATGTATTTTGTGCTTGGTGTATATGTTACAGGGAATAAGTGTAATCAGGGATTTCATGTAATTCCTGAAATTTAGGGATTTCGTGTAATCCCCGTTTCGATTAGTTATTACATGTAATTCCTGAAATTGGCCAGGTATTTCATGTAATTCCTGAATTTTTCATGCATTTTTACACTTATTTCCTAACCTTCATTTCTCCTTATTTTCAGTTTTAAAATCTATTATTTTTGGCTCAGTTGATGCTGAATATCCTCTCTGTCAAGTACCAAGAACTAGTTATGCCAAATAAGTGAAAATATTCACACTATAGAATAGGTAATTTTTATCTAAATATTAGAAATGACAAAAATGGTCTAATTTTCAATAATTTATGATGTGATGTCTAAATAAGTTTAAGATATATTCAAAATTACTTTTTGGCGAGGCAACGGATGTCCCCGTCCGACAGCAAGCATTATAATACGGAAGTGTTCCAACTCTAAACCTTCATGAAGAAAATTCCAAACCAATTTTTTCCTGCACCAGACACGTGTTTCGAATATTAAATTCTCATCAGTGATGCTTCCAGCGATGCCACCAAAAATTTATTGCAGTGGCGCCCTCTTTAATGTTTTGAATTAAGATTTGTACATTTACTTTACAGAGAGTGCGCGGCTCCAAATTCCCTGTAGGGTCGATTCAGCAGCATATCCAAATAAAATATATGTTAAAAATAGCATAGGAGACCAGACTGAGTATGAAGTCCATAAAACAAATCTATGTGAATTATTCCTATTTCCCGGTAAAAAAAAAAATTGATATCCCCTTCCTTCGTGTACATCTAAATACTAAGATATTTTGATTGCAACACGTTTCATTGAAATAGAATAGATGCAAAGAAAAGATTATGGGATGAAGCGACCACCATGGCACTTTGGTATAATGGCTGTATCGAGTTACATAGTCCAATCAAGATTCCATGCATACAATTTTACCGAGTACATGTATTACAGTCATATCAGTGGGTATAAATCAATCTGTGCAACCGAATTGTCCGCTCAAGAGTTTTTCTAACATACATGTATCACTTTCCTATCAATCTTAAATTAACATAATCAGCCTTAAAAGCATCTCTGATTATATACGTAACCATTTTATCTCTTTCGGTAATAGGATTTTATATTATGAACATGTAAAATATCTAACATATCGCAATTCCATCATTTTTATATGATTTTTGGCCGTCAGGAAATAAGTGTAAAAATGCTAAAATATTTCAGGAATTACATGTAATCCCTAATAATTTGGGGATTTCATGCAATCCCTAAAATGACCAGGGATTACACGTAATCACTGAACCTTTCAGGAATTACATGAAATCCCTGATTACACTTATTCCCTGTAACATATATATAATTTAAGGATTTTCATTCAGATATCAAAAGAACAATGTCAGACATTATTTGAAAGCTAAACAAGGCAATTCAGACAAAATATAAACAAACCAGTCTTATAAAGTATTCCGAAGTCCTAATATACATGTATTACAACAATTTAAGACCAATTTACCAATTTATGGCGATAACGTTGCATGGCACAAAACGCTGACAATGAATGATAATGTTTATTTTTTATTTTTATATTTTTTTTGCAAATACAAACCATGACAGTGTGTCATTAGAACATTCAAATCAAACTTCAAAACTTTCATTCAAAATGCAGCAAACATTACAACAGGGAACGACATTAACAATTTTTACCATAAATAAAGAAGAAGGTGGGTTGAACTGACATTTTTTTAATTTGATTTTCTGCAAATTTTAAACAGTCTTTAAAAAAAAATCACACTCAAGATGCTCTTTTTTCTTGAAAATTTTACAATAATTCCTTCAATATATATAGCACTATTCTTTGGTTCCCTCAGGTACCTGGTAATAAGAATAAATTAACTATTATTTTTTTATTTTTTTCATCATAAGGTGAAACAAAATAATATTTTTACATGTTCAATGTCCCTCCCTGTGTAAAGTTCATCATTAGATGCTGACAATGACAGCGCCAGAATGATTGAAGGAATTTTCTTTCATAAAAGGAGGCCGCAAAAAAGGAGAAGAGTCGAAAATGGAGGAGTCAATCTTAAACTTCTTTATTTCAATTATACTAATAAATTACGTCAGCATTGTCCAATCATTTTAAAATTTGGGCCTCCTTCATGAAATACTAGAGCGATCTCACCTATAAGAGTACACTTTAGAGGGTACACGACATAGTCGAACTTTCCTGTGTATTAACAAATTGGTCAGAATCATTGACGTCTACAGCTATGACGTATGAATGACTATGAAAGGTTGATCGACAGAAAATATCGATCACAAATATATTTTTCTCCAGGTGTAATTTTGTTTCATTTGTGTGCGGGAGAGTTAATGTCCTGTCTCTATAATTTTGAGAATATCAAATTTTGATGATCCAACTCAAGTTGGTAATGATTAACACGATTAAGTGAAAAAGTTTCAAACAACAATATTCTGACACATATCCATAGCAACTCAGTACATGTAATGTATAAAGTCTTCATTAATTATCACTATATATAGAGAACAAATTCTAATAAACTCATTTAGGTTTACCAAAGTGTTGACAGACAGACTGACTGACTGACTGATGCATGGACATTCTATATGTACACATGCTTTGCAATTTGGTCAATCAATATGTTTAACTACATGTATATCATTCCACTGTAACCTTGACCTTTGATCCCTGACCTTGAGAATTAAAAGGTATTGTCCTCTCGCCATGGGAAATGTGCAGGACTTGATAAAAATCTAAAAGAATCTTCCGAAAAGTTATTCATTGACAATTGTAATTGTCATTAACATCTCACCATAAGCCTGCTTGGACACAACCACCCACTCAAACTTACATGATTATGTTAGCAACAAAGGGGATTAAAAACATTCTAAAAATAATTGAATCTTAAAAACTTTCTTGACTACCTTACATATACATTGTATATGGATGGTAGACCAAAAAAGACCGACTTGATTTTTTTTTAATCAAGTTGGCCTGTTTCCGTCTAATATGGATGGTAGCTCCATTTTTAAGACAGTCTTCTCCTTATTTGTAAAAATTCTGTAAGCTTTTTCTTTAATTTCTTGAAATACATGAAAATTTTTAAGGGTCTGCGAGATGAACATAAGCAACGAAAACCAGTCGATTTATTGGCTTACCTTGAGGTGGCTGTGTTATAATCATGGTATACGGACGTTGGATAACGATCGGAGGGACTACTCTTTGGTCGCGCTTGTGTGTACAGCGTTTCTCTTGTCAGATCTCTAAACATTTCATCAAAATAGTCTTTTCCTTGTCCTAGAGAACTCTGTACTAGAGGTACGTTGGAGTTACAGGACTTGGAAACTGAAATGAAATGAAACTCAAATTGTTAATTATGAATGACATGAATTTTTGAATTAATCAAATTAACATAAATTTTTGAATTAATCAAATCTCTTTGTCAAAGAAAATAGAATTGAGAAAGATTTTGCGGAACAATTGGCTCCTTCCCAAAGTTGACACATCAACCTAGATCACTTAGAGGGTAAATTCAGATGTGATCACAATGATTAATATTTCATTTAAATGGCCTTGGACATTAATTTCTTCATAAATTGAACATGCAACTTTCTTAGCCCTGTAGTATATTAAAGTTTATGTACTGCCTTTAATTTTATATCTTTTATTATATCTTACTTCTACTGTAGTTTATGCTCATATGAATGGGAACAGCTTTAAAAGAACCATTTTCCTCATATATTAAATATTTTACCAGTTTGTGTATTCTGAAAGTCAGAATTCTTTCTCAATAATTTTTTCATTCATTACTTTCTTAAATTCACTCAAGAATATTTGTAAATATATGAAAGATATTGTCTGTAACAATAGCAAATTTAAAAGATTTATTAATTAACAATTTCTACCTATATATTCTACAGTATACTGATACGAAAAAAAATTCTTCCTATAATAAAAAATAATCTCAGCTTGCATGCATATTTTAAAGTTTTCTAAACATGCTGAAATTAATTGGATAACAAAATCTCATCTAAAAAATGATCGATGACTTTATGAATTTCACTGAAACTGTAGATGATTCATTAATTTTAAATCAAATTTGGACAAAGTGCCATAACTCTTGTTTGAAAATTTCGTGATAATGTGTTATGAGTAACAGGGAAGAGATGGAAAACTGTTTTGCGGAGACGAAGTACATGTAATAATGCTTTTGTGATGTAGAAGGACTGTATATGAGAATCAATGAACTTTGAAGTGAAAAAGGTCAGGTTGGACGGATTACTTGGTGTTTATTATTGGCAATGTGCTAATTAATCGTATATGACGTGGTCTATGTACATGTATATAGCTCGTTATTATGAGTAGCATGCGAGGCACTAAGTGGAAATTCCAAGCTTGAAATACACGTATGTAGAGCATCTCCATGCATCTTGACTCGTAATAGTCTACTGTACTTTGTCAAGCCTACTACGCTTAATTCCTTTACAATTTTCAATATACCTTTCGGATAGCGTGTTTTTGCGCTTTCAAATTTAGATTTCTTTGTGGGATAAGTATTGATCGTTTTACTGTAATATCCAGCTCTTTGAAACTGATCAGGATGTCTGTTAAAGCGTACACTCTTAGTGACCATTTGCGGTTTTCCGAACTTCTGGTAATTTCCAAATCTATATTTAGCCTTACTGAGCATGAGTGGCGAGCAGAAGCCATTTTCATCTGACAAATTTCAAAGAAGTAAAATAAAGAAAAAAATAACGCAGAACGAAAAATGTATCTAGAAAAATTGAAAATTTATAAAATTAGACTGACATTCTCTTGCTTAAATCATACATTATTTCACAAAGTTCAAATGTAATGATCATTAATTTTGTAACAAGTAGCATAAAGGTCAAGATTAGTTGTACATGTAGGGGACTTTTGAAGAATTTTAAATATTTTCAGTATCAAAATATCATAGTTTACTATTTCAGGAAAAAAATTTAATACGGAAATCAAAATATGAAATCATCACATTTTGTACATAGTCATTTAGCATATGAAACAGTAATGAGTTTTTGCTTATATGATGTATTACAAATACTTTTGGTCTGGTTGTTATCATCATTAAATCTTTACACCAGGAAAGAAATGGAGACCATCAGGCACTAATGGGCAACAAAACATATCACTCCAAACTTTACATATTAAACTCTGTTCATTATCAATATATTTACCTGGAGCAGACTTGGCTCTCATAACGGGACCTACTGGACGAGGTGTCGTTGGCGGTGATGGCTCAATCTGTAATTTGTTGACACTTGGTGTGGTCTCATACGTGTACCGCGAACCACCCCATCCCTCCATTCCAGCACCAACATGGTCAAGGTCGTCTTGCGTAGTGGCACCACCTAGATCGTAGCCGGTGGTGGGTATATATACAGGCTCAGAGGAAGCCGTCTGAAGGTAGGCGGTGGCGTGAGGTGGTGGTGGGGAGGGGGCAGTGGGTTGTACATATGACATACCCCCAGCGGTGTTTTGTTGAGCGTATGACGACACTCCGCTGGCTAGGACGGGGGCGGTGTAGGATACAGCACTAGTGATTGGCGTAGGACTTGTGTGACTCATGGTGGTGTAGGATAGCACTGGAGGGTTGGCTAGTCTGAGAAATAACAACGATGAATTTAATATAGAGAGCACTCCTCTGTGAGACTTGAGTTTGCATATTTTAAATGTTTTTAGTGATCTTAAAAGTTTTGAACGCCATAGTCTTCAGTTTAGGGCAATGAAACCGAAGCATTCTTTCTATATTTCAACACACCATACATTTTGGCCTTTGAACAAATACATGTACATACACAGGGCTCTCGCACCACTTTTTGGGAATGGGGCCGGGGCCTTTGAAATTCGGAAAAATTGTGGTGTTTTCTCAAAATTTTTGAAAATATCAATACAAAATGAAGAATGCTTTCATTTTGATCATTCAATTAAAAACAAGTGCTTCTTTTCAAAGATCTCTTGTCAAATTTCACTTGAAAATAAGCATTTTGAACTCTTTTTTTTCAAATTAGTTGCTAAATGAATTGGGAAAAAAAGATACTTTTTTGCATTGGGAATGGGGCAGAATATCGGCCCCAAGTTGGGCGAATGAGAGCCCTGATATATGTAATTAAATTCAACAACTTTTGAAGAAAGGGCTGAAATGGCAGCTTATCACACCTAACCTTTTACATGAAAGGATTTTATCTAAAATACAACTAGAGTAAATCTAATAATAACATATCGATCATATTAACCTAAGGAACTACAGTATGTAAATCTAATCGTAACATACCATTCATATTAACCTAATTCACCATAATACAACTAACCTTCTCTCCTCTTCCTGAAGTATAAGTTTAAGAGCCTCTATCTCTGCTTTGAGCGGGATGTGCACATCACGTGATACGTTAGCTTCCCTCATTTTTAGCACCAGTAATTCTTGCACCTCTCTCATCTTTTTGTCGACAGCTTGGATCTGTTCCGAGGACTTGGCACGTTCCTGCTGTAGTAAAGCATCGAGGGACGACTTCTGATGTCTCAGGTTTTGGATCTGTAATTTCATGGTTCAAAGTTAATAATAATTTCATAAATTCATATTCGCTATTTTCAAAAACCAGAGTTACTTCCCATTAGAGACGGTATCTGACGTAGACTGATTATGACGTCATCAAATTCTATGGAAACAGTCCTAAAAGTCTGGGAAATGACGGTATAAAATCGACGTTACCATACCATTTTCATGACGTCCCAAGGGTATTACATCAGATACCGTCTGTAAGGGGAAAAAACTCTGTATTCCGCAAAGACTCAATATTGACCTGACCCGTAACCTTTTACTGCAAAAAGTATAAAGGCTGTAATGCCAGTGAATTTAACAGCTTTCACATACGGATTCTGGAAATAAGTATATAAGCTTAAGGACGAAGCATTTCCTTACCTGCCCTTCTAATGATGTAATCCTGCCTTTAAGTTCTACCACAGCTCCTCGCAATTCGAGTTATCTGTATTTAACCTATCTATGGTCTTGGCATCATTATCCATCTGGGCCTTTAGTGACGTTAACTGATCAAAAGGAAGAAACAAATTGTATAGTATTCATTTAAAGATATAAGAATTTTTAAGGTAAAAAATATATCAGGTAAAATAGAAAATAATTACCAGTATAATACATGTACATGTATATGAATTTTCAAACTGAATTTGAGAATGTCTTATGGGACAAGTGGATTTTTCATGATTCCAAATCACTCACGAATATAGCAGAAATAAGTAAGCAAAAATTTCTGGTGATACAGTATATGAGTTTTTGAGGTTTTCAATCTTCATATCTGCTGAACTTGATTTTTCCCCATAACCTGGCTGCAAGCTTTAAAAGTGCATGTACAAGCAAATCATGAGCAAACAGACCAACTTTCCATGTCCCTTCTCATACTTCATTTCAGATTTTATATAAATATTCCCTGACTTACATTTCTGTTGTAAACTTCCTCTGATTCTGACTGATATTTTCGGAGCTCTTCTTCGGCAGCTTCTCTTACTTGCTTCATGAGTTCTGGCATGGAGTTATCAGTCTTACTCAAGTCCCGTACTCGCCCCTCTAGAGTGAGAACACTTGCTGTTGAGTTCTCGAGTCTTTCTCTGAGTTCAGCAACTTGCTGCTGATGAACTTGCTCGGAGAGTTCGAGTTTTTTCGTGAGTTGATGAGCTCGTTCATCAGCTTCCTGCCATGCTAGCTGTTCCTTTTCACACCTATTGAGTTTTGATATAACAATTTGTGATATTTAAAATTCCATTTTGCTATATAACAAGAATTACCTTTTCAGTACATGAAACTATTAGTAAAGAGTATATCTGGTTTATATACTATACAAGTTGGTATGCAATCTTCACAAAGTCTCACTAGCATAACTAACTTGTCATCCAAGGACACTAGAAATTTCGCCGAAATTGTCTGACAAACTTAATGCCATTAATTAGCTAGTAGAATTTGTCTTTTCGTTAGAGGCTCAAAAAAGTTTCCATAAAGACCGATATGTTATTTAACATGTTTAATGTTAACACCAAAGTCAGAAAATCATATTGGTAAGGAATTGAGTGAAAAGCGTAATAAATACTTGAATTAGTTTGAAAATGATTTTCCTGAATTTCTTAATTTACAAACTAAGTGGATTCTATAAATTTGATACAATTTCAAAGTCAATGGTGTTCATAGCACATTAAATTTATCACAATTTCCACTCTGCATTTAAAAGGCATGTGATATTCATAGCATTTTGCATAGTCTTTACAAAAACTATTTTCAACCACTGGCCCGAAGACAATTTTTACCAGATATTAGTCTAGTTTATCACGTTTACTAGTGAAATTCTACAGGCCCGGCAAAATATTTATTAGCCCGGGCCAGTTGGTCTTCGTCAAGACTGTAAAATAATTAAATGCATGAACCTGAAGAATCATGAGCCAATTCCGTCTTTTCGATTTTACAGTCCTACGTTCGATTTGTGCAGTTATCTGACATAAAAGCATTGTGACGTCATTAAATTCCTATGGAAACGTCATATATGTGACCCTGTTTCCCCGAATTTCATGCTGGTTTCCATAGATTTTGATGACGTCACAATGCGTTGACGTCATATACCTGCACAAATGGGAAGTAACTCTGTATTTCGAAAAGACCGAATAGTGAATACAAGTCTGCTTACCTTCGTCTAAGTGTTTCACTCTCCCTTGTTAAGTTATCAATCTCCCTCCTCAGATGTTGAACGTCTTCCTGGGGTTGGCGAGGGGCAAATTTAGCTTCATGCAGTTCTGTTTCCAGCTGTGCCATTCTCCGCTGAACATTGTTTATGTCATCAACCAGTTTACGGTTTTTCTCTGTTTCTGCCATCAATCTATAATTTTATTTCGCGTGTTTAGTTTACACTATAATGATACATGTATCTTCAAAATCTATAGAATTTATAGTAGAAGAAAACATGCAATATTTGATAATAGATTGACATATCTAGCATCTGGAAAGATTGGAAAGATTTAGCAAAGATGTAGGAAGATTTAGATTTAGGAAATATTTAGAAAAAATGCAATATTTGATAATAGGTATAAAACATTTCTAGCATCTGGCCCTTCTGGCATCTTAAGGAATGGAGTGTGCGGTGAACCTTTTGGATTTTTTATGTTTCAGTCTACTTCTCAGTTGCAACTAATACTAAAAATTATAAAAGTGGCCTTGGATTGACTGACTGAATCTTTCAAAAGCTGGACATACATGTACATGTACATGTATCAACAATGATAACCTGGAGTAAGTACCAGATTTAACGCAAGAAGTCTCTCATCATAATATTAGCACAGTGACTGAGACTTCTTTATAATAAAAGGTTTTGACTTCTTTTAGTACGTTTTCAAACAAAATTGTGCTTTCTTTATACATGTACAAGAAATAGAATTTCAATCTATAAATAGTATGCCCGGTTTCGGTTATCTTTAATACTATGAAACATTATTTTACTACATGTATATACAGCTGTTAATGCATTTATCACATTCTGCTTACTAGTACATGTATGTGCATTTAGTTGAGTTTGACATACCTGGCCTCTATATCAGCTGTAACTTGCTGGTATTTGTTACACTGAAGCTGGAAAGAGTTGCGTTCCCTTGTGGCATCCTCCAACTGTTTCCTGCAAATAAGTATGACCACATATACATAGCGTTTTCATTGAGGTGATACCAGAATGAACATTATCATTTGATTGTGGTGGCATCAGAATGAACAATAATCATATGATAATATTCTAGTGAAACTAAATGAACATAATCATAATAATTGTGGTGACATCAGAATGAACAATAATAGTTTAGTGAAACAGAATGAATATTATCATAATGATTGTGGTGGCTCCAGAATGAACGATGACATTTTAGTGAAACAGAATGAACATTATCATAATGATCGTGGCAGGAATCAGAATGATTAATAATATTCTAATGAAACAGAATGAACATTATCATAGTGATAACACCAAAATAGGTGACATATTGTGATGGTACAACTATTTCAAACCTTCTATGAGGTGGCACAAGAATGATCATTTTGAATGTGTCACCCCAATAAGAATCATCACTTTCACGTCACGAAGAAGGATATCCATTGTAGTGCCATCATAAGAATTCTAGTGGCACCAGAATGGACATTCTTTCAATCTAGTGACACAGGAATAATCCTTTTTTATTGTGAATGACACCAGAATGGAATCTCATTCTGGTGATATTGGAATGGACAATTTCATTGGGGTGACAATGGAATAGACGTTTTCAAGGTGGTGGCCTTGACCTTCACTACATGTTGGTGTTGACTCTCAGTGAGATTTACATGTACATTCTCTGCAAGTTTGTTAATGTACAGCATAATAATAACAAAGTCATCTCTATTGTGAAACTACAAGCCTGACAGAGGGACAGATGCCACGTACGTAAGTGGTTCCTTTAAAGCCCCTTTGCTTCATATTGAAGCAACATAAAAAGTAAATGCACATACCTTAGATTTTCTAGTTCTGTTTCATAGAGATTTTTAAGGTTTGCAACCTCCTCCTCCAGAACTTTTGCAGACTTGAGAAATGAAGATGAATCAAGTTGGTTACTCTGTTCTCGTAGGTGCCGCACCTTCTGGATGTATGATGTAAACCTGTCATTAATTTTCTGTAACTCCTCTTTTTCCTGAGCACGTGTCATTGACAACGTAGACTGAAATGTGGATGTATTTTGTTGATATCCAGACGACATATTTTGCTGATATCCAGGTGATGTATTTTGTTGATATCCAGATGACGTATTTTGTTGATATCCAGATGATGTATTTTGTTGATATCCAGACGACATATTTTGTTGATATCCAGACGTCTGCAGTCCTGACGTCTGATATCCAGTGGAATATCCACTGGGATAAATGTTCGACACACCTTGCATTGTGTAAAGGTCTCGGTCTAGGTAACTCATTTTGTTATTTTCCCGTGCTATTTTCCTTATTGAATTTCCGCTATTTTCTCTACTGAAGCGACTGGAGTACCCAGAATCGTTTCTGACATAAGGGTTATCTAAAACTGGTGAAACAACAGGTGATGCTATCTGTCTATCTAAAGAGGCAGTGACATTGGCACATCGACTCTCCGGTCGTAAATAAGGCTCTGAACTTGGACTGACAACGTACACTTGTCTATTAAAGGCCTTGGGCCTTGAATGAGGTACTTGATTTTTCAGAAAATGTTTGGATGTAACGAAATTTTTTGCAGTATGTGGTGAATTATATTGACTTCCCTGATTAGATGGAGAATGGTCCGGGGAAACAGACTGTCTGCCGTTCTCTGGAATATTGAGTTCTACTCTCTGAACACTGACAACCTCTGAAAGTAACAAATCAAAATATTATTACATGTACTTAGCTACAGCCACATAGTATTAAGGGTCACTGCTTACTTCAATCATAGTCCAGTGAAACTTCCAGATAATAGGTGTAATAAACACTCTGCTATGATATGGAAAGCATTTTACCATTGGTCCCATGACCTTGAGCTTTTGACCCTTAAATGAAAAGGACACATCCTTGAGAACAAATCTACGAAATTTCATTATGACAAAAGCAATACATACTTCAAGGCCGACAGGGGACTATATAAGGGGACAGGTAAACTTTCTGTCATTTCCTCACTGTCTGCTATAGGGTTAACATCTCTAATTGGTATCTGATTGGTTCCTTTTAATCCTTTTACCCCATCGATTTTTGATTGACAGCTTAAAACAGATGAGACTCGGGTATCTCTTTAGCATAATAAAGGATTACCTGTCGGTGTGTCTTTGATGTAACACGCCGCTAGAAGACAGCATTATCTTCAAAGATGGTATACCACACCTACCAAGCCTATATCACTCAGGTATGCATATTAATGAGAATAATAAATGACCCGATGGTTGCCAACATCGCAGATCCAGAAACCATTTTTAAACAAAAATATCAAATAACCTTGACCTTTGAACCTTAAAATCAATTGGTCACATCCTTGACTCCTGAGAAACTAATCTAGATGTTTTAAGGTGACCCAGAAGCCATTTTCAAACGATGTCCTATGACCTTGACCTTTGATCTTTCAACCCCCAGAGTCACTAGGCATACTCATGGGGAGAACCAAGTCGCCTAAGTTATTTGATCGATGGTTCAGAAACTAATTGTTAACACCCACCTACCTGCTAAGATACTCCCCCCCCCCCTTCCCTTTTACCATTTGTCAAATGGATACTCATCCCAATGCAAGTTAAAAAGTTACAGTGACTGAAACATTTCAATAGGGTTTTTTTTTACTTTCAAAGATAAATATGATGAACAAGCCAAAACATTTACATTGTATCATGATAACATGACCTTGACACATAAAATTTGACCTCAAATTTCTATGTACAATGTACCTTTAACCTCAGGTATAGCCTGTTCAGCTGTTGGACTATCATTCAACAACTGTTCCCTAGTGTTGATATCAAACTCTGGAATGACCAGACGAAGGACGTCCCCCTCGGGTTCAGGTGTCGACGCCCTCTCGATGATGTCACACTGTAGGTCCTCCCCGTCACCAAGGTGTGTTATGTAAGAGGGACTGGTCTGCTGGGTCCTATCTGTGTAACTGTAATACAGAGGAATTATCATAATTAAGAATACTGTATTTTCAATTAATTTCTCTATACATGTACTCAGTTGACATAGTATTGATGCACTCGTGATGCTCATCATGATTTCACTGCAGTCATAAACTTCATCATCAATGGCTTCTAGTCAATTTATGCATCCATCCACCCAAAAGTATCAAAATCATTCCAAGGAATGCATGTGTCACCTGCGAAACATAGCGACACTCAGGAATCACTATTATAGGGTGTGACATCCAAGTGTGACAGACAGACAGACAAAGTGATCCCTAAGCATTGCTTTGCTTTGCAAGCTACACAAAAATAAAGCAAGATGGACAGTGGAGACATGGCTAACTGCACTGAACCATGGTGTATATGATAAAGACTTCAGATTTCAAGACAAAGCAAGGACTTATGTAAGTCCATAAACAAAGTCACCATTAAAACTCAAGTTTTCTTCACATTATGCCCTTATAAAGTCTTAGGATTTCAAGACAAAGCAAGGACTTATGTAAGTCCGTAAACGAAGTCACCGCTAAAAAGTTAAGTTTTCTGCACATGGCTCTCCTGGAGCCTGTTAACAAAAATACTTATGACAAATTTTGGGAATTTTAAAACTTTTGATAGCTTAGTACTTCTTATAAACTAAAAATCGCGATGTTTTGTTTCTGATTTTGTATTTAGTATGTAGAAATGCTATTAGAAAGGACAACATAATCTAAAGTGAAAAAGATTATAATAAGCTTTTATTTGATGATGAAAGTTATGAAAATTCCTAAAAAAAATCATTTTTGCAAATTAGGCTCGATTTTTTTTTACTCTCACTGTACATCTCTATCTTCATCAATCATAATGATAGGCGATTATCAATGTTTCACCTCACCATGATCTTCTTTTGGCCATATTACATTGTTTGGAGGATCACTGACGAGGGTTAAATAACCGAAAGTGCATGTCTGGTCCATGCTGCAAATGTATCTGTTCTTAAATGATGCTATGAATTCGAAGACGTTTATCATTCTTTCAAAAATCATTTTTAGTATACATAGCCAAACAAACTTGAATGATCAATGACATCATCGTGATGCATGATGTGGTGTTGTACGTATCAATTTGACGATTGACATTTCATTCAAGTCTGAAACATGAGTGACGCGTAAGAAAACAAAATGAGATGGAATTGTAAAGTTCGCTCTGTCAGTTTGGCCAAGTTAAAGTTTCTTCAACTTATAATAAAATAGCAATCCAAGGAATGCTTGTGTCGCCTGCGAAGCGGATTTATTTTTATTGAAAATAGGTCAAATATCAAGGGCAAGGTCACTAGGTCAAAAATTATGGAATGTTAAGAAAGAATACAAATGTGAAATATCAAAGCCCTATCACTTACCACTCAAAAGATATAGGCAATCTTAGATTTGTTGAAAAGTAGGTCAAATATATAGGGCAAGTGCACGAGGTAAAAAAATGATGGTATGTGAAGAAAGGTCTTGTCACATGGAATGCACATGTGAAATATCAAAGCCTATCATTCAGCAATCAAAAGAAATAGCCAATCTAAGATTTTTTGCAAAGTAGGTCAAATATCTAGGTCAAGGTCATGAGGTCAAAAGTTATGATATGTGTAGAAAGGCCTTGTCACAAGAAGGAATACACATATGAAATATCAAAGCCCTATCACTTACCAATAAAAAGATATAGCAAATCTTAATTTTTTTTTAAAGTAGGTCAAATATCTAGGTCAAGGTCACAAGGTCAAAAGTTATGGTTTGCGTAGAAAGGTCTTGTCACAAAGATTACACATGTGAAATATCAAAGCCCTATCACTTGCCAATCAAGAGATATAGCCAATATTAGATTTTTAGAAAAGTAGGTCAAATATCTAGGTCAAGGTCACAAGGTCAAAAAGTATGATATGTGTAGAAAGGTCTTGTCACAAGGAATACACATGTGAAATATCAAAGCCCTATCACTAACCAATCAAGAGATATAGCCAATATTAGATTTTTAGAAAAGTAGGTCAAATATCTAGGTCAAGGTCACAAGGTCAAAAAGTATGATATGTGTAGAAAGGTCTTGTCACAAGGAATACACATGTGAAATATCAAAGCCCTATCACTAACCAATCAAGAGATATAGCCAATATTAGATTTTTAGAAAAGTAGGTCAAATATCTAGGTCAAGGTCACAAGGTCAAAAAGTATGATATGTGTAGAAAGGTCTTGTCACAAGGAATACACATGTGAAATATCAAAGCCCTATCACTAACCAATCAAGAGATATAGCCAATATTAGATTTTTAGAAAAGTAGGTCAAATATCTAGGTCAAGGTCACAAGGTCAAAAAGTATGATATGTGTAGAAAGGTCTTGTCACAAGGAATACACATGTGAAATATCAAAGCCCTATCACTAACTAATCAAGAGATATAGCCAATATTAGATTTTTAGAAAAGTAGGTCAAATATCTAGGTCAAGGTCACAAGGTCAAAAATTATGATATGTGTAGAAAGGTCTTGTCACAAGGAATACACATGTGAAATATCAAAGCCCTATCACTTACCAATCAAAAGTTATGGGGTGTGACACCCAAGTGTGACAGACAGACGGACAGACAGACAGACAGACGGACGGACGGACAGACGGACAAAGTGATCCATAAGTGTCGCTGTGCTTCGCAGGCGACACAAAAAGTAGGCCAAGGTCACTTGGTCAAATGTCGAAAGGTTCTGTCATGGACAACCTACCTAATATCTAGTTTATGTTTCATCTCGGAGCCCATTACTTGTACATGTAGACCTACTTCACTCTTGTTACTCACCCTGACGATTCTTCCATTAAGGTAAAGACTTTAAGACCCTAAATTCTTGTGAAAATATTGCACTTCACCTAGCATGGCCAACACTTGGTCTAGATTCCAACATGCACATTCAATTAAATATCTTAACCATAATGACCCCGGCAGGACATTTTTGTTAGGCTGGATACCGCCTATCTATCGTAAACAAATACACATTTAAAGCATAATCTGAATCAAGACTTGAAGTGAAGGAACTATATGGATTGTTACTTTAAAGCCCCCCTCCTTCGTAATCCAATAAACCTAAGTTAACACTCGCACCAATTCTAGGGTCACCGCAAAGTTTAAGTACGACAGATTTAAGAATTTCTAATTTTTCAGTAAGTGCATCATTTATTTTTTTTTTATTTTTTTTTTTACTTTCGGTTCTTATGGGTACCGTATTTTAAAGAAACATTTTTCGTTCTGTATATCTAAACCACAATTCTGCTGAATTCATTTTATACACACAATTCCATCCCATCGAACCAAGTACACCAGTACCGTAGTACGTACATTTCTCAGTCAAGCGCGGATCTAAAGGGGGGGGGGGTGGAATTTGCCAAAAATACTGCTTTCATATTTTTGCCCCCCCCCCCCCCCCCTTTGACAGTCTGGATCCCCTCCCTAGACTTTTTTTCTAGATCCGTCCATGATCAGACTTTACTTTGATAGGTTTGTTGATTACCCGTCACAGAGAGGTAAACTTAACAATACAATGTTGACAAAGGGGTTGTGATTCTTATCTATATTGAATATTTTAAAACATAGGAAGAAATGTGATGTATGAACAGATTAAACACCCAAGTTCACACCACCGACGCATGATGGGCCGAGTTTGGAGGAAGGACTGCATGTACAAGTCCTTGATTTTATCCCTTACGATTCTTCCCCTCTCCATTCCCACCTCTTGAAAATGATTCTATATTAAATAATCAAATCAAAGGAATTGATTGTGGTCCCCCGCTTTTGGGTGTTGGTCTTTGAAGAAATGCTTACAGAACACCCCCCCCCCCTTCCCCCTATTCTTAAGTTTTCATAATATATCTCATGTATTATCAAAATTCTAAATATCAAAAGATTAAACTCCTCTTAGAGTTCAAAAGGTCCAAACTTTTGTTACCAAAGGTCTTGTGAAAACGAATGCACATGTGAAATATGAAAATCCTATCATTTACCATCCAAATCTTTTGTTCCAGGTTGATGTTTTTAAATGTGGGTAAACCTCCAAAGACGAGGTCACAAGGTCAGAACACACGTGTGAAATAAGAAAGCCCAATCACTAACCATTCAAAAGTTATGGTCAAGCTTAAACTTTTTGAAAAGTAGATCAAACTCCAGTTCAAGGCCACAAGGTCAAATTTTTTGGTATCCATGTAAAGGTCTTGTCACAATGGATACACATGTGAAATATGAAAGCCCTATTACTAACCATTCAAAAGTTATGGACAAGGTTAAAGTTTTTGTGACTGACGGACAGACGGATGGACGAACCGGTTTTCATGTCCCCGCGCTTACGCGATTTCAAGCGGGGGACAACAATGACAAACCCATTTGCAAATTATTTTTTTAAAAACAAACTTTCACACACCCTCCAAATTAGTGTTAGTACGAGTTCCACTTAAAACGCGACAAAGATGATCGATGTTGGCTAGCTATGTCAGAAAGAGAAGTTAAGAGACAATGCACGATACATTTGTGCAGGCTATTTGGCACAAACAACATTTAGTGCTTGGCTTTAGAAATGTCACATACTTATTAGTGACAACTTTTATTGTCGAATCCTCTTGCAACTGTCTCGGTCTTAAAGAGGATATGACTACTTGAACTACCTGACTTATTGTAAGTCCTTGTATACAAATATGGATACCATGGTATCTATCGATGATCAGTGATGGTACATGTATATGGTTAAGAGGCTTCTCTGAAATTCCAACAAGAGTATCTAGATTAGAAAAGTCAAGGTGCATGTTAAAGGTTGATATACCCCCCCCCCCCTCTTTTTAAAGCTTTCAAAAATTGGCGGGAAAATATTTTATTATTTAAAAAAAAGCAATGTACAGGGTTCTGTTTGTTTGGAAAACTACGATGAAATAAGTAAAATTTAAGTTCTGCTTTGAACAATGAAGAACTCTATTTCGTTAGCAATTTTTTTCTGTTGGGTAATTTAAACGTAATTTAGAATAATTCTTTCCTTCACCATTTTTAATGGCGAGTTTGTTTAGATTCCTTTAGTACAGTCATGAACCTTTAAAAATCTAAATCATTCGTCAAGGTCACATCAAACCACTCATATAAAACAGCATTCTCCAAAATACCACACCCTTGTCAGTAATATAGCATGTCACATCACATCAAACAACAGGGTCTTGAAGCAAGATATCACCAAAGAAGCACACATTTTCTTTTTGTATACACATTTGTATTGTATAATTAAAATAATGGGATAATATTTACGGTCTAATAAATATTCCTTGTAATTTTATCTTATCATTTATGGGCAGATCCGTGATTTATTTCTGGGTGTAAAAAAAATCATCAACCCGAAAACTCGTTTATACGAAGGTGTTGTTTCTAGGCATCATATTAATTATAAAACAAGTAACAATGGAATGACCCATACATCTGGTAATGGTAAGATAAAATTTGTATTTAAAGATAATGTTCATACATATCATGCACATGTATATTACTTTTATTACAAATGGAAGAATTATTCAGAATTTCAGGTAGATCAAGATCCCCCCTTAATTCTCCTGGAGGTTGACTTGTGAATTCTTTAAAGGATAGGGAGTAAAGTATCGCATATACATGGTGAAAAAAATACTACTTCAAGACCCTGTCCCAGCAAAATAATTCTGTCAGAAGAAGCTTCAAACTCTAAAATGCACAAGTACGCAAAAGCTGAATTTTTGTTCACAAAGGATTTTGACCTATGGAATTCATAATCATGAGTATGATTTAGAAACACATGTAGTTAGTTTGTAATGATTTCCCCTTGATCAAACTCACACAAGTTAATGAATTTAGATGATATCAATACTAATACCTCAAGGTATTCATCTAGAATTGATGACACTGTGGCTTTCTGCAAAAAAATATTGGAAATGCAAATATGAACATGAGAATGGAGATGATAATGACTGCATCTGAAGCAGAAAAAGCTCAAAGAGATCATAATGATGGTCACTGGTGATGCAGTCTTTGTGAAAACTTTTCTGAACCAATATTAGCCCAAAGAAAAATTCTGATGACAGATTGACAGTTTGTTAGACAATTTCTACACGCCTGGCAGAATTTCTGGTATCCCTGCAGGGCATCGGGCTAGTGAGTTTTCATGAAGACTTTGATGAAGTAACTAATGATGAGGGGTGGTGACGATTATGGCAATACATGTAGTGATGGTGGTAACAATGGTTATATTTATGGTGACGGTGGTAGTATTAATGATATGTTGGTGGTGTAGGTGCTAGGTAGTATGATGATGATGATGATGATGATGATCATCATGATGACAACAGTGCTTGCAATGGTTATTGATGGTGTTGTTGACAATAGGTGGTGAAGATGGTTGCAAAGTAAAGATGATGGTGAATTGGTGATTACGATGGTCAATCTAATTAAAATCAGCTGCTACACATGTAGCGATCATAGTGAGCAGATCCAAACACCCAGGCCCGGCACCATAAACTAAGAATTGACTTGAGTCTAAATTTCAATATTCTTTTGTCTCGTTATACTATTACTTATGACTTCGAATTATTCAAAGAATTTTTCTATTTTCTGAGTAGAATTGAATGGATGAACTCAATATTTCAAATTTTACTGATTTGTCATATACATTTGTATTGTATTTTGAATATTTGACTTCAGTCAATTCTTAGTTTATGGTACCGAGCCCTGATTTTAATTAGATTGTATGATGGTTAATGGTTTTGTTCTATGAAACAACCTGGCTGCGAGTATATGGAGTACCGTCACAGTCAACAGCACAAAAAAAAAGAACCAAAGTCTTGTAATGTTGTTAGCAGGACTTAAGATGTGGATCTGATTGTTGTAGTCATGGCAGTGCTGGTATTGTTTGCAGTGATGATGATGATGATGATGATGATGACCACGACGACGACGACGATGACAATGATGATGATGATTGTAAATTAGGTCTTTTCCAAATAGAGAGTTACATCCCATTTGTGCAGATATCTGACATCAATGCATTGTGACGTCATCAAATTCTATGGAAGCCAGCATGAAATTCAGGGAAACAGTGTCACATATATGACGTTTTCAAAGGAATTTAATGATGTCACAATGCTTTTACGTCAGATACCTGCACAAACTGAACGTAGGACTGTTAAATCGAAAAGATGGAATTTGGTGGGGATGATGGGAATGGTGATTGGGACACTGGATGTGATGATTGTGGTGGTGAAGGTGATGATGATGCCACTGATGTTTGACATGATAATTGTGTTGACAGTGACAGCGATTGTGGCACTGGTTGTATTGCTGCAGGTGGAAGGGCTGGTCATGATGACATTCCTGCTGGTACCATCACTACTGATAATGATATTTGTGGTAATGACCAATGGTGATGATAATGATAATGATGATCACATGATAATTGTTATCAACATGCAGAGTACATGTAGGGTCGGAACAAGATAAACAAAGTGAATTATAATGACAGCAAGTATGTGAGAGATAGCAACGCTAACAATGGTGTTCAAAAACTAATCATCACTTTCAGCGAGTTGATTTTCATGAATATAAAGAATATAAAAAAATGGAAGAATTTACCAAGTTATTTAAAAGTAGTAAATGCTCATCTCTATAAACTCTCAATTTAGAATATTCAACTCTTGCCAATTCAATAGATCATCTGAAAAGAAATTAACTTTGTGTGCATGAAATTACACAATGACATGCATCATTACTTATGGTGATCACTGATAATTACTTTGCTTGTTGGGGTTTTTACACCCAAGGATATTAAATTCCAATATCAACACTGGTTCCCTGTTTGTGATACTTTAAAACTGGGTGGAGATAAAAATCAGTGCGCCAAGAAGTACAATTTGTGAATTCATCATCTTGCCTATAAGAACATGAGGAATGTGTCAAATAATTTCAACAATGAACATTATATACATGTACATGTAGTGGTAGGAAATCATGCATTTTGATGAATACACCAATTATATTCCTACCTTCTCTGATTAATCTTGAAATAAACATGAATGTAATAATAATGTAAACTATGCATCTATTTCATGAATAGTAAATCAAATTTGCTTTATTATGTTTATGTTTTAGTAAAAAGGTGTGTACATTTGTAGATCATCATCAATTCATTCACATGAAAAAAAATGTATTCTCATGACTCATGTGCTGTTCATCAACAAAATGGTACATGAAATATGCATAATGTAGAATGCTTACTACCATGACTACAGAATTTGAAAAAGAGATGATGTTTCAGATTAAAGATACCGGTATGAAAACACTCAGACACTGTGGTCAATATCTGTGTATCTGATGTCATGATATATGTAGTTATAATATAATGACCTTCACTTCGTGATATTTTATCCTAAAATTAACATGTCAAAGACTGCTTGAAAGTTTATGTATTCAACATTATATATAAACATGATAAATTTTATAACTTTAGAATAGACACATGTTTGACATAGCCTTTATACATGTACATGAACTACTCTAAACAAAATTGAACTTTTCCTCCTATAAACCATAAGTCTGTACATCCCCCCCCCCCCTTTCCTGTTTAGACCCTATTTACGTAGTGGAATATGATAACCTTAAGTACCGTACAGCGAAGACACAATATTTACATGTAACTAATGTCTTCCTAACATCACCAACTTCCTGATTCCATATAAATATACTTTGGGTTGATGAGACCTGTTGACCTTAACTATGGTGCAACCTTGTGATAAATAATGGAACACATGTTCTGAAATTTATAATGCTCTGTATATCCAGATGTGCAAATCGTTGTAAGTGAAACTGAATTTCAGAAAAATAAAGCACTGCAAAGCTACAAGCATTTTTTCCTCAAAGTGCGTTCATTTCAAAAGCATTTAATTTTAACTTCGATTTAACCTTATTCACTTTTTCTTTCATTTACTTACCAAAGCCATTCATAAGTAAACACAGTCCCCTGCTTTCGTTTGCTAAAGATAGGTCAGTCCAAAGTTGCTAGGCTAAAACTTATCAGTCTATCAGAATGTATGTATCATATCACCATAGCAGATACTGTCGGATCCATGTAATGTGGTGACAGAAATTTTAGATCGTGGATTACCTGCCTCGCCGGTTTGTTGACATGTAACCAAGCTACTAGGGGGCGTTCCGGAACGTTTGTATCTACATATTTTGGCGGGAAATATTGAAATTTAATACTTGCATCACAAAGATAAATATGCATGCTGCACTATAGACATTATTTCTTAAAAAAAAATAGATAAAAAGATTAAAAATATACAGCATTAGTAAGGTCAGGAAGAGAAGAGAATCTGCACAGTGCACTGCACAGCATCGTAGAGAAATCGACAGGTGCACGTACCGCAACTACATTGATCAAGCATTCGTTATGTGGCATCTATTTATAAGACACATATTGTACTCAAAGTGAATAACAATTCTTTCTTGATGAATGAAGTAGGTCTAAAACTTGATCAGGACAGGTCAAGTAGCTCCAAAAGTTCACAAGATCACTCGGTCTACGTCAGCGAGATGCTTCATTTGCATCCGAGGAGTTATCTTTCTTTCATGACCGGTAGATAAAATGTACAAAGTGTAAGACGAATATCGATGAAAATATTATCTCAGTCAACT
This sequence comes from Pinctada imbricata, assembly GCA_033119305.1. Taxonomy (NCBI): domain Eukaryota; kingdom Metazoa; phylum Mollusca; class Bivalvia; order Pterioida; family Pteriidae; genus Pinctada; species Pinctada imbricata. The sequence continues at coordinate 57,845,600 of VSWD01000005.1, forward strand.
TTTACGGGCTCCTGAAGAATGTATCGTTTGATATTGATATAGTTTATGAAATCAAGGGAAAAGACAACAAATCATCGAAACACCTCCGACGGTGCGAAAACAGTGTAGTTGTAAGCAAAAAAGAGACACAAACATGACAACACAAATATCATATCAAAATACTAAACACAAAAGACTACACATAAACCAACGAGACCAATATGGGAAATCAACGGTGCTAATTTAGGACAGCCATCTACCAAGATTAGTGACAAATGGTGTACATGTACCTTGTTATCCGGATTACACGCACACACCCCTCCCACTTTTAAAAAACATTCTTACTGAAAGATGACCTCACAAACAGTTAAGACAACAAAACGCAGTTGCCAGCTTGATTAACACACAGACGTAAATGAATATAAAAAAATGGGGTGTACGAAAAGCGACAATCCGTGCTTTGCTGACCGGAGCGAGTTCGTGCACACAATCACCCGAGGAGTCTGATCGATTTAAAGGCATGTCATTTCTGATTAAGTAAGGAATTTTAGCGATTTTATGAAAACCATAATAAATCAAATGATTTATGTCAATTTCTCATTTTATGAAGAAAAATTAATAGGTCCGTTATGAAAATCAAGACTTTTGCTTATTTGGAAATTACTTGGGGGAAAATGCTGGAATTTTGTTGCTAAAAACAGCACATTTGTAACGAAAATCAAAAAGTGCTAAAATACCACTTATTTGATTTCAATTCTAGTTTTCTTCGTTAACATACAATAAAACAGGTTAGCAGCTTTTGTATAATAATTACTGTTGATTTTGATAAAGTTTCATCGTAGGTACCAAATTCACAGATCATTAAAAATTTTCTCGATTTTACACAAAAATTACGGAAATCATCAAAGTTTATATCAGAGAAACTGAATATCAACGATTTTTTTTTTCAAACACACAGTAAAATGTGTGAGAAAGACTTTTCAAAATATTGAAGAAAAAGAATATGTCCGTGTTGAAAAATGCTCAAGAATAGTGCCCATTTGGTGTTTTCTCGAAAAGGTGTCAGCGCCTTAATCTGGGTGGAATTTAAACAATTTATAATTTGTAGGTATCCATCTTGTAAAACAGTTTAAGCCAATAATAGTTCATCCGTAAAACGAAATTCATGGGTTTATTACTTGCGTAAGAGAAATCCAGTACACCACCTCCAGCTCAATGTTTATTGTGTTTATATGAATGCTAATTCAGGAGATGCGCAAGAATGGTCCTTAATCCTGACCAATGACACACTTTAAGAGAGGGCAGCTGGTTGATGCCCTGTCTTCTCTAACAAGATTTGGACACGGCCCGTCATAGAGTCCCGTCGTCACAGTCATATCTTTCGTATATAGGTATACCTCTCAAACGGATCCAGTTTTCAAATTGGGGGGGGGGGGGGCGTTGAAAGTTTTAGTTCTAGAAAAAGGGAGTTATTGCACATATCGCAAAAATATATCGAATTTAATTTTCAACTTTTTAAAATTCTGTAATTCATAACTTAAAATTTGAGGAAGTGATGTATACCACGAACTTACATGTATGTACAACACAAACTTGTTTATACTTGGTATGTTTATCGATGATAAATGAAACACAAATTTTTATAGAGTTTTTTTATGCTTTTCATTTATTTATATATCGCCCTATGAATATATAAATCATGAATTCATTGGAAACTTGACGTGCTCATGAGACACCACTGTATGATACCCTCATCAGTAGCTTTTCTTTCAGGGAAATTAGGGCTCACTGCAAGGTCAAGGGGTCAATCGTCAAAGTAAGCAATCAATGCAAATGTGAAATATGAATCTTCTTTAAAACGAAAAAGATGAAAGAAACCTTACCGAAAGTTTTTTTTTTTTTCAGTACGAGCTTAAGCTAGGTCACTAGGTCAAACACTCAAAGTCAATAAAACAGTGCAAATGGTGTCCCCGGCTGTTTATTTTTTATAGACAACAGATACAAGGCATTTCTATATGTCGTGACTTAGGAGTACATAGGACCTCATTGGCCATATAAGAAAAAATATATTTGTCACTATCATCCTGTCTGCAGACCAGCTCAAACCCCCATTTTTGTAACATACGTGACTGTCGCCATTTAAGAATTTTGCATTCAAGTCACTGAAAACAAAGTGAAACACTATCAACCCAGAAAAACTTTATTTTCTCATTTTAGGGTGACGTGTTTTACATCTTTTCAGATTAATGAATTTTCCCTTTAAACCTTATTAGTTTGATTTCCATCACATTGAAAAATGTCGCCAAGTTTCGATTTTTCAACATAATGAATATATAAAGTTGTACTATGTTGGCTAAAAAGATAGTTATAAATGATTAAACGACTTTATGATAAAAAGAAAAGGTATAATGTAACATGCATTGAACATTTTTTTGAGTAAATAGAAGTATGTTTGAAAAAAGTCAAGTTTTTCATCAAAAAATTGATCGGTCATTTAAGAATGTAACATACGATACCTATCATAATATTTCTCATGAACATGAAAGATGGTGCCTACACTCTTTTTATCCTTCTTTGCTAATGTAAGAAGAAATTCAATCAAGTGTAACGAGAAAAGTATCATAAATTATGAAATAAACTGAAGATGAAAGTTGATTTTTAACATACGTGATGTAACATACGTTACCTGCCACTACAATTAATTGGTATAAAATCATTTTTCTGATGATCAGTGATCACGTGGTAGGTCACATGGCTTGGGGAGATGTTGTTCCTTCATAATAAGCAAAAATAATACTGCTACGTACATGTAGGAGAAAAAAATGTTAAATTACTTTTATCCCATATTTTAATCAATTTTAAATAGTGTCAGATATTTTATGTACAATTTCCAGAAATTAAGTATCACACGAATAAAATAGTTAAATACCATTTTCAAAACACATAACTGTGCATGATAAGCTCAAATTTCCTCTGTTGTACATATTATTGATTATTTCAAGTTCGTAACATACGTTACAATTGGTAACAAATGTTACCATGTGCAATTCTTTCCGTTTTACGAATCAGTGCGAACAACCATCGGTTGTAAGTCCTTTGTTCTATTAGAAATCACTTAGAACCATACAATTAGAGCATAAGCATGTAAGAAAATTTCATTCTATGCAATATTTGGCAAAATATGAGCTTTTGCTTCAAAGAATGAAGTAAAATGTGAAAGAATACATCTCACATGTAAGAAATTTCACTCTGAATTAACTTTTAGTGACTTTTCTATCATTACAGTTTGAACCGTTATGTTTGAATTCAAATTCTTTGATAATCGATTATACATCCGTGATTGCTCTGTATAATAAACGTAAAATTATGATTCTTTGGGGGGAAACATACGTTACCATGTTTTTCTCATTAGTCCGGAGACTTCTTTGATCCATCACCAACCTTAAGTTAAGTAAAACGGTTAAGACTTATCAAAGTTCGTTATATAACGAGGAAAATTGGGGTTTTGGTCCCATATGTTTTTATTGGATTAAAGTTAGAATGTTCATCTTTCATAAATTAAATTTGTATTTGCTAATATTTAAATCATCCCGATGAAAATTTCTTAAAATAAATACTTTGTTGAAAATATGGTGCTTGAATATTGATAAGGATAAAATCTTAAGAAAAAGCCGATAGAATGTCAAAAAATATTCTAACTTCAAGCAACTCTAGAGTACAAAAGTCATCAGTAATTGATAATTTGAAACATACGTTACTTCTGATTAACCTCAATTATATGCTACAAAAATTAAAGAGAACTGTTCATATTTCTTAAATCAAGTGTATTTGCATACATACATATATGAAACAGATATATAAATGGCTTTCCGGATATTAAATTGTCATAGATTAAAGATATTGATAATGAAACCTGGTCATTGTGTTTGCACATTTCTTTGATTTGGTCGCTTTTTTGTACCTGTAGCTCTTCTTTGTCAGAAAAGGGCATAAATGAAGAAAGATGAACACAAATTCATTAATTTTGCAGAATAAAACTATATTTTGAAGAATCAGTGATAATAATGGAGAAATAACAGAGTAGGAAAAATTCTTTATGCATTATAGTGACAAAATATGTAGGTAACACATGTTACATTGAGGTAAATTTAAAAAATACGGTCATCTTTTAAATTCATATTTTAGAAGAACGGAAAAAATAATGTTGAAAATATTTTGGGAATTAAACCCTCGGGTATGTAGCTTTATTTCCCCAAGAGATTGAAATTCTATGAGGACACTCATGTCACCTCATTTTTCAGACCCTATTTGCACGGTTTTATTGACTTTGAGTGCAAAGATCAAGACAATTACACTTGAAATATGAGCGCCCTACCTCAAAAGATGACAGAAATATGGCCTAAAGTGTATTTCATAAAAGAATGTCAATTTTATTGAAAGATCAAGGTTAGTATGTCAATGTATCAATTGAAATCAATGTACTTTAGAATATTTAAGCCGTATAGCCAAGGCAAGGGACATATACTAGTATACGTCCATGCCAAGGCTAAGTTTCGCACAGGCAAACGGACAAACTCCCCGGTCGTGCTCCCTTCTGAAAGGAATTGGTTTTTAGGTAACCGATCGCTGGTAGAAGTTTGGCAAACGGACTGAAGGACAAAAATGATATGCCCTCGATTGTTGTTTTTTTCTTCACAATTTCCTAAGCAGGTACCTGCCATAAAAATAATTCATAACTATGACCCAATCTTGGCCTTACTGTAGATAGAAGGTCAATTACCACCTTCGAGTCCTAGGCAACTTTCTCTGTGAAATGATCATTGGAGTTCATTGCGGCAGTACAAGGATACGGCCAAGACAAAGTTAATTAACTTACCATATACACTGTGAATTTGACCTTGCAAATCTGATATGCATGTATTACCTTAAAAGGTCCTTAATCTTTCTTGTTTCCTTGACAATTTTTGATTCTGTTATAAATTATTCAAATCCATTAGGGCAGTGAAAAGTTATGGCCCATATGAATTAAAAATACTATTTGCATCTTTAAAGAAATGACCTTGGTTCAAGCCAAGAAGACACCTGGAAGTTGTTTGAAAAAGAAACACATGAAATATTTCTGAAATCTAGATCCTCTATGCAAGCCGTGAACATGCTTTTGTGACGTACTGCAAAAAGTTTATATTGAATCTGAACAGTTGTGGCTCACAAAAACTTTTACCCATATTTTGTGCTGTGATCTTGACCTTGACCTTCAAATATGACCTTGGTACATCCTTAGGCCCCATAAAACAATTTTGCTGAAAAATGCATTTCAACTAAATGCTGACTATGAAAAGGTACTGCCTTGGAAAGTTTTCACAAACCTTTTGCACTGCGGTCTTGACCTTGGTCAAGGTCATGTAATCATTTGCATCTCGGGATAAAATTCTGTAAAACATTATTGAAATCCTTGAAGGCAGTGGAAATTTATGACCCATACAAGGTATTATTCATACAGTGCTAAACATGTATATGACATTGTCCTTTGACTTTCTTAAAAGGTCAATCTTTGGTATAAAGCAACTATATTGTGAACTATTGACATCTATGCTGACAATGAATATCATGTCCAAACAATATATTTCACCTATAAATTCATCATTGACCTTGGAGGAATGACCTTGCCTCAAGGTTTGGAATCCATTAGACAACAAGTATCACCCTTATCAAGAAAAGGGAACGATCTCCAGCATGACAACCATGTAGACACCCAGCAAAATAAACCCACAAGAAACTGACACAGATTGACATCAGACAAAACTATAAACTGCACAAGGACGCTAGAACATGATACAAAATAATCGAAACAGACACATAAAAACATCAAACATCAAAGACAACACATAAAAGGCAGGAGACCAATGTGCACCCGGCGCCGACTTTGGACAGCCATCTGCTATTAGCAAATGGTGTAGTTATCCGGATTACGTGCGCACAACCCTCCCACTTATCTGGATACACAGAGGTCTCCATAGACGCACAATTGTTGTATAAACATTAAACTTCCCACTGTAAGGTGACATCACAAACGAGAAAGTTAAACGCAGTGGCCTCTAGTAACACATATTCTATGTAAATGTATCTAAAAAAGTCTATGGAATGTGGTTAACAGTCTGTGCTCTGCTGGCTGAAGCAAGCTCAAGATCAATCACCCGACAAGTCTGACCAACTTTCAGATAGGACAGAGAATCAGGACCCAGTCTTCTCTGATGAGATTTAAACAAGGCCCGTCATGGAGTTCGGTTGTCATGGTTGGCTAGTGTGCAATGTTGGAAAAGACACTGGTACAAAACTGTAGATTGGTCCAGTACTATGCCAAGTGATCCTTTTGATGACTTTAGGATCATATACATGTATACATTTAGCCTGTAGAGGTCATGGTCAAGACATGGTTTTACATAGTATACAGAGTGATTTTGACATTCCCCTGAATCAAGTACCAAAGATTTGCAGTCAACTTAGACACACCTGAATAATTTCTCCCTCTCGATAGATGGAAAATCAAATACTGTAAACATGATTATTTTCGCTTGGGGAAAATTTTGCAATTTTACGATCAAGATTGGGGGAAATATTCGCAATATAAAGATATCTTCCATTGTAAGGATGCAGCAGGGTTATTTTCACAAGGGTGAAATTTTCGCAAGTCCATTAATAGACGATTTTCAGATTACCGCAGTTGACTTGGATTTTACACATCCTAAGACCCGACATCACAAGATTTGACGTAACTTTTAACTGTGACGTTGCATCTGATTCATGACGCCACAGTTAGAAATAACGTCAAAAGTAGTGATGTCGGGTCTTGGAGTGTCTAAAATGCAAGCCTATCGGTAATAATGAAGAAGGTCTATTTGCAAAATACGCTAAAATTACCCCCACGCGAAAAATTTCATGTTTACAGTCGACATACACAAGGTTGGAGTGATGAGCAGAACTGCAGATGACAGAAAAAATGCAAAACGGAAAACAAGCAGTTCATTGTTTTACCCAGTATTATGCATTATATCACAATTTCTACATTGGAATGTCATGATATATTTAATACTCAACCACAAATTTAATATTTAAAATTGCACAATGTAATGTTTCAGATAAATAAAGCCAAGAAAAATAACAAATAATTCATGTTAACAGAATAAACATCACAGATACTTTTAAGTTGCCCAAATGGGTCTATATTGCTGACCTGTTTACAAATATTGTTTATACATGTTTTCTTGCTAAACACATGTTCATGTACATGTACATTAATACCTTTGTAAGAAAAGATACATGTAGCATCATATGCCAAGAAACATTGCTGCTACAATATTTCATGATAGATTAAATTCTGATGAGAAAAAAAAGAACAGTTTTTCATTGATTTCAAGGTAATTATTATTTGCCTACACTAAAATGTAAAAATACTCTGTGACTGCACGTAAACGAATTAATGCAATATTCTAATATGACTTGATTATTTTTCCCTATTTAGACAACAGACGCGAGCCGGGCTCTATTCTCCAATATAGGCCCTATAGCAATAAGCCACGCCTACCCATTTTCTGAAAGCAGATAAACCGGCAGGAACTGGTTTTTACCAAGAATCGATTTTGTCTTCTGTGTTTCATTAGAATAGAAAAAATAGCAATCCAAGGAATGCTTGTGTCGTTTGCGAAGCGGTTTGACTATTATTCTAGAAAGTGGATCAAATTCTTGGTATCAGTAGAAAAGTCTTGTCAAATGAAATTCATTTGAAATATCAGACCTCAAGTTATGGTCATGCTCAAATTTTCAGAACAGAGTGTCAATCATCTAGGTCAAGGTCACTACGTAAAAATTGATAACAAAAAGATCTCATCATAAGAAATATTAAAGACCTATCACCTACCAATTAAAAGATATATACAACCTTAGAAAAGAAGGTCAAATCGCTAGGTCAAGGTCAAAAGGTAAAAAATTATAGTATGTGTAGAATGGCATTGTTACAAGGAAAATACATGTGAAATATCAAAGCCCTATTACCTACCAATCAAAATATATAGCCAATATTACTTTTCTTGAAAAGTAGATCAAATATCTAGATCAAGGTCAAAAGGTCAAATATTATTGTCTGTGTAGAAAGGTCTTGTCACAAGGAATACACATGTGAAATACCAAAGCCCTATCACTTAACAATCAAAAGATATATCCATTCTTAATTTTTTTGAAAAGTAGGTCAAATATGTAGGTCAAGGTCAATAGGTCAAAAATTATGGTATGTGTAGGAAGGTCTTGCCACAAGGAATACACATGTGAAATATCAAAGCCCTATCACTTACCAATCAAAAGATATAGTGAATCTTATCTTTTTTTTAAAGTAGGTCAAATATCGAGGTCAAGGTCACATGGTCAAAAATTATGGTATGTGTAGAAAGGTCTTGCCACACGGATTGCACATGTGAAATATCAAAGTCCTAACACTTACCAATCAAAAAATATATCAATTTTTAAATTTTTTGAAAAGTAGGTCAAATATGTATGTCAAGGTCACTAGGTCAAAAATTATGGTATGTGTAGGAAGGTCTTGTCACAAGGAATACACATGTGAAATATCAAAGCCCTATCACTTACCAATCAAAAGTTATGGGCTGTGACACCCAAAGTGTGACAGACAGACAGACGGACTGACGGACGGACAGACGGACAGACGGACAACGGACAAAGTGATCCCTAAGTGTCGCTATGCTTCGCAGGCGACACAATAAAAAATGACACGCCGGGCTCTATTGTCTCATAATGCCCTCGTGCCTCAGCCAATCACATTTATCACCTCGCCGCTGACGCGGCTCGGTAATAAATGTGATTGGCTGAGGACGCTCGGGCATTATGAGACAATAGAGCCCGGCGTGTCATTTTTTATTTCTTAAATACTTTTAGCTTGTATCTGATTAATACAGGCTGAAAATAAAAAAAAGAGTCCATAAATAGTTACTACATAGAGTGTTCTTTGATAGTAATAATGTCAAAAGAAAGTGACTTAAAGGAGTTTCTTTAGAGGTTTCATGATACATACACAATGCACACATGTACAGTATATTACATGTACGTAGTCATTAGTGGTAGATTTTTCCACTATGATGACAAACGCTTCACTATGACTTACATGTATGTTACAAGAATATATGACTAAAGATGACATTAAATACCCAATATTAAAAAAAAAAAAACTTCGGAAAAAATACTGTGTTAACCAAAAATGTCTTTTAAGTCATTGGAAGCACTATTAGAATTTCCTTGCGTTGTCATTGAAGTTTGTGAGAAATTATTTCCAGTAGACTGAAAAGCAGGGACATTGCCCATCGAAGAATTCATAGGAAATGGCTGATTTCCAGAATGCTGAAACTGACTGCCGGGCATTGATCGCATTCCTTGTCCCCCAGACATTGGCTGGTATCCAAAACCAGACTGCACTCCGATCATCCCTTGTGAACCCATCATGCTCTGGGATCCCATCATTCCTTGTGTTCCCATCATCCCTTGTGAATTATATCCCATCATGCTTTGAGGCTGCATGACAGAAGGTTGTCCCATGTTGGGTTTTTGCATCTGATTTAAAGTCATTTTTGGTTGTGATGAAGAAGGTAGTAAGCTATCTAGAGATGAAAAATCGTTAGAAGAATTCATTGAACTACTATTGCCTTGTGTAACAGATCCAAATCCTTGATTCTGCATTCCACTCTGCCCTCCACCAAATGAATTTTGTTGTGGTGTCATAACGTTTGAATAATTCGGAAAATTACTTTTATTTCCACTACTTGCTGTTGAATTAAGATTTGAAGAATTTGCTGTCAAATTCATTTGCATCATGTTTGTACTCATTAGCGATGAGGTCAGGTCTTTGACTTGACCTTTGGTGCCACTCGCCGATGACGGGGCCGGTCTACCAGTACTTGATCCAGCAATGGTGGAGGTTGGTGTCGTTTTCCCGGTGTTGGGATTTATGGGTTTCTGTGATTTGAAACGCACTTGTTGTTCTTGTTGCTGTGCTAGACGCTGCTTTTCTTCAAGAGATAAAACTTTCTGAAAGAGGAAAGAAATGTTTATTCTTTACGGGCTTCACTGCAATTGCATAATGCAAGTATTAACATATTTACACATCTGATATGTACTGTATGTGTACTTAATTTCACGGGATTTATACCCGTATTTTAGCACCGCACCAATTAAAGCTTTGCTAATATTTATAATTGTAATAAATTACAAAGGGAAAATAAGAAGAGCATAGATATATTCATAATTTTTGAAATACAATAAAATGTCACTTTGCCTCATTCTTGCCTGTTTCCACTAAACAGTTTTGCGAAGTACTTTTGCAGTATTACGCATGTTACTCTTGGTTATTGATTTTGGAAAGGAAAACCTGTACATTGTGAGTCAAATCAAAGACTTCATTTTCAATGCCTCTACAAGTGCTATTCAGAGTAGGGTATACACTACATGTATATTCACGTTACATCTTACCTTTGGTTGCACTGATGTCCCATCTCCCCCTGCATTACTGACAGAGGTGCCTTCAGAGAGACCACGTGTTGGACTTGGTTGCACCTCAGCTTTCCTGGAACTCGCTGGTGATGAATTGACTCCGAACTGACTCCAAAACTTATCCATCTGGTTTACAATGCAAGAACAAACTTTTAATTGCTAATGGTTGGTTTAGAATTTATATTTTCACTAATTTTGTTCTAAATCAGTTTCATATATGGATTATCAAAGTCACAAGTTCACAGTATCTATGGTGATGTCTTGTCACTAAGAATATATACATCTGAAATATCATTTACCATTCAAAAGCAATGTCGAATACTACATTTTATGGACAAGTAGATAAAGTACTTGTACAGTATAATGATAACAACATCAAGGTCAACGTCACAAGCCCTATCACAAAATGGTTCCATTCATAAGTCAAACTTCAAATAAAATTTTGATAGAAAGAAATCTAAGCAGATGGATAGACAGACAGCAAATAAATTATGCTCACAAATCCTCAAGGTCAAGGATAATGTATGAGAATAATAGGTTCTATCACGATCTACTGAGTGAGACATAAAAATTTACACGAGTGATGGAAATTTCGTCTTCTCCCGAGTCGAGCGCAGTGGAACGAGGTAAAAGATGAAAAATTAGCGTCACGAGAGTAAATTTTTATGTCTCACTCAGTAGAAAGTGATGGAATCTATTTCTTCTTCCATGAAACATAAGAAAAAAGGGAATTCAAACAATGTTTCATGCAATCTAATGCAATGTTTTCTGACAACGTTACTGTGACGTCACAATAAGATTATCTTTTATCATTGGCCAGTTGGAGCCTTTGAGACAACTTATGTGTCACACGAGCAAAACTGGAGAAGAAGATATGATTGACACCCAAATAAAATAAAATTATAATAAAATAAATAAATATCTATCTCATCACATGAAATTTATGTGAAACGAGCATGAATATGAAATTTACATGAAATTTTATACATGAAATTCATGCGAAGTTTCTGACATGAATTTCATATAAATTCAATTTCACATGAAGGTCACATAGAAAAATTCATGTAAAATTCATGTGAAGTAATTTATATGAAATTCATATGAAATATTTTTCACATAAATCCTATGTAAAATTTATATGAATTACCCATAAACTTTTATGTGAAATTGACATGATTCTCATTCATATGAATTTCATGTGAGGCACAATTAGCTGCACATATCTGTACATTAAACTGTAAAGTATGAGCTTAACATCTTACTCTTGAATCAGAACTTGTTTCTACATCTTTTACTAATGGCTGGTCTGTCTTTCCCGTAAACTGTGAAATCTCTATTGATCTAAAAGAAAATACACAAAACGAGTTCATCAATACAGAACAATTTTGTTTTGTTTTTTTAAGTACTTTAAAGTTTTTCTTATATGCTTTAGATATATACATGTACATGAACATGACATATGAAATAACAACTAGCTAGCCGTGGTTTATTGTCCAGTAATTCCCTGAGTTGTATGAACCAGTCAAATTATCACTGAGCCACGAAGAAGCGAGGTGATAATTTGATTGGTTCATGTGACGAGTGGAATTACTGGACGAGTGGAATAACTGGACAATGAATCACGGCTAGCTAGTTGTTCTTTCTATTCTAATAAAGCACGTGAAGGGGCGGAGCTAAGCGCACTGGAAGTTTGTTGGAGATTTTACACCAGGCGAGTTCTATGGTACATATAGGGAGAAAATTTCAAGTCATATTAGAATTGTATTTAGATGAATAGCCTACAACAATTTTTCAAATGTTATATCCAATACACGCCGATGATATATTTGGAAATGAAAGTATTTTTCTTGAAAGGGATAAGTTTTTCTTCTTTAAACATTACACCACAAAAATATTTTGATGATACTGAAATGGAACTTTCAAACTTGGGTTTTTCTGCTTTAGTTGAAATTGATTTTGGTCCTTTAGTATGAGAGAAAACTACTTATCATACATAGTCTGCTAATGACACATACATTAGTTTCATCCTTAGTGCCTCCAAAATTAGGATTTTAAATCCTTTTGAGACCCCTCAGATGGAAACAATGTAATTTTCATAACAGAGAATGAAAGATTTAAACATCATACAAGATCTGCAAAGTACATGAAAAGCCATACATACTTTTGTTCTTGTTTCATTTGATCTATTTGCTCCAGCTTCGTGCGATGTTCAGATTCAAGTCGACTCAGCATATCCTTGATGGTGGTCATATATGCATTGAACTGAAATGAACATTCAATGTTTATAGATGATATACAGGAAGATAGATAAAATGGGACCTGGTCAAGCTGTATATAAAGATGCTGGCTGTAGAAACATCCTTTAACTAATGGAGGATGCCTTCTATATACAAGGTCAGTCCATGAAATTTGAAAACCATGACATACATGTATACATGTAGGTTGAACACCAAAGGCATATTTTTTCCTACAACCTTTGTGAAATCATAATTTAATTTCCCCAGAATCCCTTCCTTAAAACTGCTTTTTACAAGACTAAGTACATGTATATCTTTACTAGACTAAGTACAATACTGTATATCATATTTTCCCCCGAAACATTCAAATACTCATTCATTTACACATAAGAAATCTTAAGTACCCATTTACATGTAATACCTCACATGCATGCAGTCTTTCCATTCTCGCCTCCCCAGGCTAAATGGCACACTTTTTAGAAGATATATTTTGTTTCATGCCTTCTTCATATAATGCAAAGTGAATATCGAATATAGTGAGTGCATATAAGTTCCTTGTAAAAAAAAATGTTAATGTTGACTTTCCCCGATTAAACATAAAAAGAAGTGAATTGAGTGTATTCTTAGATAGAACAAACTAAAACTTCAATAATGAAATGTACAAAACAGTAACATCATATGTACATATTAGTTTGTAATTTAGGAATCGCATAAAATTGTACTTGCGAAAATAAAGACACCCTATTTTACCATAAAATCGAAAAATTTGATACTCGCAAAAATTTCTAGTTATTGTACTCATAAATTCTTGACATACCTGTGATAGATTAAGGTTGTTGTCTATTGCCAGTGGAATAATAAAAGGAAGTACTTTGGTGGCCATGATTTCCTTGGTGATGCCAAGCTTACTGCTGGTCAAGGTCACCTGGTATATCCCTGAAAAATGAAAACCCAACAAACATAAAATTTTCATATCAATATGATAATCACACACTGTGAGTAAAAATCATCCGATTAAACATTCAAGAAAACCTTTACATAGGCACTTAAGTTAATAAGCAGCATTGTTTACGACCATTTCTTCCTTGATGCAATTGATATGTACTGTATAACCAGAAATTTTCGCCAGATACTAATTTTCGCTATATTTGCGAGTGATTTGGAATCACGAAAAATTGTTCTCGCGAAAAATTGTGTTCGATAAGGTATATCATAAATTGTTTGTTCCGTTACATTTGTTTATATTGTACATGTGTCATTCTTCACTTTTTGCGTCGCTTGCGAAGCATATTGACACTTGGGGATCATTTTTTTCTGATTAATGAGGAGTGAATTGCGTGTATTCTTACTTAAACTGAAATATTGAAAGGTACAACACAGTGAGAGAATGCCGCAGTGGCGGCCTTTCACTTTTTTTGGAAGAAGAAGAAGAATACAGTAACATCATATTAACACATTTGTTTGTAATTCAGTAGCGGCCCTTCACTTTTTTTGGAAGAAGAAGAAGAATACAGTAACAGCATATTAACAGATTTGTTTGTAATTCAGGAATCGCGAAAAATTATACTCGCGAAAATAAAGACACCCAATTTTACCATGAAATTGCAAAATTTGATACTCGTGAAAATTTCTTATTATACGGTATTTGTTGGCAATCCAAGAAATAATGAACACTATACCTAGCATACTCATAAGTACCGCTGGTTCACGGGTTGGTATCTGTGGTAGCAATGGTAGGATGTCGTCCAGTACCGTCCATTTGTCCATGTAATCCAATAGCTTACCTAGGCAAAGTAAACAATTGGTTCTCACCTGTAAGGAATAAGATGCATCATTATACATCTTACTGCTCAGCAGCCTGTTTCACAAAAATACTTACGAAAAATTTTAGGAATTTTCGTAACTTTTGCTCCCATAGTACTTCATATAAACTAAAAATCCGGATGTTTTGTTTCTGAATTTATATTTAGTATGTAGAAATGATATTAGAAAGCACAATTATTTAGTTATAAAATCTAAATTGAAAAACATTTAAACCAAATGTTGTATATACATGTAACTACTAGATGAGTTCTTATTTCGGCCAACTTCTTTCAGTTAAAATAGCATAAAAAATACAATATACTTATATGGACTTTTCACAAGATGAATATGATGTGATATTTCCTGTAAACTTATTTTAGCCGAATTCATATTTTAGCAGGGATAGAGCTATTTATACCAGGCTTATTTAAAACTACACAATATAATGTAAACCTTGTAGATTATCAAGAAAAAAAATTACGTTACCCTAAAACAAGTAAATTTACAGAATTTCTTTTGAAAATGTGGACCAAGGCAACAGCTCAGACTTTTAGCAAAATGCCCTCTACTTTCTTGCACTTATATAGAAACAGGCAACAGTGCTTTTAACTGGTTATAATACCTGAATTTTATACAAGACTGAATGCATTATCATTGTTAGCAACAACAAAAAATCTCAAGAAACATGATAATCACCTGCAAGATTTTCAAAAGTTGAGATATGCTTTACTGGTTGATGATACAAAATACAACTATAAGTTAAACTTGTTAGAAATTCGGTGCAAGGGTTCAAAATACAAATGTACAGTATATAAGTGATCTTTTGACTCATTTTCTCAAGACAAGTGTACGTAATATCTTACGTAAGGTATTACGTACACTTGCCTCGAGAAGATGCCTGTAACATAGCTCGGTAACCTTTACATGCACATGTGTAACTGCTGAAAATCTCCGTCAGTAAGATGTAATGAGTATGAACAAGTCATTAGAATAAAGGTTGTAAGACAGGGTGTTCAATAATACATGTATATGATTGTATGGTATGACGGTATGATAAAATAAAATAATGACCATGTCCTGAACATGCTGAACAATTTTAGTGGAACATTACTTTGAAGTTCATGGAATACCAAGTGTGTGTTGAAACTTTCAATAGCTGATTTTCCAGTAGATTCATTGGGCAGACAGACACCAGACATTGTAAAATTTGACGATATTTTGGTTGTGATATCAAAATAGAAAACATGACAACAAGTCAGTGCAATCAAATAATTAATATCACAATTCAAAATTTTGCCAAATGATGTGATGTCTGTGCATATAAAATCAAGGTTCAAAACGGTCATAATTTTCTGGAAAATGGACTATTGCAACAATGTACATGATAACATTTTACTTACATGTAACTCCCTTTTACATACTATATTTGAGGTCTAGGAGAGAGCATAAATAAGGACTTTCATTTGATTTCTCCTATAAAAATGGTTTTATATATGATTCTCTGCAAAAATCTTTCTAAATTGACTTACAAAATATCTAGAAATACTTTTGGAGAGGAACTTGGCTTGAGATGTGAGATGTAACAGTAATATCAAGAGAATGTTTTGAGTCGACCTTTGAGACCGTCGCTACCTTTGGAGAAAAATTTTAATTCTCAGAAACAAATTCAAATATTCAAGGAATAAATGTATTGCCAATTGAAGTAGATATAAGTACGAGGAATTAAATTTCTTGGCATCAACAGTGACTACCTTTAACTTTAACCTACTAACTTTCATATTCTTTGGTCATTTGGCCTTTAACTTTACCTACAAACTTTAACATTCCTTGGTCATATTACATTGGTTAGATTGAGGATCACTGATGAGAGTTAAGTATCCGAAACGTACAAGTCTGGTCCATGCTGCAAATTTATCTGTTCCTAAATAATGCTATTGATTTTGAAGATGTTCAACTTCAATATGTGTTCTATGTGCACTTAATTATGACTTCTTTGGATGTATGGGAGTCAATGAGTCAGGGTTTTTTTTTTTTTTTTTTTTGTACGCAAGACAAAGTACATGTATTAGGAAAATTAAGAGCATTACCATGAAAATATGACTGAATACAAAATAAAATGCTACAGCACACAACTATGTGTATGATGAAGCAAAAATACTCCTTTTTTGCAGTTTTCAGAAACTGAAAAAGTTAATACATACTGATAAAGTACTTGTAGATAGGCAGATCTTCTTTATACGAGGTACGATAGAATTCTTTAAGGCAGTGAATTCTATAAGGTCAGCAAATGTAGGCACTACCTTCAAACACATCTCCTGTAAATTAAACTTGTATATTATACAATACATTCATATTGAAAGCGGACAATTGTCTATTTCAATGATCAAGAGATCAGACAAATTTTACATAAACGTCAGAAATATCGTTAAAAACCTCTTCATTTCCATTCACACAGACTTAGGCATTGTATCCAACTATGTCTATTATCATTAACAACCACTGTCATATGTCATCTGAAAGACATTTAAACTTGTGACGCAAATTTTACATCTTTTCCCTCGTTCCACTTAACGCTCCACTTGGGAAAAGACGAATCTTCAATCACTCGTGTAAATTTTAATGTTTCACTCAGTAGATCATGAAATAACCTATTAGTGTCACAGACAGATGAATGAATCGACAGACTGATAAACAAATAGAAAAGGATATCTAGAATCCCCTCCATTTTCACCTATGAGGGACGGAAAATTTACTTACTTCTCCAATAGTTTTCTATTTGTAGAGATAAAACGTTACCTGTAACTGGGGGTTATCTGCCTCTAGAGCTTGGTGAATCATGGGTAATATGTGATTCCGAACGTCACTCTGAGGTGTCTTCTTTAGTAGTAGATTCATATTCTGCATGAATATTAGGAGGACCTGCAACAAAAACCACATGAATATTAGGAAAACCTGCAAGAAAAACCACATGAATATTAGGAGGACCTGCAACAAAATCCACATGAATATTAGGAGGACCTGCAACAAACACCACATGAATATCAGGAGGACCTGCAACAAAAACCACATGAATATTAGGAGGACCTGCAACAAACACCACATGAATATTAGGAGGACCTGCAACAAAAAGCACATGAACATTAGGAGGACCATGTAATTATTTTTTAACAATTTTATATAATAACTGTGCCTATCAATCAATTTAGTGAGATGCTAGAATTAGGTACAAATTTCAATCGCTTGTCATGATCATTCACTACCTACATGTAAAGAAGCCAAAATACAAATGTACATGAACATATCAAAGATGGGGTTAATCTAAATACCTTAGTAATTTGTATCTTAAATTTCTGAGGCATCAGAAATTACAAACATGTACATGTATGTAATGTATGGTATGGTAGGTCTGACTCTTCACTGTAATTTGTCCTTGAATACAACCTTGACGTTCACTGATTTTTTTTTTTTTTTGTAACATCAACCCCTTTTTCAAATTCTATGCATGTGTGATAAGAAGTATTATTAGTACTTATACAGAGGACTCCACTTAATATGATACCTGATAATCTGATACTCCTCTTAATCTGATATGATTTAAAAACACAAAACCTCTTCCTATATAATCAATGTAAATTAACTCCTCTTAATCTGATAGAAATTATCAAAAATCTTAAGAACTCCTCTTTATCTGATAGGATTTTTCGTCAACTATGATAATTTTCCTATGATACATGTATATACTTCATTTTCAATTAATTATCATATCAAAATCCTCCAGGAGTCCTCTGTACTGTGAAATCATTAATTTTCCTGGGGCAAAATTTTTGTGGATTCATGAGATTCAGTAATTTCGTGGATGCCACCCAATTATTACGTCAACATAGATCTTAATACACCCACCTTAGCTGATATGTGACCTAATTAAAAGAGGGGTTCGCAAGGTTGGCTTGTGACAAACAGTTGTAAAAACAGTGTTCACAAACATTGCAATTATAAGCAATTAACATCGTATGTGTCCACGTTAATGAAGGGTGTTTATACGTCAATCGCCTATAAAATATGCATGCTTGTTTTGTCATTAAAAGTTGTTCCAATTTATTGCTTTATGTACAATTATTCATTGGGGATATACATTCGTTGATGAGGTTACCCACGAAAACCATGAAAATTGAGTCCCCACAAAATATAATGATTTCACAGTGAGTGTCATAATCATGAAAATGAAGGACATGCAGGCAGGTGGCAGAAATTTATCCTTACATGTTACATACTGCTATCCTTCACGTAAACTAAAATGAACATTTATCCTTACATGTTACATGCTGCTATACTTCACGTTAACTAAAATGAACATTTATCCTTACATGTTACATGCTGCTATCCTTCACGTAAACTAAAATGAACATTTGTCCTGTTACATGCTGCTATACTTCACGTAAACTAAAATGAACATTTATCCTTACATGTTACATGCTGCTATACTTCACTTAAACTAAAATGAACATTTATCCTTACATGTTACATGCTGCTACACTTCACGTAAACTAAAATGAACATTTATCCTTACATGTTACATGCTGCTATCCTTCACGTAAATTAAAATGAACATTTATCCTGTTACATGCTGCTATACTTCACGTAAACTAAAATGAACATTTATCCTTACATGTTACATGCTGCTATACTTCACATATACTAAAATGAACATTTATCCTTACATGTTACATACTGCTATACTTCACATAAACTAAAATGAACATTTATCCTTACATGTTACATGCTGCTATACTTCACATAAACTAAAATGAACATTTATTCTTACATGTTACATGCTGCTATACTTCACGTAAACTAAAATGAACATTTATTCTTACATATTACATGCTGCTATACTTCACGTAGCTAAAATGAACAAAATACCTGGATAGGCTCCTTGACTCTGAACAGAGGTATGAGATGTGGTAAGATTGTACTGGTGTATTCCTTGTCAGATGATTGTTCTGCCATAAGGAGTAAGTTTGGCAACACAAACGGAATCATGTCTGCATTCACACATTCCTTAATCAATGCTGGTAAGATACGCTGTAGATTTACTCTCTGAAGAAAAAGATATTCATTTAAAAAATTGCAAAATAATATTTCATTCAAAAATTAGGTAGAACTAAGTTTTTATCAATTTTCACTTCAAACTTGGTCCCCTTTTTCAGACAGACATCACAGTAAATACCTTTAAGTACATGTAATAAACCAGGTATTTCAGTTAAAACTGCAAAAAAAAATTTAAAAGTATTTATCAACATTTATTTAAGGCTTTATTTCTGAAAAACATGTAAAAACATTTATAGGAGTAGGTAAAAATCTTCAAACAATGCTACAATTATTGAAATGAACCTTCAATAACTTTTATGCACAATCAACATGTACATGTATCTGCAAATACAGCTAACTGGGTATCCTAGCTGTTGAATCAAAATAATTATGGATTCAATTTATTCATACAATGATGATACCTCATGTATTTTCCCAAATAAAATCTTTTGAAAAAAACAAACTTTCAAATTTTGAGTCACAACACTTGAAAACAAACTGTCATGTATAAAAAAATACATGTACATGCACACTGTACATTAAGAAAATAAATTTACATGTAACTGACTTACTTTTGGTAAAATAGGAATGATTTTTGGTAAGCCTTTGAAGAACTGACTTTTCTGTAGATTGTCTTTTTGGAATAATGAGTCCATGTACTGTAGTGTCATGGTGCCTACATCCTCAAAGAATTCTATCTGTAAGATATAAATGTGATACATGTATATTTGATTGCACCTATGACGTAAAGGTCCTTTGTTGTTGTTTTTGTAGAGTTGACATCAGAATTTTTTATGAAATGCAGGTAATGCCCAGTTGACACAGAATTTTTTTTTTACCATAAGTTGTATGTACAAGTAGCACAATTAAACTTTGCAAGGCATTAAGGATGAAAAGGTGTGAAGAAAAATTATAGTAAAAATTTACAGCTATAAGGACTATTTCTCATCCACACAATCACATGTATCAAAAATGTAATGATCGCTGTGCGATATAAGTCCCCTACTGGCGGCATAAATTTATGTCCTGCATATCTGTTCATCAGTTCATTATCTGCAACGACAGCCAAGAAAAGTCTGGGAAACTGAATTCATGAAATATGCTAATTCCAACGGCAATAACTCTTGTTAAAATTAGTCAATCTAAATTAAACTTGAAACCTGATCTGCATCACACTATAATGTATTCACATACAAAAAATCTGTGAAAAAGGAATGAAAAAGTCTGGAAAACTGAAAAATTCATGAAAGTTGCTAAGTCCAAGGGCCATAACTCTTGTAAAAATGGGCCAATGTAAACCAAACTCAAACTTGAACTGTATCACATTGAGATATATCCACATACCAAAAATGAGTTCAATATATGCATCAACAGCGAAAAAAATGCGGAAAATCGAAATTTTTTTTAAAATTTGCCAAGTCCAAGGGCCATCACTCTTTTAAAATTAGGTCAATCAAAAGCAAACTCAAACTTCATCTGTATCACATTGAGATATATCCACATACCAAAAATGAGTTCAATATATGCAACAACAGCGAAAAAAAGTCTGGAAAACTGAAATTTTTATAAAATTTGCCAAGTCCAAGAGCCATAACTCTTGTAAAATTGGGTCAATCAAAAGCAAACTCAAATTTGATCTGTATCACATTGAGATATATCCACATACCAAAAATGAGTTCAATATATGCAACAACAGCGAAAAAAAGTCTGGAAAACTGAAATTTTTATAAAATTTGCCAAGTCCAAGGGCCATAACTCTTGTAAAACTGGGTCAATCAAAAGCAAACTCAAATTTGATCTGTATCACATTGAGATATATCCACATACCAAAAATGAGTTCAATATATGCAACAACAGCGAAAAAAAGTCTGGAAAACTGAAAATGGGACAGACGGACGGACGGACAGACAGGCAGACTGAGAGGAAACTAAGAGTCCCCTTCGGCGTTGCCGGTAGGGAACTAATAATGTATCTTCTTATTGCAACACTTCTATGATCAAAGTAAATCAAATTCTAATGCTGTTTGCCACACGCATTCTGATTTGTTAAGCAAAAAAAAAACAGCAATCATTAGATTTACCCTTCACTGCATTTTTAGAAATGAAAAGCAGGCCTTTTCTAGCTCATTACTGACCAAGACATTAGATTAGGCTTACCATACTGAAGTTTTGTAAAAAATGACAGGGCATCGTTTAATACCCTATTAGAAATACAGTCATGTATTATTTTTAAAACTCAATTTCTGACCGGGGATTAACCAATACCCTGTTAGTTTTTGTAAAACACACAGATGGTAACCCCTATATAGTACATGTAACTGATTTTAAAAAGATCAAAAACAAATTTAAATTATTCTAATTTTTTTACATGTATTTTCCAGGTGTAAAAGACTCGTAAATACGAGTGCGTACCTTCGAAAGCTGATCTGGGTCTGGTCTGACACTTGGTTCTGTGTTAAGGAGAAGCTTGACATACTGTTGTAGACCTTCTGGCACATTACCAAGAAGCGATGATCGGAATTTTCTAAGCTGGAATAAAGATTCAGAAATTTGAGAGACTGACATTGAAAATATTTTAATGCATGTTATGCACAAGTATAACGGAAAACGGTTACAGTGTTTCTATAGCTATGAAAAAGTATACTTTAAGGTATATCCTCCTATGGTACAAATATCTATGGGAACCAATGAATTGCATTGTGTAATTAATGCGAGAAATATTACACTAAAGTACATCTACATGTGATATGTCTGAAGCTGTTTATAAACGTGACTTCTTGTGAATGAATTCAAACGACATGTATTGCATGTATGAACAATTGGAGAAACACTGTTTATTCAGTGCCTTTATTTGTATTCCTAACATTACCAGTCAAAATCTCTATTGACTCCGTAAATAGACATTTTCACATTATCTGCGGAACTGAATTTGAAGCTCGGTTCAAGACGACAAACTATACATGTAGGTGACATTACATGACTGTTATGAAGTGATTTGTGCATAATTTTTTTTGTTTGTTCCAGGAAAAGCGTCTTACAACAATCAATCAGTCTTTTGTCCTCCTGAGAAGAGCTTCAAATTTAGCACTGAAGATATTAATGTGAAAGAATCAACATTTAGATTTTAAATCAAGCTTACCTCCTCTGCATACTTCCTGAAGAGAGACAGCTGTGTTCTACATTCATATAGGGGTTTTCCGTTGTTATAAATAGCATGAACAAGTACACCCAATGAGAACATGTCACTAGCTTCACTGCATGCCATGGTCAGGGCGTATTCTGGAGCTAAGTAATCTAAGTGGGGCTGTATAAGGGGAGGTACCTCTGGATCCCACTCACAAAAAGGGTAAAGTGGCTGTAACAATAAAATCAGACTTAAATGGAGTGTTATTGCTTTTACAATTTCTTTTCATTAATCATGTGTTAATTAATGTGTTTGTTTGTTGATATCACAAGTATGTACATTTGTATAGCTGTACAAGAAACTACTGTCCGAGTGGCTCACTTCGGAAACTGGATGAACACGATTTTGACTACTCTATCATGCAAAAATTTAAATGAAATTGATACAATCCAATAGATCTTGCATAGCTGTAAATTTTGGTATAAGTTATAGGATAGTCAGTGTAAGCAATAAAACTTAACAGTCAAAACAGGTTTTAGATGGGCCATTTCCCATGCTAATTTTTTCCGTGACATCGTGATGCTCTCCATAGGCTCAATGTTAAACTCGGCAACATCACCCTGAAATTTAACATTGAAAACGCCACATATAAAATTTATTTTGCCTGTATAACATGATTGCATAAACCCTCAACCATGTCACATATACCAAAATTTACGAATAAGC
Organism: Pinctada imbricata; assembly: GCA_033119305.1. Classification (NCBI taxonomy): domain Eukaryota; kingdom Metazoa; phylum Mollusca; class Bivalvia; order Pterioida; family Pteriidae; genus Pinctada; species Pinctada imbricata. The sequence continues at coordinate 57,869,104 of VSWD01000005.1, forward strand.
GAGATCTATTCAATGATATGGATTTTATTTTAATTTTCGCATGACAAAGTTATCAAAGTTGCGTAAATCCTGATTTCAAAGTGAGCCACACGGACAGTATAAAATACTATCTGATTGTATGATACTTTGTACATTTGTTCTTGTATTCGGGGAATTATAGAATTGCATGCATTTTAAGAATCATTTTCTCCAACATCTTTTTGAGAATGATTATATATTAAACGCGTATACAAGTACATGTATTTGTAACATGCTATACACAATATCATGTATCAATTTTTTAGGTAGATAATGAAATCATCAATTTAAAAAATACTTCCACTATGACAAGATTAGTAAGAAAAAAAGGATAATGTGCCAAGACAGTGCTGGAAATCTCACATTGAAATACCACACTTTTATGATGTCATAGACATGTATGGTCTAGGATATGTTCGATATAATCATATATTAAGTGTAGAAAAAATCCTCTCCAAAGATACAAAACAAGCGTAAAATTCCCAGAGTCAAAGTACAGGTATTGAAAACATATTGCATAAGTACAGTATATACGTACTGCGGACTGGTCCTGTTTATTAGCATTAGGTATACAGCAATCAAATCCAGCCAACTTCCACGTCCCATACTTATTTATTATGATGCTCTCTTGGCAAATGTTGTTATGCATCAACTTGGCATCTCTGTGTAGGAAACCCAACCCCTCTGTTATCTAGAAGTGAAATATGATGCATTGGTTTTTGCAAAATATCTGTCATAAAAAAATAAATTTAAGTTCAAATGCAAGACAGGTCACAAGCTCAAGGTCATATTACCACTCCAACACTCTAGATACAGATAATCTACAAGTGAATTAACATTAGAGAGGTTAAGTTACAAGTGCTTTCAACGTGTACGTATGATGTACATGTGCACCTCACTGTCTGACGTCACAATCCGAAACGTCGTTTAGTTACACGTACGAACCTGTAAAGGTCTAAGTATAGCTATGTGGGAAGGTGTACGTGTAGCTAGCTTGTTTTCAATATGCTAGAAATATTCATCGAGATTCCTAAAACCTTGACATAAGGAGAGCTATCATCCTAAACATGCCTTATAACACCGAAAACTTGAAGTTTGATCATTGATAAGTGTTGAAATTTTCAAAGAAATTACAAGTTCTGTTGTTACGTGTATAGCATCATTTACATGTCTATAACGTGTAGCTATACATCATGCCATGATGTCATTTGATCAAAGATTGCAGGAAGTGATGACGTCATATGTACACGTCGCACTAAAAATTGTAACTAAACCTCTCTACTTTGAAAGTCATTCATGTACCGATATACGTATACAAATAAGAATTTTTGAGAAGAAAGTCAAGTCCAATAGTACAGTAAATAGGTGAAGAGGTAAAATATCAAATTTCAATAGAAAGTACCCATAGGATTTTTCTAAAGTAGACAAAGGTCAAGGTCATTAGTTCAAAAGTCATGGTTAAAAAGTAAAGTTTTAGGTCTAGTCTCAAACAGATTGTAACCAAAACGTTGATGGACAGACATACTCATGGACATCATTAATCAGTATCCAAAAATTGTTTGCAATTCCGCAAAAACTTTAAACTATAGTCTTGGATTGCATTAAATAGATCATCTGTAACCTTGACCCTGTTGATCCTTGACCTACATGTTTTAAAAGTCCACATTTAGAAAGTATTTGTTCCTTTTGATAAACATCCCAATGAATCTGAAATCAGATACCGTATAACCAGAAATTTTCGTGAGATACTAATTTTCGCTATATTCGCGAGTGATTTTGAATCGCGAAAAATTATTCTCGCAAAAAATTGTGTTTAATAAGGCATCAAATGAATTGGTATACCAGTGACATTTTGTTTTTATTGTACATTTGTCATTCTTCACATGACTATATTAATACATAAAGCAAAGTAGTTCGAGTGAATTCTTATGATAGAAATAACTGAAACTTTAATAATGGAAAGTACAAAACAGAGAAGTTATATGTACATATTTTTTTTTTATAATTTCGGAATCATGAAAAATTGTACACCCTGTTTTCCCATGAAATCGCGAAATTTTATACTCGCGAAAATTTCTGGTTATACGGTATTCGATTTATAACATCATTGTTGTCCTAAGCTTCAGCAAAATATATATGTACAAGTACTGTATATATTGTGTAATTAAAACATCAGAATTATTTATTTAGTTACAAATTTTAAAGTAATCAAGCAAACCTGAAGAAGACCATGCTTTATTTCTACTTCAAAAAGTTTAAATTCCTCGATTTCTTTTGGTACGGGTGATGGCATGTTGTCATGGTTACCTAGGACATTAGCAAGGCTGGCAAAGACTGGTTCAGTAGCAAAAGCTAAGGTTTCCCTGGAAATTGATAATATAGCATTAAGTGCATACTGTAAGCTTGTAATCCACAAGAAACAATACAGTGGTTACTGTGATAAAGTTTTATAAGATCATTGTTAGTTTTGTATTCATATAGCATCAACGCTTATCTAAACTAAAGTGTTCAAGAACACAAATCTTGTGTGCAATGTTTAACCCTAAATGTGTGACCCAAACCTTGAAGGTGACCAGTGCCCAGTTTCACAAAAATTCTCACGAAAATTTTAAGGAATTTTCGAATTTTTTGTTCTTTAATAAAACGTTCCAAATGTTTTCTAGTAAGATTGTATCATGTTTTCTAATATCTTTTTTACATACTAAATAGAAATTAAAATCCAAAACTTCTCAAATTTAAGTAAGTTAGTAGAAATGATCGATGGCTGCTAGCCTGCTCTGAATTTTGATTCTTAACCTACATGTAATAAAACTGACATTCCCTGTATTTTTGGGTAATTGTTAAAGATGAAACAAGCTGGTGCAAAACGTAGCATCAGATATCCTAACTTGGAAACACATTAAAAAAAAATTCTATCATCCACCATGTTATCAAAAGGTTTACAAATATTTCTCTGCCATGACCTTGACCTTTGACCTTGAAAATGATAAATAGGTGTCATCTGCTATCCAAGGTCTACTCATCTACGCAATATTATACAGAAGATCACAAATACTTCTAAACAAGGTTATACAGGATGTTTTCGTGCTTTTTTAAATTGTTCTCCGTTGTCTAGCGTCATCAATTTGAATAGGCAGAAAAGTTGCCAAAGTTTTGAAGGTGACTAAATGCAAATCAAAATGGAGTCCAATGGACACACTGTAGTTGCGATCTTGCATATTCACATTGGAAGTAATTTGTTTCTCTTTTTGTGTCCAAATGTTTTTTTTTTCCTAGAATTGCAGATTATGACTTTGAGTCAATGACCTTTGGCACTTAACCTTGAAAATCCAAAGATATATTATTTCATCCTCTTCAAATTTTGAAAATTTCTTCTACACTTAGTCAGAAGTAAAATGATACCTAGATTCTTCAAGTGGATGTACTATAGACAGTATTCTGGGATGTCTCAGCCTGGTTAACTGAGAGATTCCTTTCTTCAAGGTTTCTGTTATTACATCTCTATCTTTCTTTGGGTACTTTTCTAAGTACTTTTTCTCAAAAACAAAAACAGATGCTTCCTGTAAAATATTACGAATAAAAATAAATAGAAATTAAATCAAATGTTTTTCAGAAAAAAACGGATGTCTCCCCTCCCTCTAATTTACTTTGACCTTGGACCAAGATGATGTGAAACTTTAAGTCATGGGCAACATCATACTAAAACATGAAAGTGATTCAATATATTGTTTGAGGTAATACATACTAAAACGTGAAAGCAATCCAGTAAGCGGTCCAAGGGATAAAGTCTAGACAGGAATGTAAGTACAATTTCATTAAAAATGTAGTAAGTGACCTTGGCCTTTGTCACATGACCTTGGGTTAATGTGATGTGAAACCCTCGGGTCATATGGAACAACATACTGAAATAAGAAAGTGATCAGGTTAATGGTTCAAGAGTTATAGCCCAGACAGGAATGCACGTACAATTTCATTAAAAATGGTCTAAGTGACCTTGACCTTGGTCACATGACCTTGGGTCAAGATGATGTGAAACCTTCTGGTCGTAAGCATGAACATGCTAAAATATAAAAGTGATCCGGCAAACAGTTCAGGAGATATAGCCCAGAAAGGAATGTATGTACAATTTCATTAAAAATGTACTTAGTGACCTTGACCTTGGTCACATGACCTTGGGTCAAGGTGATGTGAAACCTTTGTGTCATAAGGAACAACATACTAAAATAAGAAAGTGATCGGGTAAACAGTTCAAGAGATATAGCCCGGACAGGAATGTATGCATGATTTCATTAAAAATGCACTAAGTGACCTTGACCTTGGTTACATGACCTTGTGTCAAGGTGATGTGAATCTTAAGAACAACATACTACAATATGAAAGTGATCTGGCAAACGGTTCATGAGATATAGTCCGGACAGGAATGCACGTACAATTTCATTCAAAATGTACTATGTGACCTTGACCTTGGTCACATGACCTAGGGTCAAGGTGATGTGAAACCTTCAGGTCATAACCAACAACATACTAAAATACAAAAGTGATCCTGCAAACGGTCCAAGAGTATACGCCCCGACAGGAATGTATTCATAATATCATTAAAATGCACTAAGTGACCTTGACCTTGATCACATGACCTTGGGTCAGGGTGATGTGAAACCTTCGGGTCATAAGCAACAACATACTAAAATATGAAAGTGATCTGGCAAACGGTTCAAGAAATATAGCCCGGACAGGAATGTATGCATAATTTCATTAAAAATGCACAAAGTGACCTTGACCTTGGTCACATGACCTTGGGTCAAGGTGCTGTGAAACCTTCGGGTTATAAGCAACAACATACTACAATATGAAAGTGATCGGGCAAACGGTTCAGGAGATATAGCCCCGAAAAGGAATGTATGCATAATTTCATTAAAAATGCACTAAGTGACCTTGACCTTGGTCACATGACCTTGGGTCAAGGTGATGTGAAACCTTCGGGACATAAGCATATGAAAGTGATCGGGCAAACAGTTCAAGAGATATAGCCTGGACAGGAATGTATTCATAATTTCATTAAAAATGCACTAAGTGACCTTGACCTTGATCACATGACCTTGGGTCAAGGTGATGTGAAACCTTCGGGTCATAAGCAACAACATACTAAAATATGAAAGTGATCTGGCAAACGGTTCAAGAAATATAGCCCGGACAGGAATGTATGCATAATTTCATTAAAAAAGCACTAAGTGACCTTGACCTTGGTCACATGACCTTGGGTCAAGGTGATGTGAAACCTTCGGGTTATAAGCAACAACATACTAAAATATGAAAGTGATCGGGCAAACGGTTCAGGAGATATAGCCCGGACACGATGTGTGACAGACAGACAGACGGACAGACAGACAGACAGACGGACGACGAAGGCAAAACCAATATGTCTCCTCCCCGTTGGGGGAGAGACATAATTGTACTATTATGCATACACATTAAATGACTACCTAAAAGGACCTACTAGTAACTTATTTTCTGTTATTGTAAGTGTACTTATTTTAACAGGATCCATATTTTAGCAGAGTTGGTGCTATAAAGTCTGCCTTAATTCCTTACTACACTAAATTATTTTACTATAATAGTAGATATTTCATGATTACAATAATATGATTATTGTCCATTTTCCCAATTTTACCCTGTTTGTGCTAAAGTTTTTTTGTGCTAAAATAAGTACACATACAGCATCTGGTAGTGCTGTGTGATAAAACTGGTTTAGTAGTCTGGTACATTTTGTATATTGCAAAATTTTCATCCCCAATATGTATCGCGATGATGACATCGCAGAAATATTTTCGTTAGATCTTGCTCAGACATAAAGCAAAATTTTGTCTTTGAATTTTACTTTATTTGTAAATTGTCAAATCCTAAAGTATTGTAATAAATCACGATTCAAATTGGGCATATTGCAATATGGTTTTCTGCTGCGATACCCAGCACTAGAATCTGGTTATTATGTGTATTCAAAGGAAGGACTGAGACCATGAAGACCAATCCTATATACATCCACATATCAGATTTATTTTCCTTCGTAAAATATTGAAGTAGACCTAAGACGTGTCTGATAAAAAAAATTACTTTGGATTAGAAATTCTAATATGACTTGATTCTTTTTCCCTATTAAGACAACAGACGCGAGCCGGGCTCTATTCTCCAATATAGGCCCCATAGCGATAAGCCACGCCTACCCATTTTCTGAAAGCAGATAAACCGGCAGGAACTGGTTTTTACCAAGAATTGAAAGGTGTAAGTTTGGTCATCATTAGGATAGAAATAAAAAATGACAAGCCGGGCTCTTTTGTCTCATAATGCCCTCGCGTCCTCAGCCAATCACATAATAGAGCCCGGCTTGTCATTTTTTATTTCTTAAACAAAACATAGGTAATCACAGATTACGAAGCTCACCTAGTGGCAGCAAAATTCAATTCAAACATATTTCTAAGCACATGTATATTGGCTTTTAAAGGCAAAATCATTCAAGTGGAAAAAGTAGATCAAGGTCATTTTATGAAAGATCAAAGATACATCCAATATGCAAGTTTGGTACATGTAGCACTTATACTTTGCTCAATATTGGCCTTTAAAGGCAAAATCACTCAAGTGGAAAAAGAAGGTCAAGGTCATTTTATGAAAGTTTGATCAAGGATACATCTGCTATGCATTTTGGTACATGTAGCACTTATACTTTGCTCAATATTGGCTTTTAAAGGCAAAATCACTCAAGCGGAAAAAGTAGGTCAAGGTCATTTTATGCAAATCTGATCAAAGATACATCCACTATGCAAGTTTGGTACATGTAGCACTTATACTTTGCTCAATATTGGCTTTAAAAAGCCAAAATCACTCAAGCGGAAAAAGTAGGTCAGATGCTGCATCTGATGCATGGGTCCATCTCGGCATCCCAAGATGAATCACTTGTGCAAGTTTGGTTACTGTAGTATAAGCACTTTGTCAGATACTGAGCTACCCCAAACTTCTTAACCAAATCACTCTGAGCTACCCCAAACTTCTTAACCAAGTCACTCTGAGCTACCCCAAACTTCTTAACCAAGTCACTCAAGCGGAAAATGTAGGTCAGATGCAGCATGAATTTAAAGGGTAAAAATAATCCTACCCTAGTCCCGTCCTATATATCCAAGTGTCTTGCCTCGCAGGGTTTTGATACGATAGGGAAAAATTTGGTTGTTCACTGTCACTGTAGCCATTTTGTTATGAATTTGACCGTCACTTCGCGCAGAAACCCTGACATCACAATGCAATTTTAGTAAGAGAAACAATGATGCTGAATTTTAACAATTACTTTTCATGCAACAATCATTTTGTATGGGAAATCAGTGAATCAACTACAGAGATAAGTTTGAACATGTTGAAAGAGTAAAATGTATAAAGCCAAGCATCATTTGAGTGTATTTTAACAGGGGGGGGGGGTGTGATAGCTCCCAATAAAAGTGAGTTGAAATAGTGATTTATTTTTCCTTTAGTTAGAGAAAAGTAATATTTCTGAAAAATATTCATGTATTTCATCTATTTTGTCCTTAATAGTCGTGGTATCCTAAAGATAATCTAGGGCAATTTTGAAGAGTAAAAATTATAAGGATTATAATCTTAAGTATAAGCGAAAAACGCAACACTATCAAAACCGTAGAAAAACTTTATTCTCTGAAAAAATTCTGGTTGAAAAATTTGACTTAAAATCGTCTTTTTTGCCAGTATATACAGTCCCGGTTACCTGAACTGAACAAAGGCCATTCGAAGAAAAATTGCTTCAAATACATAGAAATTTCAATTTGTCATACATGTAACACATTTATGTAACTCTGCGTATATAAAAAAAACAGTATACCTGCTTGGTGGTTTTCTTGATTGCAGAAAAGATCTTCCAAACCAATCCAGGTCCTCCTGATGCTACCTGGTTCTGGATCTCGAAATCCTTGTTAAGGGGAATACCAGGCAAAGCACTGCTAACAGCATTTCGTAACTTATTGAAAACATCCATGGCTACTTTCTGCTTGCATGGAAAACTATTGTATGCTGAAAGAAAAGATATAAGAATGTGACAAAAGAGTACATGTGGCTTTGATGTTGTTTTTCATAGACCATATCAAGGGTTCTCGAATGGCCTGATTTGGGGCCATTATTAGGGCAAAATCTAAATGCAAAAATAGTATCTCTGATTTCCCAATTTATTGACAAAGTTTTTTCCAATTTGACATTCCATGCCAAAAGAAACAATTAGAATGCTAAATTTTAAGTGAAATTTGGCAAGAAATCTGTGCAAAGATGCGTTTGTTTGTTATGAAATTATCAAATGAAAGTCTTCTTCTGTTCTACTTCATTTGATAGTTTTCCCAAATTGAAAGTCCCCGGCCCAGCCCCAGTGCCAAAAATTGGTGCGAGAGCCCTGATATCTGACACCACCAAATCTGGTTCATTTGCATGCAGGTAAAATGAGGGGGAAGATGGAGGGAAGGGAGCAGGAGGGGGAGGTAAGGGGGTGGGAGGGAGAGAATGGTACCCCGTCCCCATGCCCATCCCCCTAATATGTTACAGTTGATTAAGTTTACATTACTAAGGAACATTTTGCAACATGTTGTTCATCAGTTATGTAAAACTAGCATATTTGAAATTTAGATTAAGGGATCAAAACACAATTAATAAAACAATTTAAACATATGCAATGTATATACATAATGGCTAGTGGTGTGTCAGATTATCAGTGAATGGTACATCACAGTCACTCTACTTTGAATAAGTAAATTTACAAACTGTTTTGACACAAACAGTGGAAAAGAAACCATTTTTTTTTTATTCTCTAAGTCGGCATGATGTCAAACAAAGGTTCAATTAGAGATAAGCACAGTGAAGTTCCGAAAATAGTTGGGGGATAAACTCGGTGTTTATCATAGAGCATACTGTATGGAAATTGCTTTATATCTAGAATCTATCGTTTATATCAAGAGTAAAACTACTAGAATTCATTGAAGGAACCATTGATAAATTAGCTCTTAGCTCCTCAAACCCCAATATAAAATGAGATTTGAAGAAGGAAAAAACAAAATCACGGATTTTTCATAGGGCACACTGAAAAATCTAGAGGCGCATCCCCCTGTAAACATGGTGGAAATTTGGTCATGTGACCAGTCCGACTTCAAGACTAGTTCCTTTTCTTCCAATGTGTGAAAATGACTTAGCAAGTCAAGTGCTTAAAAAAGAACACACTCTATTTCAGAGAAAGTTTAGTCAATAAAATGTATTAATATTTACGCAAATGATTAAGTGTTGCAGTTAATATTTTCTTAAAATTTATAAAAACTACAACTTTTATTATAAATAGTAAAATTCTGCGCACATTTGTAACCAATCAATAAATTCGCAATATCGAATAATCTTCCATTTCTAACCAATGATCGATTATGAAGGTTCAACTGATCCCCATCACCACCATCACTATTGACATGATTAACGGCATAAACTTAGGGTTCTTTTCTCATGGGCATACAGTCATTTATGCAGAGGATGTATCTCTTTTGAGATTCTTGCACCCAGCTGTTTATGTATCGCCGCAGTATAAAAAATGTTATGATCGCTGAGCGATATAAGTCCCCTACCGGCGGCATATATTTATGTCCTGCAACTCTGCCTATGAATTACTCTTCAATTAAACATGAGTTTTAATTAAACTTACTGTATGTGCAGCTCAGTTCTGAGGTTTTATCTGCTTTATCGATTCGAAAAAGAGGTCAAGCGTGACGAAAGTTGAACTTGCTCTGTAACTATCCAAGACTAAGCTGAGTATCAAATTTTACCTGAATATCACTATTTGTTGCAGAAAAAAGTCTGGAAAACTGACAAAACTGAATTGTGCAAGTCATCAAGGGGCATAACTCCTCGAAAAATAGGTCAAGCGTGACAAAAGTCGAACTTGCCCTGCAACTATCCAAGACTAAGCTGAGTATCAAATTTCACCTGAATATCTCTCTTTGTTGCAGGAAAAAGTCCGGAAACTGACAAAAATTAAATTTTCCAAGTCATCAAGGGACATAACTCCTCGAAAAATAGGTCAAGCGTGACGAAAGTTAAACTTGCTCTGTAACTATCCAAGACCAAGCTATGTATCAAATTTTCACCTGAATATTTCTTCATGTCGCAGACAAAAGTCCGGAAAACTGACAAAAACTGAATTTTCAAAGTCATCAAGAGGCATAACTCCTCGAAAAATAGGTTAAGCATGACGAAAGTCAAACTTGCTCTGTAACTATTCAAGACCAAGCTGTGTATTAAATTTCATCTGAATATCTCCATCTATTGCAGAAAAAAGTCCGGAAAACTGACAAAAACTGAATTTTCCAAGACATCCAGGGGCATAACTCCTCGAAGAATAGGTTCAATTCAATTCAATTCAATTCAATTTTCAATTTTATTCAGGCAATGTATATCATACAATAGCACAGGTTATAATGCATAATCAATGTCAACAAAGTCATATTTAATATATCACAGAATTTTGCTTATCACACTTAAATTTGGCTAAAGTATCACAGTTGATCTAGTAAAAATATCACAGTTGATCTAGTACATGTATCTTTAGTAGAATAACTGATTTTAAATTTTAAATCAAAGATATCACAGAAGTAACTATCACATTATAGGTGCATTGCATAGATATTGCCTAGGATAACCCATTAAAGCAATTCATAGTGTGCTTACATGTATTTCCAATGGGGTCCTGACATATTAATAAATATAAGTATAAGTAAATAAATAGGGTTAGTTTAAACTTAAATTAAATAAATATAGGGACTTTGGCAACGACAACCCGGACGGACTATAATAAAAACATGTAACATTTCACAATGCCTGATTAATAATTAAATTGATTTTAAAACTAAATCATACATTAGAAATTATATTTCTATACACATTTCATTTAAAAATCATAAATAAATTCATTTAGCTCTCTGTTTCTAGCATTTTCGGTTAAATGTGCCTTGACTGCAAACTTGCTCTGTAACTATCCAAGACCAAGCTATGTATCAAATTTCATCTGAATATCTCCATCTGTTGCAGAAAAAAGTCCGGAAAACTGACCAAAACAGAATTTTCCAAGTCATCAAGAGGCATAACTCCTCGAAAAATACATGTAGGTCAAGCCTGACGAAAGTCAAACTTGCTCTGTAACTATCCAAGACCAAGCTGTGTATCAAATTTTATCTGAATATCTCCATCTGTTGCAGAAAAAAGTCCGGAAGACTGACAAAAACTGCATTTTCAAAGTCATCAAGGGGCATAACTCCTCGAAAAAATGGTTAAGCGTGACAAAAGTCAAACTTGCTCTGTAACTATCCAAGACCAAGCTGTGTATCAAATTTCATCTCAACATCTCCATCTGTTGCAGAAAAAAGTCCGTAAAAATGACCAAAACAGAATTTTCCAAGTTATCAAGGGGCATAACTCCTGGAAAAATAGGTCAAGCGTGACGAAAGTCAAACTTGCTCTGTAACTATCCAAGACCAAGCTGTGTATCAAATTTCATCTCAATATCTCCATCCGTTGCAGAAAAAAGTCCGGAAAACTGATATTCGGACAGACGGACAGACGGAGGGACAGACGGACAGACTAACGGACGGACAGACAGACCGAGAGGAAACTAAGAGTCCCCTTCGGCATTGCCGGTAGGGGACTAATAAACACCATTATAGTAAATGGCCCATGCAAGAATCTCAAAAGAGATTAGACAGAAGAGGATATGGATAAGTTTGACAACTCATAAAATTTATCATAAATGTACCACGTATATGGCCCATTTGTACAAAAGTAAAAAATAGAGAATTGATTTATACTGAAGAATCTGAAGAAAGAAATTTCTCAGAATGCACCTGTTTTGTCAAATAAAACACGAAAGATTGATCGACGAGCTTTTGACAAGTCTACTTTCACTTTTATACAATTGAGACGTTTCGTCTTAATTTTAATTCGGTCTGAATTTCACATAAATATCCAGTATGATATCTTCTAATATGCATCTTATTTCTTAAAATTGAATAGAAATTTACTCCGATGTTACCAAATACAGTTAATATTATAATTTATCGATGAAAATTATGTGAAAAATCGAATTCCCAACATGAATGTTATAGGGAAGAAATGACCATTGTACAAGTTGTTTACCTTGGATATTATGGCGGTGGCTTCGACGAACAAGATGCTGCGCTTCGGTATTTTGCCAATTCTCGCCTGTTTATGTCTTCTGACGCAGCCCAATCTTATTTTGTCAGCTACAACTGATCCTCCCACCACAGACACCACCACAACCACTCCGACAACCACCCCTACAACCACTACTGTACCAACAACAACCACCACCACGCAAGTCCAGACAAGTGGACCTGCCAGTGTGGTACCTTCAAATGTTGGTGGGTATATAGTTTAGTGTTGGGCAATCGGAAACTGAATCATAATCGATAATCGGAAGGGCATAATCGATTATAATCGAAAAATTCAAAATATTCCTATCTTTTTAATTTTCCATCCATAATTAATTGAAATTAGCACCAAATAATTAAACTTGAGTGTTCTACTTTGTGCATATCATCTTAAAGAGTTTATTTAACACCTTTACATTGCCTCTACAAGGTTATGAACATCACTGATGAGACAATTTAATGTTCATATGACAATATGGCATGATCCCCCCCCCCAAAGGCAAATATCACTGATGACATTTCATTTTTTATGTATTATAGATTGATAAATGTGTGATATAAATGCTATTGTTAAAGTAAATTTGATCGATATAATGTATAAAATTATTTGATGCAATAAAAGTTAGAACATGGTCCAAGAAACGCCTGGGTTAAATAGGGTTTGGGTCGGACAGAGGAAATAAGGAAATTTGGTGTTGGAACCACAATATCAATCTAATTATCTATGTAATTCTGGAAGGAATATAAGTTTTTAAAGGTGTAATTGTTATTTTTGTCCTCGGGAGGGTCATGTAACCTGAACTTGCATCCGTCAATGACTTTCGCATTTGCACGATTTCTAAAACCAAAATACTGAAACGGACAGAAAAATACGGAAAATTCGGAAACCGGCGATGTCGGTGACATTCGAGTTTGATTTTCAACATCGATTAGTAACATCGCTGGCCATTCAGTGACCGACAATCAATTGTCGGCGATTATCGTTACATCACTAATATAGTTACGAAGAATATTGGTTCATATATTTCACACTTCTTTACATTCAAAATGTTAAAATCATCATTTGGGTCAACAAGTTTTCATTTTTATTGTCCATGCAGTTCACTTTGGAAAATGGACAAATACAATATTGAACACTTTGGGCGAGCTTGTTTCCCTAAATTCGGCATGTGCCTACCTGTATGTACGCCGGTTCAAACTAAATTTAGAACTTGACCTGGCATGACCCGGCAAAGCCACTTGATTGAGTTTTTCCGGCAAACGTACGCCAAAATGCGCCGTCCCTTTCCAGTTGAAATGAACAGGCGAGAATCGGGGCTCATTTCGGTGTACGCCGTTCGCCGGAAAAACTCAATCAATTGGCTTTGCCGGGTCATGCCAGGTCAAGTTCTAAATTTAGTTTGAACCGGCGTACATTAGGCACACACCGATTATTGGGAAACAAGTCGGCCCTTTACATGTATAACAAAAAAAAATTTCAAATAGATCTAGAATGAATACTATTCAGTAGATCTTGCCTGTCATAATTTTGGTGTATTTTGGAGGTGACATCGTCAAGCTTTTTATACAAAATGTAGGCAAGAATCAATGTTAAACATTGGCATTGTTAATCTGAATTCTTTCTCACCTTGTTTAGTTGTTATCATGGTTATTGTGGGAGATAGCGATTCCATGGATTCTGGGCCACTGATAAAACCTGTACCATGATTACATAAACTAATTGACATCCCAAGTTGTATATAGTGCTACATATTTTTATATGTACAAAAATGTATCGATGAAATACAATTTACATGTTATGATGTACTTGTATTAGGGCTGGGTCGATCCATCGATGTGTTGCAGTATTTCTTTTGCCGATCAAAGGATCAATCACACATGTTGCCAGATCAATATCCACATCTTTCATAATTCTGGAATTTTTTGCTTTAATTTTCAGTAGTGATGTGACGATCAATAGTTGCTGACTTTCGATAGTCGATTGTTGAAACCCCTTCGATTTTCGATAATCGATATTGAAATTGACAATCGATTGTCACTCAGAGATAAAATGTAACTATAACCAAAATTGTTTTCGTGAAAAGTAATCAAAATGACCATGATGACACCAAGCTAAGTGTACAAAAATAACAATGGTCAAGAAAAACAAATCATATTGTCGATTTTAGTTTGAAATTGTATTTCTATGCATTTGCAGTGTAATGTGTATGTGTATGTTAAAAAGGCCGCATCCTCACCAGGGTTTTTTTTTTATTTTGGGGAAGGTGCCTGTGCCTGTCTCATTTGGGAAAATTTGCGACATTTTGCTGAAATTGGGAAAAAATTTATGCAAATTCTCACCAAAGTATAACCCTAAAGTATCATTTATCAACACTGATTAATCCATTGATTTGCTTGAACTGAACAAGGGATGAATAAAAGACTTTAAAAAATGCACTTCGAAATAGAATTTTTAGTGCTGACTTCCAGGTTTTGAGTTCTATTTTCTCAGGTGATTTTTGCATAATTCCTCTTTGGGAATTTAAGGGTGATTTTTTTGGAAAAATAGAGGAAATTTGGCATTGGGAAGGGGCCGAAATTCGGCCCCAAAACAAGGGGGGAAAAACCCTGCTCATGAGTGGTATATCACTAGTTTTGAACATGATTTTTCAAAATTCGATAGTTCTGATAATCAATCGATAGTTAGTTGACGATAGTGACCCGATAATCGATAGTAAAATTTGTCCGATTGCTCATCACTAATTTTCAGTGTGCATAAGTTTTTGTAGAAACGAAAATGAAATTAATTAGTGTGCCCTGCGAGCATGTTGAACCATTTTGGAATGCCCATTTAGACAACCATCTAATACATGTAGACTCTGTTACTGTTAATTAGCTTCAGATAGAAGTTGTTTATTTACTTACCTGCATATTTCAAGATTTCTAATTTATGTTCCTTAAATAAATCTGTTAAATTTCACTTAAAATCTTTTCATAACATATTGTTGAAAGTATCTTGATATGTTTCATATTGGAAGGGTTATGTACATGTATCCGATGGGTCCATCAGCCCAGCCCTAACATGTACCTGTATGTTTAAGCATGAGAAAATTGAAATCAGTTTTGTATATTGTTCTTATATCAAAATGTGTATGTGACATACATTGTTCATATTTACAGATATTGGGCAGTGTCCATGTGACTTGACGGGGAATGCGTGTGATGTTAACTGTTGCTGTGATACAGACTGTACTGCTGCTGACAATTCAACCTTCACAAAATGTCTAACTCTGTCCTTGAAGTATGTATACATCATGTACATTCTTTCATCATGTTCATAAGGCAAAATATATTTTAAGTAAGATTTGGTTTATGGATCAACAGACCTTAATTTGTTGTCACGCGCGCGAATATTATTAAAGATATTGCTTTTTTTTCATTGTTTTCAGATGATATACTCCTAAATACAAGTTCAGTTTATAAATACTGAATAGCACCAACTGTGTTGTCTTTGACTTTGTCTTTCTGATTGATTATTTACTCCCTTTGTTAGAATCTAAAGATATAGAAGTATATTGATGGCAGGATTGTAAAAAGCAAAATCAGGGCTCTCACACCCATTTTTTGGGACTTGGGCAGGGGCCTTTGAAATTGGGAATAAAGTGGCATTTTCACAAAATTTGTGAAAAACTATGAATAGATTTGGATGCGTTTTCACTAGAAATTCAGTATTTTCAACTTGTTTTCATTAATTTTCCATGAGGTTTCAAATTGGGGAAAAATAGGCAAAAAAATTGGGAAAAAAAGATACTATATTGCATTGGGAATGGGGCCAAATATCGGCCCCAAATAAGGCTGATCGAGAGCCCTGAAAATCCAGTTTGTGAAGTGATCTGTTGTCTGTCCACTCCTTACATAAATCAATTTATTCATGATCAGTCAATTTATGAACAATGAACACGGTAAAAATAAGTGCTTGAATGACTTAGCTACAATATCAATTCCTCCAGATTGCAATCTAGTGACTAAATAATATAGGTTTTTGGTAATTTCTCATAAGTAAATAATTTACCCTTTTTAGCTCACCTCGACGAAGTTGAGTGAGCTTATGCTATACCCGTGTCCGCGTCCATGTCCGCGTCCGGTTAAGAAGTTTGGGGTAGCTCAGTATCTGACAAAGTACTGATGCTACAGTAACCAAACTTGCACAAGTGATTCATCTTTGGATGCTGAGGTGAACCCATGCATCAGATGCAGCATCTGACCTACATTTTCCGCTTGAGTGACTTGGTTAAGAAGTTTGGGGTAGCCCAGTATCTGACAAAGTACTAATGCTACAGTAACCAAACTGGCACAAGTGATTCATCTTTGGATGCTGAGGTGAACCCATGCATCGTATGCAGCATCTGACCTACATTTTCCGCTTGAGTGACTTGGTTAAGAAGTTTGGGGTAGCTCAGTATCTGACAAAGTACTGATGCTACAGTAACCAAACTTGCACAAGTGATTCATCTTTGGATGCTGAGGTGAACCCATGCATCGGATGCAGCATCTGACCTACATTTTCCGCTTGAGTGACTTGGTTAAGAAGTTTG
Organism: Pinctada imbricata; assembly: GCA_033119305.1. Classification (NCBI taxonomy): domain Eukaryota; kingdom Metazoa; phylum Mollusca; class Bivalvia; order Pterioida; family Pteriidae; genus Pinctada; species Pinctada imbricata. The sequence continues at coordinate 57,885,929 of VSWD01000005.1, forward strand.
GGGTAGCTCAGTATCTGACAAAGTACTAATGCTACAGTAACCAAACTTGCACAAACGATTCATCTTTGGATGCTGAGGTGAACCCATGCATCGGATGCAGCATCTGACCTACATTTTCCGCTTGAGTGACTTGGTTAAGAAGTTTGGGGTAGCTCAGTATCTGACAAAGTACTGATGCTACAGTAACCAAACTGGCAAAAGTGATTCATCTTTGGATGCTGAGATGGACCCATGCATCGGATGCAGCATCTGACCTACTTTTTCCACTTCAGTGATTTCGCTTTTAAAAGCCAATATTGAGCAAAGTATAAGTGCTACATGTACCAAACTTGCATATTGGATGTATCTTTGATCAAACTTTCATAAAATGACCTTGACCTACTTTTTCCGCTTGAGTGATTTTGCCTTTAAAAGCCAATATTGAGCAAAGTATAAGTGCTAGATGTTCCAAACTTGCTTATTAGATGTATCTTTGATCAAACTTTCATAAAATGACCTCGACCTACTTTTTCCGCTTGAGTGGTTTTGCCTTTAAAAGCCAATATTGAGCAAAGTATAAGTGAGACATGTACCAAACTTGCATATTGGATGTATCTTTGATCAATCTTTCATAAAATGACCTTGACCTACCTTTTCCGCTTGAGTGATTTTGATCTATAAAGCCAATATTGAGCAAAGTATAACTGCTACATGTACCAAACTTGCATATTGGATGTATCTTTGATCAAACTTTCATAAAATGACCTTGACCTACTTTTTCTGCTTGAGTGATTTTGATCTATAAAGCCAATATTGAGCAAAGTATAACTGCTACATGTACCAAACTTGCATATTGGATGTATCTTTGATCAAACTTTCATAAAATGACCTTGACCTACTTTTTCTGCTTGAGTGATTTTGCCTTTAAAAGCCAATATACATGTACTAAGAAATATGTTTGAATTGAATTTTGCTGCCACGAGGTGAGCTTCGTAATCTGTGATTACCTATGTTTTATTAAAATGTCATACTATCAAATTTTTCCCTCTCTGGGGTACTCTTACCAATCCCCCAAAACAGAGAGAATGCCCTGCTCCATCGTTTATATTTTATGTACTACATGTGTTAGTTTATTCTTTTGTCTTATACCTATTGTTATAACATTGTAAAATATGCTCTATCTATTTTTCAGTGTGGATACACGTAAATGCCTGCAGCGAGAATTGATTCTTACCGATAATAGTCCCCTGACTTCCGAGTATGACCAAGGGGGATTATTCTGCATTTACTATGATAACTGTAAGTACCAGTATTTACAGTGAAAATAATTCTTTAATATTATGGATGATATTTGAAAGGGTATTGCTATTTTTATACAGTACTATTTCTATTCTAATGTACATGTATACAACTTTGGGTAATGAACAAAATTTAACAGCATACTCATGATACTGCAGTGTATTCATCAGTGTTCAATATCTTTCTTGAAAATTCGAAACCAGTCCTATTGTGGTGGGAAGCTTTTCAGATTAATTTCATTTCAGTTAGGATAGCTTTGTGATGTCATTTCTCCCAGATCATGAATATCTAAAAATTGGGCAGCACAATTGTAATTGCTCAACTTCTATAAACTTAAGTTAAATGCAATGAGGTACATGTAATGACAAGGTAGTCAGGTCAGTGCCTTCTCTTTCAGTGGTAAGTTATTGTAGAAAAATTGGCATCTTTCATCGGGGTCAATATGAATCCTCGGCTCTTAAATTTGGTCATTACCTACTGTGTATGTTAAAATCAACTATAAAATACCCCCTATTATTGCTCTATCATCACTTCAAGGTCATTGTGATGATGATCGTTTTAAGACCATTTCTCAATACTTCTACTCTGCTCTATTGAATTCAGAAATTTCATTCACGTAGTAACTTATCTTCGTGTAAAAATCTCCATGTATTGTAAACGTAGAAATTTTTGCATAGGGTAATTTTCACAGTTTTTAGCTCACCTGAGCCATAGGCTCAAGTGAGCTATTGTCATAGTGTTGCGTCCGTCGTCCGGCGTCCGGCGTCGTCGGCGTCGTCGTCCGTCGTCGTCCGTCGTCGTCCGTCGTCGTAAACTTTTCACATTTTAAACTTCTTCTCCAGAACGGCTGAAGGGATTTTGATGAAACTTGGTAGGTATGAAGTACTCATGGTCCCCTACAAGTGTTGTTGTTTTTCGTCCGGATCTGTCAACAGGTGGCGCCACCACAGCAAAAAGTAGGTCACGGGGGGTACCCTCCTTTGACAAACTTCTTCTTCAGAACCGAAGCATGTATCGACAAACCGAAAGCATCAGGATGATCTAGAGAGATGTCTTAAGAAGTGTTGTTATTTTTGGTTCCACTTCGAAGTCAAATTTTTGACGCGTTTTTGACGTCTTTTCGGACTTAGTCAGAAATGCACATTTTTGCACTATTTCTTTAAATAACTCAATAAGTGTATGATTTTACACACTCATTTACTACATATTTATCATATTTAACTTACTTAATGCTTTGATATGCATTTTATGCTTAAAATTTATTTTTTTGATTTTTTATGAATTTTTTTCTTATGTAAAAAGGAAGGGGGGGGGGGGGGTGATTTTCATACATTTTCTGCTTCTTTTCTATAACCACTCTTCAGATTGTCATGACATTTTGTAGATATGAGGTACTCATGCATGGTACCCTACAAGTGAAAGAATTTTGTCAAGATATCCACTTTTAGATTTTTAAGGAATATTTTTTAAGATTGTACATAGGTATAATGTATGTTTTCCATGCCGAATGGACCCATGGGGATTGGCTTCAAACCCCGACGGGATCCCGACAAAAATTTTTTTCCCTTTTTAGCTCACCTGAGCCATAGGCTCAAGTGAGCTATTGTCATAGTGTTGCATCCGTCGTCCGGCGTCGTCGTTGTCGTCCGTCGTCGTAAACTTTTCACATTTTAAACTTCTTCTCCAGAACGGCTGAAGGGATTTTGATGAAACTTGGTAGGTATGAAGTACTCATGGTCCCCTACAAGTGTTGTTGTTTTTCGTCCGGATCTGTCAACAGGTGGCGCCACCACAGCAAAAAGTAGGTCACGGGGGGTACCCTCCTTTGACAAACTTCTTCTTCAGAACCGAAGCATGTATCGACAAACCGAAAGCATCAGGATGATCTAGAGAGATGTCTTAAGAAGTGTTGTTATTTTTGGTTCCACTTCGAAGTCAAATTTTTGACGCGTTTTTGACGTCTTTTCGGACTTAGTCAGAAATGCACATTTTTGCACTATTTCTTTAAATAACTCAATAAGTGTATGATTTTACACACTCATTTACTACATATTTATCATATTTAACTTACTTAATGCTTTGATATGCATTTTATGCTTAAAATTTATTTTTTTGATTTTTTATGAATTTTTTTCTTATGTAAAAAGGAAGGGGGGGGGGGTGATTTTCATACATTTTCTGCTTCTTTTCTATAACCACTCTTCAGATTGTCATGACATTTTGTAGATATGAGGTACTCATGCATGGTACCCTACAAGTGAAAGAATTTTGTCAAGATATCCACTTTTAGATTTTTAAGGAATATTTTTGGCCTAGGTCATCTTTGGCACGTATAAAAACGAAAGAAAAAAGGGGGTCATGCATACCTTTTCTGCAAAATTCACTTGTTTAATGACCCCTCCTTCCGAATTGAAAATTTGCTAATTTTTATATATTTTCAAATCGATCTATTGATTACATATAAGGCAAAATCATGTTCAAAACTCAATTTCTACAGACAGCAGGGAATCATACATTGATTTTATGTGCTATTTTTAAATTTTCAATAATTATGTCCAATGAGGTGACACCTTCTATTCAGCCCGGTTCACCAGTCAAAAGGGAAGGGATTCCCTGCTAAAATGATTAACTGTAGTTACACCTTCGACGTATATCAAGAGGGATCGCCGACTCTAAAAATAGCACAATATGTTTACGTGTCCGCAGCGCCCCCACCGGGAGGCATAGAAAGTACTTTCACTTTCAATATACGTACCGAAACAACGAAGCGCCGTGAAGGTAAGTCAGCGATTTTTCACATAAATTAGATTAGTAACACCGGTTATGTTAAAACAAATACATGATGGTATAGTTCTTGAAGTAATCAATTCCTAGGTTTAAATTATTTTGATGTATAAACATGTTTTCGAGTTGGATCTAGGCCTATGGCTATGTATTCATATACGTAGTGTGACATGTTACTTGCTGCATGCTGATTTGGTTAAATATCCCATAGAAATTCAATATTAGGACTATAAGTAATATTTCGCTCTGAGCGACTATTGCATACAAAGATATATCTGCAAATGGGGGGGGGGGGAGGGGGGGGGGGGGTATGAGTTGTTTGCATTAATAGTCAGAAAATTTGATTTGGAGGGGGTTGCAAGGGAAAAAGTTATTGCAGTGGTAAGTCAAGTCTTAAAGATTCAAGTGTATGAAAATATTCCATTTTAATTCATCTTCAAAAAAAAAAATATTGTAAAAGTCCTAGTGAGTGTCTTTGGAAATAAGCTTTGTAAAAGCTTAAATGGGCTATCCTTGGATATAAATCAAAGTTATTTGGTGAAATAGTTCAAATTTATTATTGAATATAGATTTATTGTCTCTATAAGAACAGAGAGATCTGAACTAAAATTTACATTTCTAATGTCACTTATTATTTTATACTTACTTGGTTTTGTGTATTCCTTGTGACAATACCTTTCCATTGATACCAAAATTTTGACCTCGTGACCATAACCTTAACCTTTGACGTACTTCTCAAAAACTTAAACATTGCGCATAACTTTTGATTGGTTAGTGATAGGGCTTTCATATTTTACATGTGTATTCCTTGTGACAAGATATTTCCATAGATACCAATATTACGCTGACCCTGACCTCTCACATACTTAACAGAAAATGGCGTTTATACTAACAAAGATGCCGCCAGGGGCATTCTCGTTTCACAAACACAGCCTGTCAGGCTTTATAATTTCTGGCATGCTAGCTATCAATAATGAAAGGTATGGTCGTTCAGTTTTAAATAAACTTAATTTATGAAATCATTTCATTGTTTTATTCTTTTTCTGCTGCGCATTAAAGTGGGATTTTACAATATGATTTTATTTTTGATGTTGCATAATTGAACTATACTAGTTGGGCATATGACTTAAAAAAAGTTATTGTTTTGAAATGTGACTATTTTTTCTTGTTTGTACTTTTAAAGGTTGTCTGAAAAAAAAAAACTTCTCTGCATCCGGCAAAAATGTTTTTAGAAAGGTTGTGGGCTAAAATCCCGGTACTGGCACTATCAGTATTCAATAGCAGTATGTCAATTAGAGCGTGCATGGGTATCAGGTGAGCGTTGTGCCCCCTGGGGCTCTTGTTTTTTTTGCAAATAGAGGGATATCGCAAAAATTCTCACGACGCGAAAATATTCCAGTTGCTTTCCTACAATGGGAAAGACATTTTTATTGCGAATATTTCCCCAACGCGAAAAGTCTTGATGTTACAATCGCGAAATTTTCCCCCAGTGATAATACCCATGTTTACAGTGTGCGACTTTTGAACTCATTCACAGATGAAGAACGTAACTATTACTCCATTCCTGACTTTGTGACTAGTATACAGACATTCAACGATTATCGTGACAGATATGCCGGTCCTACATTTACACCAGCTGCTCAGCCCGCCACTACATTCAATCAGTTCTACAAGGTTGGTACCCAATTCTTATATGAGTACATGTAGCTATTGGTATATCATTCATATGCATATTGTTGATATCAAGCTGACAATGCTTTGCCCAGACAATGTTGGCACATCTTTCAATCTTATCTCATGATTTTGATTGTTTTATGTTACAAATTAACCTACTTTTAATAGTCCCCTACCGGCTCGCTGGAGGGGACCTAAAGCTTCCATCTCGTTTGTCTGTCTGTCACACTTAAAGTTTTCCGGATTTTTTCACTGTTGTTTCAGAAATTGAACTGATTTTTGGTAAAGCCGGGCTTCCACTGTCGCGAATGCAGAGGCGATAGAGCTACGATTAGGTGATTTTGTTTAATCGTAGCGCATTCTCCTCTCAATCACGGGCATTCTCGTCTCATCGTGTCACTATCGTGTCATGTTCTCCTGCATTCTCCTCTGTTCGCGGCACCGACGCGAATGCTTCAAACTGTTTAAAACATTCGCGTCTGAATTCTTATTCGCCTCACACTCGCGGCACATGCGCAGTGCATTCGCCTTGCATTCTCCTCCATTCGCGGCGCGTTCTCCTCACATTTGCGTGCATTCTTGTTCCAAAGGTGGAGGAGAATGAGCCACGTTAGAGCCCCGATAGAGCCACGATAGAGCCCCGACAAGAAAGAATCTGACGCGAATGTGATGCGAATGCGCCGAGAATGTGACGCGAATGAAAAAATCAACGCGATTCAGCCACGATAGTGACATGATATTGCCACGATAGTACTACATACACACACGACAGTGACAATAATAATTATCTCAGAGTTGATGTAAAAGTGTGCGGATCAAAGTTTTGAAAACTTTGACAATGCCTTTCAAGAGAAAACAACCTGGAAAGAGGTCAAAGTCAACAAAGGGTATTGATGTTCCTGGATATGTCAAATGATTTTGATTTTGCTCTTGTCACATTCTTGTCATGATCGCAGCACTATCGGGTTAAAGTCGTGTCTCAATCTCCTGCATCGCAGCGCTATCGGGTTAAAGTCGTGTCTCAATCTCCTGCATCGCAGCGCTATTGGGTTAAAGTCGTGTCTTAATCTCCTGTATTCGCCTCTCATTCGCCTCGGTGTCTATTTATCGTGGCACATTCGTGTCGCATTCTTCTCTATTCTTGTCACTCTCGCCTCACTATCGCGGCGGACGCGTAGCATATTCTTGTTGCATTCGCGGCGCTATCGTGAGCCTATCGCGCCAAGAAATACTTGATGAGAACAGACAAGAATGTGACACGATTGTTCATTCGCCTCTGATTGTAGCTCATTCTCCTCTACATTCGCGACAGTGGAAGTCCGGCTTAAATGAATATATCTCAGTGTGATCTGTAAATGGATATATCAAGTTCAAGTTTGGTATTGATTGACTTATTTTTGGCCGGATTGCAAAGCAATTCCGGTCTATAGATTGACGATGTCCGTCCGTCTGTCCGTCTGTCCGTCCGTCTGTCCGTCCGTCTGCCGTCAACATTTTGGTTAAGGTTTCTGGTTGAGGCAAAATCTAAGGAACTATATGCAGTAGAAACTTTTTATTACACATGAAGCATGCCCATGACAAGACCTTTTAATTTATGCCATAACATTTGACCTAGTGACCTTGACCTTGGACTTTGACCTAGTTAAAGATTTTGGTTAAAGTTTCTGGTTGAGGCAAAATCTAAGTAACTATATGCAGTAGAAACTTTATATTATACATGAAGCTTGCCCATGACAAGACCTTTCAATTTATGCCGTAACATTTGACCTAGTGACCTTGACCTTGGACTTTGACCTAGTTAAAGATTTTGGTTAAAGTTTCTGGTTGAGGCATAATCTAAGTAACTATATGCAGTAGAAACTTTATATTATACATGAAGCTTGCCCATGACAAGACCTTTCAATTTATGCTGTAACATTTGACCTAGTGACCTTGACCTTGGACTTTGACCTAGTTAAACATTTTGGTTAAAGTTTCTGGTTGAGGCAAATTTAAGTAACTATATGCAGTAGAAACTTTATATTATACATGAAGCTTGCCCATGACAAGACCTTTCAATTTATGCCGTAACATTTGACCTAGTGACCTTGACCTTCGACTTTATCCTACTCAAAGATTTTGATTAAAGTTCTTGGTTTAAGCAAAATCTAAGGTACTGTATGCAGTAGAAACTTTATATTATTAATGAAGCTCGCCCATGACAAGACCTTTCAATTTATGCCATAACATTTGACCTAGTGACCTTGACCTTGGACTTTGACCTAGTTAAGGATTTTGGTTAAAGTTCCTGGTTTAAGCAAAATCTATGGAACTGTATGCAGTAGAAACTTTATTTTATACATGTAGGTTGCCTCTGACAAAACCTTTCAATTTATGCTGTATTATTTGACCTATTGACCTTGACCCAGTTGGTGACAAAAACTTACTTTGCAATCCGGCCATACCGTCTTTAGCGGTGTTTTATTATTGCATGTATTTATAATTTCTAAATTGAATGACATGTTTGTGATTAAGAACATGCTACTTTAAAATGCAATCATGACAACAGCGTCCATAGTCTGTTTTAAAATATGAAAGATACTTAGCCTCCACACAAGGGATAACCAAATCTTGTAAAACCCAGCTAAACTTAAGAAAATTATTTAGCTGTAAAAAATTGGCCCATTATTCGCAATTTTCGAAAACCAGAGTTACTTCCCATTTGAGACGGTATCTGTCGTAGACTGATTATGACATCATCAAATTCTATGGAAACAGTCCTAAAAGTGTGGGAAATGACGGCATGAAATCGACGTTACCATACCATTTTCATGACATTACAATGGTTTTACGTCAGATACTGTCTGTAAGGGGAAAAAACTCTGTATTCCACAAAGACTCAATATCACCAAATAAAGCTTGTTTTCTGATATTTCTCTCTGTAGTACGGAGATCCTGTGTACGTAGTGTATGAGACATTAGCTACCGGATATTTACGTCAGCCTAGATCGCTAGGATCAACACAGTGTGCTGATGACAACCCCGTTGGTAAGTACACATGCACTTACTTGTTAATCATAGTTTTAATTACATGTATCTACAGTAATAGAAGATTCTGGTTTGTCTGTCTGTTTGTCCACAAAATAAGAAGATGACCGTTTGAACTCAACCCTGGTGTTTGGCCTACTTTTGAAAAAAACTTTAAAAATTGTCAATAACATTTGAACAGTAATTATTATTAGATTATTGGATTTTCATTTGTCACATGTGTTTCCTTTGTGTGAAAAAGAGTGTTTGTTTCAGATTCACTTACATGTAGAAAATTTAACTTCTCTTGAGAGGATAAGAGATTTTGTGAAACATTTCATGGGACCAATATTTAATGAAAAATGAATTTATCAGACAATGCTCAAATAATTTTTTATGTACAATGAACATGTTCATCAACTATTTTCAGCTTACTTGAAGGGGGAATCCTTTGGCTGTAGACGACCTATAACATCACTGAACCAGAACATCTGTGAGAACACCGATTATCTAAAGGCGTCAACGTATTATCAAGGATTTAAAGTTGTAACAGTAAGAAATGTTAATTTTAGATGGATAAGGTCAAAGGTGAAGGTAATGATAGCTCTGAAATAAATCTGTGAGAATACAGATTATTTAAAGTCATCAACATAAAATCAAAGATTTCAAGTTTAAACGGTAAGAAATGTTGTTTGAGATGGATTAGGTCAAAGGTGAAGGTCATTGTTGCTCTGAAATAAATCTTGACACAGTGAGAGAATACAGATTATTTAAAGGCATCAACATATTATCAAAGATTTCAAGTTTTAACGGTAAGAAATCAGAAAATGGATTAGGTCAAAGGTGAAAGCTGTGATAGCTCTGAAATAAATCTGACACAGTGTGATAATTCAGATTATTTAAAGGCATCAACATATAATCACAGATTTCAAGTTTTAACGTATAGGAAATGCTGTTTTAGATGGATAGGGTCAAAGGATAAAGGTTTTGTAGTTCTGAAATAAATGTGATTTTAATTTTCAAAAGTGTATCAACTTTTGTTTTCAGTCAACATTCCTGTTTTCCTATATTGTGAATGGAACAGTGGTAACGACACCTGTACCAACAACCCCAACACCCGCACCTACAACTCCGTCACCGACACCTACAACGGAAACAAGTAAGTTATACAGGTGCTGTGAGAGAAAACACTAACAAAAAAACAGGAGTAATCAAATAGAGGGGGTCATTTCTGGTGTTGATATTCATGTAGTATGTTACGCAAATGCGAACTGAGCACACTTATTCTAGCACCTACATGTACATCTACTATTAGAAATATGGTACAAGATTTTCAACATTAACATACTTGTATATGTTTTTCAAGGTTATAAAATGTTTTACAAGATTTGTTCATTTTGAAGCCTACAAATTTAAAAAGAATAAATAATTTTAAATTACTCATTTAGTTTTTTTCTTCTGAGAGTAGGAAAATGTATTAAAGTAAAAAAGAAAAGAAAGAAATTAACAATGCTCCTCTATCAAACAACCTTTATATGCAAGTAAGATAAGAGAATGCGTAGAACTACATGTACAATGTATATGCGGTTTGTAAAAGGGAATTGCAATTATTGAAAATTCCTGTGGCTGCAAGATATTTTTAAAATGGTAACTTGATATACAATATTAGATACATTTAGCAGTTGCATGGGATAGCTTCATTTTAAGTATTCACATATTACTTGTATGTTTACATAAAACTTAACATTGCTCAATACTAAATGCATGTGGTGAATTCATGTCCACTTAGCATATTATTTTAATTTTATGCCTTTATGAATTACATTAATTTCAAAGATGTATATTTCTTTACTGAAACTTTTTTGTTATATCTTCAGTTTTGACATTTCATGTGGTTTCTGATGAGACAATTAACATTTTTAATGATGTATGCAATTGCAATTAACCGCATAATATTATATTGATTTTGTATATTCCATATTGTTCATTAAGCGTAGTTGTATGTTATTACATGTTACTAGGCAATAACATGCTTCTTATATTTGCTACTTACAATTTTCATGACTTTTGTATCTTCTAAATCTATTATCAGATTTCCGTGTAAAGAACTGTCCCTTGTCTTTTAGAAATTTCCTATATAAGTCAAAGGTTGGAAAAACTGTATCATAGAGTAGGAAAAGATAGGAGCAATCAAAAATTAGAGAGGATAAGAAAACATGGAGTAGAAAAGTAAAGGAATAGAAAAAAATCATTTCAGTCTTTAAGAAAGATAAGGTAAAGATAAGGTAGGGGTTTATAGTCTCGTTCGCTTAGCCTTATGTGACTTCTACAATTACCTTCCTGGCGAGACCTGTACAATCCAGTGCATTCTCAACTCCCTTGGGAGTTTACAAGCAGAGCTGCCGTTCAGGCGCCAATACTTTTCATTCACATTGCCAGCTCGTCTCATGTGCCAGGTACCCGGTTTACTCCTGGGTAGAGAGAGTGCAACGTAGTGTAAAGTAACTTGCCCAAGGTTACAATGGTTTTGCAATGTCCAGTGGCAGTGAGATTCGAACCCATGGCCTATGGGTTCGTAGTCCACTGCACTAACCACTACACTACCAGCACTACAAATAGTATTTGTTTTAAAGTGCAAAGTTACCATCCTCTCCTTCATTAAAGTAAATTCCCTGTTTTCAAAAGAAATTTCAAAAGTATTTGATAAAAACAAAACCTTCAGGAATGGAGAGAGATGATGGTCTTTATAAGTACAAAACACAAGATCCAAAATCCTCACACCAAGTCCTGTGTGCAGCAACACACGTCATAAATGACACTATTTTCTAAGTTTTCTTAGTTCTCTTTAAGTTTTATTTTTTCTTCAGTTTTATATTTTTAGTTTCAGCATTTTATTATGTTGCCTGTGCATGAAACATTTTACAGGCAATACAACAGATAGCAATGTTACCACGACAACTGTCACCACAACAACTGTAACCACAACAACCGTCCCCACGACAACCGTTCTTACCACAACTGAAGGTAAAATATGAGTTGCCCTCATATCCCAAAATACAACCCTACCCCACCAAAATTAACCCTTGATACCTTGCTAAAATCAAATTTGTTTCCATTGATTAGAAATTTGTTTCCATTGATTAGATGTGTCAAGTTTACAAAGACCCATGTACAGTTTTACGACAATTTGATATGTAGAAAGTAGGACCCAAGCGTACCACAGTCCATGATGTAATGATTATCATATAATTTTCATTTAGTTTTTTATGCCCCCGTAATTGAGGGCATATAGTTTTTTCTTTTCTTATTTTGTCCCCTTTATCAGTTTATTTTTTTAAAATCATTTAGTAATTTATCTTTAATTTACATGTATATGCTTCTTTTACATGAAATATGCAATAATGCTTACAGTGTATAATAGTTTAATAGTTTTCATAACATAGAAAAAAATTGGCTGTCGCATGAAAGCTTATATTAAATTTTGTCTTGTTTTTACTTGCTTGTGTATATGAATATTGCTTGACTACTAATGACAGAAATGCTACTAAAATGGGAGTTTACTAGTTTACAAAACAACAAAAACAGTAAGGTTTCCACAGCTCCTACTGGTATTTGACAGTCAGTCTTTAAATCCAAGAGATATTTTTCCCTGTTAGGGTATGAATTTATAGTCAATATTGAATTTTGATTGAATAATGCATAATTCATTATTTCCTTTTTCAACTTAATTTTTCAAATTACAATTCAAAAATCGTTAACAGATAAGGGAATCTTTAAAATTGTGCATTCTGTATGCAAATGCACGGTATATGTGAGATGCGATACAAATACACTGTAAATTGAATATTTTAAACATGATCAGTCAAACCAAGGATAGCTTGATAGAGGTGTAGAGTAAAGGTTTAACAATAGAGGTTGCATTATTTTCAGACAATGTAACGACGGCAGATATTACGACCTTTGAAGTCACCACGGAAGGTTTGTTTGTAGAGTTACCTGCCCCTGTGCTTCGTTCCCAATCTGTCGCAATCTCTTGCCTGCTTGTTGTCCAGATGCATCTGAAATAATTGGAAAATATCGTCTCCTGAATTCCTTTCTATACGTGAATGTAAATCAAGTTGTTCTTCTGGACTCTTGAATATCCAGATCATGCTAGTCATATACTATAAATAGAAGAAAATACGCCCACATGGCTCTACAATTATGTTATATTATTTACACACACAGGAAGTCATAGAAATCTATTGTAGTTTTACACTCTTATCACAGCTAGACATCACATCTTGTCTCTCTTAATTAGCTCTATCCATTTGATACACATGATATGATATACATGATTTGAAAGTCTAGGTGAAGCTTCAGTTTGGGACTGCATTGTTGAAGCACTGTTGGAGGAATCATGTCTAAATACAAAGGCAGTGATTGGGAAGGACAGGGGCCATGAGCCATAGTCCCATTAAGGAGCTGTAACGATAAGGGCTGGATTAAGCCCTGAAATCATTCGATTATTTCTCACACGCTCTCCTTCCTTTGAAGGAATAGTTGTTCAACATAAAAATATTATAAATTAGAAGATTTCTCATAAGAATTTTATTTAAAAAAAGGATGTAAGATTTGATAATTATGGCTTGATTAGGTAGGGGGGTAACAATGTCTGAATATGTCAAATAGCGAATGAAAATATACAAAAAAATGCGTTTTTACATAGATTTTACAAAGAAGTCTACGTATATTCTTTATTTTTATCTCCACCTTTTTTTTCCATGTATTTATCTTTTTATGGCCATGATTCTTTTGTGTATTGAATATCTTAAAAGTCTTGACACTGATAGACCGTGAATTAAGTCGGTATGAGAGCATAGGTATGTTTTGTGACTGAGAGCAATTTCTGCAGTCAAAAGGACATTGGTTCTACATGTATCTAGTGCATTAAAAAATAAGTAAATAAAAAGAGATCAAGAAGATGATAGATAAACTTATCGCCGATTTCTAAACGGACCAACGCAAATACTCGTAAAAAATGGTTGTCCGTTTTAGCTTGGGAATTTAAGTTATCTATACAAGGGCGGATCAAGAGGGGCAAAAATGGGAAAACGGGAGGGCATCAAGGGCGCAAGGAAAGGGCATCAAGGGCGCAAGGGAGGGCATCAAGGGCGCATAGAAGGGCATCAAGGGCGCTTCTATTTTAACCAAGCGGGAACACTGGTCCTTGGCAAAATGGCCCACTGAAGTCTCAGTACTTTCTCAAAAAGTGGCCCTTTGAAATTTTGGAAAATGGCCCATTTACAAAATTTCCTCCCCAATCACTGCAAAGGTCATCATTAGGTACGATGTTGGAAATAACAAATTTTATGATGATCCAAAGTTGATGTTATGATTGGACAGTACACTACATGTATAATTATGTGAAATTATAGTACAAGTAAATTACATTGTAAACTATATGTAAACTTGTACAAGGGAAAATGTTGTCATTTCCATTGTACTATCCTGATTGTTGCTCCCTGTTGAAAAAAGCAAATAAATCTTCGACATGATGGTTTGAGCCTTGTCAAAATCATTATAGTTAGATTATGACAATTTCTATCACAAATTGTAATTGCCTACATTAAATATGGTCAAATTTTCCAGCAATATATGCATTCAATTCATCATTGAAAACAATGAATTTTGAAGGTAGTGTATACGTATTGTCCTCATTACTTCATACATGTACATTGCTAAGTAATTGACATCATTATTGAATTTACATGTTTAAGTTGATGCTGAAGACAGAAAAAAAGTGAACAAATGAGCCCATGTCTTACGACTTAAATTGAATGTGTATTTGTTCCAATAAAACACAAGCAGTCAAAAACATTTTTCAGCCCCTTGGCCTTTCCCAAGTGTAAAAATTGGTAATGTACTGTTACGGTACATTGTCATTTTATACACTTGATAAAGGCCAAATGGATGAAAATTTGTGTGTTTGAGTGTTTGTGTTTTTATTTGTATCATTCCTTCTCTTTTGAAGAGATATCTCAATCTGCTGTATTTGAACATTTTATGATTTTGAATTTTGCAATTCACTGATCTGATTTCTATTTACTCATTTCCATCTTGGCATATTAAGGACAATTTAAAGATGATCACTGAGAAAGGAAAGCCCACCACATTTGATAAAATGAAAATCGAGCTGGCGAGAAGAAATAAAACAGGAGCTGGCATTGAACCAAGGTTATGTTTAACAATCATTAGTATTATAACTCAAGACATTTTTAATGTACAATATTTTACGGTAGTAATTTTGGTCCTATGTCCTTTCAGCTCCATTTACGATAAATCTCTACAACAACAGTTACACTATAGAACTAAGTCTACAAACGAATAATTTGGAATGCCGTGACACGTCGGGGAATATTAAGGCTTGTGGTTTTACCTCACCTCCAGATCCCACCTACACTGGTACAACTTGCAGTAATATTGTCTCAGGGGTAAGAATTTAATATAATTACGAGCAAGGTTCTACTAGACCTAAATTAAGGTAGTTGACCCATAACTAAAGAATGGAAAGTGCACAAGTACCTTTTCCATCACATTACAATTTGTTACATCGATATAACAAAAGTGGAAAAATTGAAAATGCAAAAAAAGCTTGGAACGAACAATTTGTATTTTACAGCTGAGTTTGTCGGCACATCAAAGGTTTATCGATCATTACCGAATATCAGTATACCATTTACATATCATATCATAAGGAAATACTGGTACCATATTTGTAGTCCAGGAAAATTAAATTCTTAAACCAGTGCATAGAGTAAGTTTTGATTATAAATGAAAATAAACTTGCTATCAATATTTGGCAGGATTGCTGAGCAAAATCTGGTCTAGGATTGGCAAAGTCTGTCTGTTCCTCTGTCAGTGCATCAACTTTGTTTTTAAGTCATTTTAGCGAAAATTGTTTGAAGCAGCAACTTGACACTATATGATGATAGACCATGATGAGATGAATCATATACAGTAGGCCTTTCAACGACCGCTAGGTTTCGACTGAGAGTAACGACAACTCGTACCCTAAGTGTCAGAAATCAGGACATTTCAAGCTTCTTCATAAACATAATGGACAAAAATCACTTCAAATCATTAAATTTCTCATTCATTTATCTCTTTTTGGTTGTTGGACAAAGTTGGTATGATTTAGCACAATACTTTGATTTGTTTCATGTACTTAAAACAATAAATGAACAGAGAAAGATAGCACAAATTTGCACATTCGATTTTTAGACCGAAAAAAAATGTTCCTTGTGGTAAAACATTTGAAGGGAGGTTACTCCTTAATAATATCTGTAAAACTCGGGGGCCTTTAAACTAAGAAACGAAATGAAAAGAAACGAAATAAAACGAAAAAAAATATATATATACTGTATAAATTTTACTGTTAAATCATTAGTTTACGATCAAATAGTGGTGACATTTTCCCTTGTATTCTCCTCCCGTGTGCCGCGGGATCCAGTGCGCATTATAGTATCTACATTTCAGCTGTGTTTTAAGAAAGGCCATAAAACAAAACTAAATGACAAGTTTTTATCTAGGCATAACTGTTTCCGATTTCGTTAAAATTTAACGAGGAGCTCTACGTATATAAATGGGAAAATGATGGCAAAAGGTGAGCAAACGAAAAATAAACATTAAAATATACATGTATGTATCTAGATAAATGTCATGTGCAAACACCCGATTATGTGTTAGAGTATTTGAAAATATTTCAATGTTACAAATCTTCTTATCAAAATGAAATTATTTTGTAATTTAACCCCTTGCTATTATAAGATGTAGGGTGTAATCCCCCCCCCACCCTATCCCCTGCGATAAATGATAAAAATCTGCGAATGTGCATGATATGCATTGTCTATTTCTAACATTCATTTTGTTATATTTTCTTGTTTCAATACTTTATAGATTTAAAGAAAGCTATATACATCTTTATAAGTTTGAATTAAATAAACGTATGTACTCAAAACATGTCACCTAAACTTGCAAGCGTGGATCTAGAATGTGATGGGTTGGGGAGGGGGTAGTCTGAACCACTCCCACCCCATCCGCTGTGATATTTGCAAAAAAGAAGAGACTTTTCCAGATTTTTATTTCAAAATCATAGGTATGACAAAAAAGAATTGGCTGATCCTTCATAATTGATCATCGATTACAAACGGTTGGTGATCCGATGCGATTTTATCGATTATCGCAGAATTATATCATTTATGTGCTTGTATTGATACATTTAAAGGCTTAATGTTGAAATACACTTTCTCTGAAAAAAAATCAGGTCTTACTTATTATATATATTTATTTTCTCAAGGCATATGGGGATCGGTACCTCTCATTTTCTTAAAGGTACGGTGTCCCTTAAAATTAATTAATTTTACAAAATTCTATAATGCAAAATCTTTCTTTTCATATGAAAGTCTACATTCTCATTTGTATAAATTCAAATTTTCTGACGAATCTAACGCATACATTCGCAGTTATAGCCGTTTGAAAACATCATTTTGAATTTTGGGTGCGCAGCTCTAATTCATTCCACTGGCGCCACCTACAATGTATTGCGTTCTTACAATAGAGATATATGGAGATTTAATTATACAAATTCGGCAATACTATGTTCTTTACTGCATATTTTCAAATTAAACTTTTTATGGCTCCTTTTTTCCTCAATCTAGACCATTCGGAATAAAATTTACGTTTTCAAATAAATTTATTTTCAGGGACAAATTAAAACAAATAAAAACAAAATGCAAAAAAAAATAAAAAATGAAAGATTTTTTTTATTCTTTTCCTACTAAACTGAAAAGACTGGATTCAATTGCTATATCTGGGGTCGGTTAGTTCTTTGAATATTTTCACCTGTTTGATTATTTTTCAGAGACTTTCGCGTTTAAACAGTCATGAGAAATAAACTTACTATACCGACACTGTTAAGTGTTGGCCCTTAAAAGACTGACAGACGTACATGTAGTTTCAATTGACAGAATAGGAGTAATATCTGGTGGAAGAGGAGGGGATAGAAATATGTAGAAAAAACATATCTAGCTGTCTTGTAATTCATACATCCCCCCAAAACGCACCGAAATTTGGATTTTAATGGGAATGGTTATTTGTAAACGAAATGACATCAAAGTATTTGTACATTTGTAACGGCTTTCCTGATAATAGATTAAAATTCTACAAATAATCTAGCTGTAATAGATAAATAAAGGATGTATAAGTACAAAACGCGAAAGAAAAAAAAATATAAATGAATAAAAAATCAAACGGTTTAACCGGTTCTTCCTGCATTCCCATGAGAGGAAGTGTCGTAGATGGCGCCATTGAATGACTTTTTTGTCTACCATGAGACAATTAAAAGGTTTTTTTTTTTCATTTATTGATTTTCATTAGTGTTGTATATCGTACAAATTTCATAATCAGAATTCAAATCGATTTTTTAAAATTCAATTGGGTTTTGATATTTGATATTTTCACTAAAAAGTAACCAAAAGGGATGATGGCAACAGTCTAGAAAATATTTCTACCACAAAATGATAACTACTGAGAATTCGCTCTTCGGTACATACAAAGAACGGGTAAATTGGCAAAACTAAACTATAACTTAGCTTGTCCTTACCTCTAAAAAAGCTCTGTGTCGGTCAGAATAACTGTTTTCTCCGTCAATGTTTAATGTTATATATTGGGGGGGTTCCATCCAACCTAAGTGTCTTGTTTAAGTAATTTTATGGGAAATAAGCAAAAAATAAGCAAAAAATTCATGCAATTTTCGAGCAAATGAACATCAATGTCCTACATGTATTCTTTCAATTTTACGAATCGTTTGGTCGGCGTAACTTTTTTCCGTTGTAAACGCATCTCCAGTTGAGGCCAGGGAACTTTGTTTGCCGTATCAAAGTATCTTGAGGAGAATCCGGATCCTATTCGTGGCTTACAACGAAACTGACAGAAAATGTACCGGACCTTTCAAATTATTTACGGTACGCATGTAGGTGAACCCATGGATATCATACCCGAACGTACATTTAAGGTTCATGGTTACACCCTTTCCAAAACACCCCCAAAACACTATTTAACATCACAGGTTAAGTTTTATTGATTTTATTGGTAGAGAACAATGCAATGTATAGTATTTTAATGAAAATTATATATGTCATCGAGCTTCCAATTGATTTATGACCTTCCAAAGAAGTACATGTCCATTTGTTCTTGAATTTTCCCCAGATTTGCATCATATCATCAATATACCCCTGTTATTTTAAACCTGATGCATGAATGTAAATGGTCATTCTTTTAATAACGAAAGAAGGTCTAAAACAAATAAAAAATAGAAAAAAACAGCAATGCTGGTACGTCAAATTCTATGAAATAGTAAATATTATACCATTTTAGGCTCTATTCTTGACGTCATTATTTTTAGAGTCCAACCAGTAAATGACGGGTTTAAGTACTTTGTTAACATGCCAAAGAGCGGAAAAATTGCTATCTTAATCTAAGTTAACATATCTTTCAACAATAAAAATAAATGTAGCAATCATTGCACAAAATTTTAAGTTTGATACAAAATTATGACCTTATCCCCTCCAGATTTTGTTACAAAATGCTGGCAAGATATCCCCTCCGTGCTCTATTTGGATTTATATCTCCTGAACCGTTCATCTAAATTACTCCATTTTTCATCCATATATCAATTTGAAATAGAACTGATCAAAATGTGAATTCTATAACCCATTTTATAATATTTACCCATTATATCAGTAATATTAACGCCTGCAACAGTTTTAAGCAAATGACGTCACGTGATGCATTTGGCCATTTGAACGTCAAATCAAGTTGATAAAGAAATAAAAACGGTCCAGAATGAAATGGGGCGATGAAAACAAGATGTTTATCTTATGAATAGAATTATAAATAAATTGAATGTATTCAGACAAAAGAATACGCAAAGAAAATTACTAATACTTGAATGTAAGTGCAATCACACGTTATATATAATATACAGGCTTAGTACATGTATGTTGCTATCCATTGGTTTTGGATGAGGAGAAAAGCCGGGAAGGGCTAAAATCGGCCTTGTGACAGAATATCTTTTTGAAATAGTTTTTCTAATTCCTATATTTATGAAAAATCATATTTATTCCCGCATGACATCTGTTTTCTTCTAAGAGAGGGTAAACAATAGCTCGAACAACGTCGTTTTGAACCAGGACATCGCCTTATAATTGCTCGGCGTTTTGAAACCTATTTGTCATATATAAGAATCTGTGTTTCAAAACAGAAAACATTTAAAAGGATTTTTTAAATATTTTTTAACAAAAAACTGACTTATAACAGTAAAACAATGCTGCAACTGAGTTCTATCTTCGATTAATATTATAAACGTTCCATAACCCCCCCCCCCCCTCCTCCTTTTTTTACTGGTCTACTTGCACATATTTCATTATAGGCGTTTAATGACAAATTCTTTCCTGACTGTAAAATAATTTTAGTGTACAATGTAAGACGATAAAAACAGTATTCCTTGCATTTACGTATTTATGGAGATCATATAATGTAGGTAAGTCGGCATTGGCATTTTTTCATCAAACATGCTGGGATGTTCAGCATTATGGCATCCAACGTGGGTCAAGCTCATCCTCAAGGTCAGTGTGACTTGTTCAGGATCAAATATCCTTTAGTTAATCAGTGGTGGATCCAGCGCCCCCTTTGCCGGGGGGTCAAGGGTCGAATTTTGCCTATTTTTACTGAAAATGAGCAAAAATATACCTGTTTTTGGAAAATTTGGGGTCATTGCCGGGGGGGGGGGTCCTCCATATCCCCCCCCTGAATCCACCACTGGTAATTTTAAAATATGTATGTACTTTTCATTCCTATAATAAACGTATACACTATACAAATAATTCACTGCCGGGGAGAGGGTTTAGGCAATAATTCTGAAATCATTGATTTATAACAGGTCCATGAATATTCGCATTGTAAGAAAAGGAGAAGAACAAATAATGTAAAAAAGGGAACTTTTTCAAAAGTAGGATTCACTTTGAGAAGATTTGACTTATAGAACTATGTCATTTGTCATGAAAAGTCCTCTGTTCGATAAATTCAAACTATAATGATTACGGTTCGCTTATAATAAATGGCGAATCTTACACATAGCGGAGAGAAAGTGCGACATAGCAGTAATACCCCCCCCCCCATTTGCCCTTATCGTGATGCTTACTGTTCTAAATATCACTACTCCTAGATATATAGACATAGAAAAATCCATTCATTTATTTTACCCAAATCCCGCATGTAAACTAAGGAGTTGTTTCTTAATAAAATGTACAATTTTGTGAGATGTTGCTCATTTAAACCCCGCGTGTATAAAAAAGCATCACACACATTTTAATTAGATTCAATTGCTATTTTAACCCCGTGTATAAATCAAAAGGTTGTTTACAAATAAAACAAGCATAAAATTATTCTGTCGTGATTTTCTCGTAGAGATGACGGCAAGCGGCAGAATGCGCTGTAAGCCTTTTCTCTGAATGAACATACCCATCAAAGAATTGTTTTACATCAATTTTTGGCCGGATTGCAAAGCAATTCCGGTCTATAGATTGACGATGTCCGTCCGTCTGTCCGTCCGTCTGCCGTCAACATTTTGGTTAAGGTTTCTGGTTGAGGCAAAATCTAAGGAACTATATGCAGTAGAAACTTTATATTATACATGAAGCATACCCATGACAAGACCTTTCAATTTATGCCATAACATTTGACCTAGTGACCTTGACCTTGGACTTTGACCTAGTTAAAGATTTTGGTTAAAGTTTCTGGTTGAGGCAAAATCTAAGTAACTATATGCAGTAGAAACTTTATATTATGCATGAAGCTTGCCCATGACAAGACCTTTCAATTTATGCCGTAACATTTGACCTAGTGACCTTGACCTTCGACTTTGACCTACTCAAAGATTTTGATTAAAGTTCCTGGTTTAAGCAAAATCTATGGTACTGTATGCAGTAGAAACTTTATATTATTAATGAAGCTCGCCCATGACAAGACCTTTCAATTTATGCCGTAACATTTGACCTAGTGACCTTGACCTTGGACTTTGACCTAGTTAAGGATTTTGGTTAAAGTTCCTGGTTTAAGCAATTCTATGGAACTGTATGCAGTAGAAACTTTATTTTATACATGTAGGTTGCCTCTGACAAAACCTTTCAATTTATGCTGTATTATTTGACCTATTGACCTTGACCCAGTTGGTGACAAAAACTTACTTTGCAATCCGGCCATACCGTCTTTAGCGGTGTTTTATTAATCAAGATTCAAAGGAAAACGATAGAAGTCCCCATCTTATCAAAATACAGCAGTTTTATTTAGCACACTCCCTAAAATACTAGTTCATGTTTCAGGACGTAGGTGAGTCAGCGTCAAATAATAAGAGTGCCGATGCAGTTTTGGCGTGTTTTTTCGTGACGTCATAGATAACATGACGTCGATTTTGGCGACGAGAGAGACTCCGAAGTGATTTGTTGTTCGGATGGTGTATCCTTGAACCTTAAATTATCCGGTTACTTTTCTTCCTTTTCTACGTTTTGAATTTCCAATTATAAAAATCTGTATACATATTTTCTTTGCCAAAGAAAAAAAAAATTTCGTTTCGTTACTTTTCATTTCTTTTCTTGTGCGTTTCACAATTTAAAGGAGCCCGTTAAACTCGATTAATCCAGAGGTGTCCCGGGAACCAAGTGTTTGTCAAATAGTACAGTTTGAATTGTTTCCCTTCTTAAGCAGATTTTATTTAGAATTTGGTGTTTAAAATTAATTAATTTTCGAAAATTTGCATGTCTTTATTGATTCAAAGCTCTTTAATGTTCTCCAGACACAGATTCAAATGTCATGAAGCACTTTTAAAGGAATATTCTTGGATTTGAAAATTTAGTTGAAAGGCCTATATACAGCAACAAATCTTGACCTTTGAGCTTGAGATAGACAATTCAGAATTTGTGTTTTAGCCCATACCCGTAGGAAGAAAACTTTGTAAAGAATCGACAAGTAACTTAAAATGCTGATGGACCATGAGTAGACCTTTCATTGAGACCTTGACTTTTGACCTAGTGACCTTGACCTTGAAGTTTGACCTACTTTTCAAAAACATTAACCTTGAATATATCTTTTGAACCGTAATATGGTACAGCTTCCATATTTCACATGTTGATTCCTATTCAAGACCTTTTAGTGAAACCTTGACTTTTGACCTACTGACTTTAGCCTTGAAGTTTGGTATACTTTTCAAAAACCTTAATTTAACTATATCTCTTTTAAAAAAACATGAGCTGTATTGGCTTTCATGATAATGATAATTTATATATTTTATAATATTACAGGTTGAGTACATATTGACACACGATGGAACTACCGGCATTGTGCAGGCGGAGGTCAAATTAGTGTTCCGTGACTATAATGATGCAGCATTACCAATTGCTCAAACCTTCACATCTACTTTCCAATCAGTGAGTTTTACTTTGAATACATAAATAGTGAAATAATACATAAAAACATATATGATTGGCTTAGCTAAATTTGTTATAATTTCTATTGATTGACAGCTTACATTTTGCTGAATGAAAGTCATTATGTCTATAAATAAACAACAGTTTAAATCAACACATGTCCTCACTAACACTATGGAGGGACAGAATAAATTTTGCTAAGTCAGAAAATTAGGATAGGAATGAATGCATCTATGATTTTATATTTGAATTCACAATGATACACGTTTTGCTGTTTACAAGATCCACAATTCAGCAAGCCTCATCATGTATTTCTAACCTACAGACAGTCTTACCAATATTTCTCATTATCAATCTCAGAAAAGATTCTTTTCATCTCATTTATCAAGCTAATATGTTAACATTGACAAGTTTTCCACAAATTTGTAAGAATTTATTAATTTTCTTGATTACTTTGATATAGTCCGGATCACAGCAGAATGTTACAGAGAGAAGCGGTAACCCAGGCTATGTTATAGGCAAGCCTGTCCGGGCGGGAGTGCTGCCAACCTCCGCTAATGCTACAGTGGGGAATAGGTCTGTTTTTGTCATAGAAAAAAATTATATCAGTCCGTGGAATTTAGCATGCAAGGGTGACATATAGGGGTCACTTTATCCAGCATCCGTCTATCTGTTTTTGGCCAATGTAAGCCTTCTTGTCTTCAGATCCGATGGCAAATACTTACGAGTTGAATTGGTCAAAAAGATAATTTTAAATAAGCAATCTTGAGTGTAAGACCATTTGTATGTAAGACATCTTGGCTAGGTCTAATGATCTTCAGTTTGGGTAATTTTAAGAAATTACACTGAAATGAAATTCTTTTCAAATAAAAACCATTTTAAAACAGACAATCTATGTAATAGGCTTTTTTCGACACTGTAGAATTGAAAGGTCGTTAGTGCAATTTGCAAATTTTTCAGGAGAGAGAAAAACTGTTTTACGTTGCTATCTTGCAATCCAAGAGGAAAAAGAAACCGTATAAACTTTGTATTTCGATATATAAACAAAAGGCAACATGGTTTTCCACAAAAATTTCAATATAAATACAAAACCTTACTAAATATATCACATACGACCTTTCATATTCGTCAAACTGGGGTTTTTTTGTCTTTTATTTCCTTTACAAGACATTGGGATATGAAAGGTCGTAACTAACACTTACGACCTTTTAGAATTAAAATTTAGGCAAATTATGGGTTGTATCCGACACATACGACCTTTCATAAGAAGGTTTTTCAACCCGTTACCATGGTTACAATTGGGATATCCGTTACCATGGTTACAATTAGGATATCATTATGAAATTTCACAGGGAGATGGGAAATGGTGTGACATATTTATTAATAGCAAAAAGTCAAAAAAGTTGTATGTGTTACTTACAACCTTTCAATTCTACAGCATTGTCTTGTAGAATAAGAAGGTTGTTATTGCTATGTTTTTCAGCTTTTGAGGTAGAGCATCCCTCTGGTCAGAATTCTGGAAATTTTATGCCTGGATTTTTTCTCTTCAGAATATTGTTCAGATTATCAAACTTATGGTGGCATACTTCTGCCTCCTAAATGCGAGATACTTTCTATAGATTATGTCCACATGCGACTTATTCATGTCAACATGCAAGATAAATATGTTGATATGCAAGATAAATATGTTGACATGCAAGATTATTATGTTGACATGCAAGATAATTATGTCGCATGTTGACAAAATAAGTTGCATGTTGACATAAATAAGTTGCATGTTATGTTGACATAAATAAGTTGCATGTTGACATAAATAAGTTGCATGTAGACATAAATAAGTAGCATGTTAACATAAGTAAGTCGCATATCGACATATTCTAAAGAAAAATATCTCGCATGTAGGAGGCAGAAATATGCCACCATATAAACTAATATGGTTTTGGGAAAAGAAACTTTTATAGTTACATTTCATCACCCCTAAAAAGGGATTTTTCTTACTTTTCCCATAGCGTCCAATTTTAAAGTTCAAACGGGTACACTCTTGGTATTATCATGAAACCAAGAGTTATATTTTGTTTATACATCAGGTTTTAACATAAGTTTTGAATATATGGAAATGAAAATATTGTAAAAGTTGTTATTTAGGAAATATGAGTATCTGAGACCTGAGGGATGCTCCACCTTAATGTCTTTCAATATTCTAGACTGGCTATAGTGGAAAGCCTGTATGACCTAACAGTAGTGAAAAGTTCCGCTACAGGACTCTGTGCTCAGGATGCTGCTAATAGAATCCAGGTCAACTTTGGTGAAAACGTCAGAACTGGATGTCTAATAAGGTACCGAATTATTAATTTACAATGTACTACAGTCTACACTTTCATGTACTTCAGTCTATATTTACTTCAGTCTATATTTATTTCAGTATGAATTTGTTTCAGTCTATAATTCACTTCAGTTTTCTTTTATATTATAATACATATACATGTATGTATGTCATGAGATAATTCCAATGTTACGTCAGACTTGCTATTTATTTGTATTGTTTGTGTGCACATTATGGAGAGGAATTTTATGTAAGTTCCAATCCTTAAGTATTTGTTTCTGTACACTGTATACTTTTAATATTCACAATAAATATGTTTAAACTAATAAGGTACCAAATTAGTGTAAATCTTCCAAAAGTTAATATTGCCTGCAAAGCAAAAGTGACAAATAGGGATCACTTTGTTTGATGTTTGTCTGTCTGTCATTCTCGTAATTTAATTAGCTATCACAAACCTTTCTTGTGTGTGTACAGTTTTGACTGCCTACATGTATGTGATCTTCTCAATGTGCATAATAAAATCCATCAAACTTAAAGCATGTTGAGAATCAACATTTAATGAGGGTCAAGGTCACTCAAGGTCATCACATATATTTAGGGTCGAAGAGAACATGTCAAACAATATCAGTTTTCCGTAAATCAGTTGAGTAAGGCATCACTCTCAATAGAGGCACTAAAATAAACTTTTAAAGAATGAAGGTGTTTTTTTAGCCGAAAATAATGATATAATGAATTACATATCTAGTAAAAAAAAATTCTAATTCACAACAGTGTCATTCTAGATGAATAGCAGATGTGTCAACAAAACAAAGCACCTTTCAATAGTCAACTTTTTACACAAAGATAATATTGAATTTGAATATCAATTTCAGCTTCAATCTGGATTCAGCCAATGTTACACAGTATTGCTCTGTGATGCAAGAAGCCATTATCAATGCATTAGAAGGACTGAATAGCACCGATATCAGAGATGGTGATAGCCGACGTGTGGCGACATTTGGTAATTCTGACATCCTGATCACCGGAGACTGGGTACAAATCATCAGAGAGGGCTTCCCTACTTTCCCTGTGGTATGTGATTTTAAATTTTTTGGGGGGGGGAGGGATTGAGTTTTGCAGTATTGGATCTTTAAGTTGTGTACAGTTTAGACTGCCTAAGATATGACCTTTTTGATAGTCTAAGTTTCTGCTCTATTCAACCATATGAAACTATTCCCAGTGCATGTATTATTTTCTATATTATTAGACTTTGCATGTATGTACACTCTATTATTTGCTACAAGTGATTGTAATTCGCCTGTCCAAAATTAAAAATCTATGCAATGACTTTTTACATGATCCTTGAAATATTTTACCTAAATTGTTAAGCACGAAATATGAAAATACTAGTAGATCTTTGCTTTTAGTGTTTAATTGAATATTTTCATGCAGCTATAAATATGTGAACAATTCTCTTGTTAATTTTCTTTGCAATGATCTTCTGGTAAAAATTTCTTGTAAACAGCATATGTATAATGGTACTGACATTAAGATCTTGAATAATTCTTTATTTTAACCCATAATTTTAGCCGAGCACGGACCCTGTGATAGGCCCCACTTGTAGCCTCAGAATGGGAATGCACATCGAAATTCTTTACGCCAAAGTAGGAGCACTGGCCAATCCTCAAAACAAAATAACCGGTATAGCATTCAAGTATGAGAATCCTCAAGAAGTCACCTACACTGTAAGTCAAAGTCTCTATTTGCAAAGACATTAAAAGCATCATTAATATTGACATAAAAAGCTTTTCAAGGAAAAGGGTGAGGCTGATGCAGATATCAATATTCACATTACTAGTATATTCCCCATGTTAAACACCCATAAGGCAACTAGAATTATATTATGATATTATATAACCAGGATGTAACGTCGATTTTGATTGGCTAGTGTGCGAGTCATTATTTTCCGATAATAACTGCTGACGGAAGATAATGACGCAGTGCAGTATTTGTCCTGATTTCAGTATTTTCGATAAAAATTCAGATAGTTATTTTGTTTAATAATAAAAGCTTAGATACACTTTTCACAAAAAAGTGAAATTAATTGTTGAGTTCTTGATTAAAAATTGTGTGTTAATATTGTTTTGAATCATTATTGTAATCATATGTAGTCTTACATTTCGTTATATAATATTACAAATATGGATTTTGCCTCGGTTGTTGTGTCATTATAATGACATAATGACCTCGACCAAGTCCATATTTGTGTAATAATTTTTAATGCCTATTTTGCATGTTTTGATGTCCTATTCAAGTTAAATGTTGGATAAATCTACCACAGCCTTTGATGCTGTTACACACAATATAAGCAATGCTCATGCAAATAAGGGTTTCTAATATTTTGTATAAATATAATTAATGACTGTCTTACATTTGGTTTCTTTTGGTGTATAATTCTGATTGGCCACATGCAAATTTACCGACAATGCCTTTTGCAATTCATTGAATTTGCATGTGACCAACCAGAATTATTCACCTAAAAACACCAAAACTAAGACAGCCATTTTCATAATTATTCATTTATTAAATGATACATAGATTTCATCTTTTCTCTCTAGTGTGCAGGGTCATATTGTACACCAGGAAACACAGGATTGGACCAGATGTTTGAGGTCAGCCAATCAGTGACCTTCATAGACATATCCCAGGAGGCCACTGGGTACGTTGGAGAACCGCCCATTTTTATCGCCAAAGTGCCATATGACTTCTTTTACCCATTTGCTGGGTCAGCCATTGCTATTAATCCATCATATTTAACATTTTCAATTATTCTAAGTATTCATGTATTAGTATGTAATTATTTTTCTCATTTTCTATCATAGTATCCAGTTGATCTAGGTATGAAATAGCATTAAAGATCTGGAGATTTTTTTTTTCAAGATTTTTTTGTAACATGTAGGTTCAAGTTAATCATGTTAATAGGATATTTGTTATTCTGAATGTGAAGTATGAAGATTTGATTGATGATGAATGCGTAGTGTTTGGTCTTTGATAGTGGAAACTTTAAAAAGATGATTTGTCTAAAAAAAGGGGATCTTTTGCTTGATCCTGTTATTTGATAAGCAAGGAGTAGGTTTATACATGATATAATATGTATTTGTTTACTTTGATAGTCTCATTTATTGTGTTTTATTACATTAGAAAAACCTGCATCGTAAAATTATCTCGGAAAAAAAATTACAGGTATACATAAATTTACATGTAAATTTTGTATGTTTGAATTTTATGTGCATGTCTACTGAAGAATTGTTATTGATTGAATGAAAGAAATTCTGCTAGTACATATAGTATGAATGGAGATTGCTGGACTTGTTTGCATTTTATTTATAATATTAATGTAAGAGGATGGTGTAAACGTGGTTATTTTCGTTTTTTTATCCTCGGAGGGAGGGAATTCCATGATTATAACATTGAGACGTTACGCTTAGGAGAAATATTCGCGATAAAAATGTCTTTCCCATTGTAAGAATGCAGCGGCGATATTTTCGATTTGGGGAAATTTGTGACGTCACCTGATTCATGGAAAAACGCAAAAATTACCCCCACACGAAAATTTCCACATTTACAGTATGTAGAATCTTTCCAAAGATGCATATCATATTAATTATTTTGTTTACTTTTATTCACACTTTGTATTAATTCCTGTTCATTTGAGTGGCATGTATTATAGTCATCGTGAATACTTAAATTTAGACATGTTTTCTTTATTGAAAGTATTTTTCTGAGGCAAACATTTTTAAAACATTAATTTTGTTTTTTCACATGTCAGTATATCTGTCACATGCTCAATGTATGTGAACCATACAAAAGACTCATATTAGCATCACACATACTCAACAGATAAATGTATTTTCAAATACTAAAGTTTTTTCGACCTTGACCTCTAAGCCCAAAATATCTATTTCTTCAAACATTGTAGTCACAGTGTCCAGTGCAGCAACATTTTCACTTTCATTTTTAAATTTTTCCCTTTTTTGAAAAGAGTTAGTCCAGTGGGTATCCTTGTTATTTTGCTCATCATAACTTTGAAACCGTGGAAACAATTAGTTGAAATAAATACATTGAAGGAAATTAACTTGTCTTATGTAAATAATTTAAAGTTGGATCAAATTATTCTCCTTTTCTGGTTCACATGATGTAAAATTAATAGAAAACTGAAGAGTGTTACTCTAGGCGGTAGATTTAAATATGTGAATGAAGGGTAATGCTGTTTTTGTATTGCCAATATTTTGAACGATAGCACATGTATTATCACGATTAAATATCTGGGGTGAAAGTTTCGGATTCAGTTCCATTTATACAATTGAAGGTGAATAATTCATTCTTAGAATTCATTGTATATACCGTTTTATTTATTGTTTGAATATTTTATATATGTATATACAATGTATTCTGTATACATGTATATTCTGTGTACATTTGTATATGCACTTATGTTGTGTAAATTCTATGCCCCTTTCAAAGAGGGAGGGGCATATTGTTTTTCACTTGTCAAAGGGACAGTGAACAATTACTGGTACTCAGTAATTCTTGGCCTCAAAGAGTCTTATTTTAAAAAAGACCATTATAATGCTGAATGAATAAATATGCATGTTTAAGGTATTTTAAAGTGCTGTAATATTTTGATTTTGTTGGGGAAGGGAGGGTGGGTTTTTTTTCACAAATGTTATGTCTAAACCTGGTTTTGTTATAAACTCTCATATTTGTTATGAGATATAGCAATTTTAATACATTTCATTCATAGTACACATGTACTGTAAACAATTGTGAGTAGAATAGTGTTATTTGTACTTAGCTACATGTATGTATCAGACGCTCCGTCCACAAATAAAGTATATTTTATACACCTTTGTTGACCTTATCATTGTCAAAGTGGAAGAGGACTTCTACAGCTACATGTAGTTTCCACTCTGTCTGTCTGTCAGTCTTTCTTTCTGTCACACTTGTTATCCAGACTATTTTGCCATTTACAGAGATATTGGGTTGGAACTAATTTGTGTATGGGTACATGTTTATAAGCTACAAAACAAGTTTGAATTTTCATCCAATTTTAACCTCCTAGGCAGAGTTACAGATGTTATACTTGCATGTAAGTTGATAGGGAGCCTATATTGCTTTGTGATCAACTACATTTGCTTGTTTTTGTTTTATATATTGACTGATGTAGATAAAAAAGATATGCATAAATTCTTAACACATTTCTCCACATTAATTGTATTCATTTTTTATGTAAGAGTATTGATTATAGACTGGTATACCTTAGATATTGACAATTGCTTGGTATGAATTTCACAAACAGAAAAATGTGCTAGGCAAACACTTCTCTCAGTCTCTTGTTATTCTTTATAAATCTTGCAGAGGGGAAAAGGTAACACGTAGCTCATGCTGAACGACCTTGGGGGACAGGATATTGCTAAAAGGCAAAGGAATCGTTACAGATGGGAGAGTATATAAATCCACTACAAATGTTTTCCAATGGGAGAAAATGAAGCCAGGAGATTTTCAAGGTCAAATATTAATGTCAAGGTCACTATGGACTCGACGTTAAAATCCTTGTCAACAATATAGAACAAAGCATCACATAATCATCAAACCTTCCACAAGTTTTCCCCAGAAGGAATGGATTAACCGATTGATTTTCAAGGTCAAGGGTCAAATGTTAATGTCATGAATTCGCTCCAGAAACCTTATCGATAGCATAGAAAACTGACATAGCAATCATTGCAAAATCATTGCAGAATCATTAAACTTCAAATGTTCCCCTTTTTCTTGGCCTGTTTGGCAAAACATCTGGATCCATCTTGGTCTGTTTGGCAAAACATCCATCTCGGTCTGTTTGGCAATACCATCTCTGTCTGTTCGGCAAACCACCCATCTTGGTCTTGGCAAACCACCCATCTCTGTCTGTTTGGTAAAACCACCCATCTCGGTCTGTTTAATTGGCAAAACCACATCGGTCTCTTTGTCAAAACCACCCCATCTCGGTCTGTTTAATTGGCAAAACCATCCATCTCGGTCTGTTTAATTGGCAGAACCACCTTGGTCTCTTTGGAAAAAAAAACCCATCTCGGTCTGTATGGTAAATTATCTATCTCGGTCTCTGGCAGAACATTTTTTTTCGCTCGATCTGTTTGGCAAACATCTGTATCGGTCAATATTGAGCATAATCTTTTGCAGGATACTCTATATTCGCGAGTTATTTCAAAACGCGAAAATAAGTCTTCGCAAAAAATATTGTAACTCCAAGAATGCATAAACTACTTTTCAGTCGCTCCCTGAAGGTAATGAACATGTACACTATTTATAGCCATTTTTTACCCTGATGAAAGTTCATTACAACACAAATCACGTAAAGAATGACCAGAAATCTATGAAGATTGAATTTTATAGAGGTTGATACAAAATGCAATGCCTATCGTGTTTATTTTCTTATCTTCTTTTCAAATCGCGAAAATAAAGACACCTCGTTACATGAGCTTAAGGTGCGTCATTGGTCACGATTTTTTTACTATTCTTGCGCATTTACAGTATGTAGAATCTTTCCAAAGATGCATATCATATTAATTATTTTGTTTACTTTTATTCACACTTTGTATTAATTCCTGTTCATTTGAGTGGCATGTATTATAGTCATTGTGAATACTTAAATTTAGACATGTTTTCTTTATTGAAAGTGTTTTTCTGAGACAAACATTTTTAAAACATTAATTTTGTTTTTTCACATTTCAGTATATCTGTCACATGTTCAATGTATGTGAACCATACAAAAGACTCATATTAGCATCACACATACTCAACAGATTTATGTAAATGTATTTTCAAATACTAAAGTATTTCCAGCCTTGACCACTAAGTCCAAAATATCTTTTTCTTCAAACATTGTGGTCACAGTGTCCAGTGCAGCGACATTTTCACTTTCATTTTTAAATTTATCCCTTTTCTGAAAAGAGTTAGTCCAGTGGGTTTCCTTGTTATTTTGCTCATCATAACTTTGAAACCGTGGAAACAATTACTTGAAATAAATAAATTGAAGGAAATTAACTTGTCTTATACATGTAAATAATTTAAAGTTGGATCAAATTATTTTCCTTTTCTGGTTCACATGATGTAAAGTTAATAGAAAACTGAAGAGTGTTACTCTAGGCGGTAGATGCTGTTTTTGTATTGCCGATATTTTGAACGATAGCACATGTATTATCACGATTAGATATCTGGGGTGAAAGTTTCGGATTCAGTCCCATTTATACAATTGAAGGTGAATAATTCATTCTTAGAATTCATTGTATATACCGTTTTATTTATTGATTGAATATTTTATATATGTATATACAATGTATTCTGTATACATGTATATTCTGTGTACATTTGTATATGCACTTATGTTGTTTAAATTCTATGCCCCCTTTCAAAGAGGGAGGGGCATATTGTTTTTCACTTGTCAAAGGGACAGTGAACGATTACTGGTACTCAATAATTCTTGACCTCAAAGAGTCTTATTTTAAAAAAGACCATTATAATGCTGAATGAATAAATATGCATGTTTAAGGTATTTAAGTGCTGTAATATTTTGATTTTGTTGGGGAAGGGAGGGTGGGTTTTTTTTCACAAATGTTATGTCTAAACCTGGTTTTGTTATAAACTCTCATATTTGTTATGAGATATAGCAATTTTAATACATTTCATTCATAGTACACATGTACTGTAAACAATTGTGAGTAGAATAGTGTTATTTGTACTTAGCTACATGTATGTATCAGACGCTCCGTCCACAAATAAAGTATATTTTATACACCTTTGTTGACTTTATCATTGTCAAAGTGGAAGAGGACTTCTACAGCTACATGTAGTTTCCACTCTGTCTGTCTGTCAGTCTTTCTTTCTGTCACACTTGTTTTCCAGACTATTTTGCCATTTACAGAGGCATTGGGCTGGAACTAATTTGTGTATGGGTACATGTTTATAAGCTACAAAACAAATTTGAATTTTCATCCAATTTTAACCTCCTAGGCAGAGTTACAGATGTTATACTTGCATGTAAGTTGATAGGGAGCCTATATTGCTTTGTGATCAACTACATTTGCTTGTTTTTGTTTTATATATTGACTGATGTAGATAAAAAAGACATGCATAAATTCTTAACACATTTCTCCACATTGTTTTCATTTTTTATGTAAGAGTATTGACTATAGACTGGTATACCTTAGATATTGACAATTGCTTGGTATGAAATTCACAAACAGAAAAATGTGCTAGGCAAACACTTCTCTCAGTCTCTTGTTATTCTTTATAAATCTTGCAGAGGGGAAAAGGTAACACGTAGCTCATGCTGAACGACCTTGGGGGACAGGATATTGCTAAAAGGCAAAGGAATCATTACAGATGGGAGAGTATATAAATCCACTACAAATGTTTTCCAATGGGAGAAAATGAAGCCAGGAGATTTTCAAGGTCAAATATTAATGTCAAGGTCACTATGGACTCCACTTTAAAATCCTTGTCAACAGTATCGAACAAAGCATTGCATAATCATCAAACCTTCCACAAGTTTTCCCCAGAAGGAATGGAAGAACCCTATTGATTTTCAAGGTCAAGGGTCAAATGTTAAAGTCATGAATTCGCTCCAGAAACCTTATTGATAGCATGGAAAACTGACATAGCAATCATTGCAGAATCATTAAATTTCAAATGTTCCCCTTTTTCTTGGCCTGTTTGGCAAAACATCCGGATCCATCTTGGTCTGTTTGGCAAAACATCCATCTCGGTCTGTTTGGCAATACCATCTGTCTGTTCGGCAAACCACCCATCTTGGTCTTGGCAAACCACCTATCTCAGTCTGTAACTGTTTGGTAAAACCACCCATCTCGGTCTGTTTAATTGGCAAAACCACATCGGTCTCTTTGAAAAAACCATCTCGGTCTGTTTGGCAAAACCACTTCGGTCTCTTTGGCAAAACCACCCCATCTCGGTCTGTTTAATTAATTGGCAAAATCACCTCGGTCTCTTTGGAAAAAAAACATCTCGGTCTGTATGGTAAATTATCTATCTCGATCTCTTAAAATGGCAAAACATGTTTTTTTTTTCGCTCAATCTGTTTGGCAAACATATGTATCGGTCAATATAAGCATAAACTTTTGCAGGATACTAATTTTCTCTATATTCGCGAGTTATTTCAAAACGCGAAAATAAGTCTTCGCAAAAAAAAATATTGTATCTCCAAGAATGATCATAAACTGCATGTTCAGTCGCTCCCTGAAGGTAACGAACATGTACACTATTTATAGCCATTTTTTTTTTACCCCGATGATAGTTCATTACAACATAAATTACGTAAAGAATGACCAGAAATCTATGAAGATTGAATTTTATAAAGATTGATACAAAATGCAATGCATATCGTTTTTATTTTCTTATCTTCTTTTCAAATCGCGAAAATAAAGACACCTCGTTTTGAACGAAAATCGATTAATTTTATAAATACATGCGGTTTCTGGGTTTAAATTCCTCATCTCCTTGCTCTTTACTGGTGGCAATGACCTTCGAAGAAAAGAATTCATCCTTCCACAATTACCGCTATTTTAAAAGGCGCTAACTCTAAGTATCTCACCAATGAAATAACACAACTTTACGGAGTTTTGTGGAAGGGTGAATGAGGTTAGTTCGAGCCAAAATACAGGCAGCTCAAGTCCTACTTTACAGCATTGTTTCGAATGTAAGGAGGAGACAACTCTTTTCGGAGAATGAGTCCGAGCTTGCCTTACTATGACGTAATAGCAGAGCTAACGTCACAGTGGCACAACCAGAACGTACGTTCACTACGCGTTATAGTTCAACAGCGAAGAAAACCATGGGTTGGTGTCACAGTAAAGTGAAGCCAATAGAGCCAAAGGACAGCAAGGTGATCGCTTCCAGAATAAAACTGGAAGAAAGAATCGACAGAATTCTGGATGGACTTGAGAAATTTGGGTTTGTGAACTTGAAAATTTCTCGAGGAGGAATCGCTTTTCTGATATTGATACAGAGGGCAAGACAAGAATCAAATAATCTGGACCGGTTGAAGAAAACTGTTGATACAGGTATTTCAAACCATAATTTTATGTAGATTTTAAAGGTCTATAAAATTTCTATTCTTCTTTTCCGCTGATTTTAGAAATTTATAGAAGTTTTAACTCAATTAGTCAATACATCAAGATTAAATCTTCAAATGATGTACATTGAACATCATGGAAGATTACAACTTGCATAAATACTGGTCTCCTCCTCCTCCTCCTCATCATCATCATCATCATCATTGCTACTGTCACCTTATAAGTAGTCTATTTTTACAATCATATATACCAACAATGACTCCTGATCCAGACTCATCGTCGTTGTCATCATCATCGTTCATTTCCATATGTATCAATTATTAAATTTTAGATGACCTTTTCCGTCGTATCGCAGTGAAGCACAAGTCAGCTTCATTCAGACTCCAGGAGATGGAGAGAGAAAGGAGAGAAAGAATCAAGATGCAACAAGCAGAGAGAGCCAGAAAACGATACAGACTGAAAAAGGAACTGGTCCGGGGTGTTGGCACTGACAGATACTGGGAAACAGCAGATAATATCAACAAATGCAAAGCAGGTGAGTCGATCATTGTCCAAAAAAGTGGCATTAACTGGAGCAGTACGTTTGTTTGTTTGTTTTTTGTTTTTTAACATGCACAATTTTGTTAGGACATATTTAAGGGTAAACTGTGATAAAAGGTAAAATATATGTAAAATATATGATTATGATATTATAGATCGTCGTTTCTACACTTGATAAAGGCCA
Organism: Pinctada imbricata; assembly: GCA_033119305.1. Classification (NCBI taxonomy): domain Eukaryota; kingdom Metazoa; phylum Mollusca; class Bivalvia; order Pterioida; family Pteriidae; genus Pinctada; species Pinctada imbricata. The sequence goes on from VSWD01000005.1 coordinate 57,922,364, forward strand.
AGGGGCCGAAAATTTGTGCATTTGAGTGTTTGTGTTTTTATTTGTATTATCCCTTCCCGCTGGAAAGAATATTTTGAATCTATATGATTATGTTTATCCTGATTGCAAAAAGGGGGATCAGCGACGAATTCTTTGTCTTTCGAGAGGAGGTAGGAACTGGGTGGACATCGTTTATATATAACTTACACAAAGTTGAACAATATTATATGTTAGAACCAATCATAATCATCGGACTTAAAACATTCCCCGGTTTTGACCTTTTCTGCACTGCTATAAAGTGACGGGTGTTGTTACCAAGCAGGAGTTGCTTACCCTCCCTATAGCAACCGATATCATTTACATTAACTTCTGTATCAGTGTAGGGTATTTTAGTTGTTTAGTTTTGCATTTTCAAGGTTTTGTATGCATATTGACTATAATACTTGGATTCTGTTGTTGGCTTTTTCATCTAGCGTTTGATTTTCGCTCACGTGCTGATTACGATGAATTTGTACATATTAAATCATATTGTATTGTGTTTGCTTGCAGCTGCATTATCTTTGCATATAAAGCAAAAACTGGACAGTGCAAGAGGGAACCGGGAAAAGAGAGAAAGGGCAGCGAGAGAAAAGCGTATGAGGACGAACATAGAGAGGGAGATCAAGAAATTACACGTGGGGCTGGACCAATGTGACCCCAGTGAACTAGAAGGACTGAGCTTGGACGAAATGAAGAAACTTGCCGTGAAAAATGAAGATAGAATGAAAAGTATGTTTTAAACTAAACGAATTTTCATAATTATGTTAAAAAACGATCACTTTCATGTATTTTATCTATGACTTCATGTATTTCCCATTTAGTATTTTTGTACGTGAGCGATGTTTCAATCTGAAAATCCTTAAAATCGATTCTCCACTCGAGATATATTTTGTTGATCGTATATGCATGGGCGGTCTGGGATTTTTCCGGGGGGAGGGTCCGATCGGTCAGGGGGGATCCAGTATTTGGTTTTGAAGAAAACAAAATACACGTAAACCGCAAAAAAAGGCTTTTTGACAAATTCCAAAAAAAGGAGGGGGTTCCTGACAGCCCCCCTCAGCGCTTGGTACGCCCAATTTCTTTCATCTCACTGATTCAATCATTTTCATCAATTTCAGCCCAAAAGACAAGGGATATTGAGTTGAAGCAGCTAACTGCCACACACAGAAGGAACGAAATCATCAGAAACGAGAGGGATAAAATCAAATTACAGGAAAAGGCACGTGAACGAAAACTGAAGAGGAAGAAAGAAAGAGAGGAAGAGGATGAAGATAAATACAGAGACCTGAAGCCAGACATTGAGACCGTTGATCTTTATGGAGAAGATTACTATTGGTAGAAGGAAGATGGGAAGTCGAGAAGAAAATTACGAATGTGCCAATATTTTTTCTGTTGTTGTTGTTGTTGTTGAATTTCAAATAAATAATTTGCATTCTTAAAACGGTTTAACTTATTATTATCCAATCTTTAAACAGAGTTATACTATTCTTCCTTTCACTAAGTACTACGTGGAGCCCATTCATTAAGATATTATTTTACCAAACTTTTAACAGGTCTTATGACATGACATGTGCCTCGATCTTTTATCTAGTATCTACCGATGTGAATTACTAGTATATAGTAGACAAAAGAATATCGAGGAAGAAAAAAGAACTTGAGTCTCAAACTGAATGTGCACAATATTTTGATTAAATTGTTTAAGAAAAATGGGTGATTTATACCGGTATACAATTCATGATATTTTCCACTGTCAAAGGTGAAGCAATATCATGAATATGAATTAAGAATACAATCTCTGTATAAACAGAAAATATTTTAAGATAGAGGACTGCAAATAAAGACAGACCCACGACGAGGAGAAGAATTACATTTACGAATTAATACTGACTGCACTGATATTTTCTTCTATTTGCAGCTTCTCTATCTAATTTTAAAAGACTTACAAAATTCAAAAGGAAAATATATTTTCCGAAAGTACATTTGAAAGACAATGACATATGGAACGAGCCATCCATTGATGTCAACAGCTGATATACACTGACTTACGTAACTAGCCATCCATTGACAATTGACATACTGACATACGCAACCGGTCATCCATTGAAAGCTGATGTACACTGACACACACATCAAGCCATCCATTGACAGATGATATACACTGACATACACAATCAGCCATCCATTGACAGATGATATACACTGACACACGGAACAAGCCATCCATTGACAGCTGAAATATACACTGAAATACGAAACCAGTCATCCATTGACAGCTGCATTAGAAACACTGACGTACGCAACCAGCCATCCATTGACAGCTTACATATACACTGACATACGCTATCGGCCATCCATTGACAGCTAATATAAACACTGACATACGCAACCAGCCATCGATTGACAGCTGATATATACACTGACATGCACAAAAAGCCATCCATTGACAGCTAACATAAACACTGACATACGCAACCAGCAATACATTGACAGCTGACATACACTTACATACGAAACCAGCAATACATTGACAGCTGATATATACACTGACATGCACAAAAAGCCATCCATTGACAGCTAACATAAACACTGACATACGCAACCAGCAATACATTGACAGCTGACATACACTTACATACGAAACCAGCAATACATTGACAGCTAACATATACACTGACATACGTACATGTACGCAACCAGCCATCCATTTACTGCTAAAATAAACACTGACATGCGCAACCAGCCATCCATTGACAACTGACATACACTGACAATTATCACGCAACCAACCATCCATAAACAGCTAATATATACACTAACATGTACGCAACCAGCCATCCATTTACTGCTAAAATAAACATTGACATACGCAACCAACCATCCATTGACAGCTGACATACATTGACATACGAATCCAGCCATCCATTGACAGCTGACATACGCGAAACGCAATTAAATACCCTCAAACAAGTGCAAGGTTAGATATGAAGACCATGCACAGGGTTGATACGGATAAAGGTAGGACAAATACAGTCAGAGATAAAAAGTTTTTTTTTATTATGCGAGTGGGATGTTTAGTTCTGCAATCTTGAGTGGTTCAAGCCTACATGTATAAGTCCACTGTATATGGAAGCTCGAAATGGCACTGTTAATGGTTACATTTATATAATGCAAAGCAGCCTAGCTGAAATGATTGACGCTTTTAAGAATCCCTCTTTTCACTCACAAATCAAAGACTCCACATTTGCATGATGATGGTCGAAGTAAGTTGACAGTCACTTATAACATAAAAATCTGTACAATTCTTTGATCTACACAATAAATTGATGCTCTGCATGGCAAGAGGCACCTCTCATATTTGTGTTGAGTTTAATTGATAAATACTTTATTATCGTTTGAGCATGGCGAATTAGATCATAAAGAAGTCAGTTTTTTTTCCTGAGATATCGCTGGAAAGGCGGTATCTCATATCGAAAAATTCTAGATAAATTGAAACTGCCGCGCGTCCTACACTGATCGAACCTAGAGATCAACATCCCCCGGCCCCATTGATTCAGTCAATAATGCAGTTTCTAGTCTCCTTTCATAATTTTGACCTTGAAAAACTACCTTTTGACATCTCTGTATGCCAAAATTACTCCAAACTGTTGTCCAGGACAAGCGGAGCGTAGGAGAAAGGGGGGGGGGGGCAGCGTTACCTCTCGCCACTGAGTTCTTTATAGACTTTCTGAATAATTTAGCTATTCTGATCCATCCTTTATACATATTACTTTATCAATGTACATGGAGATATTTAAGTCATTCTATATAGAAAATTATTACATGTAATGATAGAGGGTATAGAAAGTATTTTCTGATAAGTCAATATTTTGCTAAAAATAATCCCTGGCTCGCTACCGCTCGCCAGACTCATGTACTTAAAATTTAGGATTGCATCAGAAATATTAAAATTTGTGCATACAGAACATGAAACCCCCATATTTTTTTAATCTCCCCCCCCCTTTTTAAATTTTTAAAAAAAATTTATTTATTCATTTATTTTGCTTGTTAGAAATTTTGAGATGTTGTGCCCCTCCACTTTTTCAGGCAGAGCTACGCCGTTGGTCCAGGACTACGCCTGCTCAGGAACGTGGCACAAAAACAGTGTCATTCACAGCCTTTTTCAACAATGGCCAAAATTTAGACATAAATTGTGTTCCTATACTCCGTGTTAGGAGCGCAAGGAAGGTATAATTTCAATTAGATTGCACTATAGCAAACTTGTCAAATTCTTCTTGTTCATTGGCGGATCCAGCGCCCCCTTTGCCGGGGATCAAGGGACGAATTTTGCCGATTTTACTGATGTACCTGTTTTTGCCGGGAAAATATTGGGTCTGTGCAGGAGCATCCCCTCAATCCGCCACTGTTGTTCGACCCAAGATCAAGGTTAAGAATGAAATCCAAGCGTTTGATGCTTGCAAGCGACGATAGTGAGCCAATGAAGCTTTTGCAAAGTTTTGTAATAAAAATGATTTTTTTTTATTTCAACTGAATAATGATAATGTACTGTTGCCCGTCATATTTTTTTTCCAAAACAATGACCCTAACCCCCCCCCCCCCCCCAAGAAAAACTGAAAAAATTGCATAAAAACATTTTATTTTTATAAGTACCCCCAATTTTTTTCTACATCCTCTACCGGGCAGATGGACAACATGGACAAGTTACATTATACTTAAAATTGACAAAAGGAAAAAATGTATCCTCGTCCGGGATTCGAACCCACTCGGAAAGGTGTAAAACAGAAGACAGAGGCAAACGTGATTACCACTACGCCACAAAGATTCTTCTTACTCGTATACATTTTATAGTCACTATTAAAACTTACAAAAATCTGATGCATACAAAATCAAATATTTAATAATTACTTCAAAATATTTTTCAAATATTTATACAACCAATCTTTTTCTGTCCTCTCGTGCGATAATATAATTACTTTTCGAACGATATGGTAGAAGAAGTTAAAAGAAATTTCTAACGACAGGGGATGTTTCAAAGTTCATTTCAAGGAACGGGCACATGTGGTCCCGCGAAGCGCCATGTGGTATCAAAATTGAAGTTAGCATTGACGAAGCAATAATAGCATTAAGACGAAAGGATAATGGCAGAAAGAAGGATGTCATAACGCACGGTATAATGACAGATATGCATTGACGAAGGACAAATGTCAAATGCAGGGAAGCAAAATTACACATAGAAGAAAGATAAAGTCAATTTGAATTTGAAATGAAAGCAAGACAAATGAACATGGAATAATCAAACATTGAATGAAGCAACATAGCATGAAGCATGTAAGCAAGTCAAATAGCATTGTGACCCTAATCCCCCTCCATACCAAATTGCATAGTGTTATTGTCCGGTTCTTCGGCTTCAAATGAACAGTTTTCGAGATCCGACAAGAAGCGAATAGTGTACAGGACGAACAAGATATACATATGAAATGACCAGTGTTAGTAGAAAAAACCGATAACGGACTTTACCGGCAGATTTTCCTCGATTTTCAAAAGCTCCGCCGCTACGAAACAGACTTTGCTTTGTTTCAGGTCCATTGTCGTCTATCCTGAGAGGTAAGTTTTGGTAGAATATTAATAAATTAATGAATATGTTGGCTGTTTAACTGTATGTCGTGGTCGGACGGTGTTAACTGTTCCCGTTAAAGTCAAGAACAACAACATGGCTTCAGAAAATCCCGCTCCTGCGAAACACAGCTTATTGATTTCATACAAGAACTATCCACAACAAATGACAAAAACATACAGACAGACCTGATCATAATGGATTTTGCTAAAGCATTTGATAAAGTTCCCCACCAAAGACTACTATATAAACTCGACTTCTATGGCATTGAACAAAACACACTTAATTGGATAAAATCATTTCTCACAGATAGGACACAAACAGTAGTAATTAATGGCACACAATCTATATCAGTTCCGGTAACTTCCGGAGTGCCCCAGGGCACAGTCCTGGGGCCAATACTTTTTTTAATATACATAAATGACTTCCCCGAATACTTAACATACAGTAAATTAAGACTCTTTGCTGACGACAGCATAATTTATAAAGACATACACGAACAAGATGACTGTGACAAACTACAACATGACCTTGACGCAGCTGCAAAATGGGAATCGGATTGGCTTATGGCCTTCCATCCCGACAAGTGTACAAAACTCACAATATCACACAAAAAACAAAAATACACTCACCACTACATACTACACAACCATATATTAGAATCAGTCGACCATGCAAAATACTTAGGCATTACACTACAATCAGACCTCAAATGGAATACACACTATGACAATATCATCTCAAATGCAAATAAAACACTAGGTTTTCTAAAAAGAAATTTACAAACATCAAACACTGAAATAAAGTCAAGAGCATATCAGGCACTAATCCGACCAAAACTAGAATACAGTTGTACAGTTTGGGACCCACACACATCACAGTACAAACAAAAAATTGAAATGACACAACGAAGATCAGCACGATATGTATACAACAACTACCACAACACAAGCAGCGTAACAAACATGATTAACACATTACACTGGCCTACACTTGCAGAGAGACGACTTAAAACCCGACTCATTATGTTTTATAAGATTGTTCATTGTTTAGTAGCTATTCCATCCGACATCCTCATCCCTACAGACACTAGAACTCGACAACACCACACACAGACATATAGACACATAAGAGCAAATAAAGAAACATACAAATGGTCCTTTTTTCCACACACTGTCATACAATGGAATCTTTTACCAAATGCAATAGTTACATCCCCTACAGTAGATTCCTTCAGAGAACAGCTTACACCTGCTGTTCTCTGTAATATTATGCAGTAAAATTCCAAGTCTAAATTCTTTTTTATCCTTTTTTAATCACATTTTTGTACATATTATAGCACCCAAATACTTTGTTAAATAGGTCACGCATGCGCACAGTATGTAATCTTCAACGAATTGAAGTTTTGCTGTAAATAAGAAGAAGAAGAAGAAGAAACGGAGAAATGCTCAGATGCTTGTGCATAAATTGAAATTCACAGACACTAGCATAAGACTGAATAATCCAGTCTCTAGCTTGGCAGCCAAGACTGCATGATTATTCAGTCTAGTTTACTTCCCCTCAACTTACTTGGAAAATAGAAGACTACTCTCTGTGCTGCTCACTTAGAAACTAGTAGGGATGCGATGTTGCGATTGATCTGGCTGTTTCTGGTAATTGAACACAAGGTTCCAGCAGATCGGATAGTCTGGCATGTCTAGGACCGAAGTGCCAGGCTGTTTCAATATGTTGGACATGATGATCTCCTTACAGTGATGGAAATGTTTATTGTACTGGTAATTGAAAATTTTGGTAATGGATGTCACAAGAAATTGAAGTAGTTATCAGTCGGGCACTTGAACCCGGCTGTCTGGGCCATAGTCAGGCTCGTTTCTGAGTGAGCTAAAGGGACATCCCTGATAACTCGGTCTTTGAACTTGTACTGAAGTATCGGTACCTGCGCTACCGGAAGCCACTACACCCTTCCATCCTTTCTTTGAGGGCCATGGGTGTACCCTGCTGTGTGGTGACCTATCCCTCTGACCTTGGCAAGGTTCTGCTGTCTCCTACAAACTGGGCTGGCTACATGTGTATCTCACACACACCAATTGTTCACCTCGTCACCAATGAAGTAGTTAGCAGGTGCCGGGTCCGGGACTCGCACTCTGGCCATCCGGGCCATAGTCAGACTCATTTCTGATTGTGAGCCAAAGGGACATCCTGATAACTCAGTCTTATAACTTGGACTTAACTATCGGTACCTGCGCTACTGGAAGCCACTACAAATTAAATGATACACATTTGATAAAATGAGAAAAATTAGAATTCAACGTCAACCATTTCTTTCATGGTCGATCACAGGAAGTCTACAAGTTTATCAGCAAATTGGTATCATTTCCATTTGTTTACAATAGTTGTTAACCTACTTTTTTCACAAGGAATTCAAAAATGACCAAATTGCTTTCCGTTGCCGTTTTTTAAAAGTCGGCACAAGCGTGCCTCCCTTATATAGGGCAATCGCGTGCATTTAAAACTGCATTTGTCTCGTAACAAATGCCGGTACGATTATACGCTAGTTGCGGTCTGTACCAGAACGGAAGAAGAAGAAGAAGAACAAGTTTTAGATGAGTCATTTCTTAATTTTCGCTATGACGTTTTCCATGGGCTCAATGTTAAACTCAGCAATGTCACGCTGAAATTTAACATTGAAAATGCCCCATCTACAAAAGATTTCGCCAGTATAATATGATTGTGCAGTGTAATCTCCCCAGGCCATTTTAGCGTGGCGGCCCCGCCGCGCTATCGAGATTTACCGCCACGCTATCGGGATTAGCACCATGCTATATTTTACGGCCGCCATGCTATATTTTTTCCCTAAAAATCCGTGTGTTAACTATTTTGTATACCCCTTTGCGTTAATTCAGTTAATTAGCCCCGGCTGTGTACAACAAGGTTTTAAACGTCTTCTAGCCCCCCGCAAGCTTTATTTACCTAAGCTAAGAACGTGTCTGGCTTCTATGGCACACATCAATCTATCGGACAATTAAAACATGTTTAAAATAACTTCGTTGTCAATGTCTATCGAGTGACCAACAAAAGACGACCATTCTATAACGTAGTACATGAAAACTCATCAAAACACAACATGATGCACGGACCATCGTTTTATTGATGAGTCAGCTTTCTTTGCCAGAGATTACCACAAACAATATTGCAATGGCTAATAAGGAGGGGTGGGGAAGGAGTAAATGTTTCTATATTTGGATCAAATTTTTCAAGTAGGAATTTGTATAAAGATAATTTTCAATCTTTTTTAAAAGGTGAAACCTGCCCTTTCCCTGATGTGATTGGGAAGGACAGAGGACATGCACCACAGTCCTATTAATTTGCAAAATGGCCCATTGAAAACTTGGTACTTTTTTAAAGATACAGCCCATTGATATTTTAGAAAATCGTGGAAAATGGTCCATTCACAGAATTTCCTTCCAAATCAGTGTAATATGCTAGATTCTTACACTAAGCTACCTGGGGTTATGGTCATGAAACAGTCTCAAGATAATTTTCTCAAAAGGCCAAAATCTAATTGAATTTTAAAAGTTATAAAACTGTCATGAATCTCTCTTTACAAATATATCACCAATGATCTCACTGTCTCAAATTTAATGATTATTAGCATGTGGATAATTCATTATCAAATTATTTTGAACAGTTTGGTAATAATTAAAGCAACAACACATGAAACAGTATGCAATGACGCTACATTGAATGACGCAACGCGCAATGATGCACATCCCAACGCGAGGTGCACCGTGAAGACTTAGCACCATGCTATCTGAACTGTTGCGTAAACCCATGAGTCAATATTATACGGGGGAAGGGTGGGGGGAATTAATGATTATTCATCCCTTAAGCAATTCGGGCATGCACCATTTTATTATGCTGCTGTGACTGATTGTCCTTACCTGAATCCCTTGTCAAGACTTAAGAAGTTAATGCGGGAAGTAGGCCCTGATTAACCCGTCCGCTTTGTGAGCATAATCAAATCATAAATACCTTTGTATGGGCAAAAAGTAGGTCATTCCCCACTTTCTGACATATTTTCACTTCCTTCTATGATATTCATCGCTTAAAATCCCTCTTAAAAACAGAGAAATGACGGTTTAATTCCAATCACCTTGTATATCTACCCCTCCAAATCCATCTGCATATTGTTGCTGTAATCACAGCTTTGGAATACTTGGAAAGATTGTGGTTTGTGATTGGACAAGTGACCATGTGAGCAGACTGACGAGTGGCTTGCGTCCAATCAAACATTCTAGGGGAAAATGGACAAAACGTCCTGAAAACCAGGGGTGTAAATCTCAGACTCTCTTAACTACATGTACATGGTAACAGGAAAGTCTGTATAGTTTTTTCATGAGTCTAGTAAATGTTTTCCTACAAGGTATTCTTTTCATAATGTTGAGATTCTACATTTTACAATATGAACATAAGACCCAGTGACCTTGGACTTTGACCTACTTTTCATAAACTTTAACCTGGTTTCTGACAAACGCCTGTATAGGAGAGCTATGTAATCTTTGATTACCCTATGTTATTCATACCTGATACTGGGGCAAGTTTGAAAATACATGTTCTACATGTATATATTTTTTCAATTTTCAGGGTGGCCATATATCATCTGAGTTGCCATGCCATTGTCAGATTTACCGTGGACTCCTTCCTATTCCCATTATAATGGTACAAAGAGAAAATTCTGTCAAGATGAAGGAACTCAACAAGAGGTACTGTAGCTTTTATGTTCCGTGCCATTTATATTAATTTGGTGAAAAACTAACGAAACTACCTTAAAATAGGAATATGAAATGTAAATGTGCACATTGTATTGCAAAAAAAAAAAAAACAAACCAAAATACACAGAAAATATTATATCTTTTTTTAAACATGTATGCCCCTACATAAAAGATCTGCATGTCTTCCTACATGATAGGCTTTTATTCCTTATGACAAGACCTTTCCATGGATACAAAAATTGTTGACCTTGTGACCTTGACCTACTTTTGAAAAAACTTGAACCTTGGCCATAATGTTTGAATGGTAAGTTACATGTATGGGGCCTTTATATATCAAGTGTGCATTCCTTGTTATAGGACCTTTCTATTGATATCTTTTCTTTTTTTTTTACCTTGTGACCATGACCGTGGAGTATGACTTACTTTTGGATAACTTTAACTTTGGCCATAAGTTTTGAATGGTGAGTGATAACTGATATTGCTTTCATATTTCACAAATGTTTTCCATGTGACAATACCTTTCCATGGATAACACAATTTTGGACCTTATGACCTACAATGGAGTTTGATCTACTTTTGAAAAACTTTAACTTTTGCCATTACTTTTGAATTGCAAATAAAACAGCTTTCATACTTTGCATGTGTATTCCTTAATGTAACAACACCTTATCATGGATACCTACTTTTGAAAAACTTTAACCTTGCCCATAACTTTTGAATGGTAAATGATAGGGCTTTCATATTTCACATTTGTATTTCTTGTAATTAGACATCCCATTGATAAAAAAAAACTTGACTTTGTGACATTGACCTTGGAGTATGACCTATGTTTCACTTTATAGCTGTTTTACCTACAAAGATGCCAACGGCGGCATTCATGTTTCACAAACACGTTTTTAGCTCGCCGGGATGAAAAAGTCCTGAGAGCTAATGCCATACCCTCGGCGTCGTCGTTGTCGTCGTCTGTAGACAAAACTTTGACCTGGGCTATATCTCTTGAACTATAAGGGGTAGGGCTTTGATATTTCACATGTAGATACCTTGTGACAAGACCTTTCATTTGAGACCATGACCTTTGATCTAGTGACCTTGACCTTGGACTTTGACCTACTTTTCAAAAACTTTAACCTGGTTACTGACAAAAACCTGTATAGGCAAGCTATGTTATCTTTGATTACCCTATGTGTTTAAATGTATCAGGGTTTGACTAATTGTCCTTTAGCTTTATTAGAATTTAACTTAACCTACATGCAGCAGCTGGTTGAGGCATTGTGTCTCTCTATGGTAATTACATCTTATCATAATTAGTGAAATTAGGAGGTTTCACTACACCTGTTCTGAAATGTTAATAATAATTTAATATCTTTGGTCACATTTTATAAGAGTTACGTTTAAAAAAATATTTTTAGGAAGAGACTGAGGAATCCATGAGTAAACGTCGGTGTATGGCCAGTCACACAGCTGTAACAGAGGCTGACCAATCAATACAGACAGGTCAACATTTAAATATAAACTCTGTAACCATGGCAACAGATGTCAGCCATCAACAGCAGGTAGAAAGATTTTTCAGAATAAAAACATTGTGATTTAGACAATTTTCATATATCCTCTTTCAGTTAATTAATGCATTAGGGGTATGATACTCTACTTACGGTTGTTTTGATATCAGAAAAATGAAATACCACGAAGTCTGTCGAAGACACACGACTTTGACAATGTTCGGTACCATACATTTTCATTTTTAAAAATAAAACAATAAAAAAAAATCAAATATCTAAAAGTATGTAAGGTATGGAAGTACATAATTTTTAGCTTTTTGACGATATTGTTATTATACCCCTAGTACCTTAAGAAAATGATTCAAAAATTTCTACAAATATTGAACTGAAATTGAAGTGCTTTATATGTACCTCTATGAAGTTCTACACTAATGGAACAATGACACAGGCTTCCCTTGCTGTAATTTTTTTTTTTTCGCTGTTCATTTAATTTTGTAGGAATCTTCCTGTAAATTCTCTCTTTTAACCCTTTTCGATACTCTTCATGAAATGATCTTTTCGGACAAATTTCAGTTCTAGAAAATAGTAGTAAATGACACAAATGTCAAACATTTTGGAAAAATCAAACAATCATCAGTCTCTTCTTTTATACAGACATTTTCTTTTGCAGACTATACCAGAGTGGCCCGCTGGCTTGTATGGACAAGGTGCTGTATCCTGTACACAAGATCTCAACTCTAACATCATGGCTAATGCCCAGGTGTTTGTACAACAACCAGAATCTCAGTTAACATGTACCGTGATACCATCCGGTGCAACACCACAAATAGCTAATCCTCCATCTCAGGTACCGCTTACAATAAACCATTTTCTTATCTTGTTCTTCAGCTCAAAATATCTGAGTCATCTTTTTGTGTTGCTTTTTATTATGAATACGCCTTTAAATGAAGTGATTCCATTGTGACTTAACAATGAAAAAGAGCGTAAAATTACCTACCTCAGACATTTTGCGTCATTTTGTCCTACATTATGAATTTCTGCAAATGGTCTATTACTTTCATAAAATGGCCTTATTGCCAAATGAATGACATTTCAAATGCTAATGTACTTTCACATCATGACGTCATCATCAATGGCCAGACTAACAATGTCTTGAATAGCATTTGTTTTACATTGACATCATACATGTAATATATAAGTCAACAAATATTGTAGACAGCACAAAAGGGGTGAAAGCAACCACGTTCACTTTTCAGACAATGTCCAATCCATCCACTAAAGGGCAAATGCATGTCGCTTGGAAATAAATATATAGAAAGCATGAAAAAGGTACAAGCGACTACGACACTTAGTGTGTCAACAAATATCGTAAAATATATGAAGTGTCAGACATTTCGTGATGCCTCAATAGGCCACTTGCCAAAATTTATAATGGCTGACAAAGTAGCGAAAGATGTCCGAGGTAGGTAACTTTTGTGCACTTTCTCATTTTTACGTCTCAATGGAATTGCGTCTTTTAACTGTGACTTCATAATGTAAAACAAAGCCAAAAGATGTTGACTCTGACATTTTATGCTTTCTAACAACATCTGGAAAATGGTCTATTGGTGAAGAGTCATCACTTTGATTTAGCCATTTCAAAATAAAAGTTGTTTTGGACAACTAATAAAGTACCTTTGTAATTATGCTTATTCGACAGTTACGATTTAAAGTGTATTGTTTATACAAATGTATCATAATTAAGTCTTGTCAGAAACTAAAGTACAGTCAATACTGTAGATGCGACCACTCGTATTAAGAGTCCATCTGTCATTAGCGACCAGTCTAATATCCTCCCAACGGTTTTTGCTATATAATTCCTCTGTATTAAATGGACATCTGTCCAACACGACCAGCGTCCATCTTAATTATTACCTGTATGATCAATTCATTTGCATTAAGTGACCAATTCAGGTAATTACATTTGTACTTTAGTTGTTTGATTGCATAATTGCCATATCGTAAATGTTATCAAAACATAAGCCTGCCGAAGTGCTCTGCACTCTGACTGAGTGTGACGATGGGACTCCATGACTGGCCATGTCCAAACTTCTTTAGGGAAGACAGGGCCCTGACCACCTGTCCTCTCTGAATGTCAGTCGAAATCCTCGGATGATTATATACATGAGCTCGCTACAGCCAGCAGAGCATGGACTGTATTACGTATGCCCTCTTTTTATATCCATTTACATATTCATCTGTGTTGTTGGGCACCTGTGTTTTGCGGTCTTGTTTGTGTGTGGTCATCTAACAGTGAAGAGGTTGTTTTACACCACACTTGTACGTTCTTCGAGACCTCTGGTTAATTGGAGGAGTGAGAGGGTTGATGGCAAGTAATCCAGGATAACCACACCATTTGCTACTTGTGTGGCAAATGGCTGTCCAAAGTCGGCACCAGTTACCCATTGGTCTTGTAGGTTTATGTGTAGTCTTTTGTGTTTCATGTTTATATGTTGTGTGTCTCCTTTCTGACTCTTGGTATGCTCGTCTGAAGTGTTTTTGCATCGGGTGTTTTCGTGTTTTGCTGTTGGTGCTGCAACAGGGTCTTGTTGGAGATCCCCTCCCCTCTTTCTTATTCATACATAAAAACTGGATTCCTTTTTGTGAGAGTTTTCTTTCAAACGACCACTTTAGTGACCATTATTGACTTTATGTACTTAACTGAGCAATGACAGCTCCACAGAGGCAAAAAGAAGAAGTGAGCTAATTGTATGACACATTCTGCAGTATAAAGTTGTTGCTGAACTTCACATTTTTTGCGCCTTTGGAACTATTTGAAGGATATTGAGAAAAATGGAATATACAAATATATGCACTGTATGTTAATCACAAAAGTTACCACGTTGATTTTATTCTTTAGTACATTTTTCAAAATAAACATTAAAAATTACTGTTTTGTAGGACGACATGATTATGGACCTTAATGATGAGACGTATTCCACAGCTCAGATTGATATGTACAGCAACGAAGATCAAGCTTACCATGCAATGGACTCAGACTGTGTGCCGAACCCTAGCCAGTACAACATACAAACACTATACAACCAATGTGGGTAAGTACTGAATAATAAACAAACACTATACAACCAATGTGGGTAAGTACTGAATAATAAACAAACACTATACAACCAATGTGGGTAAGTACTGAATAATAAACAAACACTATACAACCAATGTGGGTAAGTACTGAATAATAAACAAACACTATACAACCAATGTGGGTAAGTACTGAATAATAAACAAACACTATACAACCGATGTGGGTAAGTACTGTTACAGTACAACATACAAACACTATACAACCAATGTGGGTAAGTACTGTTTACCATACAAACACTATACAACCAGTGTGGGTAAGTACTGTACAACATACAAACACTATACAACCAGTGTGGGTAAGTACTTTACACTATACAAACACTATACAACTAGTGTGGGTAAGTACTTTACACTATACAAACACTATACAACCAGTGAGGGTAAGTACTTTACACTATACAAACACTATACAACCAATGTGGGTAATGACTGTATAACATATAAACACTATACAACCAGTGTGGGTAAGTACTTAACACTATACAAACACTATACAACCAGTGTGGGTAAGTACTTTACACTCAGTGATCGGGATAGGCAATTCGGTGAATGTGACAATGGCCCTATATCCTGGAACATCAATGTGCCATTTGCGAAATGAATGTGCCATTGTTGAAAATGAATGTGCCATGAGAAATTTGCAAAAAAAAAGAAAAACAAGAAAGATCTGCAGCATCCACCGCTCCAAATGTCTAGACAGACTTTTCTGTACTTAAACATGGGAAATAGGGGGACACATTTGAATCAAACAGTCTCAAAGGATCGTCTTAAAGATTCGTTGCATGCTTTGATCCTGAATCTATTATTCAAAAATTCCTGAACTCCCCCCCCCCCCCAAAAAAAAAATCGCACAAATCTTTGCTATAAAACTACAGTACATCCAGATCTAATGACAAAACTTTTTATGAGACTTGGGCATTGTGTACAAATTAACTTAACTGGTGAAGTCCATTTGTACGTACATTTGAAATAAGGATTGTTGCAATAGGAAATGATGGTGTTTTGAATAAATGACACTTTCAAATGACTGTCTGGTGTATCAATTGATATGAAAAGTAAACAAATTAAATTGTATGCTGAACTTTAAATAAGTGAATATGGTGAAGTCATCACCACATTAAATAAAAGAATGAAAGATTTCCATAATCTATTTAAAAATCCTATGCGCCGCATTGGCGCACTGTGTAAAATTTAAATGTGCCATTTTAGAATTAAATGTGACTATGGCGCAGGGCGCATGCTTATCCCAATCACTGTACACTATACAAACACTATACAACCAGTGTGGGTAAGTACTTTACACTATACAAACACTATACAACCAGTGTGGGTAATGACTGTATAACATAAACACTATACAACCAGTGTGGGTAATGACTGTATAACATAAACACTATACAACCAGTGTGGGTAAGTACTTTACACTATTCAAACACTATACAACCAATGTGGGTAATGACTGTATAACATACAAACACTATACAACCAGTGTGGGTAAGTACTTTACACTATTCAAACACTATACAACCAATGTGGGTAATGACTGTATAACATATAAACACTATACAACCAGTGTGGGTAAGTACTTTACACTATACAAATACTACAACTGATGTGGGTAATGACCGTATAACATATAAACACTATACAACCAGTGTGGGTAAGTACTTTACACTATACAAACACTATACAACCAATGTGGGTAATGACTGTATAACATATAAACACTATAAAACCAGTGTGGGTAAGTACTTAACACTATACAAACACTATACAACCAGTGTGGGTAAGTACTTTACACTATACAAACACTATACAACTGATGTGGGTAATGACTGTATAACATATAAACACTATACAACCAGTGTGGGAAAGTACTATATAACATACAAACACTTACAACCAGTGTGGGTAAGTACTTTACACTGTACAAACACTATACAACCAGTGTGGGAAAGTACTTTACACTGTAGAAACACTATACAACCGATGTGGGTAATGACTGTATAACATATAAACACAATACAACCAGTGTGGTAAGTACTTTACGGTGTACAAACACTTTACTGCACTGTACTATTTACAACACTATATAACCTGTGTGGATAGGTATTAAACAACATACGGACACTATACAACTTATCTGGGTAGGTATAGTACAATTTTTTACATGCAGAAATCAGTATGGGCAGGTATTGTACAACAAACATGTATAAACACTACAACCAGTGTTGTTAGATGCTGTATAATATAAACATTATTTGGGTGTAGGTAATTTGACATATGATGAATTGTATGTATGAAAATTATAACAACATTATTAAATTTATGATTCATTTTATGTTTTAATTTCATTTGCAACAGTTTTTGGTTTCTTGTATCCAGCTGCTTTTTTGCACTAACATATTTTTCATCTGGCGATCGAATGCCCACAGCAGGGCAAGGTTACTCATTTAGGATACAACATACATTTGTAGGCTGCTCAAGTGTTTCGGTATTATTCATTTTGAAAATATTTAAAACTTTTTTCCACGTATAGGGGATTTTTCCCCTCTTTCAAAATAGAGGAAGAAATCAAGGCGTTTGGTTTTTGTCCAAATTTTGAAGCAAAACCCTGTTTATAAAATGATGTCCTTTATCTGTATATCAACCTTGCTCCTGTTTTTCCCTCTTTTGTGCATTTTAAGAAAGTTTCGTGTAAAACTAAAAAATCTTTCTCCTTTTGGGTTTTTCTGATTGTTGCTGTAAGTTTTTCTTAAACTTGTTAATGATAAGTCTAAGGAAAGGTTAAGGTATCTAGGAATAAGCAGGTGACAAATCTTGGAAAAATAATGTTATAGATTTGAGGCTTCTGTACATGTCAATGTCTTATACATGTATTACAATATTTTCTATTCTTTTTCAAATTTTGTTGATTAAAGGAAGATTTAAAAAGTGTGTGTCAGAGTAAGGTGGGGGGTGTCTTAATCTTTGGTAATTTTTTTTTATGAGAGGTTGGATTCTCGGAAAAATCAAGTGTTAGGAGTTATGTCTCTCCTCCTTCCTCAAACCTAGTAAGGATTTTGATAAGATATGTACTTAAAATTTCCTGTAACTTTCAGCACTCTAAGGAAATTATGAGGTAACAATAATAAACAGAAAATATTTCATTTTAAAGCAAAATGCACTGCAGCTTCAGGCGGTTGTATGTATCCCCATTACATGTAACTAAACTTAGTGCATCACACACTGATTTTGCTGACAAATTGGAGAATAAATTGTGATGTGATGCTCTAAAGACCCCTTCGCAATTGGCACACAATCAGAAGGGACTAAATATTCATGCAATCTTGAAAATTAATCTAGATTTGGTCCGTAAACTGTTGCTGAAATAATCGCATATGAAAAAGTAATTGCACAACGGTCGCACAAGCAAAAGTAACTGTTGTGTGAAGAAATGCATTAAATCTTCCAATATATATTGCTTCTATAAGTGACTGTTGTACAATAAAAGCGAATGTTGTAAGATAATGCAATGGGATGGTGCGAGTGATCAAGTAATCGGATGATTAAACTTGTGTCAATAGGATTTGATTTATGGCACTCTCGCAATCATGTATTCCACCGTACACATGTATAAGTGGCAAAGCTTTGTAAATTGAAGCGGATTAATTGTGCTATGACTGTAAAATGTTGCTTGATTGCATTTGACATGTTGAGCATCAGTCTCATGGTCGCAAAACACACACATAAACAACTGCAGTTCATCATAGGACCTATAAAAATGGTGCATCACTCGTGCAAGCACATAAAGCGTTGTACGGTGGTTGTACAAATTACGGCTGGGACAATACTCCGATTCATCAATGCATCTCAATATTTTATTTCGCAATCCAAGAATCAATACACCCCAACGATACCCAAGTTAAAATTTACAAAAAATATGTGTTTGAATTTTCCGTATTTTTTTGTCTGTCATACCAAAAACAATTAATCAAGTTTGAAGAAAACAAAAAAAAGTTTGGAGAAAGCTAGTGTTGACTAAATATAACATGTTATATAAAAAAAGCAGCTTGTATTATGAATAAAAATACTATCAAATAGCTTTTTGAGAAGGTTTTATCAAGTTATTTAGAATCACGATGCGTATCGTATCGGATGTCAGGTATCGTGATACCTATTGGATCGGCTGGGTGCAGTATTGTCCCAGCCCTAGTACAAATGTTGGTGCGTTGCACTGCAATAGTTTGGAAGGCAATAGGTCGCATCAGAATAGTGTGCATGTCGACTATTTTGGTGCGACCACTTAAACAGATGCAAATGATTGCGAGAGATATTGTAATGAATGCGATAACTGGTGGGAAGCTAAGATATTTCAATCCCAAAGTGTTTTAAACTGGTTGTTCGCCAATTGTGACTGGGTCTCAGGTCAAATACCAAGTATTTATGCTTTATGCCAGGCAGAAGATAATGCTCATGCTCACTGTTTTATTCCAAATTGATAAGAAAATATGATTGCACCTATGACATCTTTAAGGTTATGTTGTCCTCTTCAGACAAATTCTGATGAAAAGGCAGGAATAATATCATGTCAGTTAGCACTTTGAATTTTTAATCTCATGTTGTGTGATTAGTTACACCCCCTGCAACAAAGTTGATGGGGGTTTACTGGATTCACCCCGTCTGTCTGTAGACGAAAGCTTGTCATCGCAACTCTAAGCAATTGATGGATTTCAATGAAACTTTGCACAAAGAAATATCATGATATATAGGTGTGCATGAAGAAAGACGATTGCTGTCGAAAAAGTTAGACCTGAGTTATGGCCCTTAGACTTAGATTTTTCATGCATTTTCAACGTCAAACCTTGTCATCACAACTCCTCCCAAACCAAATGATGGATTTCAGTGAAACTTTACACAATGAATGATCATGATATGTAGATGTACATGAAGAAAGGGAATTGCTGTCGAAAAAGTTTGACTTGAGTTATGGTCCTTGGACTTAGATTTTCATGCATTTTCAATGTTAAACCTTGTTATCGCAATTTCTCCCAAACCATCTGATGAATTTCAATGAAACTTTACTCAATGAAAGATCGCGATATTTAGATGTGCACAAAGAAAGGGCATTGCTGTCGAAACAGATTGACCTGAGTTATGGCCCTTGGACTTAGATTTTTCAAGCATTTAATGATTTTCAATGTAAAACCTTGTCATCGCAACCCCTCCAAAACAATTTGATAGATTTCAATGAAACTTAACACAATGAAAGATCATAATATGTAGATGTGCATGAAGAAAGGGGATTGTGGCAAAAATGGTTATACTAGAGTTATTGCCCTTTGAATTAGATTTTTTTATGCATTTTAGATGTTGAATCTTGTCATTGCTCATCTCATAAGACTGTCTTATATATATCATAAAACATAACATACTAAGTATTTTATTCGATATAGTGACCTTAACTCTGAATGATTACCTTGTATGAGAGACTTTTCTTTTTTTTTCATTTTTTTTTTGGAAAATTTAATGTCAGGTCAGCTAGGTCATAAAATGGATCTGCTCATAAAAAGTATTCAGCGAGGGGTATAATTTGTCCCTTTAGGGCAGTTTTCATTTTTACAAGAAGCATATTTTAAAGGTATGCAAAAATGAGGGGGAAAATGGGATTGAAAAAAGTAGCCATAATGACCTGTTTTCATGGGTGCAATCATATGATGTATGCATTAAGATGGTTTATAAGTGAGTGTCATAAGTATGAAATGATATATCAATTTGAAAATGTCAGTATATGCATGCTTATACTGGCCTGGTATCTTATTAAGGTAAACTCCTTGAAATGCTGAGACATTCCAGTAATATGCACACATAATTTGAAGTTATATTCGGTGAGAGCCATGTGGTTTATATGATTTATAACATTCTGATATAATATCTTTCAGATACCCAATCTTAAAAAAGATGTAAAAGTTCTTCGTACATAAGTCCCCTCCCAGCAAAGCCCTGTAAAAAATAGTTTCCTCTTGATGGGTCCGTTCATCATTACCCACAGTTGACTTTTGCAGATTGCTTTTGCACATGTTCAGTTATATATAAGTAGAATTTAAATCAAATTTATTGTGACACGTTCATAAAAAACATCAACTCTCTATTTATAGCTTGGTATCAAGTCAGCTTTGCAGCATGAGCTTAAGATAAATGTCAAAAGTATGAGTAGAGTAGTAAATAAATGTTGATTTATCACACATGACGGTTTCTTTTCATGCTTCCAATTTTGAATCGAAGGCGACGTATAGAAAAATTTATATAGGCCCTATATTGTCTTCTTTTTGCCTATATCTGTGTCATAGTATGGCACTGGATGTCTGTTCGTCCAGTAACAATATGGCACTATCTGTTTGTCCATCTGGATGGCTGCATGACCATTTGTATATTCCCATAGTTTGTAAAATATAGACTTAACTATTATAAGCCATAGGATCATGGAAGAAACCTATTGATTTTCAAGGTCAAGAGGTCACAGTTGCAACCACTTCCTCGTGTAAAACCATACTTTAGTTCAGGATGTAGACTCAATCTTCAGCTTTTAGAATATTATTAAGATTGCCACAAAAATTACACCATGTCAAGAGGAGAAACCCTATGCAATGTCAAGGTCATAGGTCAAGGTTACAGCTCAGAAATGGCCTTTGACAGATTTATATTGTGCTGTTTGCAGTACTTATGTTATGAATATGAATATTGTTCTACAGGCATTTAAGAAACTATTTGTATGTACAATGATACCTTTCAGAGCTTTCTCAATGGAGGAGAGCCAATGAGATGTAAGTCTATGTATTTCAAACATACATCATCTACAGTTCTTATTCGGTCACTACTCAGTGTTCAGAAATATTTATAACGTCATTAATACATCAGTAACCACTCATATCATTTCACCGTGCAGTGTGTGGAGTGTTACAATTTACATGTATTATGTGAAATATAACCATCCATCACCATTATTTGGAGATTTAGCAAACCACTGCTGTTCTTTTGAGAAGCTAGAGCAGTTTTAAGCGTATTTCACTCTCTTTTCCTCTTTATATCCTACTTGTTTAACAATTTTTCAATAATTTGAGTCCATTGACTCTTTAATTCTTTTATCATGTTTCAATTGAAGAAGCTTCTATTGTACAGCTGTATTGTTTTACAAATGATAGATCCATGCATTTTAATGATTTGATTAAAGTCAAATTAATGTGTAGAAGAAGTGGATTTGTAATGTATTCAGAGCAGCAAACACTTCAATTAGGACCCTGATTACTGAGTAATCACACAAAATCTAATAAGCCTTCACTGTAGAATCCTTCATGACTTCGTCAATTTTCTGGTTTCATGTACTCTTTAATATTTTTGATAATGATTGTCATAAGGTTTGAAGTTACCTACAAATGGCATCTCTTATTTTTCCCTCCATGTCCATTTATAGAGTAATGCACATAGGAGTTGATCTTTATATCCTTTGTTTCCTCCCTAGACATCTGAACATCTAGTGGTACATATCTTGTGAAGTCTTTCCTTGCTTTCCATAACGACTACATGAGCTTTCATATTCTATTTTGCTTTCAGAGACCTTATTTATTTTGAACCTAATATTCAACCTGTTGACCTCAAAACTTTTGTTTAATTTTATTAAATAAATAGTAATGGGAATCCTTGGTTTGATACTCTGTTGCAGCTTTAATCCAAACTTAATATCGTTGACATTTAGCATAGAACTATAGTCAAAATGAACTGTTATTTGACATATTTATGTTTTGCATTTAATCTAAAAAAGAAATCTAGCAAGATATTTATGTTTTGCATTTAATCATAAAAAATGTAGCTTTATAATCATTCTTATTAATTATAAATGCTTTATTATTGTCTTTCCTCCACAATATTTTCACCTTAAAGTTTCTAAAACAGTAAGATGTTACTTGATTATTGATATGTATTGGTGTTTCTGAAAGTATTTCATGGTTATGCTGATGACCCTTTAGACATACTAGTAAATGTAATAAATATAATTTGTTTTCCTTTCAGGCCATCAGGAGACCATCCCCCTACGTCAAGCCCTGTGAAGTGTTATTGTAGACCCTCATGGGAGACTTATAATGACTTACAGTATTATGTGTCGGATTATTACTGATATCCTGCTAGATGACTGCATCATAGCTATGTCTCATTCCGCAATCATCTCCATCTGCTTGCCTTATTGTATCATCTTCATATGGTTTGCAATTAATTCATAAGTGTTTGCTTGAGTCTCATTCAAAATGAATCTCATGATATTGGTCAACCGTCAAACATTTTAGAATATGCAAAAAGTGGTGGTATTAAAAATTGTAAATCAGAGCAGAATTTTAAATGAATCAGACCCTCAGAAGTGTGATTTAAGTCAAACTTTTGAAAGAATCAGACCCTCAGAAGAGTGATTCATGTCAAACTTTTGAAAGAATGAAGAAACTTGGGATTGGCTACAAGAAATGTCTTTGATTTGCAATCTCACGTAAACCAATGTTGCCGAATCTCTTCCAAACATATTTTAACGAAGTGGTTTTTTGTGTCGCCTGCGAAGCATAGCGACACTTAGGGATCACTTTGACCGTCTGTCAGTCTGTCTGTCACACTTGGATGTCACACCCTATAAAAGTTATTCCTGAGTGTCACTATGTTTTGCAGGCGACACATGCATTCCTGAGAATGATTTTTTTATTGAAATAATGCTATTAATCTTGTTGCTGTATATATTAACATTATGCATTTTAAGATATACATGGATATTTATTTTACATGTATGCAGCTCTTTGATCAAATTGACTGATATTGTTGTCAACGAAAAACAAAACTTGAATATATTTGTTGAATTGTACATTTTTGTATTTTTTCAAGTTAATGTTTTCAATGTGTTTTAAAGTTGTTTTATTGTACTTTTACAAAAATAAAGTTCTTTGAATGATTGAAAGATGCAAAGTTATAAATCATGATAAATAGATAAAGAATCAAGTATGTTGACCAATCAACAAGTGTTAATTGCTGTGGTTGAGGAATTTCTTTCTATGTATGACAACTTGATCAATTTGATAGTTCCTCCTCCCTGATCGTCTGTTAAAAGCATATCCCCTTTGGTACTTCGAGAGTAGCTCTTTGCTATGATTGGACTAATGGTACATCTGAATGAAACGCATTAGAACATTTAGGAATGTGCTCTAAAGGTCTCTCAGATTATTTTTCAAAGATTTCCGATATTGTCAAATTTATCAAACCTTAACCTCAACTTGTCAATTTTACCAATTGCTAGTAGGAGAGAGAAAAATTACTAAGTGCCAAAGGCAACTCACCAACTACCACTCTTCAAAAAATCTTGTCATGTCAAAAACGTTTCACTGCGTTGATGCATTTCAGTTTAAACCGTGGTCAAAGGTCAAGGTCACAGTGCATTGAAGATGTAATGCAGATCAAGTTTAAGTTTTGTTTAAAGCATTCTAGGTAGAGTTGCAGGACTTGGATTTGTGCAGGTGATCAAAAGCCTGTTTATGACAACATTGTCCTTTTGTTCACGTGTCAGTGCTATACCTTATGCATTGATGTCCAGCTTAGAAGATCAAGAAAAGGTCATTGGAGAAAAGACTCAGTTGAAAGTTGAATCTTGAGATGAAAACCTGCATCCACAATGTTAGTGATGGCAAGGTAATGAAGATTAGATAAGATCGAAGAAGAATAAAGGGAGTTTCCCAGCTCATCTGTCAGCGAGAAGCCTTCTGAACAAAAGAATTCCAAACACTGTGAATACATGATATATGGTCACATCTTTGGAGAGCTGTATGAGTTAAATATATGAATCAGAGGATTACCAAAATGTTCCAAGTCTGTCATAGATCCCTCACATTATCTACGTTATTTGATATGAAGCTCAGTTCCATGGAACTCATGCACCCACATTCTATTGCTTGCCTCAAAGAACTTTGCTTCAAATTTGGTACCTTGCATAATATGAAATGGTCTATGTATTGTCAAGATACCATGAGAAAGTGAAAATCAAAATCAAAGTCACAGAATTCAAACATCACGTCTTTCGGTACATTTTTGGACATAATTTTCACACTCTTTGGCAATATTACATGTTTATTCAATGTTTAGATTGAGGATCACTGACGAGGGTTTAGTGCCCGAAACGTGCATGTCTGGTCCATGCTGAAAATTTAAGGGATGCTATTGAATTTTAAGATGTTTAACAGTTGCACCACTTGGTGAGTGTCACTGCTGTTGGACCAGGAGTCCTCGAGGGCACATGTAGCCAAGTTCGATCAACTTCGTTTGATGGTTTCTTCAACGCATTCGAAAATTTCTGTTATCAAAATTTCTTGAAATTTCTAAAACGTGGGTCCTGTAGCATCATATCCCACCCATCCTGCTACGTCTTTCGGTACATTTTTGGACATAATTTTACACCCTTTGGCCATATTACATTGTTTAGATTGAGGATCATTGACGAGGATTAAGTACCCGAAACGTGCATGTCTGGTCCATATTGAAAATTTATCTGTTCTTAAATTATGCTTTTGAATTTGAAGGCGTTTAACATTTAATGCATTTACAATATACAAAACCAGGGAAGAAAATGTAAAAATGATAAAAAAAATCACAACCAAAACGTGAATCCCCAAAGGAGTAAGCATCTTCTTCTTATTGCCAGCAAAATCTGTCATATTGGACAAGGCCTAAAATATCTTGCAACATTGTGAACAAGGACATGTTATAGTATTCTGTGTTCATTGTATCGTCACAAAATGTACAGTGACAAAGTCATTCACTTAAGAAATGACTGTCTCACTTTGGGTGCTCATGGTAGTATAATTCTGGTTGGTCAGGTGCAAATTCAGTGAATCGCGAAGCGAAATATCAGTCATCTAATTTAGCATTTATAATAAGTGGGTTGAATGTTATAACGTCAAAAGTATATGAACGTTGGTAAATTCTCCGTTCTTTCAAAACTAAAGCGTGACGTCACAATAGGCAAACAGAATTACTGTTTATAAATCCCTTTGCCTAACGGGCGCTTAGCATGGGAATTCTGCTGCAATGGAAATATATAGAAATATACCCTTGGTTCAGTAGTTTCCTTGTAAAACTCCTCCTTAGAAAGACATTCTTATAATTTGAACTTACTCCTGAATAGTGTATCAATTGTGATATGAATACAAAATAGGCAAGGGATACAGGAATGCTGCTATTTAGAAAAAAAAAAAAACCATTCTGAAATCACAGTTGTCAGATATTGAAGTATAAAGTCGACCATTGTCGCCAAAAGAGATTTATATTTGAAGCGGAGTTTATGATTTAAGTTGTATGTTTCACCTCTAGTTCAAAAGGATACTAGCATATTGTGCTATGGTAATCTGAAAAAAAAATTAAATTGAAGACACGTTATCATTGTATCTGTACGTAAAATTTTACCAGAAATAGATATGGTTCTTGTTATGACATTATTGTTATGACGGAGCAAGGACTGAAATAACTCGGCCTCATATGAATGTACAAAAAAGGAGAAAGAGATGGAGCTCGATTAGTTGCCCTCGGAATTCCCACAATTAGCTGGAAAGTCACTCCTCCAAACAGATTGGACCAGACATGCACGTTTCGGGTACTTAACCCTCGTCAGTGATCCTCAGTCTTAACAGTGTAATATGGCCAAAGAGTGTGAAAAAATGTACCAAAAGACGTAGCAGGGTAGGTGGGATATGGTGCTACAGGACCCATGTTTTAGACATTTCAAGAAATTTAACAACATAAATTTTCGAATGCATTGAGGAGACGGACGATCAAACGAAGTTGATCGAACGTGGCTTCATATGCCCTCGGGGACTCCTGGTCCACCAGCAGTGACACTCGCCAAGTAGTACAAACGTTAAACGTCTTCAAATTCAAAAGCATCAGTTAAAAACATAAATTTGCAGCATGGACCAGACATGCACGTTTCGGGTACCTAACCCTCGTCAGTGATCCTCAATCTAAACAATGTAATATGGCCAAAGAGTGTGAAAATTATTATGTTCAAAAATGTACCGGAAAACGTAGCAGGATAACAAATATGTAATTGAGAAGGAAGTTCTGTAATTTTGATTGTTTTTCCTCTTTATATTTATTACTAGATTCAGAATATTAATTTCTAATTTCGGACATATATTAAATATTGATAATTTCAAACACTAGGTTGATATCTCTGCTCTTGGACTTTTAGTCCATGAGGATGTATTTTGCCGAGTTTCTCTATACTTCTACACGGACTTGACATATATATTTGTAAATTTTCTGATACCAAATTCGATAGCTTATTCTAAATCTAAGGGTTATCTCCCTGATGACATAGCTCTGTCCTTAGCTAGCGTTTTGGCATAAATTTGAGGTTATGTCTAAATTTTCGCTCTTCATATTTTAAGATATGTATTGGATTTCCTCTATATCGGCCTCCCTCTAGCATCACTGATGATAAATAACTTGTTGAAATGCTCGTATTGTGCACTGAATTATTACGGAAAAAATATTTTAATGATGATAAATTGAACTTGAGATTGTCCTTTTTCTTCTTTCCTGGTGAAGGCATTTTTAATGACAAGGGAGTTCTTTCGCATTGGAGTAGGACGTGGACGACGTGCCCTCAATTATTCAAAATTTGCGGGTTACCTTAACATAATATATCCATGAGAATTAGAGACGAAGAGACTACTGAAAGCATTAGCTCCGCTTTATATTTACACAGCCAATTGTTCCTCACATGAGATTCATTTGAAATGTTTCATATGAAATTTCATGCGAAATGCATATAAATTTCACATAAAAGAAAGGAAGAGATCTCCAACAACACTCAGGTTGCAGCACCAACAGCAAAATAAAAAAAAAAAAAACAATGCAAAACACAGAGCAGAAAGAGAATAGATAGAAAGAGACGCAAAACAAACGGGCAAGGAAAACCAATTTACACAATACGAAACATGAAACATAGAAGACCACACATAAACCACCGAGACCAATGGGCAACCGGTGCCGACTTAGAACGGCCATCTGCCACGCAAGTAGCAGACGTTGTGGTTACCCGGATTACGTGCGCGCAACCTTCCCACTTTTCCGATTACACAGAGGTCGTCCTAGAGAGCGCACAATGTGTAGTGTAAAATAACCTCCTCACTGTAAGATTACATACAAACAGACAGCATGACACAGGAGCCTAAGAAGCACACAGATGGATATGTAAATGGATATAAAATCAGAAGGCATTTGTTTGCTTATTATGTATGCATAAAATGAAGGTTGTGAAATACCTTAAGTGATATACTCTGTTGCTTGTATGGATCCGAATTTCAAAATAAGTTGACGATAATTTTTCTAAAATTTCCAGAAAGTCTTTACTAGCTTGTGAAAGCGAAAACCTTGATCTAAAAGTTCCTTGGTTATTTGTAAATTTCTACCTGGATGAGCTGAAAATGTAGATACCGTATGACGGTAATCTAGGAACATCATCGTAAAGCCAGGGGAAAATTTACTATGTTGAATTCAAAATCATCTCTTTTGTCATATACACTTATATGAATCTCTTCATTAAGAATTTTGATATTTAGGTCAAAATGGCGTTTCTGAGTTTGTAACGTTTGCCTTGTTTAGAGTCAATTCTTGTGGAAAAATATCATTTTCATACATTTAAAACAACAGGATTGTCGATAGTAAGGATATCATTTAGCTATAGGTACCTACAAAATTGTTGTTGAGCATGCTTGAGTTAGCAACATGGATCGAAATTTGTAAGGAGACTTGTGCAATTTTGGTATGCAGTATATTGTAGGAAGATCCAATTTAGAAGTAGGGGTGTTGAATGAAGAGATTTCACTGTTATGCTCAAAAGTATAGGGACACTTTCATTGCTTTTGATATAAGCATTTGTTGAGGAAAGTTCCGAAACTAAAGTTGATATGTAGTAACATTTCCAAATGATTATGGTGTTGTTGGCTGCTTTGTCTGCAGGCGCGAAGGCATATTTTCATGTAAATTACGTAACTTGGATTTGAAATATCTTTCAGAATTAGAACTTGGATTTTCAAAAAGATGAGGATTTTTGTGGAAGTTATCTAATCGAATATCAGTAATATCCAAAATGAGGGGTTTTTTTTAATAAGAATCATGTAAAATTGAATTTATTTGAAATTCATGTCAGAAACTCCACATGAATTTCATGTAAAAAAAATCATGAAAAATTTCATGTTCGTGCTCATATCACATAATTTTCATATAATAACATTTATGTAAAGTTAATGAAAAAGTCAAATGAATTTCATGTGAGGCACAATTGGCTGATATATCTCATATTATTCTAACAACAGTGTTCACCTAAGTACTTCAATGAATGACACTGTCACGACTTCAAATTAATAGAATAAAGAACTGTTCAGGACGTATATGTCGATTGTTGCATGTTTTACCTTAAATTTTCCCCTGCGGGTGACTTTGACCCTCATTTAATGTTGAATCTCTTTCTGCTTGGCCAATGTATTGAATCAAGTCATGGCAATATATTCATCATCCTTTCAGAGAGAGGGTTGCCGGGTGCCCAAACAGAAAGAGAAAAAAAAAAAAAGAAAAAGAGAGGCATGCGGACGCCGGACACAGTAATTTCCATATTGTTAAATTCAATAGCATCATTTAAGAACAGATAAATTGGCAGCAATTACCAGACATGTACGTTTCGGGTACTTAGCCCTCATTGGTGATCCTCAATCTAAACAATCTAATAGTGGCCAAAGATTTTGGAATTATAATGTCAAAAATTGTACCAAAAGACGTAGCAGGATGGATGGGATATGATGCTACAGGACCCACGTTTTAGAAATTTCAAGAAATTTTCGAGACAGACGATCAAACGAAATTGACCGAACTTGGCTACATGTTCCCTCGAGGACTCCTGGTCCAACAGCAGTGACACTCACCAAGTAGCACAAATGTTAAACGTCTTCAAATTCAAAAGCATCATTTAAGAACAGATAAATTGACGGCATGGACCAGACATGCACGTTTCGGTTACTTGACCCTCGTCAGTGATCCTCAATCTAAACAATGTAATATGGCCTGGAAAGAGTGTGAAAATTATTATGTTCAAAATGTACGGAAAGGCGTAGCAGGATGCTCTTGTGATGCAGGCGACAATTACACATGTCCTTTTCCAGAGTACTGGTAGTTAATTCTATAAAAGGTTTTATTTTCGTCACCGGCCTATAGTGTATTCATATCGCAACTGATACGCTAACCTAGAAACTACTCAACCAATGGTGTATTTAAGAGCGACAGACTTTTGTTACTCTGACCAAAGGGCAAGGGGCGACAAGGACCAAAATTAGCCCAATCTCAGAACTTAGACGAACATTAAGATTGAAAATACATGAATTACAGAGTATAAATCAATTTAGATTTTGAGAATCGGACATCCCGTTGCTATTCTACACCTATTTGAAAACAGGATGCTCAGCTATATGTTATATCAGCTACACTGATTTTGACGTCATTTCAGAGATATATCTAATTAAGTAATCGTCTATTATTAACGTAAATTTAATTTTACGTGGTCATAATTTTAAAATTAGATAGACGTGGTTTCATAGGTTTCATGCCGCCTTAATGATTTACATCTAATGTTCGCCGCTCCTTCAGAGATGACTTGTAAAAGTACGTCAATAATTGTAATGACAGGGAAATAGCCAATCCAGGAACAATTAAAGTATAAAAAATCATTAGATTAATACTAATTTGATAAAATTTATAGACTGCATGTTTATGCTATAGAGGCAATGATATTTATCCGCGAATAAGAAAAACCTATTTGAGTTACTGATAAAACAATGAATGAAAAAAATATATATTGTGTATTTGTGTGATGTTGGCATCTTTCTGAGTATGATTGCTGCTTCTTTTTTAGTGGTCAAATTCCATGTTCAGGGTCACAAGGACAATTATTGTGTAACCAATAGAAAGGCCTTACCTTCTGCAATAACATGTGAAATTTTAAAACCTTATTTACCAAGAATTATAAACCAAGGTTAAAGGGGTTTTTTTACAGACAAACAAACCTGAAACAGACAAAAAGACAGGTCAAAAACTATATGCTTTGAATATCCTATCACGGGTGTATAAAATTTTGAAGTCTTTTATCCCTTATGCTCTTGTACTATGTATGGAATTGTCAATATTGAAATATATGTGCTATAGTACCAATTTTATTATACTAGACACGTGTTTCGGATATTGAATCCTCGTCAGCAGTACTTCATGTCCAACAATGTGAATAAAAAAAGTTAATTTTCCTAGTGCCATCTACAATTTAAACTTTTAATTTAATCTTGCCAAAAATGAGCAGCTCCAAATTTTATGTAGGATGTATTGAACGTTATCAATGTAATATTACATTACTAGACTTTTGTTTCTCTCACCCTGTTATATGGATGTGCAGGGATAAAAAACGAGGTTCAGGACCAACCAGAGGGCTCCAGGTTATGATTTTGGAAAATAACCACGAATGTTAAACGTCTTAAATTCAATAGCATCATTTAAGAACAGATAAAATTTCAGCATGGACCAGACATGCACGTTTCGGTCACTTAACCCTCGTCAGTGTTCCTCCATCTAAACAATGTACCGGTAATAAGAGTGAAAAATATTATGTCCAAAATTGTAAAAAAAAAAACGTAGCAGGATGGTTGGGATATGATGCTACAGGAACCACGTTTTAGAAAGTTCAAGAATTTTTGATAACAGAAATTTTCGAATGCGTTGAAGAGACAGACGGACAACCGAAGTTGATCGAACTTGGCTACATATGCCCTCAGGGACTCCTGATCCACTAGGAAATAAGCTTATCTGACAATTTTCGAAAAAGAGGTGATATTTCTAAATACCCCGATCCCATCATGCGCATTGCATAGGAGTTTTCATTTTAAAAGTCATTATATATAAACACGTGTATTTGCGTCTGATTAGTAACAAGCATCATGACATATCTTTTTTTCTCAGAATGTGCATTATTCACCATGATACATTATTTAGTATTGCTTGATCACAACTTTTGACAGCTTTTCTTTGATATTCACGAATTGTTCGGTATGTGTCACATCAATCTAAATATGGTGCATGGGAACTGAAGAATACAAAGAAAAAAGTGAAAAGAAAGACAGATGAAGCATATCACTATGAACTTTATTTTAATATTTTGATTGCATATGAATGTAGAGGTGTGAAAAAAGTAATTGGAATGTCAAATGCTTCACACATGAAAAATCGGTTTTACCAACGAAGGTATTTGGTTTTTATAGTTCAAAAAGGTAAAGTGACATATTAGATATTCAAAGTAGTCGTCTTTTATCCGATCATATCCAGTAATGTTCTAAACAAGTAAGCTTTAACTGCCAACAGTAGATATTCACATTACTAGCAGATTTACCACGTTAAAGGCACATAAGGCAACTAAAATTATATTCCAATAATTAAGGAATCATTGCAATATTGTTTTGGTTGATCGAGGTATCAACTATCAACACCAAAATTTGAGGGAAAACTGCATCGTGCGCGTACAGCGCATGATGCATAAGTTTTCCCTCAATTTTTGGTGTTGATACCTCGATCAACCAAAAAATATTACAATGATTATCATTTCATTTAGTCGCGTTTCAACGTTTATTTGCACCTTTGAAATAGTGTTGCCAACGACGATGCTTATGACGTTGCTAAGCGCGTACTTCCGGATTGGGTTGATGCAGGTATCAACACAATTTTTCGGCCGATCAGAATCTTCGTTTCTTAAGAATGACAATGGAAATTATGTGATATCGGTTTGCCTATTGTGACGTCACGTTAAAGTTTTGAACGTAGGGAGAATTCACCAACGTTAGAATACTTTTGATGTTGTAATTCGCTGTACAGGCGATACTCGTGCAAAAATAGGGTCTCTCATATTTAGCAAAAATGTAAATATAAGAAATGAGTCTTCCTTTTGGTGTTCATGGGTGTATAATTCTGGTTAGCACACGCTTCGCGATTCACGGAATTTGGACATGACAAGCCAGAATTATACACCCATGAAAACCAAAAGGAAGACAGTCATCTCTTAAATAATGCTGAAAAAAGATGACCGTCCTAGGTCGGCACAGGTTGCTAAATTGGTCTCGTTTGTTTATGTGTCTTTTGTGTTAAATGTTTTGATGTCGACTTTGGTGTTTGATCTCCTTGTCTATTTAATGTCTCTTGTCAAATCTGGATGTTTCGGTTTTTACTGTTGGTGCTGTTACCGAATCCTGTTGTAGATCCTCTATAATTATATTCGTTTGTTAAGAAGATATTACCCAATCAAGAGGACACAAAATGGATGCAAATTCACTCAATTCTGAATTGAATCTACAAAACATCTTGGTTATTTAAAATAAAAGTTGAATCAGTTTTGGCATCTGTAGTGTTGTCCAGGAGAAAGAAAGGAGGGGAAAGACTACTAGTAGTCTGTGTTGACCAAGGTTCAGAATGTGGCTTTTAATTTTATTTTCTGTGTAAGGCAAAATACAGTGCGTCATACGTACATTTTCAGATATTCGGCCAAATAGTCATAACAATTCTTAAAAATAAAAGAAGAACTATGCGAAACATGAATGTTTGGGATTCCTGCCCTGGACAGCAGATTGCCCGCTAAGCAACAGATCTGTGACAACGTGTTGTAACTACAATGGAATCTCTAAATAGTGAAGATGGCGAAGTAAAAAAAATATGTATTATCCGTAGATATATAAACAGATTTATGATAAATGGTATCCTAGTATTTAGAAACAGAGTACTGCCGTTGTGATCTATGTATGAAATGGAAAGTCAGTGAGATCAGATACCTACTCAGCATATCTTGCTTGCTGGCAGCAACCGTGATATGCTAATATCGAATACGGATTTAATTATTCATATGTACAACAATATCCTTTAGATCGCTATTAAACATGCGATCATGTTTTTCTAAGAAATGAAATGTTGTATTTGTGATTCATTGCAGTGAGCTAATGAGCACGATTCATCATATTTGATAAGAAAAAGAAACTTGCATGCATTCTAATTATTTGAACTTTGAGACGTAGTTGCACACCTGTTTATTTTTCTTTTTCTTTATGAAATATGAATGTCCTCGACATGATTATATAAGCTAATATTAATTTTCTGCAAGGTTGTTCATAGTTAATAGAAATTATTGTACGTGCAGCAAGCCTTATTGAAAAAGACAGAAAAAGAAAATTAACATATGTAGCCTCTTCTGAATGTGACTATTGAATTTCTTTATAGACCTACGACAGTGCATGTATTTTAAAAATTGTTTTCATTTTCGTGTGTGAACATCGACGGCGGGCGCGGCTAGCCTAACAGGGGATGCTTACTCCCCCCGGGCACCTTGTCCCACCTCTAACTTGCTAGGTTTCCGTCGATGCTCAATTTGGTACTCTATTGTGAGTGATGTTGAGAACTTGAGATTGTCGTCAAGATCTTCTTTATCTTTCAGATAGTAAACCCTCATCAGTGGTACACATATATGCCGAATGGCCTCGAATGGCAAATGGCCGTCCAAAGTCGTCGTAGGTTGCCCATTGGTCTCGTCGGTTTATGTGTACTCTTTTGTGTTTGATGTTTACATGTCGTATATCTCTTTTTCGTCTCATACTTTTCTCGTCTTTTGTGTTTTTGCATCGGGTGTTTTGGTGTTTTGCTGTTGGTGCTGCTACAGGGTCTTGTTGGAGATCCCCTCCCTTCTCTTACATATATGCCGAAGTGATTTTCAGACTCAACCAAATGTGCATAAGTAGCGCCCTTTTGTTTAATTTATAAAAGTCTTTGAATTCAAACTTTACAAATCTGGAGTGCACGGCTCCAAATATCCAGTAGCTTCGATTCAGTGGCATAGTCAAATAAAATCTTAAATCAAAATAGCATTGTCCAAGAGGGATGACGCTAGGATGTTAAACTCCTTTAATTTCGATGACATTTCTGGATGAAATGACAAGTTTCCGAAATAGCAAAATAATATATGATGTCAAATTGATACAGGGTCAAAACAAAGCTTCTTTCAAGCGACAGAGCTAGAAAGAAGTATGTTAAGTCACAAGTACAAACCCAAATGTAAATACAACGCAGTAGAGACGAGACAAGTATTAGCTTTTACAAAAAGCTTGCCGTCAGTTAGCTGACTGTTAATGTTGTAAAATTCTAGTTAGAAAATGCATTTTACAAATCGCACATTTCCGGGCTTTTCCGTGTTTTTTCCGATTCAAGTGACGGAAATTTCCGAAAATCTGCGATTGTTATAGGACGTATCGGTTCAAAGACTTTTCGATGCAAATTTCGTACGAAAATACACTTATGCGATATGACTTTCATTTGTCAGGTCATCTAGACTCTTAAGCCGACCTGGTGAGAGAATCTTTTTCACAGGTTCTGAATAACTTAGACGGAAATTTGCATTTTATGCAATTGTCAACCAATCATATTGCTAAGAGGTATTCTATCCGTGCAAGTAGGTTACGAATGATTACAGTATACCGTCAGTCATGACTGACGGTAATAATACTGTCAGCAAATCAAGGACACGAGATAACGTAACGACGATGTGAAATATTTTAATTAATACAAGTTGGAATATCAATGGAATGTTAACAGATAAAGATGACGTCCAGTGTCAAAAGACTGAATGATATTTTGTGTCATTTTCTTTGTCACTATGATTCAATGTAGAAAATATTGTATTAATAGCTTGGTCCATTTTGTATAGACAGATACAGCTTTGTAAAAACTTTATACGATTTCACGTCCAAACTTGAATAAATATTTCATTTCCTCAAAAGCAGTAAATCTTTATCTGGATAATGTTATGAATGCTAAGCTACTGCATGTACATTGTTTTCCTATGATGTCACAAATGAAAATTACATTTTATTTGTGTCAGTATAATTTTGCAATCAAATTGTGTTAATGTATACACGTTTCGTTATTAAAGAATAAGAACTAACGAACTGAAGCGAACCTGCTAGTCTTTACCTAAGTACTTACCTTTCAAATTTGTCAATTCAAAACTTACAAGTTGATAATTTCTAGGAGACTTCTAAAAATTTTGTGAATTTTTGTATTGTTTTCCCAATTGCCTTGTTTAATTACTTGTAAAATATCATGGGGAGTGAGAGAAAAAAAAAGGTCAATTAAAGATGTATTTTCCAATCACCTCAGAAAAAGGGTATATAATGCAGTTCCTTTAACAGCCTTTTGAAGATCAAACAATTTAAGATATAATTAAAATTGATTTAATTCATTATGTTTCATTCCATAAAAAGTGGACAGCTGTTTTTTGAATTGCATTGTATTTGATCCAAGTAACATACAGGTTGAGATTATTATATTGCCATACATGCATGTACATATTCTATCGAATTAATTTTGGTGCATGACCTAACATGTGAGCTCATCTTTTCATTAAAAATAGGACTAAAAGTAAATATTCCCTTTCAGGTTGGAATGAATTAAGAAATGTTGACATACGTGTAATACAAGATTCAGTTATCCAAAGGTTAACGTACGCCAATCAGATATTTTAATGACCCACTCTAAAGTATCTAATTTTAATAGTTTAGTTAGAAATTTGATTAATGTTATGTTCGATACATTATTTTCCGTCACGTTAAATACATCAAGCTCATAGTTTCGTAAATAACCATTATTTTTCCTGTCGTCAGGAATCTTGTGTGATATAACAGTTTTTACTGCAATCTAATTCGATGCGTATCCAAAATAAATGCATATCCAAAAAGGGTAGTAGATTGAAATATTTCTTCCAGAGGGAAGGGATGATAACAAATAAAAACACAAACACTCAAATACACAAATTTTCGGCCCTTGGCCTTTATCAAGTGTAGAAAAACGACGATCTATAACAGTTCTAAGTAAAATCCATCCTTGCTTGAAGGATGGATTTTACTTGGAATTGTTATAGATCGTCGTTTTCTACACTTGATAAAGGCCAAGGGGCACGCCGAAAATTTGTGTATTTGAGTGTTTTT
Source organism: Pinctada imbricata (assembly GCA_033119305.1). NCBI lineage: Eukaryota > Metazoa > Mollusca > Bivalvia > Pterioida > Pteriidae > Pinctada > Pinctada imbricata. The sequence continues at coordinate 57,959,505 of VSWD01000005.1, forward strand.
GTTTTTATTTGCAAAAAAAGGATATAATGATGTAATGTAGCGATGATCTTAAAAGATGGTAACATAATGACTTTTTACTTTAATAGTATCTTTAACAGCTGTTTCGAAGAAATGCTATAGAATCACGTATAAATACCAGAACAGGTGTTACATTCTCAAACGAAAAGTAAAACGAAATGATGTGAACCTAGTTACCATCAGGAGCAGCAGTCTTCATAATGATGAAGCATGTTACTAAGTATTTTGATAAGCAAATACGTTGACAAAACCATTACTAATTTTAGATCCACAAAGAATTAGTCCTTCAAAATTTTGAATGAGGTTTAAACAGCTAGAGGAATAATTTGATTAATTGTATTGGCTACTCTAGGGGTGTTTCGAGGATTTTTACCTATAATTTGATATTTGAGAACGAGATGAAGGTTTATAATATTATAAGAATATATATCTGGAACATGCGTGTCTTGCACTGCAATTTACATTTTTGTCTATAAAAGCTACTCTCTGGTAGAAGAGTTTTAAAAACTTTTTGTGTTTCTTTATTATCTATGTTTTCATTGTGTATTGTCGAGTTTGATACATAGTTCCCAACCATTGCGTGTTTGAAACATCTCAAAAGAACATACATGTGAGACAAAAAAGATGAGAGCGGCACTTTAGACTACCACATCAACGAACATTCAGACCATTGAAACCACTATAGAAACATAAAGCACGATTTTCAAGAGGTGGGGGATGGTTTTTTTTGCAATAAAAATATTTTTAGCTTGTAAATGACCTTGACCTTTGATGATTGACCTTATATGACCTTGGTCCTGAAGGGGCAACAGTAATAAATGATTGAGGGGTCTATGATGACATTCTCATAAACAGCCTATATATATATATATACATCGTTTTATACATTCGCCTGGAGTTATGTGTAACATCCTCCACCCCTTTCGGCACACAATTTTCATCAGCACAATAAAAAATCTTAAAAACCCGTAACATATGTCAAAGACTGTTTACCCATTTTGCTTGATGCGTTTTTTTCTAATTCTATTCTAAGTGAGTTTTATGGATATTGATTAAAGACGAATACGGAATTATTATCGATGAGGTAATGATGTTTTTTATAAAGAGGAAAACTTGTAAAATGGATGATCGTTTTTACATTGTGGTGCAATCAACAATCATTGCTGTCAACATCAGACATTTTCCGACTGCTAGCTTGAGCTACCGGCCCTTTAGAAGAATTTTAAGAAACATGCGTTATTCTACAAAACAAAATTTAAGACCAATTCGACATAATTCTGATTTTAAATTAATTTGTGTGAAATATGATCAAATTCTAATGTAGCGTTTAGGAGATATGAGCTCGGACGGACGGACGGACAGACAGGCAAACAGACAGACAGACAGACGGCGACTATATAATACCCCGAAATATTCGACGAGCATAAAAACATCTCTGATCAATTATGCTCCTGGTAAAAAAAAGAGGAAACCAAAATATTGAGAATACGAAAGAAGAACTGCTAATATTCATGCAAAAGAACCAGGTAAAGACAGAGCCATACCTTCATGTAGATACCCCTTTGTAAAATTGGTTAGCAGAATAACAAATCAAATTTGTTGACGGCGAATTTACAAATATATTTCAAGTCTAGTCTCGAAACACTGTGAAACTAGGAGAACGATGCCTTTAGGCACTAAAAGTCCATCAGCAGAGATATCAACCTAGTGGTTGAAATGATCAATATTGATAAAAATAAACATCAAAGAAGTACCTAACAGTTATCCAGCCAAATCGTGAGAATTCCCATCGGAACGGTTGCGAATCCCGGAATGAACAACATTCCAAGTGAGACCAGGTGCCCGGGGAGAGTCAGCGTCTCCTGATTGTATACAACACCCGTCGGAGATGTCGCATAAAGAAATATATGTTTCTTTAAAAAAAATCAGTGCACCCTATACACATTTCAGTAATTAATGATGACCGAGGTCAAAATGGAGAAAATCAGAAAATTGAAAATGTGAATAACGTATTTCTGAAAAGGATCTTAAATGAATGGCAAAGAAAATCAGTGCACCACATGCACATTTCAATAATTTAAGTCTGATCAGTGATGACATAGGTCGAAATAGAGCAGATCAAAATATTGAAAATGTGAAGAGCGAAATTCTAGAGTATGACAAAAAACCAGCTTAGGTCAGAGCTATGCCTTTTGTGAGATACCTCTTAGTAAAATTGGTTAACAGACTCGAATGACAGATTCTGTTTACCAATATTACTTGATGATTTTTATCATTCTATTCTAAGTGGGTTTTATGGATATTGATTAAAGCCAAATATATATGCAATGATTATGAGGTAATGATGTTTTTTATAAGAAGAAAACTTGTAAAATGGATGATCGCTTTTACATTGTGGTGCGATCAACAATCATTGCTGTCAACATCAAACATTTTCCGACAGCTAGATTGAGCTACCGCCACTACGAGGTTTAAGATACAGTCTATTAATTTACACATCTTTTAACATAATTTAAATTTAAAAAAGCAAATTGTAAAAGGAATCACCAAAGCTGACTATAGGCATAAAAAATGTTGAAATCCGGACAATGTACAATGTAGGTGGCTTAATTATCATATACTGGATCTGACTATAAGTCAGGGATGAAACGCGTAGGTTGGTGGTGATTATATTTCTAAGATTTCCGTGAGATATAATAATGCATTGACCTTCAATTCAACAAAATAAACAGCTCTTAAAAGTAGAAAAAAATCTCCCCTCAATATGGACTATACCCGGGTACGATCCATTCGATCGTGTCACGCTCCAGGTAATCATACCTGTATATATACTCATCTACCTGTAAATCTTACTGACTTTCAATTCAGCTCGCAAAGTATACACACGCATATATCATGGCTAGTGCACAACTTAGGTCCCCCTTGTCGGGTCAGAGGACGCCGAGGGACGGAATTAGTGATTCTGGAGATAGCTCGACCGCTGAGGCGGGAGGGAGCGATAAGGTAGGGCAACCTGAGGGTTCCCCAGTACACGATAATGTGTCCATAGTTGATGGTACAGAGGACGACACACGGAGATTATGGTCGCACGATAACAGCCCAGGTGAAGTAAACACGAGGGGGCGTTCATTGAATCGGAACACTACTCGTAAGCGCAAACGGCGCAGTAGATCTAGATCTAGGTCTAAGTCAAGTAGCAGTAGCTCTTCCAGTTCTAGTAGTTCCGATAGTTCTAGTTCGTCATCTAGTTCTAGTTCTTCAGATTCTGAGGTTGATGAAAATGAACTTAAGCCCGTTGATGACGTGAAACATCATATCCCTAAGAGCATTATCAAATTTGTGTCTAAGTATGCGTCAAAGGGCGTAAATAAGAAAATTAGGCACGCTGTTTCAAAAAATTTACCTATTCCTAAATCTAAAAAGTTGAGAGGTTTGAATTTAGATCGTTTCTTTAAGAAGAATTTTATGAAAGGCAAAAAATGGAATGGTAAATTAGAAAAGGGGAAAATTAATACTCAGATGCGCATTTTAGACTCACTAGGTCCCCTGTCGATTTTATGGGCAGAGGCTGAGCGTATTAAGAAATTAGGGAAAGGTATGAATCCATCTGACGTTATTGAGTTAGTGCGTAGAGCTATTGTTTTAGTGGGCAACGCCCATTTCCTCTATAACAATGATAGAAGGAAAGCTATTTTAGCATCTTCGATGCCTGAAGCTATTGATTTATTATCAAATAGAAAAATCATAAAGGCTTTAAGTAAGAGTCATGGTAATCTTTTTGGACATAGGTTCCTTAAACAAGTCGCCAAAGATAATAAAAACAATAAGGAGCTTAAAGAATTACTGTCTTTTGATAGTAATAATACTAAGAAAAAGTATGATGCTAGAAAACCTTACAGACGGCCTACCCAGTTTTTTCAGGGAGGACCCTCATCAAGCCTCCAGTTCGGGGGTCCACGCAGAGGCCAGTCAGGGCAGTACAGGAGGCCACATCAGAGGTACCAGTACCAAAGTTACAGGCAGGGTACCGAGGGTCAGAGACAGGTGGGGAAGAAGCCACAGTCTCAGTGAACGGATCAAGCCCTATTCAGGTAATACATCAATCAGAGCTCAAAATAGATGTAAATCTGTCCAAGTTCACATTTCAAACAAAGGTTATAATCATCGGATCTAGATCACATTCCTGTAGGGGGTCGGATCCAGTTTTTTGTAGAGAACTGGATGTCGATTACACAGGATCCTTGGATAATAGAGTCTGTGAATGGGGTGCGGCTCAATTTTCTATCCACTCCTGTACAAAATCAAAAACCATTTCAACCGAAATTCAGTCAAGCCGATCAGAAGTTGATCGATTCCGAGATCAATGGTTTAATAGAGAAAAATGCGGTTCAAGAGGTCAATCACACCCCGAACTCTTTTTACAGCAACATTTTCCTTGTACCCAAAAAAGGGGGAGAATTGCGTCCAGTTTTCAATCTGAGAGAATTGAATCTATTCCTTCCCTACGAGCACTTCAAAATGGAGGGAATCCATATGCTAAAAGATCTATTGACGAAAAACGATTGGATGATAAAGATAGACCTAAAAGATGCCTATCTAACTGTGTCAATAGCAGAAGAAGACAGACAATATCTGAAATTTCTTTGGAAAGACAAAGTGATGCAATTCTCCTCCCTTCCGTTCGGAATCGCTCTGGCACCACGCGTTTTTACGAAGCTAATGAAAGTTCCGATGGCCATTCTGAGGCGTTTGGGAATTCGACTTATAGTCTATTTAGACGACATTCTCATTATGAACCAGTCTCTTGCAGAGCTACAATCCGATCTCTCGACAGCAGTGTATCTGTTGAGGGGATTGGGGTTCATTATAAACGCAAAAAAAATCTGTTTTCATCCCTACGAAAGTAATCGAATTTCTAGGTTTTACGGTTCATTCGGAAACAATGACACTTTCGTTGCCAAAGGAAAAGGTTCTGAAAATTCGAGACCAATGTCGAGAATTGTTAAGCAGCCAAGAGGTGTCCGTTCGTCTTTTGTCACAAATTATTGGTCGCCTGACCACAACAATTCAGGCTGTTTTTCCAGCTCCCCTTCACTATCGAAATTTACAGACTTTAAAAACCAAAGCCCTTCACAAAGGGGGTCACTACGACTTCAAAGTTTCTTTAGACGAGGATTCGAAGAGGGAGTTGCTTTGGTGGGAGACGAAACTTCAATCTTGGAACGGCAAAGCACTCATAAATCCAAATCCTCATTTAGTAATACAATCCGATGCAAGTCAGTCGGGGTGGGGAGCTCATTGCCTGGGATCAGAAATAGGGGGATTATGGCTTCCAGAAGAGAAAAGGTTTCACATCAACTTATTAGAACTGAAAGCAGCGTTTTTTGCTCTACAAAGCTTTGCAAAAACTGTAACCAACAAACATGTCTTAATTCAAACAGACAACCAAGTAGTAGCTGCGTATGTAAACAAAATGGGGGGAACGAGATCTCAGAAACTATCCGATCATGCGCGTCAGTTGTGGGACTGGGCTATAGCAAGGGGAATAACTCTGTCGGCGGAATACCTTCCGGGTATTCTCAACACTTGTGCCGATTGGCAAAGTCGAAATTTCACGGATTCGAGCAGTTGGAAGCTGAATCCTTCGATTTTTCGCAGTCTCGAGAGTCTTATGGGTCCATTTTCGATGGATCTTTTTGCGGACAGAACGAACGCTCAAATGAGCAAATATTACAGTTGGAAGCCGGATCCCCATGCCGTGGCCACGAATGCCCTTGCTCAGACATGGACTCCCGGTCCGGGTTATGCGTTCCCGCCTTTTTGCCTAATAGGTCGTTGTCTAGTGAAAGTGAGAGAGGAGTGTACTCAGATAGTCCTAATCACTCCTACATGGCAAACACAGCCTTGGTACCCAATTCTCCTTCAAATGTCTATAGACCTCCCAGTCCTCTTACCCATGAACGGGATGACCCTCCTTTCTCCCACGGGGGACAAACACCCACTAATATTGAACAACACGTTGCAACTAGCAGGCTGGAAGGTCTCAGGAGATCTTTCTCTTCAAGAGGATTTTCGGAAGAAGTTAAGCAACTTCTCCTTCACTCGTTGCGTCCAGGCACGAAATCAGCTTACGATAGTGCCTGGAAGAAGTGGGATGGCTGGTGTTTCCAGCGGGAAGTTGATCCCTTTTCACCACCTGTGGCCTCTATACTAGAATTTTTAGCTTGGATGCATAACCAAAATTTCCAATACAGAACAATTAATGTCCATCGATCTGCTATCTCATCAGTGTTACCGCAAGTTGAAGGCATCGCTGTTGGCAATTTACCCGTAGTTAGGCAACTTATGAAAGGGATTTTGATTAAGACTCCCCCTCTTCCTAAGCATACTTATTCTTGGGACATAAGTAAGGTCCTTAATTACATCAAGGAACTACCAGAAAACGAAAGTCTTTCGTTAAATACACTCAGCGAAAAACTTGCGATTTTGTTGTCATTGGCAGCGCCAAAACGCGTATCGGAAATTTCAAGGTTAGACCGCAAATGCATGATCAAACGAAGTAACTCCGTCATTTTCACGTTACCGGGTTTATCGAAAACGCAGAGCGACCCACGAAATAGGACTGTTGAATACACAGAAATACCCGATACAAAATTATGTGTTGTTAAGTGTATGTCGGTATATGAGTCAAAAACTGACAATTTTAGGGAACATGATAGCGTCTCTGATCCCCTTTTACGGTCTACCAAAAGGCCATATAAAGGTATTTCATCTCAAACAGTCGCGAAATGGATTAAGTGCATAATGACCAAATCTGGTATTGATACAAATAAATTCCAAGCGCATTCTTGCAGGATGGTATCTACCACTAAAGCCGCTTTATGTGGCGCATCTATTGAGCAAATTATTGATCAAGCCGATTGGTCGAATGCTTCAACTTTCAAAAAGTTTTATTTTCGACCTAACAATGTAGAGAATGCTTCATATTCATCTCGAGTTTTGCTTCACGAGATACCGGTGAGTTCTTCGGCTTTGAACATGCATTATTATATCTCACGGAAATCTTAGAAATATAATTTAAGATTTTATGAGGGCGCGAAGCGCCCGAAATGAAATATTGATTATATGATAAGATTGAAGTGAGATATAATAATGCATTTCCCACCCGTCCCTTTCTCCCTTTTTTGTACGAATATATCTCTTGTATTACTGTGCTTTAAGTTTAGCTTTATACTTGATACAAGATTTATACCTATTTTCATTTATTTGAGGTTCATACTATGTTTTCAATTTCTATTCTGTAGGGAGTAGATGCTACCGAGTCGGGAACTGATGTTATGGAAGTCGACCACTGACGTAGTCCTGACTACAACATTGACGTCATGATGTTCGGAGGGAATCAACTGACTATATACTGTTCTTTTTTCTGTACAAGAACTGAATTTGATTTATTTCTGTTTTGTATATTTAAATGAATTCTTGTAAGGATAAAGATTGATTTCACACTTTTGTTATTTTTGCTCGCTATTGAAAGTCAGTAAGATTTACAGGTAGATGAGTATATATACAGGTATGATTACCTGGAGCGTGACACGATTGAATGGATCGTACCCGGGTATAGTCCATATTGAGGGGATATTTTTTTCTACTTTTAAGAGCTGTTTATTTTGTTGAATTGAAGGTCAATGCATTATTATATCTCAATCTTATCATATAATCAATATTTCATTTCGGGCGCTTCGCGCCCTCATAAAATCTTAAATTCTCACTCTCACTAACACTGGTCATCCTTCCAGTTTCACTTCTGTTTAATATACAGTTTGCCTTCTTGATACTTCTAGCTCGTGTTTACGCTTTGCAGATTATAAATTTCAATGTATATTATTCTACTGTGTTTTACATATTTTGCAATTATTTGGCTATGGATTTCTGTTATAATTTCATTTTATCACATGAAAATCATAAAATAATATCTAATATATGTATACAGGGATATGGTCATTATCCATATTTGTCATCTGATCAAGGCTATGTACAGGAAATATCTGTGCATTGATTCTTAAAATTAGATGACGAATTGGTATGAATATTGTTGGCAATAACAAAATAGATTTATTTTGTATCTTAATATTACATGTCTTCAATCAATTTGTTTATAGACTTCTTGTTTTATAATTAGAATATCCGTATGTGGTGGTGGAATTTAATATCTTTTGGTTAACCACCCTAGCAACAAGCCCCAATCACAACCAATATTGTGTGTATGTGTGGGAGGGGTTGTGTTTTTGCTTATTTGTTCGTTTTTGTGTCGCTATTTGCTACTCGCGTGGCAGATGGCCGTCCTCAGTTGGCACCGATTGCCCGTAGGTCTCGTTGGTCTCGTTGGTTTATGTGAAGTTTTTTGGTGTTTCATGTTTCTTTCATTTCATGTGTCTCTTTGCGTCTCTTGCTGTGCTTGTTTACTCTGTGATTTCGCATCAGGTGTTTTGGTGCTTTGTTGTGGGTCGATCCTGCAACCGAGTCCGGTTGGAGATCCTCTATTTAAGAAATAAAAAATGACAAGCCGGGCTCTATTGTCTCATAATGCCCGAGCGTCCTCAGCCAATCACATTTATTACCGAGCCGCGCCAGCGGCGAGGTGATAAATGTGATTGGCTGAGGACGCGAGGGCACTATGAGACAATAGAGCCCGGCTTGTTATTTTTCATTTCTATTCTAATGATGACCAAACTTTGACCTTACGACAAAATCGATTCTTGGTAAAAACCAGTTCCTGCCGGTTTATGTTTTCAGAAAATGGGTAGGCGTGGCTTATCGCTATAGGGCCTATATTGGAGAATAGAGCCCGGCTCGCGTCTGTTGTCTTAATAGGGAAAAAGAATCAAGTCATATTAGAATTTCTTTTAGATTTCCCATTACCATGATATTCAGGAGAAATAGCTTAGCATTGTAGTTGTTGTGAATACTTTTTTGAATATTTTCCCTGACATGGTCGCCATAGCACTTTTTATGTAGACTTTACATCAGACATTGTATATATTTTAGATATTGTCTTCATTTTCGGGCGCGAACATCGACGGCGGGTGCGGCCAGCCAAATAGGGGATGCTCACTCCTCCCGGGCACCTGGTCCCACCTCTAGCTTGCTAGGGGTTTGTCGATGCTCAATTTTGTGCTCTATTGTGAGTAATGTATCGTCAGGATCTTTTTTAACTCATTATAGTTACAAAATGACTTTAGATATAACTGATGAACAACGGGCATAAAAGGCATTGTAATCATTCAGTGTCGTATATGCTCTTCATCAGTGATACTCAAGGACAAAAAAGAGGAAATCCAAATTGTTAATATATGGAGAGCGAAATTCTTAAGATGGCCTTAGATGTATGCAAAAGAGCAAGATAAGGACAGAGCTTTGCCATCAGTGATGCACTACTTCTGAAAATTGAAGGTCTCGAAGAACGCACAATATTGAGATGTAAAATAACAATCACTGGTTTTTACATTACATTACATAATGGGCCTCTAAAATGACGATTCTTGCTAGCAGGGAACTTGTTAATACTCACTTGTTCTTTGTTGCACTGTTCAGATAGTTAAAAGTTACCCTTGACTTTGAAATGCTTTCTTTTTTGCATATGGGTGATTCGATGTCTTGTTGTGAATGCTTCAACCAAGTCTTGTTCAGGAGTTTCTCCTTTCTTTTACTGTTAGCGCTGCCACCAGAGAGAGGATTTTCTGTGGCGAAAAAATAGTGTAACGATATATTCAATAATCCTTTCATTTAAAGATATACCATTTCATTCTCATTATGCTCAAAATATAGTAGGCTGACACCCTTGTAGCAATTCCTTTCAATGAGTTTTGCTACCTTTTTCGCGATTTGTAAAGGGCCGGTCATCGAGTCTCACCGTCACGGTCAGTCAGTGTGGATTTCTTAAAAAATGCGCTGGTCCAAGGGTTTAGATGGGTCGAGTACCAATCGGAGTGTTAAAAGTTTTTAAATTCAATACCATCTTTTACCAGAGTGTCCTTCTTGTGACTCCGGGATCATATCAACAGTATAAAAGGCGATTGATGAGCCTGACGTATTTTCGATGGGAATTCAGTCTACCTATGATCCGCCCTAATTTGTTTAACTTAAAATACCTATTCGTAATTAAATTTCACTAAGTTTTCTAAATTATGACAGTATAGTGATCTCAGATTTTCAAACTTAATGATCGAGTGTCCTTAGTGACCCTTCATCGTATAATTCAAGACAAATGGATTATTGATTCATTGAATTGATTTTTTTCCTAATTAAATGACACTTGTCACATTCTGTTTTCTTTTGGGAGTTTTATTCTAATGACAGACTGTATCCTTAAATCCTAATTAGGTCTTGTATTTGACTACGTTCAAATAATATAACTAAATGATGTACATTGCAATTTCAGTTTTGTTGCTGTTAGTAGTCTGAAGGTCCCCGAGGATATTGCTCGCATAGAGTCACATGGTTCCGTTACTTGACTTGTAATATACCTTTATACATTCTCCTTCACCATTTTGATAAAGTATTCTCAATTATCTTAAAGTAAGGGGTATCTGAGGGCTTAGCTCTGTCCTAAGCTAAATCCAAGAATAGACATAGAAAACATTGAAAAAAACAGAACAAAACTCAGTCTTAAAGTGTTCTATCTACCATTTGACACTTTTAGAGAAAATAGACTCGAGTTTTAGGTGTCTGGAAATTATATTTATACTAATCGTACAACAATGAAAATTTGAGGAAAGCAATATTTTTGCAATATGTAATGAAACAAAAATTCATAGTCCTTAAAACTTTGTATCTTCTTCGATCGAGATGGCCAAAAATGGGGTTAGAACACTTCTTACTAACAACTTACAAGAATTCCATACAATTTTGTAGGAGATAGAATAAAACTATGTCAGCTTCCTTTGATCTTTTGGAAATAGAACACTCTTCCATTAAGCTTTTAGATGCATTTCCATTACAAAGAAAGAATGGACATAGAACACTTTGTTACTGATCCAAAATGAAAAAGTAAAAATTCGTTGGTTTTTACACCTCACATTTTGAGTCAGGTAAGTCTGATTGATGGAACATGTCGTGACGGTTCCAATGAGATGCTCCACTCAATTTTGGACAAAAATGGAGTTAGAACACTATAAGAGTGCGCGAAAAGAGAGATAATGAGCAAATCCTTATGTTTTATGACAGTTTCATGTTCGTCTTAAATGTGAGTAATGTCAACAGATTGTGTTAGAGACCTCTCCCTAACGTTTTTTGTTCACCTAGTCGCCTAGTTATGATTTACTTAAAACCTCATAAAGTAAGTTTCTATTGACGAATTTTAATTTTCAATTAAGAAAACCAAAATGATATTTAGAATTCAAAAGTACGATAGGAAATAATAGCGTCTTCACCACAAGAGACAATACGCCCATTATGGCATTGATGTTGAAAAAATTAATGATAAATGTACGCAGACGGAAGTTACTTATGGGGCGTTCAATTTCACAATTCACAACTCTCCAAGTGACAGATAATTAAGTCAGTGAGCATGTATTTTATATACATTATGTGGCTTATAAGACAACAATCAATCAAGGCATTGATTTAGAATTAAGGCATTATTTGTCACTACCTATAGCGAAATCAATAGGCTTAGGGTTTATGGCGATGATTAATAGGAAAAATAACACATCATGTCACTTTGTAAAAGTTTAAACCTCTTACTTAACATGCTTTATGTTAATCAAACATATCATAATCAAGTTCCTTATATAAATTATAATATTTGTTTGAATGTTCTCAGTTTTCGATAGCGATCATGTATCACGAAGGGATTATTGTGCTTGTACTGTTTTGTATTTCACAAGCCTCAGGTACCCAATTTATTAGATTCAATAAAATTTATTTATTTATTTGTTTATTTATTCATTCATTTATTTATTCATTTATTTATATATTTATTTATTTATCTATCTATATCTATGTATTTATTTAATTATTTTTATATTATTTATTTATTTACCTATGTATCTACTTATTTATTTTTTATCTATTTATCAATTAATTAATTCATCTGTTTCTGCATTCAGTTTTATTAATTAACTTATTCATTTATCCATTTACCGGTATGTACGCATTATTATTTTTTTTAATGAATCCTTTCTTATTCCTTTGGTTTGGTTGTACATTACTGCATGTAAATAACATTATATTATTTTTGTATCCCTATTCGTAAAGAAGGCACTTTTAAAGAGTCGGACAAATCTTCGTGCGTTATGAAATGTGGTACATAGGAATACATTTATGAGTATAACCAGAAAATGTTCAAGAGCTCATCGCTGTTTTGATTTAGCGAGTCATAAGAATCGCGAAAATAAGTTATCGCGAAATGTACTTCTGACCGTTTTCTAGAAATAAAGAAGAGAATGTGATAGTCGTCAATCGTTCTGGTTAAAGAATCTGTTTTTGGTTTAAAGATAAATCTCATGACTATTTCAATGAATATAGAAACAATGATGTGATATTTCAATACAATTAGGTTTACCCTGACAAACACGTAAACAACGCAACACAAAAAGTTTTTTGAAAATTCAGCTTATTTTTTCTCATCCATCTATTGATATTGTGGTTTCTGGATAGTTCTAAATCGATTCTTATAATTTGTTTATTTACCACAAACAATCGATCAGTTTCTTCATTCAGTTTTCAGATTCGAGACGAAATAAATTTACTTAACCACAAAAAAAAAAATGTAAACAATACGCTAAAATGTTGATAACACGTTTTTACTAGCTATGATCCCATGACATTCGAAGACCAGAGTAGATAATTGGACTCTTTTATTTCCTAAACATTCTTACCAAATAGCTATTCAAAGGTACAAAATCATAAGTCCGATAAAGAATGATGCTTTGATGTGGTGTATGAATGCAAGGATCTAGAGGTGTTATCTGATGAATAACGTGTGGAAGGAGTAAGTCTTGGCTGAATGTCTGATCGTAACAAATGTAGAACTTTAGCCTGTAATGACACAAATATTAGAACTATTTTATGTCAATTAATCGTAAGTATGTTTTATATCCTTAGGACTGGTATGTCCTAATGGCGTCCCCGGCAGAGGGCCTTGTTCCTATGATAAAGACTGTGCAGAGGGGTATTCCTGTAAGCCATCTGCCCATGATCCTTATGTACGGACATGCTGCTCATGTAGTAAAGGTGAGAAATTTTATGTAGTAACAAATGAGATAAAGAAGATCCTGACCACAATCTCAAAAGCACTCACAATAGAGCATCAAATTGAGCATCGACGGACCCCTAGCAAGCTAGAGGTGGGACCAGGTACCCGGAAGGAGAAAGCATCCCCTGTTTGGCTAGCCGCACCCGCCGTCGATGTTCACGCACGAAAATGAAGACAATATCTACAAACACATTACACAGAGTTTTAGCTTAAATGACAATGCCAAAATGATGGGAGAAGAGGTCTTTAAGTTGGTACATTGTGTGACCAGTCCTATGATGTCGGAATCATGTGCCCGGGAGGAGTAAACATCCCCTTTTGGGCTAGCCGCATCCGCCGTCGATGTTCACGCACAAAAATGAAATTGATATCTACAAACACGTTACACAGAGTTTTAGCTTACATGACAATGCCAAAATGATGGGAGAAGAGGTCTTTAAGTTGGTACATTGTGTGACCAGTCCTATGTTGTCTTTAGCAAGAAACATTTATAAACTAAACAGAAAGGAAAACTATATACGAAGAAAACGAGAGCAAAACATCTAGGTCGCCTATCTATAATGACAAATATGGATAATGTCCATATCCCTGTATACAGCACAAAATCGATAATTCAGAAAATCAGAAACCGAAGGCATACAAAATCAGGATAAAACAGGAACCAAAGAAAACAAACAAAAACTTCCACCACATGAAAAGAAGCGAACTCCCGATACCGGTAATTCATTCCCTAGAGGGCATTTATAGAGAAAAACTTTATACATCGTGATAATCTATCTGATGAAGATATCTGTGTATCAGGATGAATCGAAAGGTTGTAAGCGCGTAATCCGGACAAACAAAGTATTTGCTATGACTATAAAAAATGGCCGTCTAAAGTACTCGGATGTATATTTGTCTTCCTCCTGTTATTTCTAGTTAAGACCGTCTGACGCCAACTCGAATACATGTCTTCCTTGTTTTTTGTGTTCAATTAATGTTTTAAATGTGTTTTACTTGGTTGTGGTTTGTTGGTTTTCCTGGTATGAGCGTTCTTGTTTGACTCATGTCTCCAGCTGTCTGGTCATGATGACAAATATGGATAATGACCATATCCCTGTATACAGCATTCGAACATTCGGCAACAGATGCAAATGAATGAAAGAAAGAAGGTGGCGACACTGAAAAAAAGTTGGAATGTAGGTATCAGAAAGTTTTCATTTTAAATTGATAATGTAGAGGTGTCCGGAAAGTCTTCTTTCGTCACGTCAAAGACAAGGAATCGTAACAACAAATCTTATCCAACGTTTAGACCAAATTAGTCAGAAAGGTGAAACAACATTTTAAAAGAAACACAGTCTCAATTTTTAAAAAGAAACAACACTCGAAAACGTTGCATGCGTATGCCAATGCACTCAACCATGACCACCAAAAGAGAACATACTCTGTGTCTGGTAGTTACACGGTCCGTTGCTATAAAAAGTAAAGGTAAAAGTATAGAATTGTCTGATCCTGATGCGACGTGTACATTTCCCTCTCTGGCGAGACCTGTTCAGTCATATGCTTTCTAAACTCCCTTGGGAGTATACAGCAGAGCTGTTCTGTCTACAGGCACTATGCTAATCATACCATTATTATTGCAGATTATGATTTTGTAAATTCAAATCTTTTGTTGGTAACGTTGCATTGTACATTTAAGGGGAAAAGATGAAAGGGAGCTTTTTCATCATATTTGCATGTCTGATGCATTATGGTTGGCAGTTTTCATCCATTGAGTAGAAAAAACCCCAAATTGTATGTCCTAACTACTAGTATTCTGTCATAGAACAGCCTTCTGGATAAATAATTGTGAATACTGTGTTTCAGTGAACAGCCTTAAAAAATATAAGACAACACATAAATCTAATCGTAGATTTTTTTTCGATAAACAGTTACAGAATTTATATATTATCATCAGTTAAATTCTAAATCATATATGTTTATGAAGGTATTCCTTGTTCCCAAATCTTATATATGACAAATATGGATAATGACCATATCCCTGTATTCAACGCAAAATCGATAATTCAGAAAATCAGAAACCGAAGGCATACAAAATCGGGATAAAACAGGAACCAAAGCAAACAAACAAAAACCTCCACCATATGAAAAGAAGCGAACTCCCGATATGAGATGGAGACCAGGTGCCAAGGAAGAGTAAGCATACATTTTTAAATCCAATGTAACATTTTTTTATTTGACCTTAATATTATTTTTAAATTCACTTTCAGCGGAGGTGTGTCTAGATGGTAGTTATGGCATGGGTAAATGTACAGATGATAGACATTGTCCTAAAGGATTTGTTTGTCAGCATACCAATGGAAATCCATATAGAAGAACCTGCTGTGAAAGTATGCACATCTTTGCTTTCTTTTTTCGAATTCTATTCCTTTAAGGGTGTGTGCTTCTATTTCTGAGAGGAAATTTTGATATCTATGCAAGTGCAGTCTTCAGTTTCACGAAAAAGAAATGCTTGATTGATGGTGGCTTGTATTTTCATCCATTTAATGATGCCAGGTGCTTTCGTTTTCTTTTCATTACTCGTGTTATAGAAGAAATAACTAATTAACTTCGAGATATACTTTAAATTAACTAGACATTAAATTGAAATAATTAGCTACGAGATATACTTTACAAGTGAGAACATGATTAAGTCTACTTGAGTTTTGACAAAAAAAAGTATTAATTTGAAATTCTATTTGATTGAAATTTGATTCAACAACGAAGAAAGAATAATTCTTTTGTACTTCTTCATTTTTTATCCATGGTATATATGCTTTATTCGTTTTTTACCATTTCAACTAGTCTATTTTTCTAGGTAATTTTAATAAAAGGGATGAAGGCGTACGAATACGTAGATTATATCATTAATAAGAATCAATGGAAGTCACACGTAATATCGCTCGTAGCCCCTGCAGAAACATATCGTTTGTAAACTAATTAATTAAATTACTGCAAAAGATGCTGCACCTTTGGTGTTATTTCCTTGAACCGTTTGTTACCAAGGAATATACGTATGATCTTACGTCAGATTTCATTTGATGATTGATAATCATAAAAATTAACTCTTTTAAAGAAGGGATTGATTGACATGATATTGTCCATATCAAGTCTCTGTTGAAAAGCATCATTGTTTTTCAATTGAATGGGGCGCTATTCTCTCGAAACTCGAAAACAGTAACAAGAGTCATAAAGTTTAAGTTTCATTTTTTGTAAAATCGTATTGAATTGCTTATTCCATGACAATAACACTAGCATTTTGCTAAATAGAATCTGAAATTTTTAAACTGACATGGTATGTCGACTTTTGGTTACTTTGTAATAATTATTACTATGTTGTAATAGTAAATTGATTAGTTTACCTGTAAATTCAGTGGCGGATTTAGAGGGGGGGGGGGGGGGCCAGGGGGCCCGCCCCCCCCCCCTTTTCACCCAAAGTTATTGATTCAGAGTACTCTTTTTATGCATATTCTCTTTACTTTTGGGGAAATTTTCGGCTCGCTTCGCTCCCCGCACTAAATTTTTCATTAATTGTCTATTTTTTTTTTGTCTTCAACTTTCTTTATCATCATGTTTTAACGGATTCATATGACATAAACATATACAAAATTCAAAATCAAATTAACACTTGAATAATTACCAATTTTAAAATGCTTCATTTTCATGGGCCGATCTAACCAGGTTAGACAGGTGGATAGTCCGGGTCGTAATGCCCTAATCTTCCCTACCTTCCCCAATTGGTCAAACAAAAATGGAGCATGGAAAATGAGAGAGAGATTGTATTCTTATGACAAAATGTAACCATCTATTCCACTATTCCAAAAATTTTACGGCTCGCTCCGCTCGCCAATATAGAATAAAGTTGAATATACATGTATGGATGACTTCATTTGAAAACAAATGAAAACTTCATATCTTAAAAAATTTTCTTGCTCGCTACGCTCGCCAGTCTACCCACCTATATACTAAAGTAAATGAATCAACTCCCCTCCCCTCCTCACTTCTTAAATAGATCAGCATTCTTGAGGGTCACGTTTCTCGACCTTTTTTTTTTTTTTTTTTTTTTTTTTTTTTTTTTTTTGGCTGGTCAGTTTTGTGTTTCCGTGAACAATTTTCTTCAAGCTGAAACCTTGGGCCCCCCTTTTCTGAAATCCTAGATCCGCCACTGAAATTTGAATTGCGTAGACACTTAATTGTAACATAATTTAATGTAAGTACGTAGATGCATGTCCAGTTTCATCTTAGAAAGAAGTGACTTGACCATGGTTCTACATTCATTAGAACTAGCTAGAGTAGCATTAAGGAATGCAAATTTCATACATCGGACAAGACTATAATTCAGTTTACAGAAATGAATGAATGAATGAATGAATGAATGAATGAATGAATGAATGAATGAATGAATGTATGATGCTTATGTTAGGTTACATTAAAATTAAATGACATTATATAAAAATGAAAATTTTTGAAAAAATTATCAATCAGAGATTTGTACAGGTTGATAAGTGTTTTTCTTTTTCATCAACAGGACCTGTATGTGAACAAGGTGAAATGTCCGCTGGGGAGTGCATTAAGGGCCGTTGTCCCAAAGGCTATAAATGCAAACAGTCTGTCAACATACATGGTGTACCACTTTGTTGTGAAGGTAAGTTGAAAGAGGAGGAAGAAATAATTACAGAGAAACAAAAACCATTGAATTATTAACAGGAAATATAAAAAAATCATAAGCCTGTGGTTTGTATTTTTCTTCAAAATCTAACATGCACCGGTAAACAGAGGAGGGTGGTTCTGGATCTGAGAAATAAAAACTGTAAAATGCAAATTTTCTTTTTATTACTTTTTCGGTTTGCTGTTTTCCTCGAGATCACAAGATTGATTTATAGAAAATAAGTTCACAACAACAACAACAAAAATAATAATAATAATAATAAATAAAAAAAAATTAATAAAATAAAAAAACACATTTTTTTACATTCCCGTGAGATTTTTCTTTTAATTGAATTTAGATTTAGTCTAAGAAGTACTTGTACTAGTATCAAAAAAATAATTTCCGCGTGTGTTTATATATCCCAGACGATTATTTTATCGAGCGCCACTGTCACACACGAAAGGTGTGGCATGCATTATATTTACATTATCCATTTTTAATAAGCAGTGGCGTAAGATTTATAGGAAGTTTATTGGTGTTTATGATAAGTTTTATGAAATAAAACAAACGTGATTTGTGTGATGTTTTCTTAAAAGAAATCCAAAAATACATTCTCTTAAAAAAATTAGCTCTGATCATTTATAAATGTCAGTCGAATGAAGTATTTTGCACTTTTATTGACATCATTTGGAGATTAATAGAATCTATCACGACGTTGAGACTGAGACAGGGGAATCTCATCCGAGTGTAAAAGATTTGCAATCCACGACGAGGCTTGCCGAGTCGTGGATGTAGCAAATCTTTTGCACGAGGATGAGATTCCCCTGTCTCAGTCGTAACGCCGTGATTGATTATTTTTCTCACTCACCTCATTTAATCATCACTTTAATGTTTCTAAAGCTAGAATCGATACCAAAACTTACACAAATCTAACGATGGCGTGACGTTACTTTCTATGACGTCATAATAGGAGTCACGTGGAGTGTGAGACAAGGAAATCTCAAACTGCTACGTCTACGTTTTTTCTTTTGTCTCACGACGTAAGTGAGTGAGAAAATTTTTTTCACGTACAATTAGAGACAATAAACGAATTGGGATCATGCTAGGTAACCAATTAAATCTACTGTATGACCGTCAATCTCTCAGATGACGCCACACTACGCTTCTCTTTACTTTTATCTATTTTGTATATGTTCATGATCCATAATCTAAGAGCTAATTTTTTTTTATAAGATTGCGTTTTGCAATTGATATAATCTAAGACTGTTATATCATGAATTCTATGCTCATGATGAGAAATGAACTAAAATATCTTATTTTCATTTCGTGATACTAGCCTAGTATTAATTAAAAAAACTGCACCAGGGAGGATTCAAAAAGGCCCTTAGGGTGCCTAGTAAGTACCCTTTTTGAATCCCCCTTGGTCAGGTACATATTGTTTTTAGTGTGCCCCAAGATATATTCAGAACCGATTTAGAGAAGTAAAAAATGAAGAAATCATACAATGCTTTGTAAAAAAAAAAGAAAAACCTCCCTCACTCCCCCCCCCCCCAAAAAAATTATGTAAGCGCTATACATATATTTCAAAACCTCATTTTCCTTCAAGTTGCGAGCTTTATAAAATCAAATGTGCATATTATCTATTAAACCCACAAGCCACTTTTAAAGCACATGTTTAATATTATTGTTTTATTTAAGAACCTACATGTCCCCATGGCAATAAATGTGGCGGGAAATGTGGAGCAGACGACCATTGTCCCAAAGGTTACTCCTGCATGCCCGCAGCCAATAATCCCTACGTCAGAGTGTGTTGTGAATGTAAGACGTGTTTCTGAAATTTTTGTTTTATTGAAATCTAAGTATATTTTAGAAGCGAACTTTTTTAATCGATTCAGTAAAAATGAGCAAACAGTCTTAAAAATGATTGAACTTATAATTTGATATCACTTATCGCCGGATCTTTAACTTCATTTCCATCAAATAATTAACATTTTAGAAACAATGAAAGACGGCTATATGCATAAAAACCCAAAGAATATCTACATGTATATTAAAGATCTCTATGGAGAATTTCCACGAATGATTTTAAAATGTTTGCACAAATGATTGAAACTTAATTTACAGTGCCCTACTGTCCTCATGGAAAGAAGCTGGGAGGAATTTGTGAAAGAGGTGAACCATGTCAACCTGGATACGAGTGCACTGAGGCAGCTAATAACCCACATCTCAAATTATGTTGTGAAAGTAAGTTAGAATAGGAGATATATGTCTTTTACTTTATTAAGATCTTTCTGAGAAAAAGTATCAAAAAAATTATGAAAACATCCCTGGATAAAATATCAATTTAAAAAAAATAGAAATGATTAAAAAAAAACCCTCTAAAACTTTAAACTTTTGATAAGGACGATCGCGCTGACTACGATGATGAGTCACATAAAGATCGAGTCCGTATTTGAAAAAAATGGTTACACTACATAGTATCCGCAGTGTCGCATTTGGAATTTGGCTAGGGATTATTTTTAAATAGGGGACAGATGGGGTCCAGCTTCATTATGTGAGCTTTATTATAGAAATAACTATGATTTTTGATATTTGGAAGAAAGAACTAGCTTCTTGTCTGGAGAAAAGCACATTATTTCCATTGTATACCTCATATGTATAGTATGACCGGATGTGAAAGTAAGAGGTCATGTGACTAGCCTTGGGCAAAGAAATGAATGCTGTATTTAGGTAAGAAAACTTTGACGTCATATTTCTCGAATTGCATCAGGTGAAAATTCAAATAAATTGCACATATTATAGAATAAGAAATACACAACAAATAGACATACGGTTTATTAAGAAAATCATTTGAGAAGGATGTCAAATTTGAGTCACTTTGAGGGGTCATGCCCCATTTCCATGTCATCTTCTAATGTACTGCTATAACTTTGAGCAGCATGTCTGACTGACAGGATTTCTTCAGATGAAATCAAGAATAATAGAAGTAATCAGTAATAAGAGTACTTTTTATTGATATGTAGCTTTATATTGTATGAGCAATATAAAATTATTAATATAACGTCAACTATTGCATGCCTTTCATTCTTCAATGACCAATACTGTGGAGTGGTTCCAATATACAGTTTTAGTTTCGTATTCGAAGAAATGGCCAGGGATGATTTTTTTATTTCTAAGTGTTGAGACTTGAATTTTTTGTAGTAGGCACAGTTAATGAAAAAACTTGGAATTTTGGGGTTTATATGAGTTTGGAAGGATGTAAAGAAGAGAACTGGACATCAATTTTAGCCATTGGTCCATATAGTAAACAGCGATAGGAGACAAAGGCGAAGCGAGTACCGCGCATCCTGGGCTCCTGATGCCGGTAGTGCTGGAGGGGTGTTTCGCACTCTTCCGGATATATCTGAAAATCCAGATGTTGAAAATTCAAATAATTTTTCATGATAAAAGCTACTGATGTTCTCTTTCAATTCAGTATTAAATGATGTAGATAATGTTTTGAGAACAATGCTGTATTGACCTTACTATTTGGGCTACCGCATCCGCTGAACGCATGCGCTCGACTGCCATTTTCACATCGTTCGATACTGATTAACGATTAAACAGTAAATCTGGATGCAATGATTTTCACATGTTTTGTAGGTCTAGATGTATTGATTGTACTAAGGTCTTGTTCATAGAGTTATGTAGAATACTTTAAAAGTCTAATGACTTCAACTTTAGCATGACGCGCATACTTTTTGCGCTTTCGGAACAGTGCGCGAAAACTGTATATTGGAACCATATATGCACATATGCTCGTCAGCTCAAACTTTCATGTTTGGTTGCTATGGTAACCATCTATATCATAAAAAGGTCTTGACTCTGCTGTTTCTTAAAACATAAATATAGGCATGTATATTTGAAAAATAAAAAAAATTTGATTGTTATGAAAATTGATGCTGCTCCAGTCATAGTGCATTTATGCAGAAAAAAGACTGTTGAGTCTGTGACACCATTGTGGATATGGTACATCTTTACAATACAGGTAAAAGGTTTACATAGACTTGAGAGGTATCAAAATATTCTGAAAATGTTAAAGTATATCATTTGTTTTAAATTTACCAAAATATGGTTACCATAGCAACCAATATCCAATCATAATATCAAAGCTTACATGGACATTTCAATTGTTTGCAGTAAACCGTTATTGTATATACTGAGCTTCCGAGTGACAAAAATATGTCGTTACGACAAAAAAGTTTGTTGTAACCATGTCAACAGTCTTATAAGAATGACATTTAGCCTTTATTCTATCTTTTAATGTACCATTTGAGTGCTTCAGCATCACAAATAGCACCTATTGATCACATATATGCTTCATATTATAGCCATATAGTGTTACATAGGGGACAATGCTTGACGGCATCATGGGACCTTTGACGGAGTGTCGCGACAAAAGTATAGTGCGTAATGCAAAATATGTGGTATCGCAAGATGCGAAAGAGCGTAAACATTCATATGAACACAAAACTTTTATCGGATAAGAACAAAAAATTATCCTTTAGGTTCCAATATACAGTTTTAGTTTCGTATTCGAAGAAATGGCCAGGGATGATTTTTTTATTTCTAAGTGTTGAGACTTGAATTTTTTGTAGTAGGCACAGTTAATGAAAAAACTTGGAATTTTGGGGTTTATATGAGTTTGGAAGGATGTAAAGAAGAGAACTGGACATCAATTTTAGCCATTGGTCCATATAGTAAACAGCGATAGGAGACAAAGGCGAAGCGAGTACCGCGCATCCTGGGCTCCTGATGCCGGTAGTGCTGGAGGGGTGTTTCGCACTCTTCCGGATATATCTGAAAATCCAGATGTTGAAAATTCAAATAATTTTTCATGATAAAAGCTACTGATGTTCTCTTTCAATTCAGTATTAAATGATGTAGATAATGTTTTGAGAACAATGCTGTATTGACCTTACTATTTGGGCTACCGCATCCGCTGAACGCATGCGCTCGACTGCCATTTTCACATCGTTCGATACTGATTAACGATTAAACAGTAAATCTGGATGCAATGATTTTCACATGTTTTGTAGGTCTAGATGTATTGATTGTACTAAGGTCTTGTTCATAAAGTTATGTAGAATACTTTAAAAGTCTAATGACTTCAACTTTAGCATGACGCGCATACTTTTTGCGCTTTCGGAACAGTGCGCGGAAACTGTATATTGGAACCAGTGCAACAAAAAATCGGGATCTACATGTCTGACACGAGTTCAAAAGCGGGAGATAATCGAATTTTCTTTTTCACTCTTCGATCTTCTCAACAATCGAAAAACAATGGAAAATTGCGGACAAGCTGTTGTATCACCTTTCTGTAGATCAGCAAAGCCACGTAGCAAAATATTTGTTAGAATTAGATGTTTTCTGCAATGTTCTTCTTCCATGAAGAGGAGGAGCAGGTGCGCGTCGTTTCGTCACGTCATCTACTTATAAGCATGATAAGTTTATAACATTTGTTTGTCACTATTTGTTGTAGT
This sequence comes from Pinctada imbricata, assembly GCA_033119305.1. Taxonomy (NCBI): domain Eukaryota; kingdom Metazoa; phylum Mollusca; class Bivalvia; order Pterioida; family Pteriidae; genus Pinctada; species Pinctada imbricata. The sequence continues at coordinate 57,982,966 of VSWD01000005.1, forward strand.
CCGACAAATCAATTGTTCCTATCTTGTTGTTTGTTTTTTCCCCAAACACAAATAAGAAAAATTTGCCCCACTTCAGACTTGTCGGACTACTGTCCGCTCACTTTGGAAACTGGATAAACAGTGTACAATTTTGATAACTTTGTCATGCAAAAATTAAAATAAAATCTGTATCATTGAATAGATCTTGCTTAGTCGTAAATTTTGGTATATATTATACGGTCAAGGGTTTGTGCTATCAAATTATACAGACAAAATAAATTTTAGATGGGATGTTTTCAGCGTGACGCCACCGAGTTTAACATTGAGTCTATGGAGAGTGTGACAGACACAACTTTGCGGGAAAAAAATAACTGTTCGGGAAAACTCAAAGTTCGGCAACGCTGTCAAATTTGGCAACATATTGCCGAATTTGGCAACCTTACAGCAAAAAATCGAGACTGAAAATACAGATTTAGCGTCAGTGCTTTAACATTTGGTGTTACGGGAAACTTTTCAATTCCTCTACAGATTGTTTTCTCGACTGCTCTAAAACATGAAGAATGGTGAATTATTAAAGAAACTGGCAGCATGTATGTGCTGATTTTTCTACTTTAATGCTGATTTATTTTTCAGTGAAAAGTTGTTGAATTCGGCATTCTAAAGTCGCCAAATTCAGCAATGAGTGGTTGAATTTTGAGTTTTCCCGAACTGATAACATGGGAAATGGCCCACCTAAAACATGCTTTGTCTATAAATTTTGATTGCGTGCACTGACTGTCATATAACTTATAGACCCTTTCACATTATCTAGCGGTACTAAAGGAGCTGTTAAGATAAGGGCCGTATTTAGCCCTGAATCCCGTGACTTATTTCTTCCGTATGGCGAATCGTACACAGAAAAACATGAATCATTATTGAAATGTAATGTATTTGCAGACCTTTTACATGTTTTACATTATGTTAAGGAACTCTTAAGGTTGTAAAATTAAGGTCGAAAGAGGTAGGGGTGCTCGGATAGAAAATCCGATTATATCGACAAAAAACGTATACATTTTTGAATATTTTATCTAAAATGGATAAATATAAGCTAAAAGACATCAAATATGTCTACATTGTGTATCAGAAATAGATTTCGAACGTTCTACCTCCTTCAATCGGTAAATATTGAAATCCGGAACTTAAAATACGGTCTTATTCTTCATTCAATGGCTACAATGTAAGCCTTTTAGCGCGAAATACACATTGACGGAGAAATGAACATCACTCGTGCTTATTTCGTTTCTAATTCTTGTATCTTTCATTCAATCATATTGAGTACACAATGTTTGATTGATTAAAGAGGAAAAATAGTCAAATGTGCTATATTTAATGGTCAAAAAGATCGATTCTTATAAAATGCACCCCCCTTTCCATATTTAGTTTTTCGTCTCTGGGGTAGTGTTCCCCCCGGAGATACAGAACCCCACTTTGCCAAAAAATTTGTATCATGGATACACATCTCCAGTAAAAGTGGCTTTCTGTATATCCGGGGGGAACAATGTTCAATAAAACTTTTCCGTTTTCTATTGATTTCTATGGGAAAAAGATAAGTTTTGACCTAAAAATTAGCAATATTATGCAAAACAGATAAAAAATAACTTCATATTCTGATGGGATGCCGTATAAGTATACATTTTACCAAAAAAGGTTCTTGAAATTTCAATTTTCAAAATTCCACTTTTCAGGGCTGATTTTACGCCTTATCTTAACAGCTCCTTTGAATGCCAGTTCTGGGGGACAACGAATATATTGCGCATGCACCAGTGACGTCATTTGATTGTTCTAGGACGTTTAGCGTGGAATCATGTTTCGTTTGTTCCGCGGAAAACATCTTGGAACAATCGAATTACGTCACTGGTGCATGCTCAATCTATTGTTTTTCCCCCGGAACTGCATGGCCTTCAAATTCAGTACCGCAGATAATGTGAAAGGGTCTATACCATGATTTATGACTAAGCACGATCTATTGAATGGTATCAATTTCATTTAAAGTTTTGCATGATAAAATTGTCAAAATCATGTTCATCAAATTTCCAAAGTAAGCTGCGCGGTCACAGTAGTTTGTTGATTTATGTGCAAAATCTTGTTTGACCACAGGGGCTACATTACACAAAGAATAGATAAAATAAAGGCTGTGGCTCCGAATATGAACATACGTATCTGAAGAGCTGGGTCTCTGCGTACAAATTAACATGCAAACGGTTACGAGAATCGTTAGTAGCTATATTGATATAGCACAATTTTGCTTTAAGTAGCCCATATGCATTCAAATCGTTTTTTTTTTTTTTGGTATTCTGAAAATTAATATTAAATGAAAAAACAAAAAACTGTTACGTGTCTCTCACAACTTTCAAAAACGTCCGTTTTAGCGACAGGCTGTTGCCGAAAAGTGCGTGTCTAAAATTATCACTATCATATTAAGAACGTAATTGTAACATTGAACAGGCTTTTGTCATGTGACGATTGCTAAATTACTTAGTATGCAGTAGAAACTTATAACTTGATACAATTAAAAAAAACCCCTTTTTTCTCTACAATGAACATATGACCAGAGTCAGGTGACCATATATATAGACCAATCAGAAACTTGTTTGTACGCGGAGACGAATGTTTTTATCTGGAGCCACTGCCTAAAATAAAATTCACCCACACCACCAGTTATAGCACAACCAATCTGATTAAAACCATATCTCTTACATGCTCCCAATTTTGTTTTTTGATTGGACGGAGAAATTTCTTAGCAAAGGTCACCTGCATGTTGATGTCTACTGGGTTATACTAGATCCTCTACTCGACACAACAAAATCAGGAGCATGTAGAGATCTGGTATCAGTCAGATTGTAGCACAGCGAAGATGCTATTTTTCTTATTCGGTTATTCCTAAAGGAATAAAGGTTAAAGACAGGAAAAACGGAATAAGGAAATAGCGTCTTCAGGGAGTAAAATTAGCAGTCGCCATTGGCGACCATTTTCACGACTGGGCGACTAAAACTTTGACCAACAGTCGCCCAGATGGCGAGTAGGAGATCTCGTAAATGTCTGTGTTCAATTATATAACACTTTTCTCTATACTCCGTTGAGTAAGTACTTATCCACACCTTACTGACCACAAGGCCTTATTGCAAGGTAGATTTAAATTCATTTCGCATGACCGGCTACAGTAGGGAGCTCTCGAGTGGCCAACAATGGGATTAAAGTGATCATGTTACTGGTATGATAAGGGGATCGATAACATACAATTTTTAAAGACTTTGAATATTTAAAAAGAAAAAAAGAAGGAAAATGAGACATCGGGCATTTGTTCAACAAAGGATTTACAACTTCAATAGTTTAATAGCAATCTGGTTATCGGCATCCGTATAATATCCTACACATTTTCTTCAAACCGAATGGCGATCTTGAAAGCGCGAATTCACGGGGTTGGGACTCCCTGGAATTGCCGAAAATTTTCAGGGAGGAGGGGTAGAACCCCTGGAATTTTTTTGTCCCCAAATCCTTGTTTTTCATGTGACTGAGGAGGGATGGGACCCTACTCCCACTGGAATTTGCCTTAAAATCCTTATTATTTCAATTTTGACTTAAAATGAATGCATCCTTAAAAAAAGTTGGGCCCCTTATTATTTTCTAGCTGGGCCCCTAAATTTCATTTTCTAGGGGCCCAGCTGGCCCCTAAGTCCTGCAGCCAATTTTACTCCCTGGTCTTCGTTGTGCTGTAACTATACCCCATCACACTGATTCACAGGCCGAAAGATTGCCTTGAGGTGCAAAGGCGTATCCTAAGGTGCATACGCATATCCAGGTGATCTTTCGGCATGACGACCCAAACAAAAAGGTCCAGTCTAAAAGCCGAAAGAGCTTTTAATTATAGCCTGAAGACGCACCTTTCGACAGATAACTCACAGGTTACATGTATTTAGATAGTTTTCCCATCTGCTATAATCATCGCTTCGATTCAAATGCTGATTACTGTTGTGTAGTGTGTTTGGATCAGATAAGTGATGCAAGTTATGGGAATATATGTATAGAACTAGAAGAAAAAAAAATCATGCATTGTAAATGCAAACAGCTTTTGTGCAAGATGACTATATAACATTCCCCCTCCCCCTCCCCATCTCTTTTGAGATTCTAGCGCTCAGCTGTTGTTTACTGATATTGCATACCATGTACATATGACTTGAGATTTTTTGGCTATAGAGCTCACCCTTCACGGTCTGTTCTCCAACACATTCATGGTCAGATAAGCCACGCCCACTCGTGTGCATACTCTGAAACTGATTTTCTGAAGACCTGTCATTTTCTGAAAACCATGTATATACTGCAGCAAAACTACTTGTTGACTGCTATAATCAGAATATATTAGAATAGAAATAACAGCTAGCTGTGGTTTATTGTCCAGTAATTCCCCAGGTCACATGAACCAAATTAATCTTATTATCAGCTAGCTACTTCACGGCGAGGTGATAATTTGATTGGTTTGTGGAATGGTTCATGCAAATCTGAGAAATACTAGGACAATAAATCATGGCTAGCTAGATGTTCTTCCTCTATAAATGAATTTGAACCTTCTATATATATATCAATTTCCTTTTCAGAGCCACTATGCCCCCATAGCATGACTTGTGGACCAGAATGTCAGACGGACAAACATTGTCCAAAGGGCTACAGTTGTATGACGTCAGGAAATAATCCCTTCATCAAAGTCTGCTGTGAAAGTAAGGATAATCTATGTAATTATTTGTCTGGCTGTGTGAGTGTGTGTGTTTTTTAGGGAGGGGGGTGCAGATGTATGATGTCAGGAAACAGTCTTTTCATCAAAGTCTGCTGTGAAAGTAAGGACAATTTATGTTATCATTTGGCTGGCCAGTGGTGCAAATTTATTTAAAAGTCTTGCAGTGAAAATGTTACTCACAAGAGAGTTTCTGACAGTGACCCTTTAAAAAGGAACACTACTTATCATCCTTTTTTCCAGATAATAATGTGCTTTTCAGTGATTTACATACATTTGTACATGTATTATGTTATCAAAAATTACAACGTTTTGTAATTCTGTATGTATACATGTATATTGTCAGTATTACACATTAAGTGTCCCATACATGTAACAGCATTGAAGATGGGCAATACAAAGTTGATACTCATGCTTAGATGCAACATTACAGTACAATCTAAATTGTCAGTTGACATCGATCACTATGTCTTTTTTGCAGATGAATTATCATGTTATCAGATAATATAAATACAAGTTATTGTCTATTGTTTACCTATTTAATGGTAATTTTACTTGACTTTAGGTAGGGGTATACATTATGGCTTCTTGCAACTATTTTTCTCTAGATATTACTGAGTTATTCAACCCATAGAATTCAAGTCATTAAATCACAGAGAAAAGGGAAATTTTTTAATTGTAATCTATAATTATGTTCCTTTATTAAAGTTCAATGTACATGTAAAGTGGATTTTTGTGGTTAAGATTATGTATATAGTACATGTACTGGTATCCTGTGATGCTGTAGAGCATGGGTGTGGTCAGGTCTATTTATAGTATCAGTAAGATTTTCTTACGAAACCACAGTTCTGCATTTTGATTGATCCACATGAATTATCATCCATCATTAATAATAAGGTGTTTAGCTAGATATGAGGCTTAACCATGTTTAACACAATTCATAATGATAACTTGACGAATTGATCCCTTTGAAACAGTTTATTATTTCATCATAAATCACAATTATATTTGTTTTATTATTGATCTCGGTGAAGAAAAGATATGATGTGCATGTTGATTTGACTGAAGTAATTAGAGAACTATTTGCGTTTTACTTTGAATAAGATGAATAATCACGAGTGTGACATTTTTTTTTCGGTGATGTAGGATCTTGTTCACGGAAGTAGATGAATTAATTGCACAAGATACATATAACCATGTGTCACATTCAGACTCAGTTTCCTAATTTGATCGATGAAACATGTAATTTTAGCATTATTACACGGTAATGTTCCACAAAGTCTCTCTAACTCGGAAAAAAGGAAGTCATAGCACAGCTGTTTTCATCAATATTGCAATATTGCATTTTGTAGAAACACAAAAAATTTAAGTTGTGCATCCAGTCCTTGTATAATTTTCCCTTGAGTTGTGTATTAGATTTTTAAACATTGTTTTTCTTCAAATATTTCAGTCTCCTACCAATTAAGCTGAAGGGGTTTTCTGTCTGTCCGTCTGTCCTCTCTTTATTAATTCAGTATTCTGAGATATCGAGCTGAAATTTTGAGAATTACTTTGTATTGGATGATCCAAGTCAAGTTTATGATTGGTCATGGTTGACCTAATTTTGGCTGAGTTGCACCACTTGATAACTCAATGGTTACAATAGGGGACTTTGTATTGCTAATGATAAATTAAAGTACTCAGCTTAATTGTTAAATTGAATTTGATTGTAAGGGGAAGAAAAATTCTGTTGATCAACGTTTCAAGATTATCACTTAATTTTACTCTTAATTACTATATTAAAAATCTTCAAAATATTTCAGAACCTCTATGCCCAGACAAGATGACATGTGGAGAGATCTGTGGTGATGATTCACAATGCCCAAACGGTTATTACTGTCAACAATCAATGAACAATCCTCACATCAAACTCTGCTGTGAAAGTAAGAGACTCTTCTCATTGTAATGTTAAATAATTTTCATATTCAAATTTTTAAGTATTTCTGATAAAACTGTGGTTTAATCCCATCATTTAATTATTCTATGTTAGATTACTAAAGAAATTTGTGTTAAGGTATACATGTATCAACTTTGAAATGAATAAAATTTAAGATATAGCACAATTACTGTACCAATCAGTTCCATCATTCTTTAATTATTCTATGTTAAATTACTAAATTATTTAATTATTCTATGTTAGATTACTAAAGAGATTTGTTTTAAGGTATACATGTATCAACTTTGAAATGAGTAAAAATTTTAGATACAGCACAATTACTGTACAACTCAAGTTTTCTCCTTTGGACAGAAAACTTTCATATAACTGTAGATGCATATGACAATGAATTAACCTTTTAACTTTCAAAGGAGAATACATGTATTGTAAGCTGTGATTGAAAGTAGAAATGAAACTTTTTCGTACATTACAGAGCCGCTGTGTCCAGACAGTGCTAAATGCGGAGATAAATGTATGGGTGATGAAGATTGTGCCGCAGGATATGAATGTTTACAGTCCAGTAACAACCCATATGTCAAAATGTGCTGTGAAAGTATGTTGGATTTTAGTATTTGACCAAGGTGTCAGATGCATTCAGATAACAAATGTTTATCAAAATATGAAAGTAGATGTACTGATCTAGACAACCAAATTGTACAAATGGTTCCTCAAAGTTTCACAGTCAAGAAGAAAATGAATTTGAATTTGATCTTTTTGATATTCATTGAAATCCTCCAAAATTCAAGGCTTTTTTTAATTTCTTAAATGCATTACTTAAATGTAAATTGCATATACTATAAATCATTATGAATGTATTTTGAATACATGAATTATTTTTTCCTACAACTTGAAATTTATTTATATGTATTATCAGAGAATTGAATCTCCAGTAAAATTTTGTTTCTACAGAACCAGGATGTAAACCAGGTTATCTTTGTGGAGGGAAGTGTAAGACTGATGAACATTGTCCTAATGGGTACAGCTGTGTGCCATCTGATAACAACCCACATGTCAGTGTCTGCTGTGAAAGTAAGTCACTTTGTATTCTAATGTGGTCTTTCCGAAATACAGAGTTACTTCCCATTTGTGCAGGTATCTGAGGTAAACGTATTGTGACGTCATCAAATTCTACAGGAACCAGCTTAAAATCGAGGAAACTGTGCTATAAATACATGTATGGCATTTCTATAGGAATTTAATCATTTTACAATGCTTTTACATCAGGTATCGTCACGAGGCAAACCCATAAAAAAAAAAACAGAATCGAACAAAAGACCATGTGAAAAAAACTGTGTGCAATTGCCTTGCAGTCTTTGTTTTACATACTGTATAAGAAGAATCATTCACTGGTACTCTCTTTCTCGGTTTTATGAAAGTTAACCCTTTCACATAGACAATAATTCATTAGGCCGTCCCTTCTTACATTGAATTATTCATTTGTCATTCAAATTCACTGTGACAAACTTTTGCAGTTCGAAGCCGACTGCAAAAGTAGCAAAGGTTAATACATCGCAAATGATTCTACGTATACAGAATGTGGTTGCTAAGTAAGTTAAAAGCCATTTGATAGAATTCTGATATACAGTATGACAAACTTGCGAATTCATCAACTTGCAGGTCACATTAACAAATGAAGTTTTTTTTAGAGGAATAGAAAAAAAATCACAGAGTCATTATCATTTATTAGAAAACCAAACCGTCATATCTGGGATTTGCTTGTTGTCCATAACTCAGCAAGCAGATCCTAAACATTCAATGATCACGCTTAGTGCTTGATTCTATTTGATATTATATTGGATAAATTTTGAAAAGAAGGTCATAATTCAAGGCAGTACAGGGGCATTACAGAAGATGTCTCCAAAAAAAAAAATGATAGCAGAATGCGACATTATCAGCAAATTTTTAAAATATAATGTAATGATTGCATTCTGAAAACTTTGTAGCTGTTCAACTTCCATGTATTGCACATTAACAAATGAACAAATTAAAAAAATTTAATAAGTGATTGATTTTGAATTTTGTTTTACAGAACCTATCTGTCCTGATGGGGAGAAATGTGGTGATCCGTGTATGACCAATGAAGACTGTTCTCCTGGTTATAGCTGTCTACAAGCACCTAATAATCCTTATGTCAAAATGTGCTGTGAGGGTATGTATTAACAAGATTTTTGAGAAGGTCTAGATGACAAATTTTCCCTAAGAGCTAGTTTCTTGACCAGCAATTCCATGAACATGTACATGTATTTGCAGATGTACAAAGAAGGGTCAATGAGCCAAGAAGGCAAAATAGTCGATGTTATAACATCTGTATCGTATATGGTGAAGTACAGTAACTCTATTTCTTAAAATGTTCATTCTGATACATCATACATCATGATACGTCTTTGTTGGGATGGATTTATAAAATAATAAAGGCGGCGTATAAACTCAATTTGATAGACAATACAAAGTGTCCTAGCTATAGATCAAAGTTATTAGTTAATATTCGTTGTTACAAACTTATGCATTTGTTACAGTTCCAACATGTCCAGAGGGCTGTGACAATGGTGGTCGATGTTTGGCTGACGGTATGTGCCCGCCGGGCTATACGTGCAAACCATCCACAAATAACGCAGCCATCAGTCTCTGTTGTCAAGGTATATAATATTAGGATAAATATTCGGGTTTTACTGTAAATGCATTCTGGGTTTTACTTATAACAGTAATAGGAAAGGAGTTCACCTCATCTGGAACAAGTGATCTATACCTGTCACTTTAAAGTTTTTAGAGCCAACATTCTGCTGGACGAACTAATATTGATATTCCACTGGCCAAACTAGTAGGAGTAAGATGTACTACATGTATTTACAGTATTTTCTCATGCGCCAGTACATAATTTTTGTAACTAAATTTATATTCCTCCCATGATGATCTATTGTCAAGGTTGATATGTTTTGGGTTCATACAAAATATGCAAATAGATGTGATGATGTTGAGATTATTACAGATGCCCACTGGGCTTGCCTTAATAGTTGATGAACATTTGGTTCATGGTAATACTCACAAAGCTATACCATTGCCTATCTCTCATACTTTCACTGTATATGCAGATCCTGTTTGCCCAGCCGGCAGTAAATGTGCAGGTGAATGTAGCCCAGACGGAATGTGCCCAGAGGGCTATGGATGTTTACAATCAGAGAATAATCCCTATGTGAAATTGTGCTGTGAAAGTAAGGAATCGTTGATTTATGATAGGAATTTACATGTAAAATTGTGGCTTCTGATTTACATGTAATTATTGTTTGCTATAGCTAATGATATTCCTCTGTATTTTGAATGAATAATTCAAAAATGAAAATCCTAAACTATAATGCTTTGTTGGGTAATATGTATTTTCACTTACATTTGATAAGTTTTCCTTGGTATAGAATGGTGCACAAAGTCCATTAACGGAGTACACAAAATCCTTTCAAATGTACATGTAGATCAATAAAAGCTTTTCACAAGCTTATCTAGTTTCAAAGATTTCAAATCAATTTATATATTATGTTAACAGTCAATTATCTCATCAAAGTCATGATATGCAATGGCATGTATGTTCATGAAAATGGTTATCTTGAAGTTTGCTCTAATTGGAAAATGTGAATTGCAATGTGCACATTGAGAACACAAAATAAAGCTGTGGCAATATTTTGGTACTGTATTAATTACTCCACATCCCAATTGTTAATTGTTTTGACGAAAAAAATGTTCTTTGTACAGAGTTATTGTGCCAACACGGTTGTCTGAGAGGTGGGAAGTGTGGTCCCATGGGAGTACATCATGGCGGGTTTACCTGTCTACCTGCAGCTAACAATCCTCTCCATGTAAAATCATCACATAAGTTAAGATTGTGAATATTCTGTTTACAGAGCCAGTGTGCCCACATGGTGGTCTGAGAGGTGGGAAGTGTGGTCCTATGGGACAGTGTCATGGTGGGTTTGTCTGTCTACCAGCAGAGAACAATCCTCAAATTAGCCTCTGCTGTGAAGGTAATACTAAATGTTGTTAGACGTCATGTCATACATGTATATGATGAATCATGAAAATTCTATAGAGTATTGATTGAGATAAATTATAGGGCACCAGTGAGTTTTTAGGTATCCTTTCTCAATATGTACAATGTACATTTGTTTACTCAGTGAACTGAGCAGTGGAAAATAAGTGTGTATTAAAAAGCAATGGTTGATACAAATGTATTTGTGTATTCTGGAAAGCAAAGTGGTTCTAAAAATTTGTTTGTCTGTTGATACATTTTTTTTCAACATTTTCAAAGTTATCTTGATTAAACCCTTTGCCTTTTGTTAATGTAGTTACAAACTTTTAGTTCATCTCCATACCCAGGAAAATGTGCAACATATGTTTCACATGCATTTCAGCCAAAATTGCACATTTTCCTGTGTACTTTTTCATAAGATTAATTTTTCATGCTCAAATATGTAGAATGAAAGATAACTCTCATTGAAAATCCTCATTTAACCTTTTACATCAATTTGGTATGTGAATTTGACCACCCAATTAGCTATGGAATTGCTGAAATGCTTATTCAAATATACAGCTATTAGACTTGAATTGATTTGACAAATGATAAACCCGAATAAGCAGATTTCACTGTATTCCAGGGTGGGACATGCTGGGGATCATTCCCTTTTCTTTCCATTTTAAAGATGGGTAAATCTGAGTAATGACGAACGAGGGAAATAAAATTCTGCCTCTAATCTAATTTTTTATCTTCAAACACGATGATTTCAGAGCCAGTTTGTCCTGACCAGTCTATGAGTAGTGGGCCATGTGTAGGAGATGGACATTGTCCAGCTGGTTCCCATTGTCTGGTATCTGGAAATAATCCTAATGTCCGTCTCTGCTGTGAAAGTATGTTCATTATGTTCAGATTTCAATTAACTACTAAATGTACACACAGTCATGATTTTTCCGTTTTAAAATTCATTTTTCTCCTATTTGAGAAAACATCAAGCAACTGATTTCAAGACATTTTTGAAAATAGAATTATTTTTCCAAGATAGTTACAGAATTATATAAGGAAGTAAAACAAATATATGTAAAATTAACATTTTCTGAACGTAGATTCTAAAGGCATTCTCAAAGGCATTAGATCCCAGAACTGTTTGTGGTAATCATCGATTTTTCAAACATACATGTAATCACAGATTTTTCAAACATTAGTAGGCATTTACGGCTGTTTTAAAAAATATGCAATTTATCATTTTCCGTGTTTATGTAATTGACTACCTATGTGTTTATGCAGATAGAGAAGTTCATTGTTGACTGTATTATACTGAATCCATTTGTTTAATATTGACTGTTATTCCTTGTAGAGCCTATTTGTCCTGACGGTCGCACATGTGGTGAGGTGTGCATGAGTGATAAAGAATGTGCACCGGGTTACACGTGTGAAGAGTCGGCTAACAACCCTCATGTCAGAGTATGCTGTGAAAGTAAGAATAGCACTGTGTCAATATACATGTAATTTCTGTAGAAGTATCTTTGCAGATTTTTTTTTCAAATAATCCATCTTTGATGGGAAAAAAATATTTTTGAATTTATGAAAGAACAATTTGTTGAAATTTACAACGAACTTAAAACTTGAATTTGACAATTGACTGGAAAAATTATTACATGTACTTTTAAAAAAACTTCAGCTTAAAATACACTGTATAATATCAGACAGGAATAAAATAGATTGTAAATTATTTTTTATCATCTTTGACCGTAAAAGCTTGAATAAGACATATTACATGTATGGCATTTGATGAATCTACAGGCAGAGTCCATAAAATTACTCACTCTTTTCGATATATTTGGATTTTGTTCTCTTCAACATCTTTTACACATTATATAATGAATAAAGAGTAAACAGTTGTGTTTATTTTACATAAATTTTCAGAGCCTGTGTGTCCCCATAGTAAACAATGTGGAGAGAGATGTGAGGATGATTCACACTGCCCAGCTGGATATCTATGTGAGGGAGCAATCAACAATCCTAACTACAGAATGTGCTGTGAAAGTAAGTCACAGTAGACCATTATACATTTGTATTATGTCACCTGCAGCGCATTGATAGCATGGAGGGATCACTCTGTCCCTTTATATCTGTATGGTACTCACACTTTTACATAAATGCTACAACTTATTTGATGTACATTGCACTGCCATCTAACTTGCAGGAATGGTGAAGCAAAATTAGACACAACATCAAGGTCACCATCATTGGACATGCACATGCATGACCAGCCACAAAATTTGAAGCTCTGAGAAATATATGAAAAAAGTACATTTTCGTCCACTTTTGTTTAATAACATGTATTTCTTATCATTATTTCCATTATAATTATGTATATCATTTAAGGCTGGATTATATATTAAAATTACTAGGAAAGAAATTTAAATAAGCCTTTCTTGGCTTTCTTTTCGATCCTGATTATTGTTATACATGTATATGTCATTCTATTTACGTAAAAATTGGAAATAAATATGTTTAAACTAAGGTCACATTCAAGGTCAAGGTCAAATCATTAGAGTCAAAGATGTCTTAGGCAGCATACACTTACCTGTTCTTCAAAAGTAATATGTATTTCTTAACTATGTTTAAGAATCCTTGAAACTACACAACTACATGAGTATTCTTTTATACATGTATTTAGATTTGCAAAAAAATTTGCCATACAGATAGATATGAATTTTCTTACTTTTTGTATACAAATCGTTACGGTTATCTTCTGTAATTGTGCTAATTACCTTTCCTTTTGATACCCCACTTGTACATACATGTAGTATATTAAATTGTGTTTGAAGCTATGAAGAAGAAAACAAGACAATTTTAAAATGATCTGTACTGTTGTTTTCAGAGCCGACATGTCCTGATCACATGACCTGTGGAGAAATGTGTATGAGCGACGACACTTGTCCCCCTGGATACAGATGTAAACAATCGTCAAATAACCCACACATTAAGGTCTGCTGTGAAGGTAATGTTACTACAAATTCACTCAGAACCCTTGAGTTTGGAATATTAGTTTTAAGGGAAAAGAAGTTGAAAATTAGTCAATTTAAGGAATTTTATTTCTTTCCTGTTCTTCTTGGTTTTCAAGGATAACGTGAATAAATGATGACATTCTATACAAAAAGTCTATCCGGCAATCTTTATGATTTTGAAATCTTGTGAAAATGAATGAATTGCTCACGAAAAGGATAGATGAACTATTATTGTGAATCGAAGTGAAACAACGGGCCTAAGATATGTGTACATGTGGTCTTTTGATGATTTTCTTCGTAATTCATTTTAGAACCGATATGTTCAGATGGTAACAACTGTATAGGACGGTGTACAGATGGTGTATGTGCACCGGGATATGAATGTAAGGTGTCCTCTAACAACCCATACGTACATCTGTGCTGTGAAAGTGAGTATTGTGTACATATACATGTATGTACATGTATGTTTATGGTATCATGCTGTTTGTATACATAAAAAATAACATATACATGTAAATGTAGCTCTTAAGCTCGCCAGGACAAAAAAGTCCAGAGACTGAGAGAGCTAATGCCATACCCTCGGCATTGTTATTGTCAATGTTTATAGGCCCTTAGGGTATGACATTAGCACTCCGGATTTTTTAGTCACGGCAAGCTAATGCCACGCCCTCTGTGTCATTGTCATCCGAAGACAAAACTTTAACCTGGGCTATGTCTCTAATACTGTAAGGGGTTTGATATTTCACATGTAGATACCTTGTGATGAGACCTTTCATTTGAGTCCATGACCTTTGACCTAGTGACCTTGACCTTGGACTTTGACATTTTTTTTTCAAAATCTTCAACCTCGGCTATATCCCTTGCACTATAAGGGGTAGGGCTTTGATATTTCACGAGTAGATACTTTGTGATGAGAACTTTCATTTGAGGCTTTGACCAAATGACCTTGACCTTGAACTCTGACCTACTTTTGAAAAATTAGTTTGGTCTTCATCTCTTGAACTATAAGTTAATTTTTTTTTCATATTTCATGCATAATTTATAATTACCATTAGACCTTTCATTTGAGACAATGACCATTAATTAACATAGTGACCTTGACCTTAACCTTTGACCTATTTTTTGATTACTTATACTTTTGCTTATTTTTAGCTCTCTAAGAAATAGGACTACTACAGTGTACATGTATTAAATGCATAAACTCCTCATGACAATACTTGGATTTTAAAAGTTATTTGATTTTTTTTTTACAAAAATCTGCTACAGCGAGCTATTTATCTTTGATAACCCTATGTGTTTAATCATTAAGTACATGTGCAGTATGATGTACAAAAAAGTCATATTATCTTATTCCATGTAATTCAAAAAAAAGAGAAAATGATAAAAAACAACAATGTGGAACAGAATTGAGTCAAATTTAATGTGTGTAGTTATATAAATTTGACCTACACTACAAGTCTTCTGGGACAGAATATGTAAACTTATCCATCCATATTCAAATTGATGTATAAAAAATGTTGATATTAGCTAGTTAATGGTCTTCAAGTCATTTATTTGCTCTATGAATTCTAAAAAGAAATAATAATGATTAAAACTAAATTGGATATGAATTTTATTCAGAGCCTCTATGCCCTGACCATAGTACTTGTGGAGAGAAGTGTATGACTCAACGAGACTGTCCATCTGGGTACTCCTGTATGACGTCTACTAATAACCCATACCTTAAAATATGCTGTGAAAGTAAGTCTGTATGACGTCTACTAATAACCCATACCTTAAAATATGCTGTGAAAGTAAGTCTATATTGCCTTTAAAAGAAATAGGAAACGTAAATTAGGAAATCAAAAAGGAAAATTTTCTAAAGAGTACCTATCAAAATATGAGTTCCATACATGTAGTTGAAATGAAAATAAATTTTACTAAAAAAAATTTAAGTTGAAAAATCAATTGATTTTGCCCTTGATTCTTTGACAATAATTGTGTTATGTATCATTTAAGACCCCACATGTCCGGACGGAAGTGTCCTAGCAGGTAGATGTATCAAGGGACGTTGTCCAGCAGGGTACAAGTGTCTGGTGTCTGCTAATAACCCACATGTGGAACTCTGCTGTGAAAGTAAGAATTGTTCATTGGTAGCTACAACTAAAAGGGCTATAATTCATACCATTTACATACGATATATAATTAGAGTAATATAGAAATATTGTATTAACATTGAAGAGAGAATATATTAAATTAATTGTATTGATAAATTTGATTTACTGAAAGCAGAATATCATTAATATGTTCTTTTATAGATTTGCATATGTATTATGAGCTAGAGCAATTGTGAAAGACGGTCCTATACCCTAGATTGATCATTAAGATACATTGTACATGTATATGCATGTTTTTCCGTTTATTCCTTTGAACACACGGATAGTACAAAATTACATGTAGATAGTCATACATTAACTGTCTTTTGGAATGTGATTATACAGTGATAAACTACAATGGATACAGGAATTATGATAAACATAATTCCTGGATCCATTATAGGTTATAGAAGTATGATAACATTTTTATATGACAGTTATTATACATTATACATGTCCTTGTATATTTACATTCCACTTTTTCACAATGATGTTTAAACTTGTAAAACTCGGATAATAAGGTGCTATTACTTTATGACAGGCCACCGTGGTTATTCTCCTATAATCACAATGTAAATTCTATTCAAATGAAAGGGCATGTAAATATATATGAATACTTATACTATCCTTGTAGAACCAATGTGTCCAGATGGTAGCCCAGTGGGAGGATCATGTAATGGAGGTGGTGGATGCCCGCCGGGCCATAGTTGTTTACCAGCAGTAAACAATCCCTACATGAAGGTCTGCTGTGAAAGTAAGTATGTTGATACATGAATGTTTACGTGATGATGTTTAAATTCATACATGATACATGTATGTTTACTTGATGATGTTTTAATTCGAACTGGTCTGAAACACAGCTTATTCAGAGTCACTTTGTATTTGACAAATGGATAAAGAGTTCTCATCAATACTTTTCAGAGGACAGAATTTTTATAAAACAACTTTGGATTGTCTTTTTTAATTTCAAACTTTGACAATATTCTTTTTAAACAATGGATCAAAACATAAAGTTATACTGAGTAGATAAATATGTTTTGTTTTAATTACAGAGCCCATGTGTGAGTTACGAAGCAAACGAGCAGGAAAATGTAAGGACGGAGAATGTCCAGCAGGTTTTGCATGTGAACCAGCAATAAATAATCCTAATATTAATCTATGTTGTGAAAGTAAGTGATGACATCCATTGTTAAATCAGATGCATGTATGATTACCATTATTGTAAATCACAATTTAAAGAATGCATTTCATTTCTATAGAACTATAGTACTTGCAGAATGCACATGATGGTAAAGGATTTTTACTGAACTATAACATATACAAAATTTTCAAGATACATATACTAATACAGTGACTGTATGTACATGTACATGTACATGTATGTGATGTCAATTTATTTTAATGCGTTTCAGAACCACTGTGCCCTGATGGTAACAAGTGTGGTGAGGTGTGCAGACATGATAGAGACTGTCACGATGGCTACACGTGTGAACAAGCCATCAATAATCCTTATGTCAAGATCTGCTGTGAAAGTAAGCTTCTATGGATGATATAAAAGCTTTGATTTGAGGAAAACTTGTAAAGATTATAATTTAAAATTTTGTAAGTGCACGAAGTGCACGAAATGAAATTATAATTTTATGAACAAACTTCAGTAAGGTATAACAATGTATTTCCCCCTTCGGCTACCTCAATCTAGCCCGTTCAAAGCTGACGTCATATTAGCGCATGCCAACTGCGCATGCTCATTCTCTCTGAGAGCTGGAGTAGTGTGTCTCTTTGTTCTGATTTTGTCTATTTGTTTATGGTTGGTTTTGTTTCCTTTTTT
This sequence comes from Pinctada imbricata, assembly GCA_033119305.1. NCBI lineage: Eukaryota > Metazoa > Mollusca > Bivalvia > Pterioida > Pteriidae > Pinctada > Pinctada imbricata. Next base: position 58,000,659 of record VSWD01000005.1, read on the forward strand.
CATTTGTTTTTTGGTTTTTTTTTTTTTAGTTTTTTGTTTTGCAACCACCTTGCTGTTAACAAAGGGTACTTTTAATACCCTCATTTCCCTCCTCTCACTCACCCTATTTCATAACTCTTCTATATAAGTATGTATCATACATGCACTTAAATTATGTACTAGACATGCACTCAATATCAGACCATATCATATAACCATATCTCCACCCACTTTTTTTTTTTTTTTTTAAATTGTTTTGTTCTGTTTTTTGTTTTCTTCCTCAGATTTTTTCTTTTTCTTTTTCACATATACATGCAAATTGTATATATACAACTCTTTTTTCTTTTTTTCTTTTCTTTTTTTTTTTTTTAATAAAATCAAGTAAACACTATTTGTGTGCATCTTTACAAATTTAATCAAACAAAAATACATGAGCATGTAATATTGTGTTTCCTTGTGTTCCTTGTCTAGGGCACATAATGTTTATCGAAAAGTTCTCACATCCGTTAGACTGCCAAACATCTACTGTCTGCCGGTACTCAATTGCACCAATGCTTCATCGGCTACTTCTGAAAAGAGATAAGAAATTTTAAATAATTTTTTTTTTTTTTTTTTTTTTTTTCATATATACAAGGTAAAATCAAGCATGTAACAGATTTAAATGTTACTATCTGTGCCTCGTTCTAGGGAGGGAGGGTGGGAGATTATACCTTACTGAAGTTTGTTCATAAAATTATAATTTCATTTCGTGCACTTCGTGCACTTACAAAATTTTAAATTTTATTTCACAAACTTCAGTAAGGTATAACAATGTATATTCAAAGCTATATATGAAAAACTGCATCTGAGAACCTGTTAGCTGGGTTTTCCCCCACTCCCTCTATGGTTCTATTATAGAACCTCTTGAATGTACATTCAGACCTCCATTTGGCCATTTTCATTATTTGTGGTGCAGAAAGGCCCTATTTATTTGCCTTAGATGTTGAGGCACTTCTTGTAGAATGTGCCTTGAATGTGGATATGTCAATTCCTGCCATTTGCATTATTTGTTGTAACCACTTAGCTACTGTACAGGGTCTTACCTGCTTGTGAGGCTTTATATGACTAATGAGTAGGACAGTCTCATTGCCTCTGATGTCTTGCGTTCTATTGATATACTCCAATATACAAGTAACCACATCTAATTTTGGTTCTGCTCTAAATTTCCCAATTTTAATTTCAATTGGGGGCTCCCCACATCTCCTACCCTTTGTCAAAGTAGGTACACTAAACATTATAGAGTCATCATCAATTACCATGTAATTCATGTCAAGTCTGCTGACCTCGGATGACCTACAGGCAGTGGACAGTGCAATAAGCATGGTAACTTTTAGGGTAAGATCTTTCAATGATAGTTTTTCATTGTCCTCATTTGAGTTTAGGAATCTTAGTACAGTATCAACATCCCAGGTACATGTGTATCTAGGTTTTGTTGGTCTTTCATTGAATATTCCCCCCATTAGTCTGCAAATCACACTGTGCTGGCCAATAGGACTGCTATTCACTCCCACATGGCATGCTGATATTGCTGAACGGTAAGTATTTATGGAACTGTAAGCATAACCTTTATCATATAAATCTGCCAAATAATTGGCTACTTGTTCCACAGGGGCTTGAAAGGAATCCAAATTCCTTTCACAACACCAGCTATCCCAGTATTTCCAGCAGGTGTTGTAAGAGGATTGGGTCCCTTTCCTCCATGAACTGACCAATAGGCTTGAAGCTCCCTTTGAAAGGCCTTTGGCTTTTGCCTGTTTCCTGACACTTTCCATGCCACTAGCTTGAGTGTTGAGTTCACAACCAGGGGATGACACTCCCCTTCCGGCGACAGCAGAAGGTCCCTCAACGGTGGCAGTAGTATTGGGAAGTCTGCTGTCATGTTCAGGAGCATTGGGTATGCTGCATGTGTTTGCCAAGATGGTGTTATTATTACTAAATCTGATTCCTCTTTCATTACTTTGGCAAGCACCCTCGTTATCAGACAAAATGGAGGAAATGCATATACACTGCGATTCCTCCATTCCGTCAGAAATGCATCCACCCCCAATGCTCCTGGGTCCGGTCTGAGGCTGTAGTAATGGGGTACTTGATTGTTCAGTCTGTCTGCAAACAGATCTACTTCTATGGGGCCCCATATCTTGTTCAACTGGTTGAACATGTTTGTATTTAGTTTCCACTGGGAAGAGGAGCTTACATGGCGACTCTCCCAGTCCGCTACTTTGTTCTGTTGACCTGGAAGGTATTCCGCTGTGAGAGTTATCTCCCTCTCCAAGCAGAATTCCCAAATTTGACGAGTTATTTGATTTAGTACCTTTGACTTTGTTCCCCCCATGCGGTTTATGTGAGCTACTGCAGTTATATTGTCCATTTTCAAGTGAACTAATATGTTTCTCCTTGTTTTTATTGTTGATTGTAGTGCTAAATGGGCTGCTTTTAGTTCCAGAGAATTTATGTGTAGTGATTTTTCGTCCATTGTCCAGGGTCCCCCCATTTTCATGCCCTGACAAACACCACCCCAACCCAGATTTGATGCATCTGTCTCTATTATCAGATCTGGGCTGGGTGTCAATATTTGCTTTCCATTGTAATGATGAACATGGTTGATCCACCAATGGATCTCCTCTTTGCAAGCTGGGGAAAGTGTTATCTCTGCTTGATAAGTTTTGTTTATTAGCAAATGTTTTGTTTGATGCATCTGCATATGTCGTACGTATAATGTGCTTGGTACAATTGCGTCTCTTGCTGAATTTAGAAGACCCAGAAGGCTTGCTACCTCCTGAATGGTCACTTTCTCTGGAGAAAGAACTGATTTGCATTTCGTTAAAATTTTTTGAATTTTCTCTGGAGATAACGATACTTCCATTGACACCGAATTGATCATTAATTTTTTGACATGGTGTCAATTCTGACTTTTCCCAATTCACTATGAATCCTAGATTTTGTAATAGCCAAATTAGAGAGTCTCTGCAGTGAGACTCTTGTTCATCAGTAGTATGTCATCTAAATAGATTACAAGACGCACCCCTAGTCGTCTCAGTAGTGCTACTACTGGTTTCATAATTTTTGTGAAGAGACGAGGACCTGACGCCAGACCAAAAGGAAGGGCTCTGAACTGTAGTATTTGACCTTGACTGTTTCTGAACCTTAAAAATTTCCTGAAATTTTCGTGAATGTTTACTGTTAAGTAAGCGTCTTTCAAGTCTACTTTTACCATGTAATCGCCTTTTTGCAGTAAATTCTTTACTACATGAAAACCTTCCATTTTGAAGTGTTTGTACTGAATGTATTTGTTCAGTTCCTTCAAATTGAATATTGGTCTCAGCCCCCCGTCTCTTTTCGGACGTATGAAAATATTGCTGAAAACTTGAATTTGATCGTGGTGAGGAGATTCGACCATTTCTACTGCTTTCTTTACAAGTAATTCTGAGATTTCTTTCTCTATGACATTTAAGCTCTCGTTTGACATTTTCTGAGGGAGATTTGCATTAGATTTCGGAGTTTTTACAAATTCTATTTTGTAACCCGAAACTGCATCCAGGATCACATGATCTTTCGTGATGCATTCCCAGTTTTGACGAAACAGGGATAACCTCCCCCCTACTGGGACTGAACACATTTCTTGAAATGGGTGTACTAGGCCCAAATTTGTCAGTTCTACGAATACGTTTGGTCGAATTTCCTCTGACCACACTGACTTTGTTAAGGAGGTTAACATACCTTTTCCCCGAGTTGGAGTAGGATGAAGTCTTGCCTCCACGCGCTGTGCGCGAGGGCCCCGCCCGAAAGGGCCGTCTCTGGCTCTGGAAGCCCCTCTGACCTTGCCCTTGGTCCTGACGACGAGGAAAGCGTTGTTGGTCAGTGTATCTCGCACGCTTTCTGGACGTGGACGGTCCCAAGGAATCCGAAATTTCTCTCGCACGCTTTTTGGTTTTGGAATATTTATCTAGGACCTTATAGTATTCCTCTCCTAGAAGTTTCCCTTGCGTGCCGTCCGCAAACAATTTCTCATTTGTTGATATGGATTTTCAGGCTTTCTTTATGTCCCCGAACACCTTTGAAAGTACATTAAGTCTGCGCTCATAAAGACAAGCCACATTTGCTTGTCCCACTAACATGACCGTTTTCTCAAGTAATTTTAGTAATTCATCTAAACCCATAGGGCTTTCTTCAGTTTTCCCCGCTACACAATCTTCAACAGTTTTCCATATTTTGGTGAGCGGTCCCATGACTTGTCCGATTCGTTTCTGAATAAATTTGATGCTCCCGTCGTGAATTTTAGTGAACATCATAGCTTTTTTGTCCTCGATCAATTCCTCTACAAATTCGTCCAACTGTGGAGCACTGAAAATTGAGTTATTAGGTACTGGATTATCCTTTAATATCTTGTCTTTAATGACATCATCCTTCAAATGATGGGTAAAGTGTTTATACACGTAGTCTCGCATATCACCGGACAGTTTTTCCGGATTATCGCCCTCACAGGGGTCATATCTGGTCCTAGCAGGTTCAGAATCAAAGCTTGCATTTGAATCTTCAGCATCAAAATTGGCATATGGGTCTTCATCACTGCCATATACATCTAAAATGTCATTATCAGCCATGTGGTCTGATTTTATGTCCGATTCATCGGAGTGCCTTCTGGCTAAATTTTGTGACCTTCTGGTCTCAGTAGGTGTCCTTCTGGACTCATTTCCCGATTCTGAACTGCTGTCAGTCATTTTTTGACTAACTAAGTAATCCTCGGTGGGATAATAATGAAGGATTGCTCTGGATAAAACTCAGATTGAAAAAGGACGTCTGACAACTATGGAAGCCGAAAGAGAGAATGAGCATGCGCAGTTGGCATGCGCTAATATGACGTCAGCTTTGAACGGGCTAGATTGAGGTAGCCGAAGGGGGAAATACATTGTTATACCTTACTGAAGTTTGTGAAATAAAATTGGATTAGTACATGTAAGTTTGCCAACTCACGATACAGTTTATGCAAAATTTTGTACATGTAAATAAGAAATACATGTACATGTACATTGTACATGATCAAAACTATCTTATAGGAGTATTGATACAAAACTTTCTCTTAAATGAACAAAAATTGAAAGAAACATCTAAGCTGCCATTGTTTACCTGTTTTTACAGGGGATAGATTTATTATTATAACAAGTTTCAAAATATCAATCAAATCATAATTGTTATGATCATAATTCTAATGCATTATAATACTGTACATACACATGTATATGAAATGAAATGTTTTCAGTAGTGAAAACAAAATTGAGGGACATTTGAAATTTCTTATTGATGATAACTTTTTATTCAGAGCCAGTATGCCTGGATAAATTTGCTTGTGCTGGAAAGTGTATTGATGGAGTGTGCCCAGACGGATACGCATGTCAACCATCGGCCAACAATCCTAATGTACATATCTGCTGTGAAAGTAAGGAGCAAATTTGATGTTGTTTACATGTATATTCTTTGTGATTGCATCATTTACGTTTAAATTCTTCTAAATTTTGTTTTATATTTTTGAATTATTATAATTACCAGTCGGCATCTTGAATCAATCGGTAACAAAAGCAGAAGTGACAATTCTGATGAGGCAGGGAAAAGTCATCACATCTAGAATGCAAAATTATTACATTATTATTACATTTTTGTGTCACTTTTCTACATGTATATTTTCGCAATTTTACTTCTTCTCATTTAAGTAAAATGTCCCCATATGAACAAAATACATGTACATTATACTTTTATGAAATATGTTTTCCACACCCAACCTAGCTGTCCTCATACATGTATCTCAGTGACATGAAATGTGCATTTTATAGAATGTACATTTAAGTGAAATTAACACTTTTACATACATGTAGGTAAGTTCATCTCTTTGACTAAAGATCGCCTTAAATAATCCCTCTGCCTTACTGAAGTTGGACATATAGGGATTCCACTTTACATTAAATCTATGTATTAATGACTTACTATTTTTTTTAAGGACCGAGATGTCTTGACCGTAATAAATGTGGAGAGAAGTGCGAGTTAGATGAACACTGTCCTCCTGGTTACCTATGTCAGCCGTCTGATAATAATCCTTACGTCAAAGTCTGCTGTGAAAGTAAGTGACTCTCAAAGATACTTAAATATTGTCATATACAGTTTTTTTAAGGATAAATTTACTGTGACCAATTTTTTACATGTACACACATGCATGTGCAATTTAAAAGGAAAAGTTTATCCCCCATTCATATCATAGCCAAAAAGATAAGATTTACTTTGATAGAAGTGTAACTTGCAAAATTACTATCTCTGTCAACAACAGAGCCGGTGTGTCCTGATAGCAGTAAGTGTGGAGACAAGTGTATGGATGACCATCAGTGTCCACCAGGATATAAATGTCTACAGACAACCAATAATCCATACCTCAAAATATGCTGTGAAGGTATGGTTAAATAAAAGTCACTCTTTATTTAAATCTGCATGTAGATATAGGTCGTTTACAAGAATTTGGTATGAACTGTGTAACCATATGGCCTCTCCCCCATAATAATTATGCAAATTAAGTATTTTGGTCTTTAAGTAATTTCCATTTATTTTGTTTATGGGATATTTCCAATTGTCTAGGAGAAGATAACTCTAATTTCAAACGTTAACTTTACGATCACTTGACAGCAACAGAAGCTATAGTGGTTCGCCTGTCACAGGTCTGGGTGCAATAGACAAAATTGCGAGGATTTGTTTTAAGTTTAGGCAACTTTATTTATATGTCTGAATTCCAATTTAGTCATGAATGTCAATGGCGATTTCAATATAATTGTGAAATATCCCAGGCTCCTAATATATACTGTGCGCATGATTTTGTATATAAGATTCATTCTCATACTTCTGTAATCAACATGTTACTTTCGTATATTAATAAACGGTAAAATTTATAATCAGGACTTTTTATTCCAAGTTTTGAAAATGACTAGGTACACAACGCGAAGTACAGGATTTGTAGACCCAAGAGGGCTACAACTGCTTTTCTCATGATAACTTATTTCATAAATTAAGTGAAACTTTTAAATCAAGGTAAAGCAATTATGTGCTGAAATAATATACCAAATAAAATCTCTCCCAAAACCTGAGTTGGGCATTTATATTTTTCAGACCCCATTTGTGCTGATGGAAATAAATGTATAGGGAAATGTCAGAACGGCCATTGTCCACCTGGATTTGAGTGTACACCTTCCTTGAACAATCCATACGTTAGTCTGTGCTGTGAAAGTAAGAACTTTTTCTTCTTCATTAAATTATACAATGTACATGTACAAGTCTGTCTAAATGTTATGATGGTAGATTCCCGATATAATCGGCAAATTGCATGCAAAAGAGATAATCACTGTACTGCAAGACTTATTCATGGATCATTAATTTTTAAAACTAATTCATAACAGTATATGATTACATGTAGTTCTTCATATTCCATAAGATGGAGAAATATTCCCCTTTCACATATGTGATACTAAAATGAAGTTAAATTTTTATTTGTAGATACCGTTATGAACTTCTGAAGCATCATGAGAAGTTTACTATTCACATATTTGATCTTTTCTTTGTAGAACCTTTGTGTCCTGACGGTAAAAAATGTGGGGAGAAATGTATGACGACCAGAGACTGTCCTATGGGATACACATGTACACAATCTATTAACAATCATGGTCTTAAGATCTGTTGTGAAGGTATGTATGGCAAGGAATTACATGTATATTGTTAATCAAGGGATAAAAAGTCTTAACATAAATGTATCAAGACTTTCTTATTTTGGTCCTTAATGAACTTTAAAGTTCAAGTTTTGTATCACTTTCAAGTTTTGTACCACTTTCAGCCTTATTTCATGTAAATTTTATATAAAATTTTTCTATACATTTACTTTGAGGGGGGGTTGGATTATTTTTAGCACTTTTCAAATGACAATTGCACTTTTCCTTGCACATTACATGTATATGCGTTTGTTGATCCACCTGTTCCTTACTTTTTGCCATTCCTTTGAAAATTAAATCTTATTTTGGTACATGTATGTGAGAATTTATGTAATGTTTTATCTGTAGATACATCAAGCTTCGATTTCCCTAAAAGCAGTTTTTAATATACCAGAGTTATGGTTCTTGGAGTAAGGAAAGTTTCATGTAAAAGCGTACTCTGAATTTTTCTTTTTTTCAGACCCAATCTGTAATGATGGTTGTACATCGGCCGGGCCATGCATTAACGGGAAATGTCCTGCAGGACACATGTGTCAGGTGTCTCAGAATAACCCAGGTTTACAACTGTGTTGTGAAAGTAAGATGAGATTTTGTTTGAGCATTCTGCAACTGCTGTTAATCTCTTTCAAGACAATATGAAATGAACATTAGAAGTCTTCCAACAGAGAAATGTAAAATTTATTAAGAGGAAATAAAAGAAAGTTGAACTTTTTATCCTAGCTGTGATTTATCTTTATGTCGGTCAAAAACTCTGGAGAGCAAATGTTCACATTTTATCCTCATGCAGACATTACTGTGAACGTGGTTATTTTCGCTGGGGGAAAATTTCTCTATTATAACATCAAGACGTTACGCATGGGGGAAATTTTTGCAATAAAAATGCATTTCCCATTGTAAGAATGCAGCAGGGATATTTTCGTGCGGGAGAAATTTTCGCTATGTCCATAGTCTCGCGAAAAACACAAAAATTACCCCCACGCAAAAATTTCCACGTTTACAGCAAGTAAATCTTATCTGTGAATCATAATGATTGTTTTTTATGCAATTTCTTTTACGATAAAATTTCAACATAATATAAAAGTCAAGAATATTCTTATAAAATTTGTGATAAGTATATTCAAAATAAGCAAAGAATTAATAAGTACAAGTATTTTCCTTTCTTCTTTATGTATTGTTATCATTGTAGAGCCACTGTGTCCGGACGGAAACAAGTGTGGAGACAAGTGTATGGTGGACCAGGACTGTGCCCCAGGCTACACATGTGAACAAGCTACAAACAACCCTTATCTCAAAATATGCTGTGAAAGTAAGATTGAAAATACATGTAATATAAGAAATAATCTTACATCTTATCTTATCTTACAAGAAATAAGGATTTACAGCAAACATATGCGGACACTTAATTTTGAAATACATATGCTGACATGTGTGTGCAAATTGGCATGGCCATGGAATTAGTTATTTTTGAATTTTGAAATTTTAATCCTTCAAAAGATGGCTAGCAATAGAGCCTTAACTACTATATATACATGTACATGTATATGCACAACAAATGTAATTCCCTGAGATGAAACTATTGAAAGGAACATGTATACATTTAGCATGAAAATGCTTGTGACGTAACAATGCATACCATCTAAAGAAACATGCCTTGATGGATGTTCTAACCTGCAAACTGATCCCTGTGGTGACCTGAATTTTAACTTCACTTTTTTACCTAGAAAAACGTGATTTCAGAAAACAAGAATGAGACAGACAACTGCAAGTGCATCTATCATACATGCAATGCGCATTAGCGCACTTGCTGTGTGTTGCATATGTACCTGTAACAAAAACACGAATTGAGACACTTATTCTCTATGTGTTTTTAAATTCTGATATTATACACAACATGCTTACTTGTTTAAATGCAGATCAAATTTTGGTACTTATAAACAAAGAGTTGTAACTAAGTTTTAAAAATAATGATCATTTTCTCTTATGTTCTATAGAACCAGTATGTTTCCACAAAGCCAACTGTGCCGGCAAGTGTACAAAGGGTTCCTGTCCTCCAGGTTACACATGTGAAATATCTGCCAATAACCCACATCTACAGATATGTTGTGAAAGTAAGTCCATAGATCATCTGTGTTGGACAAGATATCATATGCCACATATACATGTACATGTTTGTAAGCATCAAAGATGCTTTCCAAATGTATTGCTGTCAAACTTAGAGAAATTCAAGTAGTATCTACAACATATACATGTATGTACATGTACATGTACAAATGTATATACATTTACATGTATGATGGGTGATTTAAGCTGCAATCTGTTATACATTATTATACAAATATGGACTTGGTCGAGGTCATTATGTCATTATAATGACCCAATGAGATTTGTAATATTGACCCAGGCCGAAGGCCGAGGTCAATATTACAAATCTCATCGGGTCATTATAATGACATAATGACCGAGGCCAAGTCCTTATTTGTTATATTATATAACGAATTGTAAGACTACATATGATTAAAATAATGATTCAAATCAATATGAACACATAATTTTTAATTCAGAGCTTAATGATTAATTGCACTTTTTGTGAAAAGTGTATCTAAGCTTTTAAAATTAAACAAAATAACTATCTTCATTTTTATTGTAAATACTGAAATCAGGACATATACTTCACCGAGTCATTATTTTCCGTCAGCGGTCATTATCGGAAAATAATGACTCGCGCTCCAGCCAATCAGAATCGACGTTACATCCTGGTTATATAATATTCCTTTGTAATTTCATTATTCAGACATGCTGCAACATATACATGTACATGTACGTGCATTTTGAATTCAAAATGATAGAGATACTAATAACTTTCAATATCCTTAAGAAATACATGTACCTGTTTGTACAAAGTGTTGGAATTTCCTTGTTTTCAAATTTATTTTTAGCAATTTTCTGGAGTTCTTCTGTCGTGATATTTCGAAAAAAAATTATCTCTGTTTGATTTCAAATTTAAAATGATTCAATAGTCCATAGTTGACTTTGCTTGGAGTTCATAGTTGACTTTGCTTGTAAACTCCACCTTTAATTTTCAGAGCCCACGTGTTCCAACATTGCTACATGTGGGGAGATCTGCCATTCTGTTAGTGATTGCCCAATGGGCTTTAATTGTTTACAATACTTATACATGCGTTGCAGGAAGGGGTATCATGCCCGGATAGCTTAGTTGGTAAGAGCGTCTGCCAAGATAGCAGAAGGTCTTGGGTTTGATTGCGGGTCTGGCCACATCTTTTCCTCTTCTGTTACTCATGTAGTTAAACGTTAATTTTCAGAGCCCACATGCCCAGACCATGCCACCTGTGGAGAGATCTGTCATGCTGATAGTGATTGCCCAATGGGCTACAACTGTTTACAGTATTTATACATGTAGTTTAACATTTATTTTTAGAGCCCACATGCCCAGACCATGCCACCTGTGGAGAGATCTGTCATGCTGATAGTGATTGCCCAATGGGCTACAACTGTTTACAGTATTTATACATGTAGTTTAACATTAATTTTCAGAGCCCACGTGCCCAGACCATGCCACCTGTGGAGAGATCTGTCATGCTGATAGTGATTGCCCAATGGGCTACAACTGTTTACAGTCTGAAAACAACCCCTACATTAAAGTTTGTTGTGAAAGTAAGTGTTTATTCATTAAATTAGGACGTCAGTGCCCTAATTTGATCTCTTTTTCTAATAAATTTTGTTTGAATTAAGAGTTATCTTTCTTGATATACAGTAGGCACGGAGATCAGAATTATTTTGCAACATAGCACTTTTCTTATTCTTGAATCAGCTAATCCAATACGGCAGCTGGTCTGATATGATTTTAGAATACTTAACCATTTGTATGTATTTCTGTTGAAATATGTTCTTTTAACCTGAGAGGAAATTTTAAGGGCTCTGCTCGTACTGATACAAAATTTTATTCAAAAAATAAAAACCTCCAATCTACTTGTTTGTCTATGGTGAAAAAGAAAAAATCCCTAATATCCACATTATAAATTTCTGGTTTAAAATGTTAAAATTGACTTAATTTTGATACATGTACTTTACAGAACCTATTTGTGATGAGGACAGAAAGTGTGCCGGCAAGTGTATGAATGGTCATTGTCCCGACGGGTACGAATGTAGACAGTCACCAAACAATCCTTACGTACAAGTATGCTGTGAAAGTAAGTCATCTGCATTATCATATAAATTACCTGTATGTATGCAGCTAATTTTAGTGCAAGATTTCACACTATTATGTGCAATTGACCCTTCTGATAGCAGGAAAAAATGCAAAATTTCATGACGTCACAATGCTTTTACCTCGGACAAACAAGCTTCGAACCTTGGTCAAACATCAAAATTGCATTGTGATGTCATGGAATTTCTCAAATATTTCCCGTGTTCGGAAGGGTAAATTCCGTGGCATTTTCAATCATATAGAGGGTAAAATAGTATTATTTCTCTTTGAGGTTCTTACTCGTTTCAATATGATTTTATGCCCCTCCATTTCATGGAGAGGTACATGTACATTGTATATAATGATGCACTTTTTCCTGTAACCTCTCTTGATCAACATGATAACTGACAGCTCTAGTTTTAAAATTTTTACACTCTTTATTCCAAACTACACTCTAAGCCCTGTAAATAATGTTAAGAACATATAACATTTATGGTCACAAAGGACTAGGTGTGCTAACCCTTCATATCGGCCCTATAATTTTGACGAAAAATGCTTTTGAGAAATAAATTATAAATTATCACTTTTTGTAATGTTGAATGTTTGAGAAAATACGATGTCATAATTTTGAGCCCTCGTAACATCTCATGCATGATGTCATTGTTTAGATTAAGGATCACTGACGAGGGTTGAGTACCTGAAACGTGCATGTCTGGTCCATGCTGCAAATTTATCCGTTTATAAATGATGCTATTGAATTTGAAGACGTTTAACATGTTCTGACGTCACTTGCCCTGAATGGCGCAAAACAAAGGAAAATCATCGTTTTTTGCACACAAATCTTCAAAATTAATCTATTATCCAGGCCTCGCCCACGGAATTCATTATGCAAATTAAAAGGCTGATCAGAAATCTATCGATTAATACAAAAATATTCACGGGCAAGGCTTGGAGCACTACTTGATTTTATAAATTTCTATAGAAATTTCGCCGATTTATTGATATTTTCAATTATTTCAATGTTTTTAGATGTTTTGGGTGACACATTATTCCGTTTAGGACTGCGAAATCAAAACAGGCTTTCCTGCTTTGGATTCACCATACATTTGACCTTTTATGAACTACATTATCATAGATATATGATCAAATTTGAAAATAGGGCTGAAATAGCAGGTTACCGCACCCACCCTTTTACAGTTTTAAAACAAATGTTTGAAATATCATTAAAACACAGTATTTTATGGCAGAACGCATTTCATATCTGTATTTTATGGCAGAACACATTTCATATCTTCTTTTTACATAAGTTTGCGGACAAAGAGAGATAACTCTTGGCAAAAACATACATGTATCTGAATTGTGTCAAGTTTCTTTAAGTGATTTGAATATTTACTTGTAAATTGTATTTACATAGTGTTATGATATTATTAGTTATACAGTGTTTTACAAGGGGGATACAGAAATATATTGGGTTGCCTCGCCCAATACAACTTTTTTCATCGACCCAATATATTTTTGTATCTCCCCTGTAAAACACTGTATAACGAATTTATCCCGCAGATAACTTTTGGTTTGTGTATGTTATGTCAATATATTTTAAAGCATTTTGGTGACGTCAAAAGCGTAAAGCGTCTAAATAGAAGCAGGATATTTAAATAATATCCTATCAGTAAAAAAACACAACATAATATTTGGTTCTTCTCGACCAATCAGATTGCAAGAAATTTGCCAGAGGCGGGATAAATGATTTTATTTGGAAATTTTATATTAGTTCCATAGGATTTTTTTTTATATGTAAAGGTACTTATCATCACTAAATATTTCTTTAATTCTTTTTTTTAGAGCCTACATGCCCAGATGAGAGTAAATGTGGTCCAGTCTGTATGCATTCTAACGATTGTCCAGATGGTTATGAATGTTTACAGTCTGCTAATAATCCATACCTTAAAGTCTGCTGTGAATGTAAGTTATGAATGTTTACAATCCGCTAATAATCCATACCTTAAAGTCTGCTGTGAATGTAAGTTATGAATGTTTACAGTCAGCTAATAATCCGTACCTTAAAGTCTGCTGTGAATGTAAGTTATGAATGTTTACAGTCCGCTAATAATCCATACCTTAAAGTCTGCTGTGAATGTAAGTTATGAATGTTTACAATCCGCTAATAATCCATACCTTAAAGTCTGCTGTGAATGTAAGTGACATGTACATTAATCACATAATCATTCTTGGTATTATTTGGTTTTCATTGGTCGATTAATCTGGTTGGCTTTATAGCAATTGTCTTATTTATTATTTACAAGTGTTTCTAAGAAAATTTGCACATGACTAGAAGTTATATGCACAATGCATATATTTACCATTTAAGGGGAAAAATCCTTCTAAAAAATACCCAACTAGTACATCCAAAGTTTGAAAATGTACATAGTACATCTCAAGAGAGGTGAGGTTGAAATAAAGTTGAGGAGAAAAAAAAATCTAGATAATGGACATTGAATGTACCTATAAATGGTGTATTCAAAATGAATAAATTGTTTTAGAGGAAAAATAAAAATGAAGGATCTGAAATGAGAGAAACTTTTGAAATATCAATTTTTCACAGGAAGTGAACTTGCCATGAATTGTCAAGAAGCAATGGGTTTTCTTGTGGTCAAAAAGCTCCATTTTCACTTGTGTAAAAGGATAACATAGACTTATACATGTACCTATGGATAAACAACCAATGGGATTATTTGCAGAAATTTGCTGGATGTGTATCACACTTCAATGGCAACATTTTCTTGTTTTTGTAGTACCACTTTGTCATGACGGCAGTGTGTTAGCAGGACGGTGTATAAATGGCAAATGTCCTAGTGGTTACGCCTGCCAGGAATCCGCTAATAATCCATATATACAACTGTGTTGTGAGAGTAAGTACATGATGTCATGTTCTGGGGCGTGCACCTTTCAACTCTTAATTAGATAACAAATATCAAAAAATGTATTTAATGATATTTTCTAATGGGGTATGAAATGCTGTTTGGTTACTCGTCAGTAATATATGTTATCGTTGCATACATTTGTTTATGATAGAAGTAATATGAAAAGCACAAAAAAAAACCCCCAAATTTTTTTCATAAAAAAAAACTTTAAAATTATTCAAGAAACATAGTACTTACTCGGAGTACTCTGAGAGAGGGCGAGTTGTAACTAGAGCTAGATAGAACTTAAAGGGACCATCAGAAATAGTTTGACTTATCAGGAGTTTGACTTATTGAGTACATGATCAGCAATCGGTTTTTCAAAGACTTATTTCCCATTCTCTATCACCGTTAACAAACGTTTGTGTTGTCTACATTTAATGACCAAGTTGGATTTAATGTTTGTATTTACAACTCCATAACAAGAAAGTTTCAATTATCCGTCCACCTATCTCCTTATAATGAATTGGTTTTTGTTCAAGAATTAAAATTAATTTTTCAATTTAAGATGACTTATGGGACCTAAAAATTAGTTCGACTCAATGAAAAGTTCGAGTTATCAGAATTTGAGCTATCAAAATACATAGAGATCAGTGGAAGAGAAAATTTGAGTTAACTGAGTTTGAGTAAACGAGAGTGAACTCTAGATTCATTTACGTTTACATGTACATGTATATGTTGCCTGTGAAGCAAAAGCCATGAAAAAGCAGTTCACTTTAATTTGTATCTAAAAATAAATGACCGTGTATTTGATGATGATTTTCAGAGCCAATGTGTCCAGACGGTAGTAAATGTGGAGATAAATGTATGCACAATGACCACTGTCCACCTGGATACTCATGTCAACAGGCGGTCAACAATCCTTACATGAAAGTCTGCTGTGAGGGTACGCTGAATTGGAAATTGAATATTTTTCTTTTGTGTCTTTTTCTTTTTAAAATTTATGCATGTCACAATGATTGTACATAGGCATGTATGTAAACTTTACAACAGTTGATACAATAGTGAATTACACTTGCTTCTTCACTTCTGCAGGAAAATTGAAATTGAAAAAAAAGTTTCATTTATCATAGACTGAGCGAAAATTTAGATTTATGTGAAGTAAATAGTTAGGTAAGCAACACCATATACATATATTAACCAGAATTTTGCAGAATGCTATTTTTCCCCATTTTCGATGAGTAATTTTAAAGGCAAAAAATTGTTTACTGGAAAAATTGTATTTGATGAGGAATGTGGCATATTAATTACCTTTTTCAGAGCCAGTATGTAGTGATGGTTGTGTATTGGGAGGTAAATGTATAAACGGCATATGCCCTGACGGATTTAACTGTCAACCTGCGGCTAATAATCCTGGTCTCCATGTTTGCTGTGAAAGTAAGTCATGGAAAGACAATTTACATTTAGAATCTTCACAGCAAATGCCGTAGAACAATCTACATGCAATGTTCACATTTTAAGAAAGTTGTAAAACAAAAACTTTAAAAATGCCAAAAATGAATATATGAATAAACAAATAAAAAATCAAAAGTCAACCAAAGAAGTATATTTTCTGGGCATGAGAAGAATGCTATTAAGTAAGCTCATTCGATGTTTGGAGATTTCCTTGCAAATGCAATTTCCTTATGAATATGTAACTTTTTTCACATGCTTGGTTGATTTAGTGGTTAATGAAGTTTTGCACTATAATACATGTATATTACAGAGCCACTTTGTCCGGATGGTCGTTCCTGTGGTGACATATGTAAGATAGACGCTCATTGTCCGAATGGTTACTCATGTCTACAATCTATCAATAACCCCCACGTCAGAGTCTGCTGTGAAAGTAGGTGAAAACTTCTCAACTTTGTATTCAGTTATTGAAGTAAATTTGTTTTCTTTGATCTTTTAAAAATGATAAAACAAACTTTTAGCATTGTAGCATATTTTTGTTCATTATAAATTTAATCTTATTAAAACAGAAATGAGAGTAATGAAATTTATTCTTTATTTTGGTCTTCAAGCATATTTTTTATTTCATATTCACTAGTTTTATTTGCTTGTATTGTTAATTTGACTCTTTTAGATCCTATTTGTGAGGATGAATGTGCATTTGGAGGTAAATGTATCGACGGAATGTGTCCTAACGGCTTCCAATGTCAGACGGCCAAAAACAACCCTCACATGCAAGTCTGCTGTGAAAGTAAGTGTTACTGCCATGAATCAACTTTTAACTGTAAAGATTTACACTAAATGCATTACTGTAGTTATTCAGCTTGACAGAAATCTGTATTATGTACTATCAAGATGTCAGTTATGATACTGAAATTTGAAAAAAAGAAATATATTTTTCATTTCTATGAGAAGAATATTTTTGGGTACTGATATCAGAAATTATATTACATGTAAGTTATTTTAAATGGAAAAAAAGAAGAAATTTATAAGATAGCTTAACAGTGACAATAAGTTGTAGATTATGCATGGTTTGTTAAAAAAAAAGACTGATTATTTCATGAAAAAAATGTTTTGATTTAAAACAAAATAAACGTAGAATTACTTGTTACTGTATGTTTCAGAGCCTCTGTGTCCCAATGGTAGAACATGTGGAGACAAGTGTATGGTGAATGAGGACTGTGCAAGTGGCTACACATGTGAACAGTCTATAAATAACCCATTCCTTAAAGTCTGCTGTGAAAGTAGGTGTTTCACTTTACCCTTAATAAGTAACGTCAAATTCTTGTACATGTATTTCCTTCATATTGGGTCATCATTCTGTCCATTGTCCATCAATTTATCAGATCAAGTTTTGTGAAAGTACAACTGTGTCATAGTTCAGACGACTGTGCTCCGGGGTATAGCTGTAAACCTGCAGATAATAATCCACATATGTACATGTACTAGAGTATGTGTTGATATTGTTTTATCGTTTTAGGTCCGAGATGTTCACGAGGTTGTCAGAGTGGAGGACTGTGTCATAGTTCAGACGACTGTGCTCCAGGGTATAGCTGTAAACCTGCCGATAATAATCCACATATGTACATGCACTAGAGTATGTGTTGATAATGTTTTATCGTTTTAGGTCCGAGATGTTCACGAGGTTGTCAGAGAGGAGGACTGTGTCATAGTTCAGACGACTGTGCTCCGGGGTATAGCTGTAAACCTGCCGATAATAATCCACATATGTACATGCACTAGAGTATGTGTTGATATTGTTTTATCGTTTTAGGTCCGAGATGTTCACGAGGTTGTCAGAGTGGAGGACTGTGTCATAGTTCAGACGACTGCGCTCCGGGGTATAGTTGTAAACCTGCTGATAATAATCCACATATGCACATCTGCTGCCAGGGTAGGCTGAGTATTATAGTATATCTTACTTAGCCATCTTTTACTTTAAGTTTGGATAGGGGTTATACATATATAGTTTCAACAACAATTTTGGGGTTAAAAATGACAAATATGACCTTGCACATTATCGCAACTTAGTTTGGTAAAAAAGTTAGAATTCCCATACATATCGCAAGTGTAGTGACTAAGAAATTACATATTCTTCAATTATACTTTATTATGAATAAAGATGTGATATAAAACTTTAGATAGAAGTCTCTGTGTTATTTCACTCCATCTCTTTCTGTAATTCTCATATGAACCCTTTTTACATGTTATTATATGGGAATAGTATTTTCTCTGTAGCTTTATTGATTGATCACATCTTCAGTTCCTTGATTTTAAAGTATCGTTATTTTCACATTACAGATCCTGTCTGTCCGTACAGTATGAGGAACGGTGGACATTGTGGTCCCCACGGAGAATGTGCTCATGGATACGTGTGCAGTAAATCTGATAATAATCCATATGCTAGGCTTTGTTGTGAAGGTATGCTACTAGAAAATGAAAAATTTTCTCAGCAGAAAAATGTATTTAAATAAAAAGCTTATTTAGGATAATTTTAGATGATTTCATAGGAATAGCATATCTTGATTTTAGCATCTTTGAATTTTTTTTTTTAATTCAACCATCTTTCTACAGGCATAAATGTACATTTTGTGTATAGGTACCCAACATTGGCTGGTATTTTCATGTAATGAAATTTGGATAATTCGCTTCCTTTAGAAGGAAAACAATTTGTTATTAAAAGTTTTCATTGGTCAAATATATGTTGATTTATGATGCCTCTTTTCCACAGAGCCTCTTTGTCCTAAGGGAGAGCAGGGACACGGTATCTGTAGCAGTGATAAGGACTGTCCTAAAGACCTTCAGTGCCGATTGTCTATAAATAACCCTTACTTACGACTCTGCTGTTCATGTGATCCAAGTATGTTCAAATATTGAAATTTTTGATAGATACAATTGAATATCCTCTGTTCCTTCTGTTCTTATGTTTTTCATTCTAGAAAGGATATATACATGTATTACATGTATGGGTGCCAGATCTGTGCATATTTTTAACTTCTCTGGGAACAAAAAAAATTTGTCAGAAAATCGATGTTCAGACAATTTTTTATGTCAAAAATTAACACTGATCCTTTCTAAATTTATCTATCTTTCGGTATCAACCAAAAAAGTTTTATCTTGCAGATACGAAGTAAAGAAGAAGTTATCTGTTTTATGCAAGAAATCATGCCTGTCTGTGAGATATTTTGTGTATTTCTTATTATATGGTTGATAAAGGTAACACATGTATTTATTTCATATTTTAGTACCAAAATGTCCTGGAAATGTAGGAAGTGCTGGTAAATGTAGGTATGGTGGAAGCTGTCCAAGAGGGTACGCATGTACTGAATCGGCAAACGTCGCCGGTGCTCATTTATGCTGTAGGAGAAGAAGAGGTAAGTGAGAATAACCTCTTAGTCATATGCGGGGATACATAATTTGAGTATACTTGTTACAAATTTATTCTTGTACCTTTGATTTGTCAAAATGCAAGATTCAATATATTGAGAGCAATTTTTTCTTTAATTTCTGGAGGCTTTAATCTATAAATGACAAGAATTTCAGAACAACAAAAATTTATGGTTGTAAAATTAATATGTAATGTTGTAATGAATTTTTCACTCCTTTACTGTTTGGCTAGAGCAAAGTAGATGTATTCATTTGCAACAGTACTAGATTATAGGCAAATAAGTCCAGAGCCGTGTAAAGTGTAACTTTAGGGTGTAGCATCCTTTAGGACCAGTTTGTATCTTCTTGTATTACATTCAACTTAAAAGATTGTCTTGTTTGATATGTTGACTAGGCATTTCAGGGAAAAACTTCTATGATTTATTCAATTTCCAGATTGTTGAATGTATTATCATCTTTTGTATAATTTCATGTTTTTGGTTCAAGTCTGATTTTTTTTTTCCTTTCAGGAGATTACTAGTGATATGACAAAAGACGATGGTACTATACTCTACTCCACAAAATAACCAGTCTCTGTGATGATTGGTCACCTTGGATTCTCCTGCAAAAATGTGTCTTTCTTTAACTTATTACAAGTCTTTTGTCAAAAACTTACATGTTTACTGTCTATCCACTTTCTGTGTCATTTTTTATGTTCTGGCACAAGAAATGTCTCAAGTCATATTTTTGCAATCATATCCATTGAAAGCTACCCACTTGCAGCAATATTTCAAATGTAAAATTTTTGAAAGAAATTTCGACACTGATTTCACAGTAAAAGGTGTAGAACTTTTTGCAGTGAATACACAATTTAAGAAATATAAAGCAACGTGTCATATTTTTTTTGTACAATTTTAAGAAGTGAGATGTCCATTATTGACATGTACATTTGTTAAATCTTCACGACTTGATGTGAGCAATTTTATCATATTTCTGATGAATTTTTTTAATGAAGTTCTTGTTTATAGGTCATTGGTAACTGTTACCATAATATCTTTGTCAAATTTTGTAAATCCTGATTTCATGTTAATTGATAAAAATGATTGGTGCAATTACAGACCTGCTTGCTTTACTTTTACAATTTTTGTGTAAGTTTTACAATTTTTTACCCACAAATACGCTCTCCTTTTTTGCTGCTCATTTATTTCCAGTCAGAGATACTCTTTACCTATACATACAAATATTTCAACAAATGAAAAGACTCACCTATTTTGTTCAATTTGTAAAAATGTCAAAGTAGGGAAAAGACAACGCTCAAAATTACAATCAATTGTTTATATTCACTTAACTTCCCTAAATTACACTTTCTTTGGCAACATTTTACACTTATGGTAAGAAACAGGTAGGCAGGTCTGCAATTATCTTTTGGTTATTTTTCCCCAGCTGCATGAATACCCTCATTTTAAATATTTGAACCATATACATGTATACCGTTAAATCAGGGCTAAATTGGTTTGTTTCAAAGGAATATTTGCTGTCCATTTCTTTATACAATGTTTTTCTACAATTCTGCAGGGAAATCTCTCCTGCACATTATTGTTTTGTTTTTCTTAATCTTTGGAAAGTAGACAAGCTTTTGCTCAACTGATACAGTAATGTTATATGCAGATCTGAGAACTCTAAAACATTGCAGCTTGCTTCACAAAAATACTTGCGAAAAATTTTTAGGAATTTTTGTAACTTTCATCATCAAATAAGAGCTTAAAATGTCTTTCAATTTTTATTTTATCGTGTTTTTTAATATCATTTCTATATACTGAATTTAAATTCGTTAACAAGACATCACAATTTTTGGTTTGTAAGAAGTACTAAGGGATCAAAAGTTTTGAAAATTCCTAAAATTCTTGATAAGTATTGTTGTGAAACAGGCTGCTGGCCTGCATTCCAATCATGTAAATGTATATAACTTTTGCCATTTTTTTTATTGCTCATTCATATGTACATTGAATGCCTTGACATTGGATTATTATTTCACGAGATACACAATTTTTCCCTCTTTAACATTTACATCTTTTTTAAAAGCAGTGTTAATAAATGATCGTCTTTCCAGCAAGCTGCTGTATTTTAATGATGAAATAATAGTCATTTTCAAAAATGCTCTAGAGGGCTGCTGATTTATTTTTTAATTCACCTTCAAATTATCTTAGATTAAAAGAGAGTAAAATGAATTCAGACCAAATGATTTATTTGCATAATAAAATGACAAATGTCTACTCAATTTTGCTTCCGTCAGAAGTGACACATTTGTTTTAGCCATTTGTTGTACATTTTATACACTTTGTGATAATAAAATTAAATTATTTACTGAAGACATGAATCTATCCTACTTTGCTCGATAGGTTTTGGCAAAAACAGATTGGAGGGAATTGTGTATAGTCTTTTTGGAATACGTAGTTATTTTTCATTCGAGTCTGAATACATCGTATGATGTAAAAAACATTACGACATCATGAAAATAGTATCGTAATATTAGTTTCTTACCATCATTTCCCAGAGTTGAAGGAAGGTTTCCACGGAGTTTGATGACCTCACAATTAGTCCATATCAGATGCCATCTGAAATGGGAGGTAACTGATTATCATAGACTAAATGCTACTACAATAACAGTTGATGTGAAGGGTGATCTTGACCTGTACTAAATTTACAGGAATTGCACCTTGGTTCAGATGCTGCATCTGAACTGTACTTCCACTGGAATAGTTTTCATATGAGTAAAACCTTGTTCATGGTATAATTTCTTCTCCACTGTATGGATTTCAGTGACATTTCATAGAATTGTTACTCCGGACTCGATGGTGTGTCATGGTGAACCAAGGTCAAAGGTCAAAGTCATAGTAGACTACATGGGTAAAATCTTGTCCAGAGTATAACTCCTTCCCCTCTGTATGGATTTCAATACTTTCTCACAGAATTACTACCCAGAACTCAAGGCTGTGTCATCACCTTGAACCAAGGTTGTAGCTCAAAGGAAGGTCACGATAGACTATATAGGTAAAACCTTGTATGATGCATAACTCCTTCCCCTATGCATGGATTTCAATAATATTTCACAGAATTGTTTCTTAGGACTCAAGTGTGTGTCATAACCTTGAAACAAAGTCAAAGGTCAAGGTCACAATAAACTCTATGGTTAAAACCTTGTCCGCAACAGGGAAGGAAGACAAATACTCAACTGCATATATATTTTTTTAAAGTTTAACTTGCTTCATGTTCCTTTTTGTCTCTGATAACAATATCGGTGGACATTTAGAGGAAGGTCAAGGAGCAAATATAGGGAGGAAGGTGAATCTTCTTTAGAAATGAACATTGCGAAAGTTTCTTTCCTATCATAAATATTTTTACCAATTTAAAATAACCTCAATATCAACGAAATGTCTCCTGGCGTCATATGAATACATTTTTTACGTCGTCCGGTCGAGTAAGTCTGCCGTCATCAAAAGAAGATCTTGAACCCTCCCCCGCAGTTTCTTGAATATATCGCTCCATTTCGTTAATATTGACATTTTCACTCGGTATAAATGACTCAAACTATGGTACGAAAATAAAAACTAAAAACCACTATCGATCAAATTGAAATTTGTCACATTTTATTACAAATAAAACAATAGCGTCTTCTTTTCATTGTGTACAAACATAATGACATGTCCAAAAATAGGTAACACAAGCATAAAATTTTCTTAATATAAACTTAAAGGGCATTCATCTATATTAAAGTAAAATAAAAATGCCATGAAAGCATCTTAAGATTTTTCTTGATTATCTACATTTTGAATGAAAGTGACATATTCACCGAATTTGCAGATTGGGAAGTTTTATGTGCTGTTCTTTAAAACGACTCTAGGTCTATCTAGGCACTCTTCGGGAGAAGAAGAGGGCCGCATTCAGCAAACAAATTGAAGTGTTATTGTCGTATTTATATATAAATATAATCATAAATATTTCGATAATCAGACAGTCTCGTTCCAATTGTACTATGGTACATATATCTAGCAGTATTTACATAAAATATGACAGCGTTTGTAACATGTAGTAAATCCACGTATCTAGCTGTATCAAAATAATGTGATATGTCATTGAAGGAAGTGATTGAAAAAGATCGATTTTTTGAAGAGATACTGGTACTACATTTGATATCGATGTCTTTCATGAATTCTTTGCCAAATATCATTTTTGAATCGCCTACTAAATAGATTCTCTTATAGTATCAGTCCACTTCCCCGTTTAACTGTCTTCTTCGTTTCCAATTTATATACTAGGGACTTATTACATGTATATCTATGAGTCCTTGAATACATGTACTGATCATTGTTGAAAATAATAAATCAAATAAAAGTTACGAATTTGATACTTTATACAATTACCAAGCTCACTTATTAAAAATAAAGAAAGCATCGACAAATAAGATATTGATTTGAACGAAAGAACGAACGAATGAATGAATGAATTTGTCCCAGATCTCTTTTAAGAAATATTTTACTCTCAAAATCGATGGGACTCAAGTAGTCTCATTTTACATTCGATAACTATTTTACTCAAATAATCTTATGTTTATTATCTTATTAATGAACTCGCTCTTTTCAGTCTCACGAACTTTTTATATCAGTTATTACTTTAAAATATGATACCTGGATTCTTTTTCCTTTAAAAACAATCAAGACTGTACAAAAGATACATCGACTAACGTGAAAAGCAGAGACTGGAATGGGACGCTGGATTTCCGGTTGTATTCCCAAAGCGTCAATGCTCTTTTTCATCTTTGCTTTTATTCCGTCTTTTCGATTTTACATTCCTATGAAAACGTCATATTTTTAAGCCTGTTTCCCTGGTTTCCATTAAAATTAATGACGTCATAATGCGTTGACGTCAGATACCTGCACAAATGGGAAGTAACTCTGTATTTCGGAAAGACCGAATTGTTCCTTGCAGATTTGTAACATTATCATTATGAAGAACTTATATTCAGATTTTTGTTTGGATTGTCGACTTCAGATACCAAAACAGATTAAAAATTACTTTATCAAACAAACCAGTTGATTGAAAATGAAAAAAGATAATCGAAATTGCTTGATTTTTATGCCCTGTTTACACTACGGGTTTCATGCGCATATATATGCACAACCAATGTAATTCCCTGAGATGTTACTATTGAAAGAAACGTGCTGCAATTCGTGTATAAACACTCGAGACGTCACAATGTATAAAATCTAAAGAAGCATGCCGCGACGGCTGTTCTAACCTGCAAACTGAGCCCGCGGTGACCTGAATTTTAACGTCACCCTTTTACCTAGAAAACGCGATTTCAGAAAACAAGAATGAAATAGACAACTATGGTGCATATATATAGAATAAATGTCATAATTTGTGTTTTGTTACGGGTATACAACACACAGCAAGTGCATTTATCGCATGAAATGCGCTAACGCGCATTACATGTACGATAAATGCACTTGCTGTGTGTTGTATACCCGTAACAAAACACAAATTAAGACACTTATTCTCTATTTAAATCGAATGAGATTTGATGCACATTTTTTGGCCATATTTCATTGTTTAGACTGAGGATCACTGACAAGGGTTACATGTAAGTACCCGAAACGTGCATGTCTTGTCCATGCTGCATAAATGATGCAGTTGAATTTGAAGACGTTTAACATTAGCATCCTATGACGACATAAAAAATGTTTTGATCCTAATTCAAACGAGGGAAAAAAAAACCACAGTAATAAAAGGTACTGACTGATTCTTGTAATCAACAAAAGAACTACAACAGCAAGGGATTGGTTGACATAAATTAAAACCAGCTCTTCTAAATATCAGTAGTAAGATTTTATAACCATCAATATATAATTGAAAGTAGGTATTTTTCTGTCAAACATCAGTCAAAGTTTGTATTTATGACTCTGGCAAATCGGACACGGAACATACAAATATACATCCAACCATAAAGTAGTAGAACCTTATTCAAAGTTCGATGATTCTGCATTTGGACACGGTTCTCTCGCCGAAATGGTGACACACAGAAGTTTCCGATAGATAGTATAGTAAAAGATTTTTTAAAGTGAAAATGACAGAAAAGGTTGCAAGAAGTATCTCACAGCAGGATATTTATGAAGGAAAAGATAATGATAACAATGGATTACCATATAAACCAAAATCAACTAATCCGGACAAGAAACGAAATCGTAGATCAAGGTGATGAATTTCAAAATTTCAGATTTTTATTTATCAATGTTTCATTATTTCAGACAAAAGTTGAAGTGATGAAAACAGATTTATAGAGATTACAAAGCATGAGAGGTTCGATTGGACCTTATATTTATACATGTATATTTTGTAAAAACATATTCAGCTATTTTCATTCAATTAGTCCTTCCCTATATAAGAGGTATCTCTGTAGATATACATTTTGTACCTTAGAAAGTATGTAAAAATGTTGGTTGAAACAAAAGCAGCATAAGTATATTTGAATTTATTTGAATTTATAACCGAATATAAGTTTTGATGTCGAACAATATTGCATGCTAGTACCTCCGTGTTGTCATAGCTCCGACCTTAGTAGGTTCTTTGGCAGACATTTTAGGTCAAGTTTCGACGTGAGCTCTGTATAATTTCATATTATTTGGATTTCCTCTTTTCGGCCTCTAAAATCACTGATGATACATAACTTGTTGAAATGCGCATATGGTGAAATTCTACGATAGAACATATATTTCAATATTGACAATTTCAACCACAAGGTTGGTCCATTTGTATATCTGCTGGTGGATTGCCTATACGTCCCCGAGGATATCGTTCGCCTAGTGTCATAGTAAGTGTTTCGGCACTGGACTTGAAATATATTTGTATATTCTCCGTCACAAAATTCATGAAAATTTTCCTAAAGTAAGCTGTACCTCTCTGTTGACATAGCTCTGTCCTTAATAGGTTCTTTGGCACAAATCTTAGACCAAGTTTAGACGTTTGCTCTGCATAATTTCATGTTATTTTTAACCTCAGACAGTGCATGTATTTTAGATATTATTTTCATTTTCGTGCATGAACATCGACGGCGGATGCGGCTAGCCAAACAGGGGATGTTTACTCCTATCGGGCACCTGATCCCACCTCTAGCTTGCAAGGGTCCATCGATGCTCAATTTGGTGCTCTATTGTGAGTGTTGTTGAGGTTATCGTCAGGATCTTCTTTAACTCATTGGATGTCCTCTTCTCGGCCTCGAGCAAAACTGAAGAAATGCGCATATAGTGCATTGAAATTTTATCATGCATATATTTCAGTATTGACTATTTATCATAGAACATATATTTCAGTATTGACTTTTTTTCGCTACTGACAATATTTTCAATATTGACAATATGATTGATATTGACAATATTTTCAATATTGACAATATTTTCAATATTGACAATATTTTCAATATTGACAATATTTTCAATATTGACAATATTTTCAATATTGACAATATTTTCAATATTGACAATATTTTCAATATTGACAATATTTTCAATATTGACAATATTTTTAACATTGACAATATTATTGATATTGACAATATTATTGATATTAACAACATTTTCAATATTGACAATATTTTCAATATTGACAATATTTTCAATATTGACAATATTTTCAATATTGACAATATTTTCGATATTGACAATATTACAACTTCAGCACGGATTATGAACATAAGGTACTAGTATATAGTCTTGATTCCATAGGCGTGGATGTAACCCCAGCATGACGGGAAGGTCGACCTGTTCTGGCAACATTAAAAAATACCAAATATTAATAGTACAGCCATTTTGAGCATTGTTTGTATTAACCAGGATATAATCTCTTGAGGAAATTGTCGTTTCTTCACAATATATCTGTGCGCTTGATATCATCAATAAAGAAACAAAGAAAGTAAGATGAACGCTAGTTATGATACGGTATGATCGTAATATTTCACTGATATAACCACTTAATATCTAAGTATGAAGTTTGAAGTTCGTTCGTTTTATTTTTTAGCTTAATCTTTAGCGTACATTTTCAGAATAACAGGATGTGACCTATAAAGACAATCGTTTTCAAAATCCGTTCTTTAAAAAAATATCAAAGAAAATTACGAAATCTAAGGGATAATCATCTTTCCATTATTAATTCATTTTTAACTCACTCATCTCTAAACCATCTTTTTCTTTTTGTGTTATACGATTGACGTTCCATCAGCTCTTTGTTGATATCTCTCTTCCTGTTTCGTTTTTTTATTGGAACTATCCTCGTTATTTCGATTGGTATTTCAATTATGATAGAAATTTTTGCTTTATTACATTTTTTCTCTGTTTTAGGTTGGCTATTTTTTATTTATTCGTGTTCGTATAAATTTTTTCCTTACTTTCTGCTTCTAGCTGACAAGGATTAAGCTTTTGTGCTTTATCGGTGTGTGTATTGGCAGTACTTGAAACGTGCATGTTGGGTCCATGCTGGTCCTCTGTTCTTAAATGATGCTATTGAATTTGAGTGTCACTGCTGGTTGACCAGGAGATGTTGCCAAGTTCGATCAACGTCGGTTGATCAACGCATTCGAAACGCCTTTGAAAATGTCCGTCATCAAAATTTCTTGAAATTTCTAAAACGTGGGTCCTGTAGCATGACAAATATGGATAATGACCATATCCCCGTATACAGCAGCAGCACAAAATCGATAATTCAGAAAATCAGAAACCGAAGGCATACAAAATCAGGATAAAACAGGAACCAAAGCTAATAAACAAAAACCTCCACCACATGAAAAGAAGCGAACTCCTGATATGAGAATGAGACCAGCAGCGAATTTCACGAAAATTCTTACGAACGATTTTCATACGTAAGTATAAAAAATTTCCTAAACTCGATTTCACCAAAGTTCGTAAGTAAAGAGATAGGATTAAAATTGTTCGTAACTTTGCGACCGCCCCGGGGTTGTCGCAAGTCATTTAAAAGAACCCTTCGAATACTTACGAATTTCGCAAGTTAATCTACGAAAATTCTTAAGTACAGCATAAAAAACAAAATGGCGTCGGTTTACTTGTTGTTAATGATTGCTAGTCAAAGTATGTAGAGAAATTAAAGATTTCAAAGGTCCAGAAATCACGCATGCACATAAGCACAGGAAGCTTCCGTTGCTATGCATTAGAATACTTACGAAAAATATTACGAAAATAATTTTAAGAATTTTCTTAGGGAATTACGAACGCATTCGTGAAATTGTCATAAGTATTTTCGTAAGAAATACGTAAGTACGTTTACGTAAGAAAATACTTACGAATTTTCGTGAAATTGGCTGCAGGTGCCCAGGAAGAGTAAGCATCTCCTGCTTGCATGCAACACCCGCCGCTTCAATTCGGTGAAACTGTCACATCCGGTTACTTCCATTTCGGAGGACGTAGAGTACAATTTTTGGTTGGATGGTTCAAATGGTCTATGACAGAATATCATCTACCATTCTGGAGAGTGGGACATCATAGTGTATGACGATTTCCCCATATCGACCGATCATATCCCATCCATCCTGCTACGTCTTTCGGTGCATTTTTGAACATAATAACTTTCACACTCTTTGGCCATATTACATTATTTAGATTGAGGATCACTAACGAGGGTAAGTAATGGAAACGTGCATGTCTGGTCCATGCTGCAAATTTATCGCTTTTGAATTTGAAGATGTTAAACATTTTAATATTGATACCGCACAAGGGCATTGGAAAGAAAAGATAAGCAAACCGTGGTTTAGGAGAAGAATTATGATCTTATACATGTAGTAGAATTATAGCGTTCATGAACACTTTCACTTTAACAAATACAGACGTTAGCATTACGTATATATAATTTCGATAGAATTTTCAGAGATGAAAAAATAAAAGTACAAGGCTTAAAGTACTTCAAAGACGTAATGTTTATCAGCAAAAGTTAAACAAGTGAAAAAGTTTCCTTTAAATGCTGAGACTTCCTTGACATTACTGATTTACATACTTCCTTTATTTATCAATAAATAAATAAAAGTCTAGTGAGCATCTGACAATGTTTTAAATTAGAAAATATATGTAATCCTTAATACAGCTGTGACGATAGAAAGTACAGAGGAAGTCAGAAATATAACGACTACGTACGCAGAGTTTAAGAAAATCAAATATTTAAATGAAAAGGTGAAAGGAAAAGGTTAATTTCACGCTACTTCTAAAGGTGCCTTATTCGGCGCTATGGCGATAGATATATGAAATATTTTGCTTTCCGTCCAAATGCGGACACCTTTTAGAAAAAATGCAAAGAAAAAAAATCACAAACCAAACATTAAGTTTTCCATTTAAAAATATCCAGAACATGTCGATAAATGATTTTGTTATGAGTACCATAAACTGCCTATATATACCATCATCAAAATGATCAATATCAGGAAAAAATAGTGACTTTTCTTTAAAAAAAAAGTAAGAAATATCCAATTTACATGAAGAAAGAATTTTCCCTTATTGATTCAGTTTTCCTTGACCAATATAGTCGAATTGGTAATGTGTTCGGTGTGCTTTTATGCCTGCCAGGAGGGTACCGTTCAGAAAAAGTTACGGAGTAAGTATCAACTCGCAATTGCTCCTTGGTGTTGAGAATGCAATGTAGAGTAAATGCATCCTTAATCTGGATAAGAAGTTAGTTATCTTAAAATTATATTACATTATAAAAATGTTATGATTGTATGATTTTTAAATATGTTGGGCAAAACTAAGATAAGTCAAAATTGAAGAAAGGAATGTTTTAAAATGCAAATTGCTGCACACAAAATATAGAAAGCACATGCTTGGTAATTGAACATTAAGTTTTGAATTAATTTTTTTAAGTACTTCAAACTCAAATATTTAAATTTACCTGTCTTACAAACAAATGAAGTGCAATATAAAATAGACAATGACTAGTAATAAATCGTAACCTTTTTGGCAATAATGTGCAAGAGACTTCGCAATCTTACGTAAAATGAAATCTAGGTCGTTCTTTGGGCACATCTCGTGTAGGACCACAAGGCGTTTAAAGTGCCTTCAGTCGTATATTTGGGTAAGAATTCTTATTTATGACCATATAGGATTATAATTCATATATAAGTACACTTGTAATGATACAACGGGCATTGCGTATTGCCGATAAATTTAAAGCACGTGCTGAACTCGTTTTGTTCACGACATAGTCCGAAATACTTCACCAAAACCAGCCTTTGATGGTTATTTGGACAGTTGGGGCTGGGTTAGGGTCAGGACAGATCCTATATTGAAAACCGTTTATTTCAGTTACCCTCCGAAGTCTTTCTTACACAATTGCGATTACTGACAAATCACAATCGCCAGATGCCAACTTATATTGTGTTTTAGGTCAGATAAGTATTGCTTCTAAAAAAATTCCAACCCTGCTCAATTCCGTCACCATTTTGTTATCTGAACTTAAAAATATTCTGCAGAACATACCTGATTAAGGAAAATACAACATAGGTTGGTAAATAAATCATTCATTTGACGATTACGATGTGACAATTGTCGCAAACATGTTTTAAGGTTGAGATAGAAAGGGGGGATGTGCGATCCTTCGGAGGGTCGCTGAAATCAACAGGTTTCAATATAGGACATGTCCTGACCCTAACCCAGCCTTAACCGTCCAAATAACCATCAAAGGCTGGTTTGGTCAGGTATTTCGGACTATTCACGACAAATGTTACTCTGTCCGTCGATGCTCAATTTTGTGCTCTTTATGAGTGCTGTTGAGATTATCGTCGGGATTCTTCTGTATGCAGTGTCGGACCTTCGATTTTCCTTCTTTTTGTCTTTGGTATAATTTGCGTTATTGCTCCTTAAACTTTTATTCCTCTATCAGTTAGGCCGAAAGGAACTATTCGTTTCCTCTCTGTATGTCTGTTCGTCTGTCGAACCACCAATCCGTCCGTCTTCTTAGCAGCTCTGTCTTGGACAGTTACAGAGCGAAATTGAGTTTAATCACAGTTGACCTTGTCTTGGAAAGTACTATAGTAATCCCCAAATAGCAGTGATGCATAGGCAAAAGTTCAAAATAATAATTATATTTCTGGTCTGGTAACGTGTGGAAGTTGAAAAAAGATGCATCACAAAGAAAATCATGTATCCAAAATTTTGCATATGCATCACTGTCTGACCCTGAACGTAATAAACAATCATTGGGTCAACTTGTCGGACTAGAAGGAATTGTAACCCTTGAAGATAGTTATATTGGTTTTCCTGTCTTTCTATGTAGTGCTTCACAACTTTCCTTCCAATCTCTACTATCGACAATGGCAGGAGTAGATCTGTTTTGAGACTGCTAAATGGAGCACATGTTTTAATGGAGTACAAATTTTAAAAGACATTTTTCATGTTCGTGGACTTCGGACTTGGAGGGGACTATGTCACAAACGTAAACCCGCCGAGCCTCGAATACTTTATGTGTGAATTTATTCATTTTTATGTATAAATGTACCTATCTAAAACTATCAAGCGTAATTTCGTCTATTGTGTGTTCATATTTTACTTTTTTAATCGCACCTGATTTCTTTAATATGACTCCTAAAGTGCGAAGTCCGAAGTACGTCAACTTGAAAAATATCCTCTGAGTAGAATCATTAGAAAATGCGATTTAAGATTTAAAGCAGAGAAGAGTTAATACAGGTACTTTTGAATCGTTGAAAGGTGAAAAGGTATACCCTTGATGAACTCGCAAAATAAACCCTTCAAACTCAAATAATAAATTTAAGAAATTTAAAGCGTTTAGGACAAGAAAGGGAAAGGAAAACTTTCTTCAAATGTGAACAATTTAAGAAAACAAAACAATTCACGAATAGTTCAACAGCTCCATGAAGATAAGATCTGCATTTGAAGATATGTTTAGATATCTTGAATACATTTTTTTGCTTTTGATAAAACTTGTATATTGGTAGGGTAATCCATCTAAACCAAATGTAAGCCAGACATTTAAGTAGGGCAAGTCGAATAAAGAAAAATTCTATTTACTATTATAATTTTTAAAAGTCGCCAGTGTTAATCATTTTAACATTTATAAATATATAATTTTTTCTATATTTCAGTTTTAACTAGGATTAATGAATGATGTATTTTTTCTTTATTTTCAAATTTCAAGGATTGAGAAGTCTAAATTTTTATTTGCGCTTACTTTGCGCTTCATGAGAATGGTGAAGCCAAAATATTGATCTACATGTATCATTGATTTAAAAAAAAAAACGTGATCAGACTAACAACTTTTTTTTAAATTCTCATTTTCGAACAACGGAATAGAAAATTTACTATTGTTTATGCAGATATATCTACAGATAAGAAAGTAAATAAGCATAAATTTACAATACTTGAAGTAATAGGGAAATGTTGACACGGTGGTCAATGATAACCTAGATGTCGTCTGCATTAGAATTATGATCCGGGTGTAAATCAACGTCTGCTAAGCCTTTGTTGTCAAATTGATCCAAAATCATTACAGTTATACTTAATTCCGTGATTTGAATCAAAATGGGAGTTTTATGAATTAAAATTGTTAAAAAATGGGAATAGGCGGGAACAATCCAAGGGAAAATAATATCATAGAAAATGACGTTGTCAGAAGACGTGAAAAGAAAGGAAGAAGGAAAAAATTCAAAAGAAGAATCCGTACTCAAGGTAAATAAAAACGTAAAAGTTTGCTGATTCATTCCTTTTTTGTACTTGCATTTTTGAATCTCTGCGGCGCTTTTAATAAAATTTTTAATCGATTACTCCAGCAACGGCATACATTGGTGTGTTGTTTGAAAATCAAAACACCTTTCTTTTTTTCAGATTTTTTTTTAAATTCACGATTCATTTGTCGTTGTTGTTGTTTCTTTTGAATATTAATTGCTGGTCGTTTTGGATATTATTGATAATTTCATCGCCTTTATGGTAATACGATAGAAATAAATTAGACACAAAAACCAAGAATTTTAGGGTTATGAAATATAGTTTAAAAATAGTATATTTCCTTATGACAGAGACACGCTGAATGACAAGAAACTCATGTTCTTTTTTAAGGTTTAATAGAGTTGTTCCTCTTTTACTTCTTTTCTAATCCGAAAGAATTTTTTCAATCACATCTTTTCAAATAATATTTATAATAAAAAAAACTAGATTAACATAACTTTCAGATCTTCAGGATTAGGTGATTAAAATATTTTGATGAGTATTGTGCTTTACAAGAATGATGAAGACAAATAATTGTTTCTCAAAAATTCATTTGAAACCAGTCAGTTAGGGAAAAAAATGTCATAAGACAAACCAGTGCTTTGTTCCTCCCTTTTTGGATTATTCCTATAATCTGCATACACATCAAATCGTGACATTTGTTATGCAAAACATTTGCAGTTTTAGATAGATTTACAATGTAACAATCGACCTTAGGCTGTGCATTGTCCTAACTCACCTAGACAGATGTACAGGAACACTGTTATACAATACATGTATAGACATTTTCTATGGAATACTGATAGGATAATCGTAAGATACTAGTAGAATACTGATTTTGTGATCGTGCGATGGCGATATTGCGTTTGTTCGATGGCAATTGTATTAAAACGATACGATGACGATGGCGCGATTGTGCGGAAGTGACTATCGCACGGTCCTACGACACATTATGGATGCAGTCCAAATAGTACCATATTTAGAATTTCTCATTTACCGTTGCACTTACTCCTAATGTGAAATGTTACGCTCCTTTGGTATATCATCAATTATAACTCGTAATAATGATAATCAGAGAGGTGATCATTTCCATTGAGATATATCTGATGCCCAGACTGTAATCATCTTCAAGGACGTTATTCAACCGATCATTTTCCCGTTATGGAAAAAAACGCGGATGCAGGTGATTTTCTGTTGCATTTATCCAAGAAAAGTTTCCAAGCGGCTCTCAAAAATTCTAACTTTTGGTTTGGTTAAAAAATTCCACTTTTTGCTTTTCCATACTTGCGCAAGGAAATTGCATCGATACTGAAATAAAAGAGGGAAAAACCCGTAATATTTTAGTTCACGTAAAATGAATTTTTATCCGACTTTTATTCATCAGCTATAAATCTTAACCTGAATTTTTATTCAATTTTCCTGGAAATAAAAGTCAATAAATAAAGGCGTCTGTCATGTTGCGATTATGAAATTTTGAAATTTTAACCAAATTAAACCAGGTATGCTTATCAATGAAAGAATTCTAATTTCTACAATCACCATGCTGAGAGCGAACTCTGGGTATCCTTCAACTGGATAAGTGACGTGATCTAATTTTCAGTATGATTCAATATCCGAAACACGTGTCTAGTACAATAAAATTGGTACTATAGAACATATATTTCAATATTGACAATTTCAGTATGATAAGCATATCTCTGAAATTTTAAAATTTGATTTTAAGTAGAGGGAATTTGATCTGAACCCCCTCCTTATATACTAGCGTAGGCAGGCAAAGCACATTGTGAACTTAGTAGTTGAAAGATTGCCGTCCTATTTCAATAGGGCGGGAAAACTAGTGTACGATGTGTGTACATGTTTTCCCCAATTTGAATGCATTACATTGCAATTCTAATAACTTTTCTCCTTCACGTATATCCTTTATCTGTTATCCACTCTAAATTGTGAAAGGTCACACTGAAACAGTTACCTTCAATAAAACATGAAATATTTTGCACATATAAGAATATATACGAAATTTATACCATGGAGGAAACAAAAGATGTCAAATCATGCCCTATTTAATTAGGATTCTTGATAAATCCATCAAGATAAAATTAATCTGATAAATCGATTTATCATCGTAACAAATCTGAAATATAATTAAGACTTTCATTTAATTTAAAAGCTGAAATGAACCGCAAATATTAAACAGAAAACGAATGTGACAATTTTGACTGAGGAGAAATCTTTTCGAGTTATGAATTTAGTATTCACTGAATGTTATGTTTATTACACAAGATGCGTTTTCGTCTTCGCTTTTCAAAGTGACTTCAATTTCCTCTGTAAATCATTTAAGAAATAAAAAATGACAAGCCGGGCTCTATTGTCTCATAATGCCCGAGCGTCCTCGGCCAATCACATTTATTACCGAGCCGCGTTAGCGGCGAGGTGATAAATGTGATTGGCTGAGGACGCGAGGGCATTATGAGACAATAGAGCCCGGCTTGTCATTTTTTATTTCCATTCTAATGATGACCAAACTTAGACCTTTTGACAAAATCGATTCTTGGTAAAAACCAGTTTCTGCCGGTTTATATGCTTTCAGAAAATGGGTAGGCGTGGCTTGTCGCTGTAGGGCCTATATTGGAGAATAGAGCCCGGCTCGCGTCTGTTGTCTTAATAGGGAAAAAGAATCAAGTCATATTAGAATTTGAGATATAACTCATAAAATAACACAAAAAGAGCTTTTTTGGACTAGAAGTTGTTACTGGCCTAAATAACCATTTTCGACGAAAAATATCTATGTCTTTCGAAGGAAATATTGCTGTTATTGTCAATATTGAAATATATGTTCTATAGTACCAATTTTGTTGTACTAGACACGTGTTTCGGATACTTTAATCCTCGTCAGTAGTACTTCATGTCAAACAGTTTAAATAAAACCAAAGTGAATTTTCCTGGCGCCATCTACAATACAGAGCTTTAATTTCCTTATGCCAAAATGAGCGGCTCCAAATTTTGTGTAGGGTTTATTCAGAAGCGTATTAAAGTGAAAAATATGGCCAAAACTCGGTAAAGGGAAGGCGCAAGGAGCTTAATTCTAAACATGACCGAAAAATTATGCCGAAACCCAGCTAAGGACAGAGCTTTTTATGTTGATAGATGGTACACGAAATAAAGAAACTATTCTCATATGAGAAATGAACATAAATCATTACAACTGTATATTCCAGCAAATAGAGCAACTATCAATTAATATTCTCGCTTCTATATGTATACAGCAGAGTTGTTTATTTCTGACATTTAGTGTGAAGACAATGATGTATCCATGAAACACTTGTAAACTATTTCCTAAACATGATATTTCATTTTCATTTCAACACGCCTACGCCTAATTCTAATTAGAAATGAACATTTTGATATTTCAAAATAAATGACGTCCATATCTAGTCGTATAATCTCCGGGTCCTTCATGCACACAGAGTTTTAGGCTTTTTTTCATCAAAATATACCGGCACGTTTCCATCTAGAATGTAAATCAAATTATCATCTCAGGGCAGAACTGTAAGTAAAGGAGATATATACTTCTATTTCAACATCATAAAATACAAAATTTAGTCACATTATTTCATTCGACAAGTTTTCATGAAGCTCTGCGACGGGTGTTGCATGCAATCAAGAGACGCTGACTCTCCCAAGGCACCTGGCCTCACTTCAGAATGTTATTCATTCCGAGGTTCAGAACCGTTCCAATGGAAATTCTAATGCCTGCCTTCTTGACTTTGAGACTGAATAAGTGATAGGCTTTGATGATTATTTCAAATATATATTTTTCAAGTCAGTATAGAAGCAAGGAACTTACAACCCAACCACAAGAACATATTTGTTGCAGGTTGCAATGTGACATATATAATAGTCAAGGGTAATTTCTAGTTTCAAGAGTATTTCAGCTGTTGTGAACATCGATCTCATTGGTTCAAGGGCTATCCTAATTATAAAAAATTCAATTCTCCTCTGGTGTTTAATATTTGTGCTCTTGATGACCTCCTCTTGTTACGAAGTAAATGTTTCTGTTCTCGGATTTCTTTATGTGATGTGTTTGCTATACATGTTCAGTTCCACCTTGTTTCTTTAATGTACATGTTCAGTTCCAACTTGTTTGTGTGATGTGTTTGCTATACATGTTCAGTTCCACCTTGTTTGTTTAATGTACATGTTCAGTTCCGACTTGTTTGTGTGATGTGTTTGCTATACATGTTCAGTTCCACCTTGTTTGTTTGATGTACATGTTCAGTTCCACCTTGTGTGATGTGTTTGCTGTACATGTTCAGTTCCACCTTGTTTGTGTGATGTTTTTCCTGTACATGTTCAGTTCCACCTTGTTTGTTTGATGTACATGTTCAGTTCCACCTTGTGTGATGTGTTTGCTGTACATGTTCAGTTCCACCTTGTTTGTGTGATGTTTTTTCCTGTACATGTTCAGTTTCACTTTGTTTGTGTGATGTGTTTGCTGTACATGTTCAGTTCCACCTTGTTTGTGTGATGTGTTTGCTGTACATGTTCAGTTCCACTTTGTTTGTGTGATGTGTTTGCTGTACGTGTTCAGTACCCCCTTGTTTGTATGATGTGTTTGATGTACATGTTCAGTTCCACCTTGTTTGTGTGATGTTTTTCCTGTACATGTTCAGTTCCACTTTGTTTGTGTGATGTGTTTGCTGTACATGTTCAGTTCCACCTTGTTTGTGTGATGTGTTTGCTGTACATGTTCAGTTTAACCTTGTTTGTGTGATGTGTTTGCTGTACATGTTCAGTTCAACCTTGTTTGTGTGATGTGTTTGCTGTACATGTTCAGTTCAACCTTGTTTGTGTGATGTGTTTGCTGTACATGTTCAGTTCCACCTTGTTTTAGTGATGTGTTTGCTGTACATGTTCATTTTCACTTTGTTTGTGTGATGTGTTTGCTGTACATGTTCATTTTCACTTTGTTTGTGTGATGTGTTTGCTGTACATGTTCAATTCCACTTTGTTTGTGTGATGTGTTTGCTGTACATGTTCAGTTCCACCTTGTTTTTGTGATGTATTTGCTGTACATGTTCAGTTCCACCTTGTTTTTGTGATGTTTTTTCTGTACATGTTCAGTTTCACTTTGTTTGTGTGATGTTTTTCCTATACATGTTCAGTTCCACCTTGTTTGTGTGATGTTTTTCCTGTACATGTTCAACTCCACCTTGTTTGTGTGATGTGTTTGCTGTACATGTTCAGTTCCACCTTGTTTATGTGATGTTTTTCCTGTACATGTTCAACTCCACCTTGTTTGTGTGATGTGTTTGCTGTACATGTTCAGTTCCACCTTGTTTTAGTGATGTGTTTGCTGTACATGTTCAGTTCCACCTTGTTTATCTGATGTTTTTCCTGTACATGTTCAGTTCCACCTTGTTTATCTGATGTGTTTGCTGTACATGTTCAGCTTCACCTTGTTTATCTGATGTTTTTCCTGTACATGTTCAGTTCCACCTTGTTTGTGTGATGTGTTTGCTGTAAATGTTCAGTTCCACCTTGTTTGTGTGATGTTTTCCTGTACATGTTCAGTTTCACTTTGTTTGTGTGATGTGTTTGCTGTACATGTTCAACTCCACCTTGTTTGTGGGATTTTACATGCTGCAAAGAATTTTGAAGACGTTTAACATTTGTACCACTTGGTGAGTCACTGCTGGTGGACCAGGAGTCCCCGATGTCACATGTAGTCAAGTTCGATCAACTTCGGTTGATCATTTCTTCAACGCATTGGAAAATTTCTGTTATCAAAATTTCTTGAGATTTCTAAAATATGGGTCCTGTAGCATCGTACTCCATCCATCCTGCTACGTCTTTCGGTACATTTTTGGACATAATAACTTTCAGACTCTTTGGTCATATTACATTGTTTAGATTAAGGATATGTACCCGAAACGTGCATGACTGGTCCATGCTGCAAATTGTGTTCTTAAATGATGTCATTGAATTCGAATTTAACACGTTATCAAAGACGCATTAAACCCAGACATACATCTGATGCTTCGAATAATTTACAAAATATCGTCCACGCAAATGTTTAATCTTTATCGTTCGATATTACTGAACTTATGCGAAGAGAATTGTGCGGTGAATTAATTAGTAAGCATTTTATGAGCTAATTGCACAGTCAAACCAAACCAAACCAATAACAACATTATGGACGAATACTTTCATGAATTTGCTTGAAAAATTACCGATCAATCACAAAAAATTTGTCAAAGTTATCTTGTTTCTAAAGTTGCAGGAAAAATTCAGACATAGGTTTTTAAAAAGAAGCTGAAAGAAATGTCTAAGGTCATACAGTCTTTACATTTAAATTCTCAATAAATTAGTCTGATTTAGATGTAATTGTGATATTTTGGAGTTATCAAATAATATGAATCATCTTTCATAAAAAAATTGTGGATCTTCTTTCATATAAAAACCGAATTTTTATCAAACTTTGCTGTACGTATAATTTTTTATAGGATGCTTAAATGAATTGACAGGTAATACATCACCGCTTCAGGAACCGCATATAGATTTTTCGGTGTTTAAAAGAGGTCGATAAGTATTATTTATTTGTCATTCTTCAATGCTTAATAAATAGTACATAATTTAATAAAGAAAACCGACAATGTCACATTGAAATGTACCTAAATAACATTGATGAAGTAGTGAAAAACAACTCAACTGACGGTAAACCTTACACAAATTGAAACCAATGCATACATTTCTGAAGAATGACGCAGATAAAGAATTCTCGCTCGATATGACCCAACATAACAAAACTATTAATTGCGGTTATTTTCTATCTGTCGAAAATTTATGTAAAAATTCATTTTTGGGCTCATTTCATATAAAAAGATTATATAAAAGTCACATTACTTAGACTGGATCATTTATCCTAGAAAAAGAATCCCTTATCTTCAAACTCGAAAGTAGCCTTCGAGGCTCTATCTATCTCTCAATAAAATGTATTATATCTTTAAAGGTATAAGACATCATTGACCTTTTGTGAAATGAAATATTTTAACAAATATAAAAGAAAGGATAGATCTCTAACAAAACTACGCTGCAGCACCAAACACGCAAACACCCATGGTCGAAATTCATAAACAATTCATTTCAATGACCCGAATGATTACGGAGTCCTCACTGGTAGATAAAAGCATTCTGTCTCAGCAATAATAAGGAAATGTTCCAACACTATATCTTCTGGAAGAAAAGTGATGCTCCCAGCCAAAGCGATTTTCAGAAACATATCAGTAGTACCCTCTGGTTTCATTTTTTTGAATTTAGATTTTGTTAAGCAAGTAAAATACCGACACAAAATTTGGAGCCATGTATTCACTCATGCCGAAACAGAAATTATACGATGGGGCGTCACATCAAATCATTACTGCTTCTTTGAATCATTTTGGCTTTGCTGCAACACAGATGTTGATTCCTCATCCGATACATTATGTATTTCTGGTGCATCAGTGCCAAGTTTCACATAAATTCTTGCGCAAATTTCAAGGAATTTTCGTAACTTTCGTCCTTTAATAAAAGGTTCAAAATGTTTTCTAGTTAGATGTATCATGTTTCCTAATATCATTTTTACATATCAATCAAAACTTCTCAAATTCAAGTAACTTAGTAGAACTGAGCAATCAAAAGATAGGAAAATTCCTTAAATTGTTCATTAAGTATTTTTGTGAAATAGTTTTGTCTAGTACTATGGTCTTTGGCAATAGAATTAGGGCAATCTGTTTTCCTTCTATATCTATATATACAGAAATCATCCCTGAGGTGGAAGCATGAAAGCTGTAACATTGAGACTTATGATGCACTAGCACTTTGAATATCGTCAATGTTTCAAAGAAATGGATTCCGTGAAATTATTGGTAGCTTGCCCAATTTGTTTGTGTTGCTGTCTAGCTCTACCCATTTTAAATTCTGGCACTATCGCTTTTATGTAATTTCAGGAACATGTTCTTTTTATACCTTCTCTATTTCTTTATCT
The DNA here is from genome assembly GCA_033119305.1 of Pinctada imbricata. Lineage (NCBI taxonomy): Eukaryota > Metazoa > Mollusca > Bivalvia > Pterioida > Pteriidae > Pinctada > Pinctada imbricata. The sequence goes on from VSWD01000005.1 coordinate 58,042,160, forward strand.
CTAGTGCAATATATCCCTATTATTTTCTCTTTTTTTATTTTTCTCGATTTGGATTTGTACGATTTTTCCCATAAATTATCATTCACCAATCGGAAGCAGGTTTGACACTCTACCACTATTTATACTATCTCTTGATCTTCGACTATCAAATTCTTTATCCTAACGATTTTGGACAGCATTTCCACTATATCTATCTCTTTCCTTGTTGATTAAGTTAATTCAACTTGACAATAGCATACTTGTGAAATGTATAACAAATGTAAACTGTTTATGAAAATGTTTAGTTTGTTCAACTTGTTCAATAAAGGAGGACGATCAAATATCACCTGATCGTCCCGTACAAGCGTTCTTCAATGAATTGTGAATCGCAAATTCGTTATCCAGTATTAATCATAAGCACTTCCTAGTTGATACATATGTACTTGTCAATTTCACTTGAAACGAAATCTGACAAAAATTGATTCATTTTTAAAACACTAGTAAGTGTCTGACTCAATCATTTGTAATTAAATTCAACATCTTATTCTTCTTTCTAGACATATCATAGGTGTATGACTTAATTCAAACTTGTGTAAACAGAATTAAACATGGAAACGTCATGTCAAATTTCAACTATTGCACAAAGTTGCCAGTTTCACTACACCTAACAGATTATATAAATAGTAAAATGTGCTATTTTGGACTATTTACGCAACGAGATGCGCACAAACTTCCTGGCCGGGGCAAGTCACACCCAGCTCGTTACCGTTGTCAAATGTCATTTTTGTTGATGGTATTGACGCAATTAAACAATTACTTACGGAAAAACTTACATCTTAAATAAAAGACATAGTGATTTATTATATATTATTGAAATATAATTTCCAAATAAATTTGTTTACACCAATCTATGCATTTTGATTGGTTAATATGATCGTCAGAAAAATGGCGAAATACACTTCATACCCCAATGAACACGATAAAATACCGGAAGAGCCGGAACTACTTCCATCAAAATCATTGCTAAGATCGGCTTTCGAATGATAATTTTGCAAAGAGAAAATAGTGTTATTAATAGTAGCCCTTAGATATAAGTACGATATCAGAAATAATGAAAATTTTATGACAATTTCGATGATGTACCGGTATACGTGGTTTTAACAAGGGTTGTTCGGTTGCTATGCTCTGTTTTTGAAGTTTCTTAGACCATTTCCTGTCCTTAAAATTACATGAAAGACAGACAAATCAGTAAATGACGATAAAAACAGAAAATTCAGCAATTTTCTTCAAAATTACATTCCCAGCGTAACAGTAGCAAGTACCTGCGTTTGAAATTTTCCAATGACTGACGACTGTCAACGACAACGTGCAAAAGTTTTGATTGAGAACTTCAAAAGGACCGAAGATCACTGTTTCAAGTGATTTCTATGAGGTACAATCGTTCTGAACCTATGAAGTATTGAAACTAGAAACTTTTCTAATGATATATTTTCGGCGAGATGGAGAATTTAAGAGAAAATATTGACAGCGAATAGAAAATTAAGAGATCAAAAGACGGCGACCTACCTCGGCCTCGATCAGGATACAGTATCGTCATGAATTTTCACAATTAACTTGTCACTTATGAAATAACTAAATCCTAGGAAGGTATTCTGATACCAATAGATCATAATCATGCCGTTTTCTGCAAGTATTAGATCTATAAGTACAGAGAATCTGTCTGTATAAACTCCCAGCTCCTGCGTGTACAATCCAAACACATAACTGCCATGTCGGCGACCTTGAACTTGAACTGCAGAACGCGTCATCAAAATGTTACGTCATATCATCGGATGATGTAATGGATTGGTAAAATGGGGCTCCAGATGGGGAACGAATATTTTTGACACATTTGCTGCCTTTAACTAGCAACGTATACATTATATCTATTTCGTCTGGGAACTAGTTCGCCTACGGGCCCTACAGAGATGATATTTTCATACGCAATGTATTAAATTACTAATTTCTTGGGTATATTTGTGAAATTTGGGATAAATTTGGGTTTGGAAATTATAAGAATTGACTGTTCAATTTTGACAGTTTATTGGAGTATGAAGTTTGGTTTGTCGCATCACAAATTTTGCGTAAAACCGCTTCGCTACGCTACGCGGTTTTACACAATTTGTGATGCGACAAACCAAACTTCATACTCAAATAAACTGTCAAAATTGAACAGTCAATTCTTATATAAACCAAATTTATCTAGAAAAAAAGGAAAATACATAAATCATAAAGCTGATTAAAAATTTGGATCAAAACAACGAGTCCTTGGTCTGTAATTTTTCCATATCAAATGTTGTTCAATTATTCAAATCAATTCTGAATAATGAAAATAATGTTAATTTGACAAAGCGGAACGAAAAGGACATTGTCTTATTCAACGATATAGTCCGATATAATTCTTCAAAGGGTACCTAGGTACAAAGCAAAAGGATGACCATACTCTCTTGCGATCACAATTTTTAGGCTGTAGAAATTGACAAAGACAGTGTACTGGATTATTTTGCATGTTTCGGATAATCAATTCCCATCAATGGTATTTTATGACAATGAATGTATCATGACATCACTAGCTAGACACTAAACACAAGTACTGACATAGAGTAAGGACAACACTGGGTAACACTTGGTAAAGAAAACAAACTAAGGACGGCTATTTGCAATGTAGATAAAGTAAACATTGCTCTTTTACAATAAGAACAAAATTCAATTTCTATGCCAGTCAATATTATACCTTACCAAACACAAGTTTTTTTGCGGGAATATTTTTCGCGATTCCAAATTACTCGCGAACATAGCGAAAATTAGTATCTCACGAAAATTTCTGGTTATACGGTATAATTCAATCTACTTGTTCTCCTCTTTATCTTGTTTTTGAATCATAATATATTCAAGAGGACATTTACTCTTGTTACCTAATGCAAGATATAGACAAAATGTCGAAATAATTATATATATTTTTTGTTGTAAGGTTCGAAATCATTTCGAGAATTTTATGATATTGAAAGTACCTTATTCAAATAATGAATACTGTAAACTTGCACATTTAAATACGGTAATTGAGCCACATGTAACTCGTTTACTAAATCTGGTCAACTGTCCATTTTCCCCACAAAAGAAAATAATTAAACAAAGAAAGAAACTTGTCAGTTCAACTAAAATAATCAAAACGTCTAAATGTTAATGATAATATGTTTCACATAATTTGGTATTTATGGTTGTGAAATGCTACCTTAAGTTCTTTTAAAGTCTAATAAGTATATAGAACATAGTTCTTGAGACTGTTCATTAGATAGTATTGTCCTTCATGTTTTTATGGCGCTGTGTTGTTGTTTCCGTATGTTCGTCTACGTTTACTTTTTTATTGTACTTTTTTACTTTATTTTGTTACATATATTTTCCAAATATGAAGATTGCTTGCAAGTAAACTTCTTGTTCAGGGTTATATAACACAACGACTGAAAATATAATTGAGGAAGGTCTTCGGTCGTTACGGGATACAATAAAAGCATATAAGATCCCCCTTTCCAGATTGATCAGTGACATGCTGTCATCATCACCAAACAAGAAATATTTACCTGATATGAACATTTTTAAATATGCACCGAATTTGACAAGTTTCCATGGAGCTGTTGCAATGGGTGTTGCATGTAATCAGCAGACGCTGACTTCCCAGGGCACCTAATCTCACTTCGGAATGTTATTAACTCCGAGGTTCGCAACTGTTCTAGTGGTTTTGTCTTACCTTCTCGACTTTGAGACTGAATTGACCCTTCCGAACGCGGGAAAAATTTGAGAAATTCAATGACGTCACAATGCAATTTCGATGTTTGACCGAGGTTCGAAGCTTGTTTGTCCGAGGTAAACACATGGTAAAAGCATTGTGACGTCACGAAATTTTGCATTTTTTTCCCGCAATCGGAAGGGTCAATTACTGATATGTACTTCTTTGATGTCTATTCCAAGAGTTTATATGCCTAGTAATTGAGATTTTAAGTAAAGGTCCACGTAAGAAACAGACAGAGGTGATACATCAAAATTTTGTACAAAACTTTTTATGTCTGTTTTAAGACATATATATGGTACAAATCAAACATATGATATTCATTTCTCAATGCAGCGATGATGAAGCGAAATATTCACTTCACAATTTATAAAGGATTACCAAGGAATGAAATGGCGGGAATTTTTTCTCTGTGTAAGTCAACCAAATTTGCTACCCCTATAATCTTCATCACCATCCAAGTAAGAGGAAAATTCCTTCAGAACATTCATATGGAGGCTGATCTGAAAATATTTCAAGAGGAAAAAAATCTGCAAAAATTTAAAGGTTTTTCAACTACCTGATCCTTAGGTGGACCTGTTCTTAAATTCTGGTTTTTAGTTTGAATTTCATTCAGTGAAGTACAATTCATCTATTTTATCGAAAATCCATATTAATTCCAGATGTCGACGAAGGTTATCACAGCTCCTGCATACACACGTGATACTAATTGGTGTATGTGTACTCAGCGCTCTGGACGCTTCCTGTGTTCTTGGTCAAATCATCTGTGATATCCTGATAATGTCAGGTAAGTTAATTCGGTCTTTTCGAAATAGAGAGTTACTTCCCATTTGTGAAGGTTTTGACGTCAACGCATTGTGACGTCATCAAATTCTATGGAAATCAGCATGAAATTCAGGGAAATAGGGCTACATATATGACGTTTTCCAAGGAAATTAATGACGTCACAATGTTTTTACGTCAGATACCTGCACAAATCGAACGTAGGACTGTAAAATCGAAAAGACGGAATATAAATGGAGAATTATATAAAGGAAAGAAACTTATTAATATGATAATAATTCCGTTAAAAACACAAATGATAATAAATTTAATAGAATTGAAAACAGAAACATATACACAACAATGAGGATTTAATTCCGAGACATGCGTAGTTTGACAAATTGAGAGTCGAGAACTAATCAGATGAAATTCAGATGGTATATGCTTACCATGAATACTTCACCACAACAATTCTATTGTAAGACGTGTAAAAAAGGAGGGAATCTCCAAGAGGACTGTTTTTCAGCACCAACAGTAAAACGCCCCTATGTGAAAAACAGAGCAGACAAGTGTACGGTGAAAAAATGGTAAATGATATTCAAGATTCAAACAAACAATGGACATTAGACATAAACCCAGTTCGACAAACAACAAGGGAAGATAATCTACGTAAATGGATTAACAAATAAACAGAAACATTAAACATGAGGCACAGCACGTAAATGGAGTGACATCAACGTGCACCTGACTTTTGTAGGCATTTCAATATAAACAATGGTCATCCGATAGATTGTCACCCGCTAGATTGAATGGTCATCCGCTATCTCCATAGCAAATTGTTTGTTTATTTGGCCTACAAGCCCACTTTTGGGATACTCAAAGGCTTCCCATGAGGTAATAAAATATGACAATGTTCGAAATTGATTCTAGAAATATCCGACGAGGAATCATGTGAAATTTTATATATGTTATATATGAACTTCAACCCCCCCCCCAAAAAAAAGCAATTTGAGCTCTTAAAAATGTCAAAAATGACGAAATCTAATTAAATACATGAATGAACTCGACCAACTTTATGAAATAAGAGGTTTGGAATGTTCCTATGATGAAATCTTGTCTAATACAAGAATGAACTCGGCCAATTTTCTAAAATAACCGACTTGCAATGTTCTTATTACCGAAATTAGGCAAGGAAAAAACCACATGCACAGAAACAGTTGTTGTGAAATCATAATGGAGTTAAATGAGAAATTAGACGGCAAATTGTGTCAAGTCGAACTCTGAACCATAAATCTTGTACCTTACGTAATTGGTCTCACTAGGACTGTAGGACATACACTCGGTTCCTCATGTTTTGTCGTTTACCTGGTCGAGTGTGCTCTTGGCATTAATGAATTTTGGACCACTGATATCTTCCCTTTATCACAATAATGAAGATTAGGTAAAACGGTGGTAAAGTTTGTTTTACATTTTTGAAAATCAGTAGATTTTGATTTTAAAAAAGGAGGGGTTCTCCAACAGGACTTTTTTGCATCACCCGCAGCAAAACAAAAATCACCCCTATGAAAGGAGACAAATGAGTTAAAGAAGATCCTGACGATAATCTCAACAGCACTCACAATAGAGCACCAAACTGAGCATCGACGGACCCCTAGCAAGCTAGAGGTGGGACCAGGTGCCCGGGAGGAGTAAGCATTTCCTGTTGGCTAGCCGCTACCGCCGTCGATGATCATGCACGAAAATGAAAACATATGAAAAACATGAATTGCACTGTCTGAGGCCATTTCTATGTAGAAAGTGCTATGGCGACCATGTCAGGGAAAGTATTCAAAACACTTACTGTCAAACCCCTCGCGGGGAACTTTTTTACGAGCTCCAGTACAAGAGTACAAGTACAAGTACAAGAAGAGGGAAAAAGGGACAACGAACACCAAAACACAAAGACAACACCAAAACACAAAGACATCGCAAAAACAATAAACACAAAAAAAAACTACATATGAACCAACGATATCACTGGGCCATTCGCGCCGACTTGGTACAGTGGCAGATTGTGTGGTTATCCAAATTATGTGTTCACAACTCCCTCACATGTCCGATTTACCAAAGGACTCGACGAACGAACTAATAGTCTCATCACTGCAAGATGTCGACACCAACAAGACATAAAAACCCAGAGACCTAAGACAAGTAACAAACAAATATAAATGGATACCAAATCATACATGTATAAGAGCGTACGCAAATATCAGATTAAAACACATGTCACTGAGTTGCTGGTATAAATCTAAAAGCAAAGCATTTTAATTTTGCAGATGGTGACAAAATATTTGAATACACTATCAAAAGTAAATTTGAATTTTAACAAATTCTATAAAAATATATGCAAGAAAATTCGATTGATAAAGTTTATTTACTTCCTCAGAAAAACAACTTGCAAGCGAACAGTTAGAATCAGAAGCTCTAGAAGTTGTATTAAAATTATGTCCAGATGCCAACCATTCGTCTCATGATCACTCACCAGGACTATCTGATGTTATTGAAGAAATTAAAACACTTCCATGCTACAACACGTCACATGACAGTCACATGACGGAGAGTCATAATGTTGTAAATCAGATGAGTCAAAATCAAATTCAGGGATACAACTTATATCACAGAAGAAGGAAACGAGCGGCAGGATCTTCCGGAGATCATCACGGCCATCATGTTGACCACACTCTTAACGAACACTTGACTCATGCATTTCATCTAGGCAGTATGGTCATTCTGTCTATACTAGTTGCTGAGGTAAATCACAAAATAGTGGATACGATATGATATGCATAAACTGTAGAAAAAATACTATCAAGATAAGGAGGTGATCCCCAACAAGACAACGTTGTAGTGATCACAGCGGAACACACACGTATGTGACGAATATTCATTCAGAGCAAATTTAAAGAGCATTTAGAATGCATGAATGAATGTAATAACTAAAGAATAGTTAAATATAGTTCGACTTAACAATCATATACTTTAATGGAGCAACATATTTGTGGCACTTTAAAACAAGTTATCTAAGGATCTTCCAAAGTAAAACGAAATGTTTCAAATGACACAAGGAAATGACAAAGATCTTAAATAAGACTACCCTCCATTGATCTTACCGGAACAAACAATGTAGGTACAAGTAACTGACATAGTATTTTGAGACATTTTTATCAATAGCAAATATTATGCTTAAAACATGGAATAACTTCATATCGTTTCAATTTTGAGTAGATGTAGCTGCTTTACAAAAGATAAGTCATATTGATTTTCTTGCATCTTTATTTTCGACCCAGTTTATAAGTTTCTAGGACAATATGACAGGAAGACTTTTCATTTAATGACAAATGTTTGCTTTCACAACGTTTTTTACCGAAATGGTGGGACAAAATCTCATACACAATTCATTTCATAATGTTTTGTGTCAAAATATTTTATGTTCATATGCATATTCATCAAGATTAGCAGAAAGTGCTACATTTGTATATTCTAAGGAGAGAGTATATAGTTTATTTTCCCCTCGTTAAACATATTATACGTACTTTCGGTACAAATATTTTGCAGGTAGAGTAATTTACAAGGAAAATGCTCGTTGCTGTCATCCCAATGTGTCACTGGAGAAAATAGAAATAAAGTGTCTAAAATACATATGAAATAAAATTTGAATTTCTGAATATTCAAGAAACATATCAAGTGACATTTCAGTATAACGGAAGAAAAATTATGTATCTTAGTTTTGAACACCATGTATTCCACCTTCTATATTTATCATCGGAATGCGTCTTTGATCTTTGATGTACAGTAGATGAAATCGGATGACTTTAATTACTTTTTGATTTCCAATTAATCATGTTTTGACACATCTCTTACAGCTTTAAATGTTTATTGCAATGCACCATTTTCCCATGACTTAAGTGCAATGACGAAGTGTTATTTCATTTTACATTTCAGACATTTTTGAAAATATTTGCTATGGGCAGCAAATTTTTGCACCACAGACTTGAGGTATGAACAAAGGAATAAGTACACATTTTTTCTCAATGTCGAGTTGGATAAAAAGAATAGTTCACGTCAACTTTTAGAATAAACAATGTATTCTATGATGTAGCCCTAATCCAAACAAACGTAGCTATGTGGGCCCCATCTGTACAAATACTGGTCAACTTAATCCATGCATATGTGACAAATATTATCCAATTAAAAACCCTCATGTGAAATATTGTGGACTGGCCATGTTGGAAATATTTGATCATATGTTGCACTTTTCCCAAGGTTCCCTGCCGGGCAGTGCACATTTGACCAAAATATATTATAAGTAGTATAGGGTCCTTGCATTTCCAATGAAGTTGTTGGTTGGGACAAAATTCTTCCTTTTAAAGGCAATACTTGGAGACTGTATAAAACTACATTCTTGCTGTTATCATAAATCAATTTTCTATATAATTATGTGTGATGAGAAGATGAAGATCAAAAGGAATTTTAATCAATCTTGATTGTCCCTTGAATTTTTTAACAACTTTCTGATAGTTTCTTTACCGAAATATAATGTTATCGCAACTCCGATTTCATAATAAATTGAAATAATATGGTTAATCCATCTTGAACACTGAACTTGGTCGTGAACATGTAATTAAAATTCAAACTTAAAACTTACACACTCTGTGAATGTTGGATGAAGAGTGATTTGGTCGAGAACTTCTTTGACTTTACCCAAATTAATTCAAATATCCTTTCACAGTCTGAAGAAAGATCATAATTCAATCTTTATGAAATTATTTATCTAAACTTATGAAAATCATGATATCAGTATGTTTTTTTTTATCTAGAGATATGATTTGAATTCCACTTCATCTTTCAAAATTTAATTTGAAATTTGCTCTTTGTTTTGGAAGACCATAAATCAAAATAAATAGAAACTATTCAGTTTTTTCTTTCTTTAATCGTTTTGACATGCATACCATTTATCAATGCAAAAGTTGAGGAAAAATGTGCATCGATTTGACCGGAGAGGTTTTTTCTCTTCTTTTTTGCGTCTTTCTATTGATATATTCTTTAAATACCTCTATACGATACATAAAAACTAGATGACTAATTTTTCGAGTGCGGAGTTCACATTTCTCATTTTTGATAGATAGGGTCCCACCCGTCCTGCTACGTCTTTTGGTACATTTTGGGACATAATATTTTTCACACTCTTTGGCCTTATTTCATTGTTTAGATTGAGGATCACTGACGAGGGTTAAGTACCCGAAACGTGCATGTCTGGTCCATGCTGAAATTTAATCAGTTCAAAAATGATGCTATTGAATTGGAAGACGTTAATCATTTGAACAACTTGGTGAGTGTCACTGCTGGTGGACCAGGAGTCCCCGAGGGCACATGTAGCCAAGTTCGATCAACTTCGGTTGATCGTCTGTCTCTTCAACGCATTCGAAAATTTCTGTTATCAAAAAATCTTGAAATTTCTAAAACGTGGGTCCTGTAGCATCATATCCCACCCGTCCTGCTACGTCTTTTGGTACATTTTGGGACATAATATTTTTCACACTCTTTGGCCTTATTTCATTGTTTAGATTGAGGATCACTGACGAGGGTTAAGTACCCGAAACGTGCATGTCTGGTCCATGCTGAAATTTAATCAGTTCAAAAATGATGCTATTGAATTGGAAGACGTTAATCATCTGTAACCTCTGCGTTTTTCTAAAAGAAGAATGACAGATATCCTCTTATAACACTTCATGTGCTTTAATTATCTTAACTTTAAAATATTTCATGAAATATGGCTTCTTTTATTATCAGGTATTTGATGCGTTTGTTGTGACAGTATCGTGGATTTTAGACGTGGCATTTTATGAGGGTATATGGGCTAAGCCTGGCACAGAGGCTGTTACCATTCTCATTATAATTCTGCCTTGGAGGGTTATCAGGATAGTAAACAGTATGTTTTTCATTCTTAAGAAAAGAATGTGAGATTTTTAATATAAATTTGCAACAAAGCAAATATAAAATTACATGTTACAGATATATGTAAAATACATAGAATCAATGAATGACAAACACACCCCCCCCCTCTAAATTAAATCAAAACCAGAATCCAAAAATCGAAATCAAAGGCTTACAAATTCTTGAAAAAAATACGAAACATACGTAGTACGCGTATAAAGTAGATTTAAGGTATCCGTTTTACAAAAGAGTCATTTTACATGGCGTTTTAATAATCTCCATTGTAAAGTATGGTAAATTTTATGCCTGGTAAGGAAATATAAACTATATATATTCTGAAAGGCAATGATGCCCTGAGTACAGATATAAGACTCCAAGGTCCTAAAAATCAAAGGGGAGAAACTCTTGTATAACTTTGTTATTTTGCATGTTATGTAGAGAAAATAGACAATTTGAGTGTATCAACAATTATTCCCCTTGGTTTTTCTGGCCCTAAGATTATAATTTCTGAGCAGTGGGCATTATAACCTTTCAGTTTATATAGTACCTTACCAGGCATGGAAAAATCCCCTATTGCACATCGGATACCTAACGTCGTTCAGGTAATCCGGATGACCACATCATTTTGTTATTTGGTAAGAAGATAGTCTCTAAATTGATGCTGTTGTGTCTTGTTTTCTTTCCGCAGTCACATTTTCTTTTTGTGTGTGTAGGTTTTTTTTAGCTCACCTGAGCCATAGGCTCAAGTGAGCTATTGTCATAGTGTGGCGTCCGTCGTCCGTCGTCCGTCGTCGTCGTCGTCGTCGTCGTCCGTCGTCGTCGTAAACTTTTCACATTTTAAACTTCTTCTCCAGAACGGCTGAAGGGATTTTGATGAAACTTGGTAGGTATGAAGTACTCATGGTCCCCTACAATTGTTGTTGTTTTTCGTCCGGATCTGTCAACAGGTGGCGCCACCACAGCCAAAAGTAGGTCACGGAGGGTACCCTCCTTTGACAAACTTCTTCTTCAGAACCGAAGCATGTATCGACAAACCGAAAGCATCAGGATGATCTAGAGAGATGTCTTAAGAAGTGTTGTTATTTTTGGTTCCACTTCAAAGTCAAATTTTTGACGCGTTTTTGACGTCTTTTCGGACCTTGTCAGAAATGCACATTTTTGCACTATTTCTTTATATAACTCAATAAGTGTATGATTTTACACACTCATTTACTACATATTTATCATATTTAACTTACTTAATGCTTTGATATGTATTTTATGCTTAAAATTTATTTTTTTGATTTTTTATGAATTTTTTTCTTATGTAAAAAGGAAGGGGGGGGGGGGTTGATTTTCATACATTTTCTGCTTCTTTTCTATAACCACTCTTCAGATTGTCATGACAATTTGTAGGTATAAGGTACTCATGCATGGTACCCTACAAGTGAAAGAATTTTGTCAAGATATCCACTTTTGGATTTTTAAGGAATATTTTTTAAGATTGTACATAGGTATAATGTATGTTTTCCATGCCAAATGGACCCATGGGGAGTAGCTTCAAACCCCGGCGGGACCCCAACAATTTTTTTTCCCTTTTTCAGTTTTTTTTCTCTTTTTATTTTTATATTTATCGCTAGAAATGAAACTGTGAAAGAATTTTGTCAAAATATCAACTTTTAGATTTTTAATGATTTTTAAAATAAGACAAGCTATAGCTAGTTTGGCTTTGTGTACTTATTTTCATACTTCGAATTAACTTGGCCACATACGCTATCAAATATACGCTGAATTTATTTTTAAGATGTTGACTTTTTGTGTCGCCTGCGAAGCTCAGCGACACTTAGGGATCACTTTGTCTGTTGTTCGTCTGTCCGTCCATCCGTCCCTCCGTCTGTCCGTCTGTCTGTCACACTTGGGTGTCACACCCCATAACTTTTGATTGGTAAGTGATAGGGCTTTGATATTTCACATGTGTATTCCTTGTGACAAGACCTTTATACACATATCATAATTTTTGACCTTGTGACCTTGACCTAGATATTTGACCTACTTTTCTAAAAATCTAATATTGGCTATATCTCTTGATTGATTAGTGATAGGGCTTTGATATTTCACATGTGTATTCCTTGTGATTAGACCTTTCTACACATATAATGTTTGACCTTGTGACCTTGATCTAGATATTTGACCTACTTTTCTAAAAATCTAATATTGGCTATATCTCTTGATTGGCAAGTGATATTGCTTTGATATTTCACATGTGTAATCTTTGTGACAAGACCTTTCTACGCAAACCATATTTTTTGACCTCGTGACCTTGACTTAGATATTTGACCTACTTTTCAAAAAATCTAAGATTGGCTATATCTTTTGATTGGTAAGTGATAGGGCTTTGATATTTCTCATGTGTATTTCTTGTGACAAGCCCTTTTTTCATATACTATATTTTTTAACCTTATGACCTTGACCTAGATATTTGACCTACTTTTTAAAAAAAAACAAGATTGGCTATATCTATTGATTGGCAAGTGATAGGGCTTTGATATTTCTCTTGTGTATTCCTTTTGACAATACCTTTCTACACATACCATAATTTTGACCTCATGACCTTGACCTAGATATTTGACCTACTGTTAAAAAAAATTAAGATTTGCTATATCTTTTGATTGGTAAGTGATAGAGCTTTGATATTTCATATGTGTATTCCTTCTTGTGACAAGGCCTTTCTACACATATCATAACTTTTGACCTCATGACCAAGACCTAGATATTTGACCTACTTTTCAAAAAATCTTAGATTGGCTATTTCTTTTGATTGCTGAGTGATAGGCTTTGATATTTCACATGTGCATTCCATGTGACAAGACCTTTCTTCACATACCATCATTTTTAGCTCACCTCGACGAAGTTGAGTGAGCTTATGCTCTGACCTACATTTTCCGCTTGAGTGACTTGGTTTAGAAGTTTGGGGTAGCTCAGTATCTGACAAAGTACTGATGCTACAGTAACCTAACTTGCACAAGTGATTCATTTTTGGATGCTGAGGTAAACCCATGCATCGGATGCAGCATCTGACCTACATTTTCCTCTTGAGTGACTTGGTTTAGAAGTTTGGGGTAGCTCAGTATCTGACAAAGTACTGATGCTACAGTAACCAAACTTGCACAAGTGATTCATCTTTGGATGCTGAGGTGAACCCATGCATCGGGTGCAGCATCTGACCTACATTTTCCGCTTGAGTGATTTGGATAAGGAGTTTGGGGTAGCTCAGTATCTGACAAAGTACTTATGCTACAGTAACCAAACTTGCACAAGTGATTCATCTTTGGATGCCGAGATGGACCCATGCATCGGATGCAGCATCTGACCTACTTTTTCCACTTGAGTGATTTCGCTTTTAAAAGCCAATATTGAGCAGAGTATAAGTGCTACATGTACCAAACTTGCATATTGGATGTATCTTTGATCAAACTTTCATAAAATGACCTTGACCTACTTTTCTGCTTGAGTGATTTTGCCTTTAAAAGCCAATATTGAGCAAAGTATAAGTGCTAGATGTTCCAAACTTGCATATTAGATGTATCTTTGATCAAACTTTCATAAAATGACCTTGACCTACTTTTTCCGCTTGAGTGATTTTGCCTTTAAAAGCCAATATTGAGCAAAGTATAACTGCTACATGTACCAAACTTGCATATTGGATGTATCTTTGATCAAACTTTCATAAAATGACCTTGACCTACTTTTTCTGCTTGAGTGGTTTTGCCTTTAAAAGCCAATATACATGTACTAAGAAATATGTTTGAATTGAATTTTGCTGTCACGAGGTGAGCTTCGTAATCTGTGATTACCTATGTTTTACCTCGTGCACTTGCCCTATATATTTGACCTACTTTCCAACAAATCTATGATTTGCTATTTTTTTTTGAGTGGTAAGTGATAGGGCTTTGATATTTCACATTTGTATTCCTTATGAAAAGACCTTTCTAAACATTCCATAATTTTTAACCTAGTGACCTTGCCCTTGATATTTGACCTAATTTCAATAAAAAAAATCCGCTACGCAGGCGACACAAGCATTCCTTGGATTGCTTTTTTTTCATACATGCATATTTCAGAACATTTTCCCTATTTGATGATTATTTTCTCTGTCTTATTTCTGTATCTATGGTAAACATAGTCGCCATATATCTTGTATTACAGATTTGATTGGTTCAATACCTCCTTGCCCCTTTAGTAGGGGTAACCACAGGAAATAAAAAGGTGCACACTAAAAATTTTGACTGACTTGAAATGCCCGGAAGTCTGTAAAATTTGTCTTTTTTGATTGCGAATCTTTGGCACGCATAAAAATGTAAAGAAAAAGGGGGGGGGGGGGGTCATGCATGTCCTTTTTTCGCAAATTTCACTTTTTTTACAGAAACTCTGCGTCCTCATCGAAAATGTTCCGAATTTTGCATATTTTCAAACCTATCTGTAGCTTGCATAAAAGACAAGATCAAGTTCGAAGTTAAATTTATCACGACTATTGATTCAATATGCTAAAAATACATTTCCAAGCGCCGCATTTCAGCATATTTACCGAAAATAATTTGTCCAAGTGGCTTCACTGGGTCATGAGGTTTGATACACCGTACACTGCTGTTTTGAAAATAAATTGGCTCAATTTCTGCACAACTCACTTGAATTAATATTGTCCGCTAACAACTTGTCTTTGTTAATTGTATTAACACGATTTTGACTGTACGTTACATGTATTAAGATGAAATCAATACTATTCAAAAGCTCTCATTCATAGATTTCTGTATAATTTAATATGAATAAAGGCAAAACCGAAAAGTCTTTGTTTTTTTTATGCTTCCGGAATCAAAGATACGGGGGCATATAGTTTTTGGCCTGTCCGTCTGTCTGTTTGTCCGAAAAACTTTACATTGGGCATAACTTTTGATAGGAAGGTGATAGAGCTTTCATATTTCACATGACTGGGTATTCCTTGTGACAATACCTTTCCATTGATACCAAAATGTTTGACCTCGTGACCTTGACCTTGACCTTTGACCTACTTTTCAAAAACTTTAACATTGGGCATAACTTTTGAATGGTTAGTGATAGGGCTTTCATATTGTACATGTGTATTCTTTGTGACAAGATCTTTCCATTGATACCAACATTACTCTGACCCTGACCTCTCACATACTAAACAGAAAATGGTGTTTATACCAACAAAGATGCCACCGCGGGGCATTCGTGTTTCACAAACACAGGCTTTATTATTTTCTGGCATACAAGCTATTAATAATGAAAGGTTTGGTGTTCAATTTTAAATAAACTTAATTTATGAAATCATTTCATTGTTTTATTCTGTTTCTGTTGCACATTAATGTGGAATTTTACAAAATGATTTTATTTTGCATAATCGAACTATACTAGCTGGGCATATGACTTTGGATCGCATAATCCATCTTTTCAAATCAGTAAAAAAGTTGTTGTTTTGAAATGTGACTATTTTCTCTTGTTTGTACTTTTAAAGGTTGTCTGAAAAAAAAACTTGTCTGCATCCGGCAAAAATCTTGTTAGAAAGGTTGTGGGCTAAAATCCTGGTACTGGCACTATCAGTATTCAATGTCAGTATGTCAATTAGAGCGTGCATGGGTATTAGGTGAGCGTTGTGCCCCCTGGGGCTCTTGTTTTAACATTTACCTCTGTGAATAAATAAATACATACAGACAGAAAATTGTGAAATCCTGGATAAGGATAAAAAACTGCTTTTCAGGAGTCTATAGGTACATTTGTTCTTTTTCCAACTTATCAAGACACCATAATACTGAATTACTTTATGAAGCGTCAAAATAGATCATGCACGCAACATATTTTGAAATCTTTGGTGGAAAATCGAAAATTGCAGACAAATAGGACAAATAATCATATTTATCATATAATCATATATATCACGAACGGCCGGGTTAGCGCAGTGGTAGCGCGCTCGCTTCTCACCTCTAAGGTCCCGGGTTCGAATCCCAGATTCGGCGAAGGGTCTTATGTGGGAGGGTAGGTGGTCCCCCACCCAGGCCTCTGCAGGAGGTTTTTCTCCGGGTACTCCGGTTTCCTCCTGCTCCTTGGACCCCCTCACGCCAACATCTGAGCCAACGTGAGACATTAATATAAGTTGTGTAACTTTTTTGTTAAACGTTGTAAAATAAATAAAGTTTAAAAAAAAAAAATCATATTTCTAATCTATTTTGATTTTATTTATCTTTGGGCTAATCAAATTTATCTTGGGATATGATACTACTATGAAATTCATGTGACATTTATTCACTAAATTTTTTTTTCAAAAGTCAAAACGCTTTATAAGAGAATAGATAAATCTGAATATCTAAATATATATACCATTTTTAGTACAAGGGACCTTAGCATGGCTAACGAAATAGTCATAAAAGTATTTTGTAATGGGATATTTTTGAGTAATTTCGAATGTTAAATAATTATAAATCAAGATAAGTAGACATCTTGATGCATTGGTATTCTATTAATTGGCATGAAAAAATTCATTATACGAGAAAAAACTGTCAAGTACTGTGTTAAACATGGTATACGTGACCAATTGTGACAGCAGGAAACGAGACGGGGATTCAAAGATTGATTTTTGTTTATTTAGGAAAAAGAAAAAATAATAAACAAGATGTATATGGTATAGCAAAGTCATATTTCTATTCTTTCTTAATCCAAACAAAAACTTTGTGTGTGAGAAAAAAAAAAACACGAGAATCTCTATATGTTGATCGTCACGTAGGATACTACACTGCCATCCATGAATTAGTATACAAATGTACGCCATTTCTGTTCATGCAGATGTCAGAAAATGCACAGTTTCGAATCCATTGCTGATGAACCTTATAGAAATCATTTGTATCAAATTTGACCAAAATATTTGCATTTTTTTTTTTTATTTTTCTTCTTTTTTTTTATATAAAAATGACATTTTTTGGAAAAAATTGAGCTGATGAAAAAAGTTTTTTTTACATTTTTGTTATCACAATTCATAATTTTGAATTATGTGAAGCCAAGTATAATGGATCTTTCAAGTTCAGAATGGAAAAGAATGGATAAACTAATAAAGAATTTAGAGTTATTTATGGATAGTAGTGTCGATGTAAAGATTTGCCATCAGTCACTACATTTTTCACGTAAATGTGACAAATGACTGAAATACTTTGTATGCATGTAATTTTTACTTTTTTTTAATCGAATATTAAAGGTTTCGTGCTGGTGATTCAAGAGAAAGATTTGGTACTCCTAAAAGTCGTCAAACAACAATACCGAAGGACGATCAAACGAGAAAAAGAGGCTAAAAAGAAACTAGATTTGTATAGAGTAATTAAGTTCAATATATAAAGCTATATTTAAATATTGCGTCAAAATATCTACAAAGAAGTCAAAAGAATTTTTGGCTTCTTCCCTAGTTATACGCTGTATCTCATGCGGTTGATATTACTTGATTTTAATTCAAATTGATGAAATTCATAAGAATTCAGATTGCATTAGTCCCTATCCATTATAAACTTAACATTCGGTTGAAGTTATTCGAGTCTGTGGTCTTGTTAATTTTTTTATCAGTATGTTAACAATTTTCAGGTTGAAGTTCGCCAGCTACAAGGGTTGTGTAGAAAGCGAGGAGCGAATGAAGTCGAAATAACTGCTTGTGCACCTATAGGTCAGTACGTTATGCACTAATTATAATTATAATTAAAATATGCACGGTTGAACTTCAAGATCTACTATTAAGCTATTTTTGGCTTACTGTCTACATAATAAATAGTAAAAATGGATAAAGATGTCGCAACTTTAAAACAAAACAACAAAACCAACATATTATTTTGAGAAGTACAGGTGTAAAATTTCCATCTAGTTATTCATGTTTTTGTTCTTTATTTGTGTTTAACAATATTCTTTTTTTTTGAAATGCGTCAAATATGCAGTTATTTGCTTTTGAAGTTTTAGGTAGCAAAGAATTTATGTCACAATGCAGAAACCATAAAATTCTTCATTTTTTGATAACAAAAATATTTAAAATGGACAATTGGCGACATTCATATACCATACACTTGAAATGAAAGCAGAGCATCATTATAGCTGTTCATTCCTAAATATTATGCAACAAATTTTGTTAAGAAATGATTAGAAATTTGAATAATCTAGAAGGTCCAGGGCATTAAGACGAAATTGCTGGACGTCTTACATTGAAATTAACATTTTTCAATTCGCCATAATTTGACTTTGGTTTCTTTGGAGATGAGACGAAGCTTTACATATCCTGGTAGAAAAAACACATTACTCATAAAAACAGTCATACTAGAACGTATAATTTTTCAATCCTTATTTCTGTCTGACCAGAAAACTTGTGTAATTAGGGATAACAAACAAGGAAACAACAAAATACGGAAGTGTTAATTGTGTTACGGGAAACCACATTGTAACAAATTGGGTTCTGCCACAAACCAAATACATTTGTTGTCCTGTGATATCTCTTCATAGTTCACACACATACATAGAGGATTTCAAATAAGTTCCTATTTTATACGGTATTTACGAAGTATGTTGTCCGATTTTATATCCCCGAGCCTTGGTGAGGGGATCTGATAAAAATAAACATCAGACAGTGCCTAACAGTTATTCAGTCTCAAAGTCTCAAAGTCGAGAAGACAAAGCCAAATCGTGAGAATTCCCATCGGAACGGCTGCGAATCCGGAATGAACAACACTCCGAAGTGAGACCAGGTGCCCGGGGAGAGTCAGTGTTTCCTGATTGCATATATAACTCCTCGAGATTCATAAAGATCATCATATAAAATTCCCTTCATCACTTGATACATATCGCAATGAAATGTTCCCTGATCTGATGAATTTGTCATCATGATATAGCATTATTGTTTCCTATACCAAAATTCAAAGACCAAGTTCGTATTCATACACGAAACAAAACGACACAAATGTTTTTTTATAGTACAACTATTTAAAAGAAATCAGGTGGGGTGGGGCGATTCATGATGAAAAAAGCCCATAGGTTTTACTATTTAATTAGAATAGTTACTGCATAAAACCCCTTTATAACCTAAATCTACTGGTGCAAACTCGATAATCTAGAATGTATAGGGAATATGACTATTTGGACAATTGTCGTTTGCACAAAAATCAATAAATTCTTCACAATTCATTGAAATTGAAATGCTTGTATCTCGAATGTGCAACTAGATAGTGAAAAAAAATGAAATTGTTCTGAAGTATATATGGACCAAACTGATGAATTTGATGAATTAATTTCCGTGGGATTTTATTTTGCATGAATCGGTATTTTCTCATACTGCCTGATTTTATACGGAACTGTACTTAAATTGAAACAACATTTTTTTTTCTGAAAATAAATCATCTATAACTTTATGTCAAATACGTAAATGTAATTTGTGTTTGTTGTTGTTGAAAAAATATGCTAATGAGAAATCATCGGTAAAAAGGGGACCCGAATATGGATTATCAATATCAATTATCCCGAGGGCACATGTAGCCAAGTTCGATCGATTTCGGTTGGTAGTTACTTCGGGCGTATTTGAAAATTTCTGTTAACAAAATTGTCTCAAATTTCTAAAACCTGGGTCCTGTAGCATCATAGCCCAGCCATCTTCCTACGTCCTTCGGTGTATTTAGGACATAATTTTCACAGATTTTGGCAATATCGCATTGTTTCGATTGAGGATCACTGTCGGGGGTTGAGTGCCCGGGGCGTGCGTGTCTGGTCCATGTTGTAAATTTATCTGCTCTGAAATGATGCTTATGAATTTGAAGACGTTTAACATCGAAATATGATCAAAAGATAACCACTTTCAAAAGATAACCACAGACGGGCTTTTATTTACTCCAACAATCAATATTTGAAATTACTTTTTGTCGAAATAGAACCAAGAAAATAATTATGTAGTCACTATGAGATTCAACTTGACTTGAATTACCTGGTTGTGTTCAGTAAATCTTCATTAGTAGGAATTTTCTTTCATAAGAATTATACGATAAGATCATATTCATGTCCATTGTGTTAAAATCCTGACTTTGTATCACACATTAGAGACAAGAAAACTTTATTGCACTGTCATTTCTAATGTAAACTTGTTGAACTTTTAGAATACGATTGCTTATTATGCCTCTCTACTTGATCAAAATTCAATTTGCCCCATGATTTCAAACTTTCCGTCTATTCACGGCACTATGCGAATTCTTTTATTATCTTTTTCAAGGCTTTTAAACTTCTCTTATAGATACATCATGTCAATAATGCTTTGCTATTATGACCATCTCATCATGACTTCGTGCAAATCATTTCAGAAAATGAAGTATTGTTGCATATTAAGTTATCATTATACTTAGAAATTCACGCGTTACTGTATCTAAGAATTATTTGTCCAACAAACAAAAATGAAAGACTTTATCACTAGGATTCTCTACGTCGGTCATTTGTGATTTTGGCAAATTCCTATAAATGATCAAATGTACGATATAATTTATTCTGTGTCTAAAAAACGTCATGTTGCAGATGATTGAACAAATTCTCCATGATAATTGCTATCATCTTCTCTATGTTATACGGATTTATTTTGATACATTCATGTATATATATATTCTGACACTATTGAATTTTATATATCAAACATTTTGTTTCAAGAGGATGGCCCTAAATAAAGATAGGTAACTCCTCAGCTTTCCGATGAAAAAGAAATTAAACAAAATATTCAATTTCAGAATAAGTTTTACATTTCAGGTATTCTTTTTTGAAATTGTGAAATCCGTCTATATCACAATATATCGACAAAATGATATTATGATGATTTTTACTAATACACATATATCAAAACTTCATTGCCATTTTGTATTTTATTCTGTTTCGATAACCTACGTTGTATATGATCGAATTCATTACTAGTGTTCAGAAATGAAGTGAAAGAAACTAACCCACCTTTCAACATCAACATGACTGCAATTGTACATACCGAATTTGAATGTAGTAAACTCTATAATGCTATAACGACTATTTTATCATGACTTCGTGCCGACAGTTTATGGAAATGCATGAACATGGAAGTATTTAACTTTTTCGTGCACCATATAGATGCCTTCGTGCAATTCCTTTTTCAAGGTTATGGCTTTCTAGAGTACATTTTTGTAGACCTAGAAATAAGGTCTTTCAAAAATGCTAATGATGGAGGCACATATACTGAAAATATTGTTTGCCCTTATTGCAAAGGTCAAAATTCAGTGATGCTCGAAATTTAAAGAGAAGAAATAGAATT
Source organism: Pinctada imbricata (assembly GCA_033119305.1). NCBI lineage: Eukaryota > Metazoa > Mollusca > Bivalvia > Pterioida > Pteriidae > Pinctada > Pinctada imbricata. The sequence goes on from VSWD01000005.1 coordinate 58,064,014, forward strand.
ACGGTCATTCCTGTATGAACCCTTGGGTATTTTACAAAATTAGCATGATAGAATTGAAAGTAAACTATGTCCAATCTTCCTTTGATGGTACAAATAACAGGCAAAGGAAAAACGGCCGACGAGGCCGAGATTCGAATTTCTGGCCATCTATATATTGATAATACACCCTAACCGATTGAGTAAACGTGGATTTTACTAGCCTTGTGCCGTATGATCTTAAATATAAGTCCATGATGAGGCGAGAGCGAAATATCACCCAGGTCCGTCTTCAAAGACACAATGTCATGTACGACCGAACTACTAGTACATTCTGTACTTGTTGCCAAAAGAAAATCCACTAGGAACGAGCTATATGTAGTCAGTAGAGATAAATTCATCCCATTAAGAATAGTTTTGTAATTTGTCACTGAAAATTTGATTCTTTTATTTCAAGTAAGTACAAAAAGTATACAAATTATATCTTCGTGTCAATCTAGTTTTTGGTAAAATTTCACCTCACCATCAGGGCACTTCGGCAACATTTGTTGATTTAGTTATGATGAAACTTTTGAATATGAATTCCTCAGCATAAATGAAGTTAGTATTCAAAGTCAGTTACGACTCACTCAAAATAAGGCATGTAATGACTCTTCGAAGAATAAAAGTCCAACAATAAAGATATCACACCAGTAATTAGGAGAAATATTTAGGTGTAGTTTGTTCTTTTAATAAAGACTATGTCTCTACAGTGAGTCCACATGCTTGTTGGTGTGATTCTTTTGTATGGTATCCACTAGCTATTCCCTTCAATATTGTGCTTGTTTGTGTGTAGTTGACAGCCTTTCTTGTTGGAAAATTGTTCGTTATTTTCTGACATAGTAAGTCAAACTGGTCTGATTGGCTGTCATGATTTCTCTTCCATTGTCTCCATTTTCCATCACACCTAACAGCATGCAACTAAATATAAGTCTTCTGTCTGAAATGTGTTAATCGATTTAAGAAGAAGACAAATTCTACACCCAAGGAGCTAACTTATTTTCTTCTTCTCCAAAACAAATACAAAGACATTTATGGCACATTAAAGGAAACAAGTATAAGTATCAATTTCCTGTACATGGACCATAGTTTTTTTTTTTTTGCCAGTCAGATCTTTTAAGCACAATGAAAGCCAATAAATCTAATCTACTGACACTTTCCAGTGTCTTACAAAATAGCATCAGATTTTCTCAGAGGAGGCTACCAAATTTGTATATTATCATTTGACACGATCCATCCCATGATATTTCTGAATTTGAGACGCATTTGAGTTTAATATCTTTGAACGTCTCAATTAAACGTCTCGTATCAAGAAAATAGGTGATCACGATATTACCATAGTCTTGTTTTACAACCGACCCGCCCGAAAAGTAGCACACGGAGAATGACTACATTGTAAAATGTTTTACAATGCTAAACGTCTTTGAATGTAATCCCATTGTCAAGAATGTAAGATGGAAGCAAGCAAAAACTTATGAAAGAATTATGAAGACAGTTCAAGACACACTCCACTCGATGTAGAAATTTTTACTTCACTACTTTTAGATACAGAACTTCATTGTTTCATGATACATATAAAAGATTGCTCCTATCTCTACTCGGTTAATCATTTTACTAGCTACTAAGTTTTATTTTTTACATTTTACAGACAATTTGTAATATTCATAAAGAACTCTATAAATTAAAAGATATCCGCTCTAAGATAGTGTTATACAATTAAATAGTAGACACTCTTAGTAGAATTAAAGTAGATACCAATTTAAGGCCAGATGAATATTAACCCTAATTATGAATAAAACAATGTAAAACAATGGAGGGAATTTCTAACCAGACCATGTTGCAGTACCAACAGCAAAACACCAAAACACCCGATGCGAAAACACATAGAAGAAAAGCGCAGCAAGCAACAAAAAAGAGACAAACGACATAGAAACATTAAACACAAAAGACTACACATAAACAAGACCAATGGGTAAACGGTACCGACCAAGGACGGCCATCCGCTACACCAGTGGCAAATGGTGTGGTTATCTTAATTACGTGCACAAAACCCTCCCACTTTTTTGGTTACCAAAAGGTCTCAAAGAACACACAGTTGTGATGTAAAATATCCCCCTCACTGTTGGATTATGACACAAAGAAGACCCCGAAACGCAGTGGTCCAAGCAACGCAGACAAATATGTACATGGATGTAAAAAGATGGCGTACGTGGTACAATCCGTGCTCTGTCCGTGCTCTGTGGGAAGGAGTAAATTTTGGTAAAAAAGATCTAAAATTTATATTACATCAAATTTCGCTGAAAAATATAAAGTTCGCCAATTAGTTTTCCTGCAATCATTTTTTTTCTATATTTTTCAACTAGGGGAGATAACTCCTACAAATGAACCTTTTCAAAATATTTTTTATTTCGATGTCTACTAGTAGCTTGTACAAAAGATTTTAAAATATCACATGATACAGAAAGATGATGAATACACATAATTTAAATGTTTTTGGCAGAATTTCCTTCATTACCCATTGAATACCTCAAAATATCATTTTTGTGTCGCCTGCGAAGCATAGCGACACTTAAGGATAACTTTGTCCGTTGTCGGTCTGTACATCAGTCCGTCCGTCTGTCTGTCACACTTTGGGTATCACAGCCCATAACTTTTGATTGGTAAGTGATAGGGCTTTGATATTTCACATGTGTATACCTTATGACAAGACCTTCCTATGCATACCATAATTTTTTACCTAGTGACCTTGACCTACATACTTGACCTACTTTTCAAAAATATTAAGAATGGATATATCTTTTGATTGGTAAGTGTTTGGAATTTGATATTTCACATATGCAATCCTTGTGGCAAGACCTTTCTACACATACCATAATTTTTTACCTTGTGACCTTGACCTAGATATTTGACGTACTTTAGTAAAAAGATAAGATTCGCTATATCTTTTGATTGGTAAGTGATAGGGCTTTGATATTTCACATGTGTATTCCTTGTAACAACGCCTTTCTATACATATCATAATTTTTTACCTATTGACCTTGACCTACATATTTGACCAACTTTTCAAAAAAAATTAAGATTGTATATATCTTTTGATTGGTAAGTGATAGGGCTATGGTATTCACATGTGTATTCCTTGTGACAAGACCTTTCTACACAGACCATAATATTTGACCTTGTGACTTTGACCTAGATATTTGACCTACTTTTCAAGAAAAGTAGCATTGGCTTTATCTTTTGATTGGTAGGTGATAGGTCTTTAATATTTCACATGTATTTTCTTTGTAACAATGCATTTCTACACATACCATAATTTTTTACCTATTGATCTTAACCTAGCTATTTGACCTTCTTTTCTAAGAAATTAAGGTTGTATATATCTTTTAATTGGTAGGTGATAGGTCTTTAATATTTCATGTGATGAGACCTTTTGTTACCAATTTTTACGTAGTGACCTTGACCTAGATGATTGACACTCTTTTCTGAAAATTTGAGAATGACCATATCTTTTAATTTGTAATTAAGAGGTCTGATATTTCAAATGAATTTCATTTGACAAGACTTTTCTACAGATATTGATAACTTTATATCACTTGGTGAGTGTCACTGTGGTGGACCAGGAGTCCCCGAGGGCACATGTAGCCAAGTTCGATCAATTTCGGTTGATCGTTTCTTCAACGCATTCTAAATTTCTGTAATCAAAATTTCTTGAAATTTCTAAAAAGTGGGTCCTGTAGCATCATATCCCACCCATCCTGCTACGTCTTTCGGTACACTTTTTCGACATAGTAACTTTCATACTTTTTTGGCATATTACATTGTTTAGATTTAGGATCACTGATGAGGGTTAAGTACCCGAAACGTGCATGTCTGGTCCACGTTGCCAATTTATCTGTTCTTAAATGATGCTATTCAATTTGAAGACGTTTACATTTATATCACTTGGTGAGTGTCACTGCTGGTGGACCAGGAGTCCCCGAGGGCACATGTAGCCAAGTTCGATCAATTTCGGTTGATCGTTGCTTCAACGCATTCTAAATTTCTGTAATCAAAATTTCTTGAAATTTCTAAAAAGTGGGTCCTGTAGCATCATATCGCACCCATCCTGCTACGTCTTTCGGTACACTTTTTCGACATAGTAACTTTCATACCTTTTTGGCATATTACATTGTTTAGATTTAGGATCACTGATGAGGGTTAAGTACCCGAAACGTGCATGTCTGGTCCACGTTGCCAATTTATCTGTTCTTAAATGATGCTATTCAATTTGAAGACGTTTACATTTATATCACTTGGTGAGTGTCACTGTTGGTGGACCAGGAGTCCCGAGGGCACATGTAGCCAAGTTCGATCAATTTCGGTTGATCGTTTCTTCAACGCATTCTAAATTTCTGTAATCAAAATTTCTTGAAATTTCTAAAAAGTGGGTCCTGTAGCATCATATCCCACCCATCCTGCTACGTCTTTCGGTACACTTTTTCGACATAGTAACTTTCATACTTTTTTGGCATATTACATTGTTTAGATTTAGGATCACTGATGAGGGTTAAGTACCCGAAACGTGCATGTCTGGTCCACGTTGCCAATTTATCTGTTCTTAAATGATGCTATTCAATTTGAAGACGTTTACATTAATATCACTTGGTGAGTGTCACTGCTGGTGGACCAGGAGTCCCCGAGGGCACATGTAGCCAAGTTCGATCAATTTCGGTTGATCGTTTCTTCAACGCATTCTAAATTTCTGTAATCAAAATTTCTTGAAATTTCTAAAAAGTGGGTCCTGTAGCATCATATCCCACCCATCCTGCTACGTCTTTCGGTACACTTTTTCGACATAACTTTATGTTTTCTCTAAACTAAAAATCTATCTTTAGATATTCTAAAATGTATAAAATATATGTATCGTGCAGGGCATCTTTAGGGTCTAACACTTGAACAAAGTCGGGTACTCTTAGTTGAAAATCATATTTTGCCCAAATTTTGAGTATATCCAAGGAAAACTGAATAAAAATGAATATAAGGTATCTAAAGTCAAATTTTCAAATGAAAAAGACTTGTTTAAGAAATGCAGGTACTTATTATTAGCAGTAGAAGGCAAGGCAATCGTAATATTTTGAGAAATAGCAATGAAAAGGTAAAAAATGTCACAATTTGCGGGCTAATATTTGATGTCAAAATATGCCAGAGACTATATTCATATGCCTTTTAATTAAAGGAAACCCCCTGCAAGATACCTTTTTCGTCATTTACATGTGTTAAGGGTAACTCATTTTATAATTATACCAAATTCCAAGGAGTTTCGACCATCACTTTTAAAGATATTGTAAATTTAAATACAAAAATGCTATATTTTTAGTCAAAATGCGTAAAAATCTGTATGATATACAAAAAAGTTCTAAAAATAAGGATTTATTATTCAAACATGATTAAATATTTGTAAAACTGTTTTAAACATCTGCAATTAATTAAGGCAATACAATGTTATTCTTATTTATTTTGGAAATTAGTGATGACGTCACTTGATACCCGAACCACCTTTAAAGAAATAATGGTAAAACGATGAGGAGTATATTCAGAAGTCTATTAAACATACTAATATGCCCCCGGTCATTTATGAACAAGGGGTAATATAGCGATTGGTTCACCGGTCTGTCCGTATGTCAGTCCATCCGTCTAAGTAGAGATGATATGTATTGCGGTTTTTTTTTTGGGGGGGGGGAATTATCTCAAGCTTTTGAGAATAGACTAAGAAGTTTAAAACTTGACTAAATCTCTTGAACAAGAAGTGAAATGGCTTTAATACTTCATATGTAGATTACTTAAGACACTATCATTCATCTGAGACAATGATCTTTGACAATATGATCTTGAACTTGAAATTTGACCTACTTTTCTTCAACTTTAAACTATGCTATATCTCTTGAATAATAAGTTATAGGGCTTAAATATTTCACATGTAGATTACTAATGACTAATTACTTCAACGCATTCGAAAATTTCTGTTATCAAAATTTCTTGAAATGTCTAAATCGTGGGTCCTGTAGCATCATATCCAACTCATCCTGCTACATCTTTCAGTACATTTTTGGACATAATAACTTTCATAGTCTTTAGCCATGTTACATTATTTAGATTGAGGATCAGTGACGAGGGTCGCGAAACGTGCATGTCTGGTCAGTACTGCCAATTTATGTGCTCTGAAATGATGCTATTGAATTTGGAGACGTTTAACGTTTGTACCACTTGGTGAGCGTCACTGCTGGTGGACCAGGAGTCCCCGAGTGCACATGTAGCTAAGTTCGATCGACTTCGGTTGATCGTTTCTTCAACGCATTCGAAAATTTCTGTTATCAAAATTCCTTGAAATTTCTAAAACATGGGTCCTGCAGCATCATATCCAACCCATCCCGCTACGTCTTGCGTTACTTTTGTTTAAATAATAACTTTCATACTCTTTGGTCATATTACATTGTTTAAATTGAGCATCACTGACGAGGTTTAAGTACCCAAAACGTGCATATCTGGTCCATGCTGCCAATTTATCTGTTCTTAAATGATGCTATTGAATTTGAAGGCATTTACCATACATGTACATTACTTTATGTTCATATTTTTTCTTTCCCCCAAAGACACATAAAACATTAAGTATGCATTCTAGAAGCTGAAATATTACTGACCTTAGATTGACATTGACAATGAGTTAGGGATGATTACATTGGAAAACATTTCGTACAGATGTACCTGCTATCTAATGTTTTAGTTTCGTTGTACTTGATATTAGCTTTCTAAAAAGAGAAAGAAGAAGAGATGCTGTAAATTTATCAGGTTTTAAATGATGCTATTGAATTTAAAGACGTTTAACATTTAAACAATACATAGATAGGATGCTATTTACCCTTGCATCCTACACTTACACAATGACCTTACACTGATTATTGTCATCACCTTGTATCACATTAGATTGTACAATGAATTGGATTCATTGAATTTATAAATCCGAACACTTAATGTTTACTTTTGTAGTTAATAGTTATGTAAACAGTTTTTCTGTTGTAATAATATTGCATTCAAAAACAACATGAACAAATTATAAAAATAAAATTCACGTCACATTTAGATGTGGCTATTGCCAACCGATTTTCAAATATTCCAGAAAATATTTCTAAACGGTACCATTCAATCAAATACATTGAAAGAAAGGAGGGGATCTCCAACAACACCTACCTGCAGCACCAACAGCAAACCCCAAAAACGCCAACTGTAAAATCACATAGAAGACACGCACAGAAAGAGACGCAATGGTACAAGGAACGCCAATCATAGAGAAACACCAAACATAAATGACTACACATAAACCAACGAGACCACATAAAATGCAATAATCGTTCTTAACCAAATGATTGTCACCGTAATGTATAAAACGAACATGAAATTGGAAAGTGTCTTTATCAAGCAAAAAAAAAAAAAAAAACCCCACCAAGATCGCCCTTTTCATTTGAAAAAAAAACCTGTCATAATCAATTTCTGAAAATTTCCTCAAAGTGATAAATCTGTTTTTTCCAATTAAATGCATTATCTAATCCAATATAGGAGATTTGGGTCGATTCTTTGCATTGTTGGAGTCTCAATTATACTCAAAAGTTCTTTGACATACTGCAATCTTAAGCTTTCATAAATCACTAATCAGACAATCAGTTCTCGGAATGTGCGTACGGTGAATTGAATTAATCTGTTGAGTGTGCAAGCTCTTATCTATTTCTGGTTTCTGAAACTTAAACTTTTGATTGTGATTTTATGCAACTTTACGCAATTACGTGTACCAATGATTTTCATGAACAAATTACGTAATGAATCCATGTCACATACAGACGTTCATACATACAGATATTTTTCAAAATGAAACAAATGGATCTTAAAGACACATCTTTTTGGACAAGAAAGTTAAAGTTGTGGATGTTGCAGATCATTTACCAGATTAATTTTTGTCTCTGTCGAAGATCAAAGTATGTTCTAAAATCTTTTATGTATGGCAGAGTACGGAACACCTGAATTCTTCTTTATTCCGGTATTCGTACAATTCCAGTTTAATAACTTTTTGGATTTCGTTCTACCTCTAAATATTCTCTGATAAGAATTTTTTCCTCAGTATACAACAGTTTACCTTATATCAATTATTTGACAATGTGAGGATTTGTCAGATATTTACTATAAGATTTGTATCTTTTTGATCTTAAATTTGCATGGTGTAACGTTTTCTTTCATATCATCTTATTCATAATTTACTATTCCTCTTCTATTTTACGTCTGAACTTCATCAATCTTAATGGACTCCAATGACAATTATTATAGAAGCCTTCACATCTCATATTAGATTTCCAATGAACTGAAGCTATTTCTCTCTGATTTTGATTCCTTCATAAACTTTGTATTTCCATACTGGACACAAAATTCATGATAATATTATGTGATTTAACACTCCCCCAATTACCTCCTGAGATAAAAATTGTACCACGTACTACCAATTGATAAAATTGAGTGAAAAAGATATAGATTTTAAGAAATAGTCTAAGTAGAGACATACCATGCTATTTTCGTCGTATGCTAGTGTTGCTAGGGCACCTTGGTTTATGTCATACAAGTTTGACACCGTCTTGCTCTGTTTCATATTCAAAATATTCATTTTGAGGAGCGTTTTCATTTCAAACGATTATGTAATCCAGGACCCTCCCAATCTAAATCATTCTGACTGTGTCATTGAGTATGAATATTTCGGAGACCAATCAAGTATAAACCAATATGTCCTCTGATGTCCTTGAAGCGGACACAGTAAACAACAAATCTCTTTGAAATTTAATATTATGATTTCATTCCTTCATAGTGTATGAATGTCCTCTAAAACATCGAAAATACCGCGGAAAAAATCATTTTCAAGAACCCCATTTGTAAAAGCTGAAATATCTGGTTAACTTAGAAATTAATGATTGAGAGAGACTAGTGTTTTTACCCGAAACGTGCATGTCTGGTCCATGCTGCATATTTATCTGTTCGTAAATGATCATATTCAATTTGAAGACGTTTAACGTTAGTGGTTGCATTCTGAATGGAACTTGCACGAGTTGACCTAGGACGAGAGACGATTGCTCTAGTCTCTAGTTCTAATTTCCACCCTTTTTGTAGCATTTATTGTTTAATTCATCCTACCAGATGAGGTGTATAACCTTGTTCGACGTTATTACTTCTTTTCGAAGGGATCCCTTTTATCGGTTACTGCATTTCAAGAATTTTAAGCCAAAGAAAGCCATGCTAGCTTCAGTCGTAAGAACTTACCCATGCCTACAGGAAGCAGTATCCAGAGAAGATGTCATAGAACAACCAGTCAAGCGACACTTAAGACGTTTGCACAATTTTGACAGACAGATGACAGAAAGACGGACATATCGTATAAACTACATTATATAAATATAATGATTATTTTGACAATTATATGTTTTCACGTAGAAAAATAAAATGAAGCCAATTAGTGAATAAGGTTACTCCATAGATGGATGACTTGTGACTTTTCAAAGCGTCATTAAGATTAGGTGACGACCTTGGCAATGTCGCACAATCCTCTCACACACAAAGCAAAATTATGACGTTCTCCATCTGGTAAATCTGTCAAGTTGAAATTTTATTTGAGTCATTTCCTCCGTGTCTAGTATCTGTGACTCCTATCGTCCTACACTACGCAGACCTTTGGATTATTTGAATTCCATAATACAAAGTTGAGAAAGCCAGGAACTAAGATTTAATTGTTTTGCACATTGGCAAAAGCGCAATAGGCAGGGTTATTGTCTCATGTGTACAAACATATCTCAGACGAAAAACTGTTTCATTCTTTTTTTCAAACTACAGAAAATGTAAAGAGAAAAACTTTGCAACCATATATAATGAATGTAGCTTCATGCCAATGAATGGAATCACAAAAAAAAAAAAAAAGAAAATTGTTTGTTGAAAACTTAAAAATATGAAAATTTATTGTATCAATTGATTTTTAATTTTCCATTTTCTATTTGAATAATAGATGTGGGTGCAAACTAATAAGTTTAAAACTTGACTAAATATCTTGAACCATAAGTGATAGGGCTTTCATGTGTAGATTGCTTAAGACACAATCATTCATCTGAGACAAATGATCTTTGACAATATGATCTTGAACTTGAAATTTGACCTACTTTTCCTAAACTTTAATCTATGCTATATCTCTTGAATTAAAAGTTATAGGGCTTAGATATTTCACATGTAGATTACTTATGACAAGACCATTAATCTTTGACCATGATCTTTGACCTTGACATTTTACCTACTTGTCTTAACTTCTTTTCAAACTGGGCTATAACCTTTCACACTTGAAGATTACTTGTGGCAAGACCATTCTTTTCAGACCATTAGATTTGACAATGTGACGATGACCTTTAAATTTGACCTACTTTTTCTTAAACTTTATATTTGGTCATAACTTTTGAATTGTAAGTGAAGTGTCTTTTCTATTTTTCATTCACTTTGGAATCACCTTGCCATAATTATGAAAATTTGAACTTGTGACTTTGACTCATGATTTTGGCCTTCAGTATCGATAACAAGTTTTATATTCTCAAAGCTGCCACCGGGGGCATTGATGTTTCAAGACACAGAGCTTGTTTCATTTAGGTACTAGTATATCATCTCTTTTTCTGGGAAAAGTCGGAAACATGTAGGCAATTTCGATCAAATTCGGTTGATCGTTTCTTCAACGCATTCGAAAATTTCTGTTATCAAAATTTCTTGAAATTTCTAAATCGTGGGTCCTGTAGCATCATATCCAACCCATCCTGCTACATCTTTCAGTACTTTTTTGAACATCATAACTTTCATAGTCTTTGACCATATTACATTATCTAAATTGAGGATCAGTGAGGAGGGTCGCGAAACGTGCATGTCTGGTCAATGCTGCCAATTTATGTGTTCTGAAATGATGCTATTTAATTTGAAGACGTTTAACATTTGTACCACTTGGTGAGTTTCACTGCTGGTGGACCAGGAGTCCCCGAGTGCACATGTAGCTAAGTTCGGTCGACTTCGGTTGATCGTTTCTTCAACGCATTCGAAAATTTCTGTTATCAAAATTCCTTGAAATATCTAAAACGTGGGTCCTGCAGCATCATATCCAACCCATCCCGCTACGTCTTGTGTTATTTCTTTTAAAATAATAACTTTCATACTCTTTGGTCATATTACATTGTTTGAATTGAGGATCACTGACGAGGTTTAAGTACCCGAAACGTGCATATCTGGTCCATGCTGCCAATTTATCTGTTGAATTTGAAGGCATTTAACATACATGTACATTACTTTATGTTCATATTTTTTCTTTCCCCCAAAGACACATAAAAACATTAAGTATGCATTATAGAAGCTGAAATATTACTGACCTTAGATTGACATTGACAATGAGTTAGGGATGATTTATTATTGAATACCCTGGAAAACATTTCGTACAGATGTACCTGCTATCTAATGTTTTAGTTTCGTTGTACTTGATATTAGCTTTCTAAAAAGAGAAAGAAGAAGAGATATATTTAAACAATACATAGATAGGATACCATTTACCCTTGCATCCTACACTTACACAATGACCTTACACTGATATTTGTCACCACCTTGTATCACATAAGATTGTACATGAATTTAATTAATTGAATTTATAAATACGAACACTTAAGGTTAACTTTTGTAGTTAATAGTTATGTAAACAGTTTTTTTCTGTTGTAACAATATTGCATTCAAAAACAACATGAACAAATTATGTAAATAAAATTCACGTCACATTTAGATGTGGATATTGCCAACCGATTTTCAAATATTCCAGAAAATATCTCTAAACGGTACCATTCAATCAAATACATTGAAAGAAAGGAGGGGATCTCCAACAACACCTACCTGCAGCACCAACAGCAAAACCCCAAAACACAAACTGTAAAATCACATAGAAGACACGCACAGAAAGAGACGCAATGGTACAAGTAACGCCAATCACAGAGAAACACAAAACATAAATGACAACACATAAACCAACGAGACCACATAAAATGCAATAATCGTTTTTAACCAAATGATTGTCACCGTAATGTATAAAACGAACATGAAATTGGAAAGTCTATTTATCAAGCAAAAAAAAAAAAAACCCCACCAAGATCGCCCTTTTCATTTGAAAAAAAACCTGTCATAATCAATTTCTGAAAATTTCCTCAAAGTGATAAATCTGTTTTTTCCAATTAAATGCATTATCTAATCCAATATAGGAGATTTGGGTCGATTCTTTGCATTGTTGGAGTCTCAATTATACTCAAAAGTTCTTTGACATACTGCAATCTTAAGCTTTCATAAATCACTAATCAGACAATCAGTTCTCGGAATGTGCGTACGGTGAATTGAATTAATCTGTTGAGTGTGCAAGCTCTTATCTATTTCTGGTTTCTGAAACTTAAACTTTTGATTGTGATTTTATGCAACTTTACGCAATTACGTGTACCAATGATTTTCATAAACAAATTACGTAATGAATCCATGTCACATACAGACGTTCATACATACAGATATTTTTCAAAATGAAACAAATGGATCTTAAAGACACATCTTTTTGGACAAGAAAGTTAAAGTTGTGGATGTTGCAGATCATTTACCAGATTAATTTTTGTCTCTGTCGAAGATCAAAGTATGTTCTAAAATCTTTTATGTATGGCAGAGTACGGAACACCTGAATTCTTCTTTATTCCGGTATTCGTACAATTCCAGTTTAATAACTTTTTGGATTTCGTTCTACCTCTAAATATTCTCTGATAAGAATATTTTCCTCAGTATACAACAGTTTACCTTATATCAATTATTTGACAATGTGAGGATTTCTCAGATATTTACTATAAGATTTGTATCTTTTTGATCTTAAATTTGCATGGTGTAACGTTTTCTTTCATATCATCTTATTCATAATTTACTATTCCTCTTCTATTTTACGTCTGAACTTCATCAATCTTAATGGACTCCAATGACAATTATTATAGAAGCCTTCACATCTCATATTAGATTTCCAATGAACTGAAGCTATTTCTCTCTGATTTTGATTCCTTCATAAACTTTGTATTTCCATACTGGACACAAAATTCATGATAATATTATGTGATTTAACACTCCCCCAATTACCTCCTGAGATAAAAATTGTACCACGTACTACCAATTGATAAAATTGAGTGAAAAAGATATAGATTTTAAGAAATAGTCTAAGTAGAGACATACCATGCTATTTTCGTCGTATGCTAGTGTTGCTAGGGCACCTTGGTTTATGTCATACAAGTTTGACACCGTCTTGCTCTGTTTCATATTCAAAATATTCATTTTGAGGAGCGTTTTCATTTCAAACGATTATGTAATCCAGGACCCTCCCAATCTAAATTATTCTGACTGTGTCATTGAGTATGAATATTTCGGAGACCAATCAAGTATAAACCAATATGTCCTCTGATGTCCTTGAAGCGGACACAGTAAACAACAAATCTCTTTGAAATTTAATATTATGATTTCATTCCTTCATAGTGTATGAATGTCCTCTAAAACATCGAAAATACCGCGGAAAAAATCATTTTCAAGAACCCCATTTGTAAAAGCTGAAATATCTGGTTAACTTAGAAATTAATGATTGAGAGAGACTAGTGTTTTTACCCGAAACGTGCATGTCTGGTCCATGCTGCATATTTATCTGTTCGTAAATGATCATATTCAATTTGAAGACGTTTAACGTTAGTGGTTGCATTCTGAATGGAACTTGCACGAGTTGACCTAGGACGAGAGACGATTGCTCTAGTCTCTAGTTCTAATTTCCACCCTTTTTGTAGCATTTATTGTTTAATTCATCCTACCAGATGAGGTGTATAACCTTGTTCGACGTTATTACTTCTTTTCGAAGGGATCCCTTTTATCGGTTACTGCATTTCAAGAATTTTAAGCCAAAGAAAGCCATGCTAGCTTCAGTCGTAAGAACTTACCGATGCCTACAGGAAGCAGTATCCAGAGAAGATGTCATAGAACAACCAGTCAAGCGACACTTAAGACGTTTGCACAATTTTGACAGACAGATGACAGAAAGACGGACATATCGTATAAACTACATTATATAAATATAATGATTATTTTGACAATTATATGTTTTCACGTAGAAAAATAAAATGAAGCCAATTAGTGAATAAGGTTACTCCATAGATGGATGACTTGTGACTTTTCAAAGCGTCATTAAGATTAGGTGACGACCTTGGCAATGTCGCACAATCCTCTCATACACAAAGCAAAATTATGACGTTCTCCATCTGGTAAATCTGTCAAGTTGAAATTTTATTTGAGTCATTTCCTCCGTGTCTAGTATCTGTGACTCCTATCGTCCTACACTACGCAGACCTTTGGATTATTTGAATTCCATAATACAAAGTTGAGAAAGCCAGGAACTAAGATTTAATTGTTTTGCACATTGGCAAAAGCGCAATAAGCAGGGTTATTGTCTCATGTGTACAAACATATCTCAGACGAAAAACTGTTTCATTCTTTTTTTCAAACTACAGAAAATGTAAAGAGAAAAACTTTGCAACCATATATAATAAATGTAGCTTCATGCCAATGAATGGAATCACAAAAAAAAATTGTTTGTTGAAAACTTAAAAATATGAAAATTTATTGTATCAATTGATTTTTTAATATTCCATTTTCTATTTGAATAATATGAATTCATATTACGCGATACGCTTTCTTGCATGCAGAATCTTTGAACACTTATTGGAATAAGATTGACTTGGTTTTCCACCAGAGGTTTTGCATGTACAGTTTTTGATAGCTTACATCCAAAATTGAAAATAAATCGCATGAGCTTTTCTTGGACATATTTTCTAATGTATTTCTGTATTATGGCAGGTAATAACTGGGAAAATTGATCTCGATGTACCTTGACAAAATGGTCCATTTCAAACCTTAAAGTACAAAAGACCAGTACTCATGCATAAGAAACGAATAAGTCATTCTCCATTCATAAAAGAAATCATATTATTTACAGAATGTGACACTAGGAGTATTATTCTACGTGTAAATTTTTATTACCCAATGATAGATTAATTGATTGACCCTATCATGTAAATAAAAGCATTTCTCGTTATTTCGATGAAATAGATTTCCTTGGCCCGTTTAAGTTCTGACCCACAGAAAGTAAAACAAGTATGAAATGGAACTGTTTGACATTCAACATCTGTGTTAAGGCGTGGTGATAATTGTTATAGTGTCATTAGTTCAATCATCTGTAATTAGTAAAGAATTAGTAAATCAGACCAGAATTCTAATGACACCATAACTTATGAGATGTGCAATGACACATTTGTTATTGTTAATCTTCATTCTTGATTTATGCTAATGTCAGAGCAAAGAATTATGTGAAAAACATATTCAAATATTTTTAACTGATCTGTTTCTTGTATTATTTATGTTTACAAAAAATATAAAACTTCTGAAGAAAAATCTATATTAAATGTAGAAATTGTCAATATTTTTATCTAATGCAAGTTTGATCAAATTGATTAATTATCACACGTGAAAAACTCGTACAGCTAACATGAGCACTCAAGTAATACTGTAAACGCTGTTATTTTAGCTGGGGAGAATCTTCTCGAAATGACATATTGCAACAAGAATAACTCTTCAGATTTAACGGAATTAATGTATTTCAAGTGAGTATAGAAACACTGTGAAACTTGGGAAGGATAAACTCTGAGAATTACTGTCAATCATGCAGCAATACCAACCTTGCGGTTAAATTGAATATTGCACTTGGAGAACACGTGATACAATTTTCACATAATAAATTTCGAAAATTTAAACTTTTTAAATTAATATCATCAAACTACTATTTTATATACAGGAGACATCTCCAAACTATTAAATGAAACCACAAACACACAAACGTTCGCCTCCTGGCCTTTATTATGTATGAAAGCGATAATGTTTATGTAGAACTAAGTGAAATCTATTGCCTTCTTTTGTAAACATTCAATGCTCTACAAACGATTTTGCCATTAACATTTGTGTAAAGCAAATGGTAGATTTCACTAAGTTTGCACATACAACGTCGTTTTTGTGTCGCCTGCGAAGCATAGCGACACTTAGGGATCACTTTGTCCATCTGTCACACTTGGATCTCACACCCTATATAAAAGTGATTCCTAAGTGTCACTATAATGTTTCGCAGACGACACATGCATTCCTTAGCATGATTTTACATCTTAGAATGTAAGGGGTCGAAAATAAGAAATTTGAGAGTTTACGTTTTCATGTACATCATAACATCTTTCTTGGCAGCAGATTCCAATTTTCTGTCATCGAGAACTGTGAAAGAAAATTGGAATCTGCTGCTAAGATATTATTACCGGTTTCAATCTCTGAAACTCCGGTATTCGAAACAGTTTCTGTTTCTATTATACACAGGGAGGAAGAAGCGAAGGAGGAGCAGTGTTCTCAGTGGTATGTCAAGCTTTGCATCCCTGGCTATGATTGGATCAATTGGAAGTCAACCGGAACTAGACCGAGTTTCCTCTTCCTCCGAAGATGAGGACGATGACAGACCGAGTCCGACAAAATCAGATATCAGTAAAGCTAAGCAATACCTGCGGTCTAATTCAGTCGACAGTGGCCTATCTGATACCGTGTCCTTCTCATTGTCACCGGATCCATCTTATGGAAATGGAGCTCCAGTTTTTGCCTTTGATAACATCGATTACAAATTAACAGACGAGGTAACATAGGTTTAATGGAAACAGAGACTGAGTTAATGCTTTATGATATTTTTGTATACGTAATTTTCTTATATTTATGTACACCAGCTTATATTCTAATTTCAAAGCAATTTAATCATAATGTATCATAACATCTTGAAAATTAAGGAAAATTCTTGTTTTCATCACTAATGTAGGCAATCTTGTGATTTTGTTTTTCAGGATTTTCGTACCAAACTATGAAGACAGAGAGACAGAAGGTAGTTCCAGGTCTCAATCGTCCAACACATTTCCGGTGCTTTGGCATATTTTAACAGATTACTTTTCAACTCACGATTGTTGATATTATTTTGAAAATAAAATCACATTTTTTATATTTCATTCAGTGCAACAAAAGACATCAATCATGAATGCGTCTTCTATTTCATCAATATTTTTTTCGCACTTCATTGATCGTACATAGAAATATTCTGTTTTTTTTTTAATTTCCTTTGGTTCACAGTTTTGGAAATCAATGATTCATGTAGACAGAAATCATTCATATGACCCGATTAATATATTCTTATCACACTTTGATTTCTGCAGATCAGTTTCTTTGTCTTTAAGTATACAAAAATGGACAAGAAACATATGACAAATTAACATTCTTAATCTTCTTGTCGTTTTCAATTGTCTGGCCTATTTCCGTTTTAACTTTTTGTTGATTCTATTGTTTGTAAGGTTTTGTTTTTATTCTTTCATCATTGTTGTTTTATTCATCCTTCTTTATTGATTGAACATATCATATCTTTAATTAATAAAATTATTAAATATATCAAATTGGTGTCTGAGTTTCTAACTGCATTTAGTTCAAATTGTCAACATTGAAATATATATGGTCTGAGGTAGTTCTTCGGTCGCAATGGGGATATAATAAAAGCATATCAGATCCTCCTTTCCAGAATGATAAGTGACATTCTGGATTGTGATTGAATGGCTGTCATCATCACCAAACAAGAAATACTTACTTGATGTGTACATCAATATGTACATCGAGACAATCACCGAAATTGACAAGTTTCCATGGAGCTGTTGTGACGGGTGTTGCATGCAACCAGGAGACGCCGACTCTCCCCGGGCACCTGGTCTCACTTCGGAATATTATTCAATCCGAGGTTCGCAACCGTTTTTATGGGAATTCTAATGATTTCGCTTGTCTTCTCGACTTTGAGACGGAATAACTGATAGGTACTTCGTTAATATTTATTCTATAGTACAAATTCTAGTGTACTAGACACGTGTCTCGGATATTGAATACTCGTCAGTAGAACTTTTAAAATGTCAAACAGGTTGAAATAAGTCATAAAAGACCAGTCTTCGCAGTTTTGACTAAATCTCATTATTAACATCATTTGAGGAAAGTTATGTTTTCCATTTTAGGTCCACCATCCGAAAGCATTTCTTTACTAAATCCACCTATATGATCCTTTTGTCCTCCCGGGCACCTGATCCCACCTCTAGCTTGCTAGGGGTCCGTCGATGCTCAGGTTGGTGCTCTATTGTGAGTGCTGTTGAGATTATCGTCAGGATCATTTTTAACTCATTTATGTGTCGCTGGCACTATGTTTACTCCGTTTCACCAACAGCCAACACATGCAATATGTTTAATCCGATTACTCATTTTCCATACTTTCCTTCTTTCCATTGTTGTTTATCTAAATCGTTTTAATGATGATAATGTGTACAGTGTAAAAACCTGGGGATCTTATATTTATTTAATTGCCCGCTCCATATACAATATATTCCGTATTCAATTCGTACAATGTAGTCATTGTTATCATTTTTATGTGTTGTTCTTCGTCTCTCAATGTTGTTTTGTCTTGATTTGCAATCATACATCGCATATTTCGGTCCGCGATTGAAGTTTTGCCACAAACATGACAAATAGATGCACAGAATAAGACGCTCTTTATGATAACTTGAAAAAAAAAATCATTTGACATCGATACAAGTCCTGAACTAGAAACGTACATTTACAAATTAGTTCATCTTGTCTTTGCATGATGATAAAAAGGCGCATATTTTCGATCTTACGTCGAATTTCCTAGTTTCGAATAAGAACCCAAGCCTTTGTTCACAGACGAAGAGTTTTTTTTTACAGACAACACGGGTTTTGCTTGAAAACGTAAATATCTAGTAAAAACAACTTTTGGGCTTTATAGTTATGACGGCTGTATAAGATTTTATGCAGTTTTCAACCAACATACATGTATAGTGACATTTCTTTCTTGCAAAAAGTGTGGATACTTTCACCAATATATTGTTGTAGTCTGATTTTTACTCTTTAAATTAACAACAACAACAACAACAACAACAAAAGGTATACCTTATGTATCAAAATCGAAAAATAATTACATATAGTGTGTATTATCCTCTGTTAACGTTCATTCCTTCATGACTACCTGATAGGACCCCTATGGTCAGAATCGTTTCGAATTTGCTATATTGTCATTTTCAAGAAACGAAGATTCTGATTGGCTGAGAAATTTTGTTGATACATCGATCAACGCAATTTTTCACGGAAGTCTATTTATAGCACTATATTTAGAACCGGGGGTTCCCTCAAACAAGAATGAATCTCGTTGCTGAAAATACAATTTGTTGATGTTTGCTTATCATTTCAAGGGTACCATTTCTTTTCTACTTACTAAGATTAACTGTGCATGTACAATTTGCTCAAACTGGTCCTTATTTCATAGATATAGAGAGACGATCATTCGCTGTTTATATAATGGCGGATGCCATAACTTGTTTTAACAGACGTATCACTGCGAAACCCTCTGAACTTACGAAATATAGTGCGGTCATTGATTGTTTTTAGATCCAATATAACAGTCTGTTTTCCATAATTGGATGATAAAAAATGATAAAAAATGAATCTTATATTTTTTTTTCTGTTGATGCAGGTATCACCCGAAAAATTCGACAGAAAACTTCTGCATCGACGCGCTACGCGCATTGATGCAGTTTCTGACCAATTTTTCGGGTGATACCTGCATCAACAGAATAAAATAAAAGATTCATTTCTTAAGTGATTCCTACATATGTAATATTTCCTTAAACATCTTTGTCGATCCTCAAAGATTAGGATGATATCAAATTATGTTTGTAATGCTTGTCATTTGTCATCGTCAACATTTCATGGTAAACACGTGGTAACTCTGACTTCATTTTCCGTGACATATTAAATACGAAACGATTCTGACCATGTCTTACAAATTGGATTGACTTATACAGTCATGTGACCTTAAAATAGTTTACTATGGTAGTTTTTCTCCGGCCACGAAAATCCACAGCCGCTCCTCCACTTGAGCTTTGAATATTGTCATCATACACTTTGTGGAAACCTGAACAGAACTATTCTGTATGAATCTCGCCAGCCACTGTGTTAACCGGTAATTTTATACCACCTATCGCCATTTACGGTGTATAGTGAATTTGTCCTCTACATTTTAATTATTTTTTGCAGCTGTAAGTAAATCAAATCAGCTTCAATTTAATGTAAAACCAATCACATTCTCAGTCATACATAAAACTGGTCGCAAAATTGTATCCATAATTAGCAAAAAGATGCATATTCAGACTTAATGAACAACAAGAAGTTGCTTGGATGAACGAGTGCATAATCTATAAATACTAAATGCCCCAAGAAATATTGCCCGAATTCTGAAGCAGTGCCATGTATAACAGTGACTGCTGTTTCATTTCAGATGACCCCATAACCTAGCTGTCTTATATATGCTACCTAAGGTTCTACGCTGACTCCAGCAAGTCCATTATATTTTACTTCCAAATAAATCAATTGACCATGACTTTAATTACCAGACATTTTAATTAATATCTCGTGAAAAACGAGTTTAATTTTAATTATGACAGTGATCATCCTTTCGTAACGCGTATTGCGTCTATAAGTATTAGTACAAGTACTTTCAACCTCAGCTTGGAACACTAATTAGATAATTAGGTAATTTATGGGTAATATACTGATTTGAACAGGAGTAAAAATTTAAGGTCTTTAAAACTTTAAAAGATAAATACTATAGAATTGTAGAAGAATTTCTTTTCTTCTTGCTTATTACTTCTTTTTTTATATTTTTGCGAATATTCTAAGTTCGTAGAATTTTATAATTTGCCCCAAGTCCATGAGCATGATATTAAACGTCTTCAAATTCGATAGCATCATTTAAGAACAGATCAATTTCAATCATGGACAAGACATGATTTTAGCAAAAGGCGATGACGATTTCTTTTCTTTCTCAAACAGTAGAAGGGAGAAAATCTCAGCACAAACAGCAAATTATCGAAACACCCTTGATGAAAATGATAAACAGTGTATCATACATACTTGTTTGTTGATTGAATAACATCGAAGTGAATGGCATTCCTCTTCGAAATAAAATTATTCAGGAATATTTCTCCGACACTTTGAAGTGACTTTAAGTACTGTTCTGGATTCTTGGTCTCATAAAGGGAAAAAAATGATAACCATGCATTTAATTTACATATATGATAATTTTGATTTTCATCATAAAATGATTCGGAGAAGGAAACACACTACCTGGTTACTTAAACCCAAAACCAAAATATAAACAGAATAAAAACTATATAACAACAAAAATCTTGGATTATGTAATGTTTGGTCAAAAATATGGAAAGGAGCAGGTTCGGGAACATGGAAAATCGGCCCTAATTTTAGAATGTTTTAGATTTCGATTGTATTTCGTATCAAGGAAGCTAAACGTGTGGTTGTTTGAAGTACCAAATAAATATTTTAGTTTACGTGCAATACACCGAAAGATATGGCTTCAAAATCGGCTGAAAGTCGTAAAATACTGAAAAATCGTAAGAAATAGGCATAATTCTGGTCAAAATTTATGAAAATAAGTAGGGCGCCAGCCCTCACCCAAAATAATTTTTATATAAAAAGCTAGATTTGCAATCTATCTTTCGATCAACGTAAAATTTATGTTGGGTGAGGGTTGGCGTCTATACTAATTTTAAATATTTATGCAAAAATATGGCGATTTTCCTTCATTTTCCGTCCTGCAGAGCAAATGATGTCAAAATGTGACGTCATAACTAACGCACGTGACGTTTTGACAATGAAAAATATTTACTTTCTATATCGGCCGGTATTTGGGATATATATAAGAGATACTGAATCATAATTTTCATAAAATTATTTTTCGCAAAAATTTAGGGCCGATTTTGGCAGTTAGTGAACCTACCCCTTTGACCTTGAATTTATCTTTCTCATTAGAGAATAGTGTAGAAGCATTACAAAGCAATGCTTATCATCACTTTGATTACCAGGCAATACAGAGAGTTAGTAAGTCACTTGATGGTCAGTATACGTCACCTTGACCCACTGAATATGACTTAAAAAAATCAACCATATTAAAGTTAAGTATGATGCGTTGTAATACTGTAAACCAAGACATTACGCGTGGGAGAAATATTCCCGATAAAAATGTCTTTATCGTTGTAAGAATGCTAGGGGATATTCGGTCTTTTCGAAATACAGAGTTACTTCCCATTTGTGCAGGTACCTGACGTCAACGCATTGTGACGTCATCAATTTTTTATGGAAACCAGCCTGAAATTCAGGGAAACAGGGTTACAGATATGACGTTTTCAAAAGAAATTAATGACGTCACAATGCTTTTACGTCAAATACCTGCACAAATCGAACGTAGGCATATAAAATCGAAAAGACGGAATTTTCGCGTGGGGAAAATTTTCGCGTCATCACTTGATTCGCGAAAAACGCAAAAATTACCCCCACGCGAAAATTACCCCCACGCGAAAATTACCCCCACGCGAAAATTCCCACGTTCATTACCTTCGATATCAAAATGTTTAAACGGATAAATGAAGTTTAAAGATACTCCTTAGTGTATTTGTCATATGTTCCTTATTTTCTGTAGGCTTTTACTGTCTCTTGGTTTGATTTTTTTTTCTATTACTGTCTCTTTCTTTGAAATTTTCTTCAGAAGGTAAAGAGTTTAATACTGGTTACTGACGATATATTGTTACTGGAGTAAAACTTGCCATTGGCGAATTTATACTAGTGTTAATGAATCAGACATTTAAGTGTAACCCTCCTCCTCAACACACACACCCTCACTCTTATTCTTTCGCAAAATATTTTTTGATTAACCTTTCGGAGGTTTTTAAAAAAAGATCCTTACAGTTCAGAAGTTGAGTCAAAATATCTATAATGCAGATCAAAGCCCAAAGTAATGGATTTTTAAGGAAAAACTCATGATACAAGCACTAATGTCTAATTGTGATTATTTTACTTGTAAACTTTTTACTACTACATATGTTTTGGAATGTACAGCTAAAGTTAAAAGAAAGGAGGGGATCTCTAACAACAATCGGTTGCAACACCCACAGCAAGGATGCTGAGGATGGGGGAATAACCAGACCGGACATTCGACCCAATGGGGTACTAGTATATGTTAGAGCTATAGTCATAATCAACAATAAGCACACAAAAACGTTAACGAGGTTATCACGAGGATAATGACGATTTTTTTAGACAATATCCCAACACACAGAACAAAATCGATAATTCAGGAAATCATAAACCGAAGGCATACAAGATCAGGATAATGCAGGAACAAAAGCAAACAAAAATACTAACAAACAAACAACAACAACAACAAAAACAAACAAACAACAACAAAAATCCCTCCACCCACATATAAATAAGCAAACTCCCAATATTGGAGTAATTAATTCTTTTATGCAAAAAGAATACCAATGAGACATCAGGTACAAACGAGGGTGATTTGTCGTTAATAAAGACAGTAAAGTTTCTGATAAACGAAGTATATGCATAAAGAGGGCACAAAAAGAAAGAAAAGATGAATGGTGACAATTTATTTGCATCTCCAGTGAACTCGCACAAACGATGTCATGGGAGAGAAGGAATAACTGGTCGACCATTGCACTATACAAAACAAGGATACATTTATTTTTGCAGAAACAAATGAACCCAAGAAATTTATTATTTGACTATGAAGTTTTGTCCTTACTATTTTCAATTAAGAATCCCTGTAAAGCAAAATCATATTCTAATACGATGGTGCAACATAATCAAACACAGGATGTCCCTGTGACAAATGTGTGATTGCCAGTTTGCTTAGTTAGGAGTTAATCCATCCTTGGTGATGATGGACTTGCCACTTCAAAAATATCCAAAAGGACAGGTCAGTTATCAAAAAGTTAATCGATGTAAATGGCACAACATTAAATACAATCAAAGAAAAGATGAATGATTTAAAACCACGATTTTCGTGTATAGGCTGATACTGAGTACGGAAAAAGACAAGAAGTTAACAAGGCCAAGATCTTTTCAGAAAGGTGGAACATGGATTTCCTGGCATTTGCCATACAAAATGATAAAATTTCGGACACATAAACAAAAAGACTGATCAACAGAAAAAAAAATGTTAGAGAATGATAACCAAAAACAAGCAAATCCATAGAAACTGAAGATGCAACAAAACATTCTACGCAGCATTGTTCTATCCACCTGAACCTGACTGACATCTGTAATGTATTTATGAGTAATTAGTTTTGTTTGTAGCAAACATGCCCCCTGAAACGGACAATCTGACAGTCCGACGGCAAATTAGTGTCAAAATAATCCAAAAATGTTAAATTTCACAATTTTTCAAATAACTTTGGCGCTACATGCCACCATCATGTAGACATGGGTAACATCTAGTGCGCAAAAGACGACAAATTTGAATTTTCATCCATCTACTTTTAACAATAAAAATATGAATAAATGATATAAATGAGAGATGTAAATTCATATCGCAATTAGCGTCAAAGTTTATAAGAAATATAATAAATCCCACAGTTCTTGATATAATGATGGCGCTGATTGTCACCATTCCTAGTGAAAATATATCCATTTTATCCACGGTAGATACAAAATATACATGTTAATTTGACCATTTTCAAATCGCGCAGTTAGAAAACATTTGTTTTTATAAACCGGAAGTGTTTCAACTCTTCACCTTCTTGAAGAAAATTTCAAACCAATTTTAATGAACTAGACATATTTTAAAAGATCGTAAATCCTCATCAGTGGTACTTAATTAACGAGGCTGTGTCTAATTACAAAATTGCCGAAGTGATTTAAAATTCAGGTTTTTGAAGTAGTATGAAGAAATATGCATTAAACATTTTTTAATTGTATACAAATATACCCATATAAGCATTTTGCAATCTGTCTAAATAACATCCGTAGATAAAGATAACACAGTTCAAGTTAGAAGCATGTACTTTTCACATTTGTAATACTAATTTAAGATGGCAGACACCTATGTAAAGCTCATGTTTTTGTTCTGTACCAGAATAAGACCTGCATCGTAGAAACTATTACTATAAACAATATAAGTATGATTTATCTTGGGCTTCTTTAAAGTTTCTGCAGACACAATCAGAGGAAATTAAACACGACTTCTTTAACTCACTTTTCAACTTTTCTGTAAAGAAAGCATGGGATCTCTAACAGGGTTCAGGTACAGTACCCATAAGAAATAAGAGCAGAATACCCAAATGCAAAAGCATAGGTTGGACATGAAAAACAATGAAAAACAAAAAGACTAGGTAGGAGGAAATCATGGAATAAAAGCACATATAATTTACGGTTACACAGAGAAGAGAGAGACGTCTGGATGAGAGTACATGTAATCATGGGATAAAAGCACATATTATTTACGGTAACACAGAAGAAAGTGAGATTAATCATGGAATAAAAGCACATATTATTTACGGTAACACAGAAGAAAGTGAGAGTAATCATGAATAAAAGCACATATTATTTGAGGAAACACAGAAGAGAGAGAGGGGTCTTGATCCGAAACATATAGGAACTCTTGTTACGTCCCGATGTAAAAGAAGATGACATGGACATTGTCTTTTCTTTTCACAATGTCCGACAAAACGGACACTTGCTCTCATAAATATTTGATCGCAGAGCGATATAAGTGCCCTACCGGCACAAATCCATGTCTTACAACTCTGCCTAGAATGCTTCAAATAAACATAGATATAAACATGACCTGTAATTGCATCAAAAGATGAATGTCCACACAAATATCATTTCATTACCTGCAGTAACAGGAAAGGTCTGGAAAACTGAAATTTTCATAAAATTTTCCAGGTCAAGGGGTCTTTATGTGCAATAACAGCCAAGAAAAGTCCGGAAAACTGAAAATTTCATGCAAAGTCGAACTTGATCTGTATCACACTATGATGTATTCATATACCAAAAGTCAGTTCGATGACAAATATGGATAATGACCATATCCCTATATACAGCACAAAATCGATAATTCATAAAATCAGAAACCGAAGGCATACAAAATCAGGATAAAACAGGAACCAAAGCAAACAAACAAAAACCTCCACCATATGAAAAGAAGCGAACTTCTGATATAGGAGTGAGATATCTATAATAGAACCGATGAAAAATCCGGAAAACTGAAAAGTTCATGAAATTTGCTAAGTGCAAGGGCCATAACTCTTGTGAAAATATGTCAATCGAATCCAAACTCATACTTGATCTGTATCACATTGAGATATATCCACATACCAAAATGAGCTCATTATATGCAACAACAACGAAAAAAAAGCCGGATAAGTGTTACAGACAAACGAACCGACAGACAGACAGATGAGACATGTTTTGTGAAAATGCACAATTGTTTCACTAAAATTATTACCATAGACCATATACTTCAATATTGCTAATTTTAGAAGAGTCTTCACTGAAATTATCCAAGAAATATTGAAATAAAGTGCAGGAATTTTTTTGTAAACTGACAATCGTTACCAATAAAGAGATTTAAACATTGTTAAACATCTTTAAATTCAATAGCATAATTTAAGAACAGATAAATTTGCAGCATGGACCAGATATGCATGTTTTGGGTACAAAATCCTCGTCAGTGATCCTCAATCTAAGCAATGTAATATGGCCAAAGAGTGTGAAAATTATTATGTACAAAAATGTATCGAAAGACGTAAGAGGATGGGTGGGATATGATGCTACAGGACCCATGTTCTGGAAATTTCAAGAATATTTGACAACAGAAATTTTCGAATGCGTTCAAGAAACGATCAACCGAAGTTGATCGAACTTGACTACATGTGGCCTCGGGGACTCCCGGTCCACCAGCAGTGAAACGTACCAAGTGGTACTAATGTTATCCGTCTTCAAATTCAATATCATCCATGACCAACCATGAACTCGATCAAGAAATAGTACTTTTAATGACTGATAAAAGAAAGGAGGGGATCTCCAACAGCACTCGGTTGCAACACCGACAGCAGAACCACAAAACACCCAATACAAAAAAAAAACCCCACACACAGAGCAGACACCCAAAGAAAGAGACGCAAAAGGGACAAGGTACACCAACTAACACCGTAGAACGTGGAACACAAAAGACCACACATAAACCAACGAGATAACATTATCTAGAATCAAGATTTATTTTCTGAAAGGGGATTATTTCGGCAATCATATGCAATTATCAGAAACATTAGCATTTTCTAAATGAAATTATTAATGTCCCGATCCCCTTTATCTTACCCACTGTTACATTTGCGAATCCGCATTTACAGAAGAGAAGGGGATAATCACCGACAATAAGATGTACAGATAAAAGCATCATTAATTAAAGCAGAAGAAGTGTGGATTCATTGTTACGTGTATTTTATGTAACACTTTCGGTTCTTGCGTCGAATTCCATAACGTCAAAGCTATGATATCTTCCTACTTTAAAAAATAGTCTCTGTGTTAAGAAAAAACCAGGCTACTCATTCATTATTCATAGTGTCATAGGTTTTAATGGACTTTCGACGTAGGAAAAAGCTTAAAGAAAACATTTAATTCATTCGAGGAAATAAACTGCGTACTTTCTAACTGAAATCTTCCGACAATATTCGGATATGGTGCCACTCATTTTAACTATTAACGTCATATTAAAAGACGTTATGCCTAAATATAGCCTCCCTGTTACCACAATAAGTCAACATTCATATTCAGTGTACTTTATTACTGACTCCTCAACTAGAGAAACATTTTTAAAGTTAATTTATGATTAATCATTTTATGATAATTTTGCATGTACTTCTCCCTCATGTAAATCCATGTCATTCGAGAATTGTTTGGTGTATATTGACAGTCATTTTTGGAATCAGTCTTTTCAAATATCCAAACTT
Source organism: Pinctada imbricata (assembly GCA_033119305.1). NCBI lineage: Eukaryota > Metazoa > Mollusca > Bivalvia > Pterioida > Pteriidae > Pinctada > Pinctada imbricata. Next base: position 58,092,135 of record VSWD01000005.1, read on the forward strand.
TGACTTTCCTCTTTTTTTTACCTCATTGACATACAATAAGCATATCGTTCACTTCGTTGTCGAAACCACATCAATTTTGTATCCCTTTCCAAAATGACTAATCTATGTATGATATTATTATGACAAACATGGAGAATGACCATATCCCCATACACAGTACAAAATCGATAATTCAGAAAATCATAAACCGAAGGCATACAAAATCAGGATAAAACAGGAACCAAAGCAAACAAACAAAAAACTCCACCGCATGAAAAGAAGCGAACTCCAGTTAGGGGAGTGAGATCAAGTGCCCAGGAAGAGTCAGCATCTCTCTCTTGTATGTAAGTTAAAGAAGATCCTGACGATAATCTCAACAGCACTCACAATAGAGCACCAAAATGGAGCATCGACGGACCCTAGCAAGCTAAAGGTGGGACCAGGTGCCCGGGAGGAGTAAGCATCCCCTGTTGGCTAGCCGCAAGAAAATGAAAATATAATAAATACATGCACTGTCTATGGTTCTGTCTATATAGAAAGTGCTATTGCGACAATGTCACCGTCGCTTCATTTAGGTAGAATTGTCACATTTGATTACTTCCAATAGTCAATTTTCAAGATCTCGGAATCGACCGTTCAAAACCTTGACTTTAAACGTCAGATTACGGACATCAAGTACCTTGGCTAACTTTTGAATCGTTACGTCATAATTAATCGAAGGTTTTAAGTTATGTTGCCAGTGCTTCGTGTGTGACGTCACAATGGGAAACTTCGCCAAAGCGCGTGATGTCCATAGTCTAGTTATCAAATAAAACATCTTTTAAATCGTCTATTCGGTAGATACACGTATACATTCTATTGTTGAATGGTTCGAATGGTCTTAGACAGAATATCATACACCATTCAGGACAATGGAGCATCATAGTGTATGACGAGTTCCCAGTATCGACCATAGAACTTCCTCAGTGACGATGTTAGTCGGTCACAAACGTATCTCTGATCGAGAAGATTATCCGAGAGACGCCTAGCTCTCAGAACAAAATATGTATATTTGGTACTTGCTCTGGCATAATGTATCAATTGAGATATGAACACGCCATAAGCAGGCGATAAAGGGATGTTGCTACTTGAAGTTTGTGATGTTTGCATGTTTGTCATAAGTTGCTAACTTGCTATTGTGACGTCACGTTCAAGTTTTGCATGTAGGGAGAATTTACCATCGTTCAAATATTTGACGCCATAACAGGCAAATATGCGAAGAGCATGCAAAAAAGATATAGAGACAGATATTTAGAATTAATTCAAATATAAGTAATGACTGTCTTACTTTTGGTGTTCATTGGTGTAATAGAGATGTGACTTATTGTGAGAATTTTGCCTTCGCAATATTCTGTAGCGTATTGCAAATATTTTAGCACTCAAATTATTTATACTTTCTCTTCTAATTCTATTTCTCAATTTATATCAATAGTGTTAACTTCAAAACTCTATTTTTCAATTGACGTGATTAGAATCAGTGTGTAATTCAATACGTAACTTTGGTTTGTCCCAAGGTTGCTATCGCACTCGTTTGTGCCGTCAAAAAAGGTTTTGTAGGGGATTCTTTTTCTGAATCTGCAATGACTTTGGGATGATTTGATATGAGCTATCGTCGCCGATCACCCCTAGAGCAGGTAAACATTTGTCTTCATTCTTAACCAAAGACAGAATGATCTTTGTTGTATAATAATCAGATAAATTCGGTAAAAGAAAAAACAAAGTCAATTAGAAAATGAATAAAAAGGCAACACAAGCGGAGAATAGAGACAAAAATGTCATTCACTTCGGAATTCTTTTCGAAATTATATCTCTATTGCCATAATACAATTAACATAAACACCATTCTCTCTTTAAAATCTGCATTCAGCAATAAATAAGATACTTTTTGACAGAAATTATAAATAAGCGCTCCTTTTTGGCAAAGGGGCAAATAAAATTTCTAGCAGAACAAATTGAAGCTGTCATCTTTCGAACAGATATCCATAAAAAGCATATACCATTAAACAAGAATAGTTTAAAGGTTCATCAAATAATGCACAAATAACTGTATTATGTTTTGCTTCTGCATGCAGAAAATGACAAGTTTAAAGAATGACCGAGACTATTTTCATTCAAAGATTGACAGATTTTACACTCACAAAAAGGGCAAGTGGAGAAAACGAGGCTTCACTCATCGACACAATATTCTTCCAAGAGAAGTAAAAATTGTCCCTTCCTAGTTCCTATTGCGCGAACATTTTGAGGAAACTGACCGACGTCGCTGTGTATTGTTTTATATTCGACGGCTTGAAATTTGTTTTTCCGAAGTAAAACCCAATCTCTTACGCATGCGTCCGATTTCAGTTCCGCTTTTCTTCACTTTGAAATCTACCTCTGCCGTCATCGCCTATTGTTTGTCTGCAAGATTCTTGCAGACTGGAATTGGGGCTTCGTATTTGTAAATAAAGTATTGCAAGTATATACCGTTAGGTTTGACTACATTTATGAGGTATACAGTGTACATACAATGCTTTTCTTTCGATGCAATACGATGCAGTATCAGGGATTCTTTCTTCATTCGTACGTTGCCAGCACGATCAGCTGAGCGAGAAGTCTCCAGTAAAAATACAAATTCTAGCTATAAATCGAAACCTACCGTCTGTAGACGTGAGTCTTGTAAATTTTCCTATATCAAGATAAGAATCGTTTCCTTCAATGCCCATTTACTCGCCCTAAACACTCAAATATGTGCCTCTGCCTTTGAATCTTTTGCACTGTTTACGTCAGAAGTCCGAATGACGTCACTGTGACGACATGCCGTACCTGCGATGCCTCTCGGGTTTTATCATTGAGGGAAATGGCGTAGGAAAATAGCGATGACGGCAAGGTTATATTGCAAGCCTGTGCCGCCTATGACCTTGTTGCAAGTTGAGTAAAACCATCTTGACATTACGATATTCAGCACATATGTCAAATCATTTGTGGATGAAAAATGAAAGGTAAAAGAAAATTTGACAAACACTTTGAAGATGCAAAAAAAAAAAATAAATAAAAAAAAAAAAAAAAAAATAGGAATAAGAAATATAACACTGTTGATTAATGATTATTATGCTGTACTCCTTATATGCCGGTTGCAGACATCAGTGTTCACAAACACATCTTCTTTGCTTCCCCTCTATTTTTGAGTTTTGTTTTAATACATACAAGTATTATGTTCCTATAAATGTAATGAACACACAATGCATCAGTCAATTTTACCTTAATATTTCCTTAAGAAGAACCTCGTTTCGCTATCACAGACAATGACATATCCCAAACAAAACCTCATATCTAGACACCCACCATGAGAAAACACGAAACTACTTTCCACTTACATATGAGACCTGGTGCCGGGGAGGGGTAAGTGTATCCTGTTTGCATGCAACACCCGTCGCAACGGTTCTGTGAAAAACTTGTCCTATTCGGTGATTGATTCGATGGGCATCTGGTCAAGATATTTTGTTTCATGATCTTTACAGCCATTCAACCGCAATCCAACTTATCATTCTGGAAAGAGGGATATCATATGTCTTCATAAGATCCCCGTGGGCACCGAAGAAATTCCTCATTGACATTCAGCCGTTGTATAATATAACCTTGAAGGAGTAGCTTACTAGCAAGTCGTCTGGTTGTAACGATGAAAACGTCATATCTGGAACATGCACTGGCGTTACGAATTAGCTGATATAAAGACGTCATAAGCTGGAGAAGACGGAATGTTGCTACTCATGAAATGGAAGTTAGTCATTTGGAAGGTGAAATCATCACGCTTGTCATACAGTGAAGTGTTCAAATGACCGTTTGCGTCGAAAGATAGAAGTACTCTCAGTTGTTTCCTTGATCTCTAGTTCAGATACCATAGATGTATATTTAATGTAGGTAATCCTTAAAGTTCGGATTATTGATGGACAATATCTGTAGGTAAAACTGAGTTAAAGAAGATCCTGATGATAATGTCAACATCAATCACAATAGAACACCAAATGGAGCATCGACGGACCCCTAGCAAGCTAGAGGTGGGACTAGGTGCCCGGTAGGAGTAAGCATCCCTTGTTGGCTAGCCGCACTGAGGTGCTTTCGCCTAGTGGAGAGCAAGATCTGGATGAAGTCAGTTTCGTATTGAATATAAAAATGTGTCCGCAAGAAGTGGGGTACAATTGGTACCCATAGGTAGGATTTCCTGAAATATGTTCCTTCAAACACCATAGCAATATTGTCAAGCAAAAACTCAAGCATCCGGATGATATCGTCTTTGGTAAACTTTTTTTTTTTCTAAATCAGAGGGTACCTTCACGAAATAAGTATACTCCTGCCCTATGACTAGGTATTCTTATCTCCTATTCCCATTTTTGAAAGAAAGGTGTTGCGAATTATATTGGCCAGTCTGTTTTTGGTGTAAAATGATGGTGTAGAGCGTGGAGAAGTCGGAAGACTTTATTCCGGTAATATGATTGAAAATGGTGGCTTTTAAATTTTCCGAAATGTTCCTTAGAATACATTTCTGGAATACATATGTGTTGTTTTAAGACCTTTCTTGACGCGGATTAATATTTTCGTAAGCAAAATGGATAGAAGTTTTGTGGAGTATATTTTGCAATGAATCGGTGTTTATAAATGTTGTTGTGTATTTTGGGAATCAAGTAGATATAAGGTAGTTCACGGTCAGAGTCATCAGTATGAATACCGAAGGAATCAAGAACAGATTTGTGGTTGCCAAGTATTCAGGTAGAGATAAATTTGTACGTGTGTATATTGGATTTCCAGGCGCTGAATGTAACCATCTCTCTATCACTTATTAAAAGTAGTATGATCTGTAAACGAAAGCAAAATTGTCAGCAGTAACAATACATTTTTCATGGAGGTCACAAAGTTCTTTGGCAACAACAGGATCAGTGAGATATGTCTGTTGTTAATCGAGTGCTGAAGACGCCCTATTCTTTTGAGTAATTCTCCGATGGATTTCATCCATTCGGAGAGTGTTTCTAGTTCCATGTCCTCCTTTTTTGCCCACCGTCTGGCATACTCTCACATGCATCTATAATTAATTCAAAGTTTTCCCGCCATGAGAAAGAACGGGGTTCCCTGAACTTTGGACCTTTACTTAGAAGGTTCCTAAATATTGTTACTGACGATATTTAGGTCACTATAAAAAGCGATAAAGAAGATCATGTCTACAATATCAACAGCACTCACAATAGGAGCATCTAATCGAGCATCGACGGACCCCTAGCAATCTAGAGGTGGGACCAGGTGCCCGGGAGGATAAGCATCCCCTGTTCAGCCAAATTACCCGATAAGTATTTTTAAAAACTTCAGGGAGCGTAGTCTTACCCTCCCCTTTCCTCAACTTCCATCTTATCTCTATTAATGCGCTTTTGGAGAAATGATTTTTTTTTTCGAGAATTGCCACTGTCTAAGTAAGAAAATGATTTGACTTAAAAATAATATCTTAAAGAAAAATAAGGAACATGTCATGTTAAACACGCTGTCTCATTAAGATTCCTGTGATAATTACATTTTAAAAAGAGTCATATATATTAATTTAAAAACATTATTCATAGAAATGAAAAAGAAAAAAAAAATGGAAAAGAACTAACTTGTCAAAATATTTAAAAGCTGCTTTTTGTTGATCTCAGCAATGCATGCAGTTCAATAGTTGTCACAATGGTATATTATGTGCTTTTAGTTTTAAGGTATTCGGAGTATAATACGTACTCTACTTCCGGTTGTTCTGATAACAGAAAAATGAAATATCACGAAGTTTGCCGAAGACGCACGATTTCGGCAATGTTCGGGACCATATATTTTCATGGTGAGCTGAATGAAACATCAGAAATATAAAATATCTGAAAATATGTAAGATACGGAAGTACATAATTTCTAGCTTTTCGACGACATTGTTATCCCCCCCCTCATACCTTAAATGTATTCCTCTTGATAGGGGTGAGGAACGGAAAATTGTTTTATTTATTTATTCATTGTTTTAATAAAGTATTCAGGAAAGTATGAAGTACAATTCTTGTACAGTATATTATAAACATAAGGTTAACAAGTGAATCGAAGAAAATCTTGTATAAGATCGAGTTAACTGAGAAAGAAACAAAACAAGAAGTCCAGGGGCCACATCGCTCACATAAAAACACTGGAAATCTTTCAATGAATGTGATTTATGTAATGGTCATGAGCCTTATGGAAAACATAGGGTAATCAGAATTAAGCTTAACATTAGGGCTTTAATGATTTACCGAAATGTCGGTTAGCAACGGTTCAAAATCTCCAGTTCGATTCCAAATTTTCCAGCTAAAAAGAGTAGAAGAATACCGGAAATAATAAATACAAAAAATTAAATTTTTTATGAAAATTCATACACATAAGCATTGATATAAAATTCTACTAGAATACCACTTAGAATATTTCAATATTATCATAGGGAAAAAAACTATGGGAAAAAGTTAACTTGAATAGAAATGTTGAAGTGCAAAAACATGTATCAGAAATGAAATTGAAATCATGAAGATAATTTAAAATACATAAGAACCTCAGAAAATGATTAAAAAATGAAAAAGGGAAAAAATTGTTTGGTCCAGCCGGGGTTTGAACCCATAACCCTTGGGTCCATTGGCATGGAAAACATACCTTTGTACAATCGTTAAAAATCCAAAAGTGGATATTTTGACAAAATTCTTTCACAGTGACAATTGCATTTCTTAGTACTATAAATATCAAAAATATATGAGCAATTTCAGGGGTAAAGTTGAAAATCTTAAAATGACCACCACCACCCTTTCCATTTTTGCAGTTAAAAATTCATTAAAAAAACTTTTCAGCAAATTTCTTTCACATAAGCATTCTCTACATGCAGTGTATCATGGCTAAAATGAACTAAATTGGGATAGCAAATTTAACCAAGAGAGAAAAGAATAAAAGAAATCTCAATTTTGCATTAAAATAATTTCAAAAGTCGAAAAAGACGTCAAAAACACGTCAAAAATTAGATATCGGATTTTAACGAAATTAACAAACTTGAATAATACATCCTTCCTGATCACTGAGGCGGTTCTGAAGATTTTTAAAGAGAGGTACCCTCTGGGGCTTATTTGACCCCGCCCTGAATCCACCCCTAAAGGGATCCGACCGAAATGAATGAAACTTGGTAGGGGACATCAAAATACTACTAGCGGTTTCGGAGGAGAAATCGAAAATGTGAAAAGTTAACGGACGGACGACGAACGACGGACGGATGACGGATGCCGGACAAACCGGTATGACAATAGCTCACTCTGAGCCTCTGCCTCTGGCTCAGGTGAGTTAAAAATCATAGCATCTTTTCTACTTTTGAGCTGAAAGTAAAGGATGCATGTGATTTTCGAAATACAGAGTCCTATCTATAGGAATTGACCCTTCCGAACGCGGGAAAAATTTGAGAAATTCCATGACGTCACAATGCAATTTCGATATTTGACAGAGGTTCGAAGCTTGTTTGTCCGAGGTAAACACATGGTAAAAGCATTGTGACGTCACGAAATTTTGCACTTTTTTCCCGCAATCGGAAGGGTCAATTATAATAAAGCTACAACCAATACATACATGTACTAGAATAGGGTTTGATCCAAGCACAACAGAAATACAAAAAAAAAAAAAAAAAAAATGAAGTAGAAAATAATTCATATAAGCAAAGGAAAATAGGACATTTATATAATTTAAAAGAAAAATAAAATGGAAATAAGAAAAGATTGATCTGGGAGAGACTTTTTGTTCACTTCGAAAATCATAATTATAAATTCATAACGCTAAAGGTTGTCATTTCCTTGATACGCCTTATCAGGAAGCAGGTTTTAATGCCAATTAGATTCAATTGACATCATTCTTATCCCTCAAAGTATCAAATTAATAATGAAAATCTTAAACGAAAACCCATATTAACATGTAGAAGACGGATGACATACATTTTATCGACGTCTGTTGTCAAAGAGTTGTAAATCTTTCAAAAACAAGCGAAATCACAATGTAGATATCAATCAATCTATCAATTAGCCGTCAACCAATATGTATAGCATGTGAGCGGATTAAATATGGATCAAAAGAAAATAATCTCAAGGAAGTTTTGTATCAAATGTGACGCGTCATGCATCAAAATTTGCATTAGAATGGAAATAAAATTGATAATAAAATTCATTTCTTCCGTTCTATTTTCTATGCAATTGATTTTTCTCATCTATCTTCCAATTTAAATGACCGTATCTAAGGTATTGTTTCATCGGGTGGAAATTCTGCTCTAGAATCAGAAGGATCTACAGATATAAGTTTTTTTTTCATGATATAATTACATATCTCATGTATTACTAATTATTCAGAAGAACAATATTTTGCTATATCTGCAATACTTAACCTTTAAAGGCCATTTGTTGAAAAAAAATCTTTTAGAGAGAGGGGGGGGGGTCTACAAATAGGGTCATACACTGCAAGAGCTTCTTTTCAAAGACATGAAAACTTAAAACACATTGATCAAATAACGCAAAAGAAGAAATAAAAGTATAATTCTGTAAAGCGACAGTATTACATGTCTGATACATCTTAATTTAAAATACAAAAAAAAATAAATAAATAAATAAATAGATGAAATAAATAAATTGAAAAAAATGAAACAAATAAAAATGAATATACGAGAATATTTTGGTCATTTCTTTTATTATTATTATTAAGGATTCCGACTATTCCGTCGGAATCCTTTCTGTTATTGCAATGTCTTTTCTTTATTAAGGATTCCGACTATTCCGTCGGAATCCTTTCTGTTATTGCAATGTCTTTTCTTTATTAAGGATTCCGACTATTCCGTCGGAATCCTTTCTGTTATTGCAATGTCTTTTCTTTATTCTTATTATTATTCTTATTATTTTTATTCTTACCCCCTTATCATTTCCAGTCACTTTATTCAAAGGTCTTTTAACACAGAGCAAAATGGATGGTACCATCAGAAAGAGCATATCAAAATCTTCTTTAACAATTTTTTGTTTGTCGATAAGCTCACCAATGCCCCCGCTGGAGGTTATCAAAGGTCAAAACTTTAAACACTTATAACTCCTAAACTAACCGTACGATTTGAACGAAATTTGTTTTAAAATGTTCTTTGGGAAAATTGTAAACATTTATACGCTTACATGCTCGATAAAATATTTACGGTTTTCGAGCTATTCCGAGTTGAAAATGGAACTTTAAATTGGCACGGTGCCTATTTCTACAGTTCTTGAGATTTTGATTTGAAACTTTGATAGTAGGTTACTTATAGGTGGTCATTTAATATTGACCTACTTTCAAGGTCAAATTTTCATTCTCAAGGTCACAACAAACTTTTGCTTATAGAACAAAAACTATTTGACCTTCAGAGTTCAAACGTCATTCATATTATCGTTAAACCAAGCTCTTTCACCTTGACCTTGACCCAAGGTCAAATTTTGATTCTCAAGGTCACGGCAATTTTTTGCTTATAGAACAAAGACTATTTGACCTTCAGAGTTCAAACTTCATACATATAATTGTTCAGTCAAGCTCTTTCACCTTGACCTTGACCAAAGGTCAAATTCTCATTCTCAAGGTCACAGCAAACTTTTGCCTAAAGAACAAAGACTATTAGACCTTCATGGTTCAGACTTTACACATATAATGCTTGGGCCTAGCTCTTTCACCTTGACCTTGAGAATAATCACAATACTTTTTTTTTTCATCCAAGAAATTGGTTCAAGGTCAAATAATCATTCTCAATGTCATAACAAGCATTAACTCTGTAGAATTCACACTCTTTGTCCTATACTATTTATTCTTTACACAAGTAGTCCATCTTATTTGAACTTAAAATAGTATAAGAAAGATAACTCTTTTCTTCTTGTTCTCTGTTTTTTTTTTTTCTTAGTAGCATTACATATCTGTACTTTCATGTTGTTGGCATTTTCTATTAATAGAAATTATCTCATTGCAAAATCATTGTGCAATTCTGTTTTGAGGAAGTAATTGTAAAGGACCTGATATTGATAGAGCATGGAATTTAAAGCTTTCGTAAAAATGAAAGGTATTTATCATTGTTTTCTTCTATTTTGTTGATAAATAAATAAGAGTCCCAAATTAGACATAAGCTCTTTTGACTCCTTTGCTGAAGTGAGTAAGGTACTAAAGTAACTATTCTCTTCTCCGTCTTCTTTTTTCGGATTTTAACACTTCAGTTCCGAGGAAGGTCTAATAAAGGAGGAATCCGTCTGTTGCTTGCAACAGTAGCCATCTAGTTCTTATTATTATTATTCTTATTATTCTTACCCCTTTCCGTTTCCAGACACTTTATTCAAAGGTCTTTCAACACAGAGCAAAAAGGATGGTACCATTAGAAAGAGCATACAAAGATCTTCTTAAACTATTTTTTGTTTGTCAATAAGTTCACCAATGCCCTCGCTAGATGTCATCAAAGGTCAAATCTTTAAACTCTTATAACTTCTAAATTAATCACACGATTTGAACGAAATTTGCTTTATATCATTCTTTGGAAAATTTGCAAACTTTTATACGCTTACATGCTCAATAAAATATTTACGGTTTTCGCGCTATTTTGAGTTGAAAATGGAACTTTAAATTGGCACAGTGCCAATTCCTACAGTTTTCGAGATTTTGACTTGAAACTTGGATGGTAGGCTACTTATAGGTAGTCATTGATGATGACCTAGTTTCAAGGTCAAATTATTATTCTCAAGGTCACAACAAACTTTTGCCTATAGAACAAAGACTATTTGACCTTGACAGTTCTAACTTCATAAATACAATCATTGAGCCAAGCCCTTTCACCTTGACCTTGACCCAAGGTCAAATTTTGATTCTCAAGGTCACAACAAATTTTTACCTATAGAACAAAGACCATTTGTCCTTGACAGTTCAAACTTGACACAAATATTCCTTGCATCAAGTCCTTTCATCTTGACCTTGACCCAAGGTCATTTGTTCGATTTCAAGGTCACAACAGACTTTTGTTGATAAAATATTGAGCTTTGATTAGATGAAGAGGAATCTTGATGAGAATAAACTTAAATGCTTATCTTTTATCCATGACCTTGGTTCAAGGTAAAATAAACTTTTTCAAGGTCATAACAAACATTTACTCTTGTAAAATTCACAGGATTTTGTCCTAAACTATTTATTCTTCATACAAGTAGTACATCTTATTTGAACTTTACATAGTAAGATAGATAACTCTTTTCTTCTTGTTCTCTGTTTCTTTTTTTTTTTTCTTAGTAGCATTACATATCTGTACTTTTATGTTGTTGTCATTTTCTATTAATAGAAATTATCTCATTGCAAAATCATTGTGCAATTCTGTTTTGAGAAAGTAATTGTAAAGGATTTGATATTGATAGAGCATGGAGCTTAAAGCTTTCGTAAAAATGAAAGGTATTTATTATTTTTTAATTTTTTTCTATTTTGTTGATATATAAACAAGAGTCCCAAATTAAACATAAGCTATTTTGACTCATTTGCTGAAGTGAATAAGGTACTAAAGCAACTATTCTTTTTTCCATCTTCTCTTTTCGGATCTTAACACTTCAGTTCCGAGGAAGGTCTAATACAGGAGGAATCCGTCTGTTGCTTGCAACAGTAGCCATCTAGTTCTTATTATTATTATTCTTATTATTCTTACCCCTTTCCATTTCCAGACACTTTATTCAAAGGTCTTTCAACACAGAGCAAAAAGGATGGTACCATTAGAAATAGCATACAAAGATCTTCTTAAACTATTTTTTGTTTGTCGATAAGTTCACCAATGCCCTCGCTAGATGTCATCAAAGGTCAAATCTTTAAACTCTTATAACTTCTAAATTAATCACACGATTTGAACGAAATTTGTTTTATATCATTCTTTGGAAAATTTGCAAACTTTTATACGTTTACATGCTCGATAAAATATTTACGGTTTTCGCGCTATTTTGAGTTGAAAATGGAACTTTAAATTGGCACATTGCCAATTCCTACAGTTTTTGAGATTTTGAGTTGAAACTTAGATGGTAGACTACTTATAGGTAGTCACTGATGATGACCTAGTTTCAAGGTCAAATTATTACTCTCAAGGTCACAACAAACTTTTGCCCATAGAACAAAAACTATTTGACCTTGACAGTTCAAACTTCATAAATACAATCATTGAGCCAAGCCCTTTCACCTTGACCTTGACCCAAGGTCAAATTTTGATTCTCAAGGTCACAACAAACTTTTGCCTATAGAACAAAGACCATTTGTCCTTGACAGTTCAAACTTGGCGCAAATATACCTTGCATCAAGTCCTTTCACCTTGACCTTGACCCAAGGTCATTTGTTCGATTTCAAGGTCACTACAGACTTTTGTTGATAAAATATTGAGCTTTGATTAGATGAAGAGGAATCTTGATGAGAATAAACTCAAATGCTTATCTTTTATCCATGACCTTGGTTCAAGGTCAAATAAACTTTTTCAAGGTCATAACAAACATTTACTCTTGTAGAATTCACAGGATTTTGTCCTTAACTATTTATTCTTCATACAAGTAGTACATCTTATTTTGAACTTTACATAGTAAGATAGATAACTCTTTATTCTTGTTCTCTTTTTCCTTTTTTGTCTTAGTAGCATTACTTGTCTGTACTTTCATGTTGTTGTCATTTTCTATTTATAGAAATTTTCTCATTGCTAACTCATTGTGCAATTCTTTTTGGGATTATCATAGTAATTTAAAGGATTCAAAATAGATGGAATAGATCAAGGAGTTTAAAGCTTTCCTAAACTTGAAAGGTATTTATCATCTTTTTCTTCTATTTTGTCAATAAATAAATAAGAGTCCCAAGTTAGACATATGCTCTTTTGACTCATTTGCTGAAGTGAATAAGGTTCTAAAGCAACTATTTTTTCCATCTTCTTTATTCGGATTTTAACACTTCAGTTCCGAGGAAGGTCTAATAAAGGAGGAATCCGTCTGTTGCTTGCAACAGTAGCCATCTAGTTTTTTTTATCTGTTTTCTTTTTTCCCTTTGTGTGTGTGTATATATAAATCGTATCTACGTAAATACACTAGGGTTTTATATACTCATTAAATTTGTGAATACACACAGAGAAGTCTTTGACCGCTCTTAAGTCATCAAAAGAATGTCAATTTGGCCGAGGAAGTCGTAAGTGTCAAGTATGTTGAAGGGCGATCCCGACAGTTTAATAATGTATTTTGATTGGATGACAAGTAGGTCTCAATACAAAGTAACACTTTAACTGTCATAGTCATTTGTACTTACTTACGTCATTATTTCACCATCAAAGTGTTACGTAAATTGACGGATGGGAAGGGAGGAAACTATTGAAGGGACATAATTACTGCAAAATTATGGTTAGCAGACGACTATTGTGAATGTGACGATGATTTGGAAAAGAATGGCAGATATGCAGCTTATCATTGTCTGGGATGATTTCTGAGAATGAAATGTAAATACATTAAATACTTTACAATGACCAGTTGTACCTTTTGTTACACTGAATCATCAACTACATGTCTACAACAGTAATTAAAAGAGAATTGCATGTATCCGACTCAGAGTGAGTCATCATGAAACACATTCCTACATGTACAAATAATTCTTTGAGAAAACTAATAAGAATATTTTATAAATTTATAGCATATTTTCAATGTACAGATGAAATGAAAAAGAAAAAACTATTTGTTTCATGTTGCCATTATTATTATAATTTTCAAGAACTTGTATCTACTACACGTATTTCAAGCAAGTAATCCACAAGTACCTAGTTAGGCATTGGTGAAAAAAATCATGACGAAGTCCTACATTCTATGAAAAAGGGATTTTTTACGACTGACTTATGGGATTCTATACTGTCATAACCCAATGGTTATCTGTTCAGATCAGTACATTCTGATTGTTTGTTCAAGCATGGCATTAATATCAATAACTCCTGTACTGTTTTCATATTAAGTATGGGTGCGCCAGCAGTAACGCCCTTTCAAATGACTTCAGTGTCAATAACCGTGTGTTCGTAAGCATTTTGAACAAATGAAAGATTAAAGTTCAGAATCTGAGCAGGGAGGGCATCCTCCGTCATTTTAAAACCCAGAATATCAGACATGCATGTTTCCTACATGAAATAGGTCAAATTTTAGTGGCGATATCTATAATTCTGAAGAGAGTGTTCGAAATATTTGCCAGGTAATATATCGGGTGGAAATACAATGAACCCACATCTGGAAGAGATGGCGCTCTAATTCTTGATCATCACAAAGATTAAAGAAGCATACAATCAACAAAGTGGAATGGCAAGATTTTAAGTGAATAAAAAAGCTAAATCTCAATACATACATGCCATCATGATCAGTATTGACTAGGCATTGATTTATCGAATGTAGGCCTGCATTGAGAAAGTGGATGCTTTCTTTGTACTAGTATATATGTAAATATTTGTTGTTTCTATATCTTTGTGTTTGATTTTGTTTTTCATTTCATGTTATCAAATTCATTTTTTTTAAATTAGATCTTGTTTGCAATGGTCGAAAAATTAATTAGTAACACAAGAGCATTATTTTTTTTTATATCTAAACTGAGCTCGGATTCCTTCATAACCAATGGTCTTTCTCTATAGGTTTCTCAGATTATCCCAAGAAGCAATGTACCTGACGCAAAAAGTAGCAGATTTGCGATTCGTCTGCGTATGTGCTCAGAAAGATAGCCAATCCCAACGTGGCTCATATTTTGAAACTTTTATAATTTATCTAATGTTTAATTTTGTTTTATTTTCTCATAATTGCAAATGTTTCTTTATTTTCAAACTCCTTGTTGGCAAATAATAAATGCTATCATAATAATGTATGAAAATGATGATGTCATAAACTACCTACCAATGAAAATGATGCAAGAGAGGGATGGGTTGCACATCAGTTATAATAGGAAATAAACTGAATCAGCATTTGCTATATTAAGGGATGTAGTGGTCGTGCAATAAAAATGATTAAAACAAATTTGTTCTGTTATACATTGCTGATATCAGGTGATTACTTGATTCACGAATCGATCCTTCAATGACTCACGTAGATTGACGTCAAAAAAAGACGTAGATAAATGAGGGTAATGCAAGCTTGCACTGGGTCAGTAGGACAGACATAATAACGCATTATATACCTTGAATTACCGCCTTCTTGATATAATCGTATGTGCACATTTTATTACATTTCTCCTTTTCAACGAAGGAAAGTCATATGAGACAAGGTTGACATCGTTATTTCCCCATTCTGAAATGCCTACGTACAGACAGATATTTTTGGCCGGCATCTTATTTACATACGAATTAGGCAACTTCTGTGACCTTCTAGAAAGGGAATTCTTCTAAAATAGATATAAAGAAACAAAAACTGTTCCACTTGATAAGTTAGTTCAAGAATGTTTTGTTGTAACAGTTGTTGTTGTTGTTGTTTCATAAAATATTGTTTGATCCCGAAATTCAGAGGGAGAAAAAAAAATCTTATTTCAAAACTAAAGGATAAAAAAATTAATTCGTATATTCATCATAAAAAACTTGTAGCCTCATAATCGTAATAATAAGAAAATTGAATTATGGGATAAAGATAGAATCAAACGTCAGGCAATACGTACGGTTTAAATCTGAATCTCCCTCCTACCCACAAAATAAAGAGTTTTTTAAACACTGATTTTTCGAATATTGGCCTATCAAAGATTAAAATGTAGGAGAAGCAGGGAAGCTGACAGGAACGAAGGAATGCGTTGAATTCTTTGGTCAATTTTAAAAGTCGCATTTTTTAAACCCATTTTTTTCCAATTAAACGGATAACAAAATTAATGAATATAGAAAAAAAAGTCTTTTTAGATTACGCTGAAAAGTTGTTGAGAAAAGACAGGGATCATAGAGAAAGGGAGGTAGAAAATGTCACCCCTCGATTCCTCTGGTTAAAAATTACCAATGCAGGTCTCCTTACAACTGGTGTATTGGTTGTATCATAGGTTTTATGCTTGTTATGTCCTCTGGCCTACATCCATATAAAATTAAATGATTGCATTCTTAATTATGATATGGATAAAGGAAATGACTGCTCGATGCATATTCTTTCCTTGAAGTCAAAATGTAGTATTTCTATATACACTTCATTTACATGAATAGGCTGCATTTACATGTAAAACATCATTTTAAATTTGAAAAATTCAATTCAAGGTGGCAAATTTAGAATGTGATTGACGTTATGGTGTCCCAGCCTTAAAAGGGTCATCATCACATTACATAAAACCAATCACATGCATCGACGGTACTTGACAGGAACTGCAAGCCGTTTGAAATTTATGGAACCGGTGTTCACATAAACTTGTATCTCCTCATTTCCACATTTTAGTAATTTGTCGAGTGAAATGTATGTGTCAAATCTGCTGAGTGACCTGCATATGTGCTAACAGGGCCCTCAGGATCGTAAATCTGATAATAAAAGTCAACATGTGTCATCTCCCCGGCACACACCGTTTGGACATCCTATATATACCTGGACTTATATACATATTTAAAATTAGTCTCATCTTCATTTATTTAGAGACAAAAACATCAAAACAATACAAAAGTCTGAAAGGCGGGACTTTTTTCTGTTGCGTAACACCTTTTTTTAGAATGAGAACAGGTGACATGCAAATTTCATCATTAATTTGGCGCCACTAGTCTAACATAAATGTCGCATTTTTTTCAGTGATTTCAAACTGAAACGGAAGCAATCTCCCAGAATCATTTTCATGAAATAGAAACCTTTAAAAAAAGTATCTTCAAAGCTCCAAAACGGAATTTTATGTTTGTTTTTCTATAAAATTTCCCGCCATTTTTTGAAAATGTCGTTCAAATAGAATATTTATGACCGACTTTATCACATTTTTGTCACATACTTTTTGCTCGAATCGAATATTAGGGGGGGGGGGAGGTTTGTTTTCTTTAATTTCAAGACAATAGGCCTCGAAGATTTCATAATGAAGCTTTTGATAGATTATTCATGCTAATAGAATGAAAACAAATCAAAACATCTTTGTCATGAACTCTGAAGGTATTCACGCAGCGTCTTTCTATACATAGAAAAAAAGTATCATACTATAGAACGTTTAATGACCACAGACAAATAAAATACAGGACAAAAAAGAGGCACCACTCATAAAACTGTCATGGCGGACGGTTTCCCAGGGGTTTCGTTATTTACTCTGTGCCAGGGACTGTGTCAATGGTAAAGGGGACACAGTGTTAAATGGAAAAAAAGTTGATCAGAGATATACAGTCCACAAGGTAAAAGTATACGGTTATATCACATCATCCAGGACCCCGTCAACAGGCTCTACGATACAATTAAGATACGTATTAGAATATATATATAACGATACAACCTTTCAATTTGATTGGATTCTATAATTTCAGAATTAATCATGAAACCTGTTTAAAAAAAAAAAAAAATAAGATCCTCTAATTTTTGGGGTGAGGTGGGGTGGGTGTGGGGTTTGGTTGTCGGTTTCTACAAAAAAAGACGGGAAACTGTATCCCTGCGAGTAGCGTATGAAACAGAAGTTTTCTGTCCTTTTCAGTTTTCGTGGTACAATGTATACCTCCATGATCCATCCAATGAAGAAAAGGAGCTGTTAAGATAAGGCGTAAAATCTGCCCTGAAAAGTGGAAATTTCAAAATGCAAAAATTGAGAAAATTTTCGGTAAAATATGAAGTTACTTGGTCCAGATATGAATCTTCTGTCAGTTGGATAAATTATTCAAAATAGAGAAGACCGATTTTGGGGTCAAAATAAGCGTTTTTTCCTATAGAATCATGGAAAACGGAAAATCTTTCTACAACATTGTTCCCCCCCCCCTCGGTTCAGAATGCCACTTTTACCAAAGGTGTATATTAATAAAACCAATTTTCTGGCCAAGTGGGGTTCTGAACCGAGGGGGGGGGGAACAATGTCCCACAGGTGAAAACGAAAAAAAGGGGGGATGGATGACTATTTTAGAATCAGTATTTAGAGCGGTAAAATAAATTAAAATTGCCATTTTTTCTTTTAATATCATGTAACAATCTATTCAGAGTGTGTTCCGATCAAAGGATTAACCGTTAGGAAGGAAATGAACGAGAAAGTTGTCTATTTCTACGCTGTGCGTATTTCGCGCCTGAAAGCTACATATGTGGCTGATAAATACGAAATATAACCGATTTTCAGTTTCCGGACTGCGATTTTTGCCGATTATATTGATATAATAACATCAGGGTTAATTTTTCTCATCCAAGTTTGACATTAAAAGGTAGAGAAGTATAATAAACATCAAATCTATGTACACTAATGCATTTTTTTGTGAATTTTCGCTCGATATTTGACGTTTTCTCTCATCCGTACCCCTACCTCTTCAACCCGTTATTATAACATCTTTCACCAAATCTATCTAAATAAAATACCTACTAAGAATATTCACATACTTTATATTTTAATCCTTACCTGAAATAGAAGGACAGCGCACGAGAAATAATCGAGTGATTTCAGGGCTAAATCAAGCCCTTATCTTAACAGCTCCTTAGAGTAATTCCTTGTCATTTGATTTCCTACCAATGATCTTTTAATCTGTAATCTACATGTGAACCCTGCATGCAATACTTCTCAACTTTCAAAATACATTTCGTCTGTGGTCACGTCAAAAGAGAAAATTTTGGTGAACAGTATACCCGGCATTTTTAACCAATCAGAATGGTTGTTACAATAAAAATTAATGATTCATAACATGTAATCAGGAAAAAGATAATACTAACAATGAGAGTCACAGTTTTGTTTGCAAGTCGGAAGTAATATTCAAAACAAAGCAAATTGTATATTGTTTGATACCCTAAACCGGAAC
The DNA here is from genome assembly GCA_033119305.1 of Pinctada imbricata. NCBI lineage: Eukaryota > Metazoa > Mollusca > Bivalvia > Pterioida > Pteriidae > Pinctada > Pinctada imbricata. Next base: position 58,111,072 of record VSWD01000005.1, read on the forward strand.
AATAATATACGTCTCGGTTAACCGAGAATCACGGTAAATGTCATGACAGATTTTCATTTCTCATCTAAATGTACATCTATCTGAGGATAATTTAGGAAGGTTTTTGTGCCATGTATAGGCAGAGGGCTTTACATGATGTTACTCATTCCCTTTTCTCTTTACTGAAATGAAATATGTTTTGATAGTATAAACATATTCCATTTTAATAATTCAACCTAATTTTCTACAATATGTAGGGTTTTTGTTTTTGTTTTGTTGTTGTTGTTGTTGTTGTTTTTGGTTGTTTTTTTTTTTTTGGGGGGGGGGGGGGGGGTCTGTGACTTCTGTGATATTAGGTATGATGCGTAGATGATCACATTTATGTGAAGGGACAGGTCCATCAGATTAGTGTAAATGTGCGAAATCTAAGATGTTCCAGGCGAGTGGGAGAATGGGGGGTTTATAGATGTAGATTTTGGGGAAACTGAACAACAAATCCCCCGCCCCTCCAGATCTGCTCTTGTTCCATTCTAGATGGCAGACAGGCAAATAAGAATGCAATAGTTATTTGCATCAAAGAATAATTTGAACATGATTAAGAAAATTATTTTTAACAAAATTTAATTGCAAACAACAGGACGCAAAGATAAGAGGAAATGAGTTTTATAAATACTTAGAGTTTTGCTATGTTGTGTTGCAGCCTTGAATAAGCAAAAATATTTTCTTTTTTCGAAATGTTTTATTTACGTAAGTTGAAATGATGAACCGGAAAAAGCTAACTACGCGTTAATTTGAAAAAAAAAAAAAATGCGTGATTTGCTATTGAAAGTCGGTTAGGGAAAATATTTGGATCCGCCGCCTTGACATCACACCGTAAATGCAAATATGTGCACGGTAAGGTACGCTTGATTAATTTGGTGTCGTGCAATAATGGTGACAAGATGAAAAATTTCGTTCTATTTTCTACACTACGGAGATACATATCAGAAGCGGACACTTTCGACCTGTCGCATATGGGGTTAGTTTTCTACCTGGATGTGGTGTTCTGACATGCGTCTCTATGTAGTCAGTGGAAATAAGATTTGTTTCCGAGTTTTGCGGGGTTTTTTTTTTCAATTTTGATGCAAATAACTAATTCATTTCCACGCAGAAACATTCAAAAATGATACTAGAAATATTTCTGAGTGTTTTTGAGTTGCGATAAATGTAAATGTTATTCTAATTGCCATTTTTCGTATTTTGATTTTACGGGCTGAAAATTTTTATATACCATTGCCATCAGTAGTGCTGTTTTGACAGAAATGAATGGGAACCATCTTTAGTCTTGTACAGTAACCAATATTTTTAATCGTTGCACTCTAGATAACTTTTACAACGGGGCTTTTGACGGGCCATGTTCATAATTCGCTAGCGAATATGTTTAATTCCAATTCTTTATATAAAGCAATGACAAACAATTACCAACATTTTCGAATGTCAAAATTAGACTTGGAACTTGAGCTAGAACAAATCAACAGAGCGTGATCTGTTTTTCGTGTGTATTTTATGATTTACAGCATCCTTCTTGCTCATCTAAAGCCGATTGTGTCTCATTGGCTAGGTTAAAAAATATCTGCAAAATCAATAAAAAGAATTTAATTAGAATTAATTTAAAAATGTCTGCAAAATTAAAAAAAAAATGGCCGTGAAATAAGCATTGTTACTCAGAAAATATATCAAATTTGTCTGGTCTATCATTGTAGAACAAATCTGCGATAAGTACATCTAATGGTGATCGGCAGCACCTGTCCAGTCATTTTAATTGAATATTCAGCCAAATTCCTTGTGAGCCTGAAGGTATACAATGTCATGTAGATTTAACAGCTTTTGTGCAAAATGATCAGGCATTTATCGATAATTGCCAAATTAACATAACGTGTCTGACGATGTACATTTTGACAATTATATGGTTCAATGACAGCATGTTAACATGGCAACGGAATCCATGTTAAACGTACAAAGGCGTTGTTTTAATAATCATAACATGTGTTGGAAAACAGTTACATTCTATTTGCAAGGACGGTTATTGCAGTTGGAAAGACTGAAAGTAGTTGATAACAACATGAAGAAAGAAAGCAAAACAAAAGTTACTGAAAATAGAAGACTGGACAAACGAAGAAAAACAACAACAACAACAACAACAACAACAACAAAACAATTTTATTAAAATGATAACATCAACAATAACTTACGAAACTAAACAAACCAAAACAAAACTGACATGACCCGGAAAAATATAAATTTTTATCCCAAAGTTACAAAAACAAAATGAAAAATTAAAGAAACAAATATGTTTCAAGTGAACGAAAAGAAAAAAGTAATAAAGTAGACTGGAGATTGCAAAAATAGGTCTAAATTGCTTTGTTTTCTGAACTTCTTTTTATTTATATGTCTAGCTCGCTATGATGAACCCCGTGTTCGTATGCTGTTATGATAATATACGGTATAATAGGGCAAACATCCATCAGAAATATCAAGTTGGACTAAAATAGCTCGTCAAGTTATTTTTAACTGGTGTTTGGTCGCGGAGACAGGCCAAAAGAGGTTGATAGAGACACACACAGGAATAAACAGTGAAGCGTTTTATGTCAATTTCATGCTCACCAACGCATCGGTCTGATATGTACATTTGTATCTATGTGGTCTGTCCTACACGAAAAACAAATATGCATCTGTTTATATGTACATTTTTGAAGAAAACTATGCACGATGTAGACCACTCAAAATTGGATTATAATTAAAGGGGGGTTCAGAATTTGAAGAGTTCGTGTAAAAACAAAACAAAACAAACAAGTAGTCAAACAAAAGCAAAACAATATTTTTAGTCGAAGTTAAAATACAAATAAAAACAGAAACACTCGAATACACAAATATCGGCCTTGGCCTTAATAAAGTGTTAAAAAATGACAATGTATGTTAAAACTAAAATACAATCCATGTTTTCTTTTTTGGCGTTCATTGCAAATCAATTTTTCTTAGTCTTAATAAACATTGTCGTTTAAAAAGGCCAAGGTGCCGAAAATTTGTGTATTGCAGTGTATGTGTTTTTATTTGTATCATCCCTTCCCTCAGGGAGAAAAATTAAATCTTCTCTGAAGAAAAAAAATATATCTCTCTCTCCATATCTCTTATAGAGGTCGCCACTTGATAAGAGTATATTGACATGAAAATGAGGAAATTACGAAAGTACCATCAAAAAGGGGGATGTGGTTTTTCATCCCAAACGTGTTGTTACATCTTACAATCATTTGTAATTTACGATATCATCCATTGTATTTCTTCTAGTCAAACAGACATTTTCTTTGATTTATTTTCTAAACAATGAGTGAAAACACCGGGAAAGGATGCTAAATACATTGTGTACATCCGGTTGAACTTTTTTATACTGTAGTTGAGAGAGATCGAAATATACATGAATATTTCCCCTATTATCCAGTCGAATTCATTTGTCGTATTTCCAAAGATATTCAATTTCGAGATTGTTCTTGCTGAAATCTTATTTCGTTTTACAATTATATTTTAATGCGTCTAGAAGATTAATGCGCGTATAAAAGATATACCATTTGGAGGCACAAAAGACTTTGTTAATCGGAATCAAACAACTACACCCCCCCCCCCCCCCCGAAAAAAAAACCAACAACAAAACCCTACAAAGAAAAAAAATAGTATAATTAATCATACTAATGCATCAATACATAAGGCCTCGGATTTATACATATTTGAACAATGATCGTTTTGAAGGCTCATGACGTCTTGTGTAGGAGTCACCACTGTGCTGCATATTTGTATATACATCACGACGTATTGTATAGGAGTCGCCACTGTGCTGCATATTGGTATATGCATCACGACGTATTGTATTGGAGTCGCCACTGTAATGCATTTTGGTGTACACCACAACGTATTATATAGGATTCGCAACTATGTTGCATTTTGGTATATACATTACGACGTATTGCATTGGAGTCGCCACTGTGCTGCATTTTGGTTTAAACCACGACGTATTGTTTAGGTGTCGCCACTGTGTTGCATATTGTTATATTATACATCACGACGTATTGTATAGGAGTCACCACTGTGCTGCATATTAGTATATGCATCACGACGTATTGTATACGAGTCGCCATTGTGTTGCATTTTGGTGAACACTACGACGTATTGTATAGGAGTCGCCACTGTGTTGCATTTTTAGATATACATCACGACTTATTGTATAGGGGTCGCAACTGTGCTGCATATTGGTACATCACGACGTATTCCTTAGGAACCGTCACTGTGTTGCATTTTAGTATATACAGCACGACATGTTGGGGTCACCACTGTGTTGGTGTACACCACGACGTATCGTACAGGAGTCGCCACTGCATTGCATATTGGCGATCAGATGTCGCCGCTGTACTGCATTTTTGTATATACATCACTGTGGTATTTCATTAACACCACGAGGTATTGTATAGATGTCGCCACTGTGTTGCATCTTGGTGTACACCACGACGAAATATATAGTGACCAGTCGTCACTGTGTTACGACGTATAAAAAGCCGTTTTATTGTATTTATATGGTAAGTTATATCAATAAAGATGGTAAATTAAGATTTTTTCTTTCATAAATCGAAAAACCTATATCATATCAAATTCATTCTGCTGAGTATATATAAAAGTAAGGATGTACTTTTAAATGTTGCTTTCTCCATGACCTGATGTGGAGAGTTTAAGAATGTAAATAAACTTAGCGACCTTTCAAGGATAGAAGTGCGTATATTTGCCGAGGGGACAGCTGTCCACACGTAGTTAATGAAGAAGCACTTCTAGTAAATATAGTAACTACAGCATCATAATACTAGGGTAACAGTGTTGTACTACCGAAATGACTTACCAAAACATCTCATTAATACATCAATGTGTAGATTTGGTTTCATAAATGTTTTTATGCAAATAAAATCTAGGTGTGTGCGTTTCATCAATCTTAAAAATAGCACGTAAAATGCATTTTTCCACTAGGAAAAAAGTCCATATCGCCTACTATAATCGACTCTTACATATTACGTCATCATTGTAACGTCATGTTAATCAGGTGAATAAACTACATCTGATGGGTACATGTAACACCTTTAGTCTTTTCGGATGTCAAATTTCTATATCGTCAATCAGTGATTTTTATCATTATTCTTTCAACTTCTTTGGGAGTGTAATTTTGTAAGTGTCAAATCTGTATCATAATTTATCGTGTTTCACTGTGATGTCGAAGATTTGTTCTTTCTTGTTTGATTACTCATGTAAAAGAGCTGAATTGAACACTGTATAGATATAACCTCAGACAGTGCATGTTTTGTAGATATTTTTCATTTTCGTGCGCGAACATCGACGGCGGATGAGGCTAGCCAAACAGGGGATGCTTACAACTCCCGGGCACCTGGTCCCACCTCTAGTTTGCTAGGGGGTCCGTCGATGCTCAATTTGATACTCTATTGTGGGCGCTGTTGAGATTGTCGTCAGGATCTTCTTCATCTCACCAATGTCTAGAAGTCTGGAAAACTAGACTTCAGAAAAAAGAAAGTATGTTTCTATCAAGATAGATCCATCCCTTGTTTTAATGGACAAAATGTTTTCAGTGAAACGTTAATTAATCATGCCCCTCCTAAAATATCAAAAGAAAAAAATATATGCAGGAAGGGTGCCTTCTCTGCATGTTAATCCTGGTCTATCACGTCAATGAAACGTCAGTCTTCAATATCTATGGATAAGTGTTTCCTCCTGGTGATTTTTTTTGTCCTATCATAGACACCTCAATATCAATCTTATACTTTGAGGATCGACATTCTAAACCGATAGTCTTACTTACAAAACATGTTGTCAGAGCGAGTTGAAAGTCAATACCTTTATCGAAATTCAATGTATATCCTTATGTTTGTAAATAAAGTTAGATATCCTTCAAGGATTTTGAAGAAATCATATTTTAAAACGAAAGTTCGGTTTCATATTTTGATAAGAATTTGTAACATAAAAGCACAAACACTCAATATACAAATTTTCGGCCACTTGGCCTTTATCAAGTGTAAAAAAACGACGATCTATAACAATTCTAAGTAAAATCTATCCTTGCTTCTCTGGCGTTCATTGCAAATAGATATAAAATAGCAATATTTACTATGAACGCCAGTGAAGCAAGGATAGATTTTACTTAGAATTGTTATAGATCGTCGTTTTTTACACTTGATAAAGGTGCCGAAAATTTGTGTACATGTATCTGAGTGTTTGTGTTTTTATTTTTTATCATCCCTTCCCTCTGGAGGAAATATTTCAATCTACTGCAACTTTTGATTTTGATTTTTGGATTCTGATTTCGAGTTTCCCCGAGGGCACATGTAGCCAAGTTCGATCAACTTCGGTTGATCGTCTGTCTCTTCAACGCATTTGAAATTTTCTGTTAAAAATTTCTTGAAATTTCTAAAACGTGGGTCCTGTAGCATCATATCCCACCCTTTCTGCTACGTCTTTTGGTACATTTTTGGACAATCATAATAATTTTCATACTTTTTGGCTATATTACATTGTTTAGACTGAGGATCACTGACGAGGGTTTAGTACCCGAAACGTGCATGTCTGGTCCATGCTGTAAATTTATCAGGTTTTAAATGATGCTATTGAATTTAAAGACGTTTAACATTTGTGTTGAATGTTTAACGTCTTCAAATTCATAAGCATCATTTTAGAGCAGATAAATCTACAGCATGGACCAGACATGCATGTTTCGGGTACTCAACCCTCGTCACTGATCCTCAATCGAAACAATGAAATATGGCCAAAATCTGTGAAATTTTGTCCTAAATATACCGAAAGACGTAGCAAGATGACTGGGATATGAAGCTACAGGACCAAGGTTTCAGAAATTTGAGAAAATTTGTAAACAGAAATTTTCAAATGCGTTTGAAGAAACGACCAACTGAAATTGATCGGACTTGGCTACATGTGCCCTCGGGGACTCCTGGTCCACAAGGAGTGACAGTCACCAAGTGGTACTAATGTTTACGTCTTCAAATTCATAAGCATCATTTTAGAGCAGATAAATCTACAGCATGGACCAGACATGCATGTTTCGGGTACTCAACCCTCGTCAGGGATTCTCAATCGAAACAATGAAATATGACCAAAATCTGTGAAATTTTGTCCTAAATATACCGAAAGACGTAGCAAGATGACTGGGATATGAAGCTACAGGACCCAGGTTTCAGAAATTTGAGAAAATTTGTAAACAGAAATTTTAAAATGCGTTTGAAGAAACGACCAACTGAAATTGATCGGACTTGGCTACATGTGCCCTCGGGGACTCCTGGTCCACAAGGAGTGACAGTCACCAAGTGGTACTAATGTTTACGTCTTCAAATTCATAAGCATCATTTTAGAGCAGATAAATCTACAGCATGGACCAGACATGCATGTTTCGGGTACTCAACCCTCGTCAGGGATCCTCAATCGAAACAATGAAATATGACCAAAATCTGTGAAATTTTGTCCTAAATATACCGAAAGACGTAGCAAGATGACTGGGATATGAAGCTACAGGACCCAGGTTTCAGACATTTGAGAAAATTTGTAAACAGAAATTTTCAAATGCGTTTGAAGAAACGACCAACTGAAATTGATCGGACTTGGCTACATGTGCCCTCGGGGACTCCTGGTCCACAAGGAGTGACAGTCACCAAGTGGTACTAATGTTTACGTCTTCAAATTCATAAGCATCATTTTAGAGCAGATAAATCTACAGCATGGACCAGACATGCATGTTTCGGGTACTTAACCCTCGTCAGTGATCCTCAATCGAAACAATGAAATATGGCCAAAAGCTGTGAAAATTATCTCCCTAATATACCGAAAGACGTAGCAAGATGACTGGAATATGATGCAACAGGACCAAGGTTCAGAAATTTGAGAAAATTTTGTAAACATAAATTTTAAAATGCGTTTGAAGAAACGACCAAATGAAATTGATCGAACTTGGCAACATGTGCCCTCGGGGACTCCTGAATTTCACTCAATTAAACTGATCACCAAACTATTTTTCAGAAGTCTTCTGATATTATGACTTCTCTATAGCACGAACCAAAGAATATTATCATTTTTGAAAATTATGGAATTAAAATACTATTTCCAGTATTTTACCTTTTTATCACATACGAGCAACAGACAATGTTGTGAAAGTACAAGTATTCGATATTAGCTGATATTGAAAATGTATGCAGAGGAACAAGGAAGTAAGAACATTTTTGAATATATTTATTGGAAATTCTAGATTCGATTAGAATGCATATACATTTGTGCTGCTTTCTAGATTTCAAACATTGATTTAAAAATATTTGAATGTCTTTTTCATTCGAAACATTTTCATTCATTTTTTCAAAACTAATATTTTGTGTTGAGGGTTTCATTTTCATATCAATTCTAAAAGAAAATAGTCATTCCAAGGATTGCATGTGTCGCCTTCGAAGCATAATGACACAATGAATCACTTTTATATAGGGTGTGATATCCAAGTATGACAGACAGACGGACAAAGTGATCCCTTAGTGTCGCTATTCTTCGCAGGCGACACAAAAAGTCTACGTATTATTTCTATTTTTAATAGAGTACTCATATTTTTTCACTATTTCTGTGAAAAACAATCCGTTCTCCTTACTTTCTGTGAAATATACCTCTACATTTGCAATGATTAATTTTCACTTCTAGTCTTATATGCTCATTCCATTTATTACATGTATGATACTTCTATATATGTAATATACTCAGGAATAATGTTTCCTGTGCTAATTTAACCTTCTTTGTAATTTGCAAGTGTATGCATGATAAAGATTCATTTTCATGCTGTGGCCCACTGATTGCTCGTATGTTTGACAGAACTACTAAATACATATACACGGAGGCGAGGGAAAATGACAACGGTATCAAAACTCCTAGAATTTATGAGCGCCATTATTGTTCATTTCACTACATGGTGAATTATATGTGTATGCCTGTACTAACAGACATCGAAACTTTGGCAGATTAATTTCTAAGAAATATATGACACCTTTAATTGACACTGTTTGTTTCTGTCTTATTAAGAGTGAAAGTGATATGTATTGTGACTCCTGATCTGTTACAAATTAATACAAGCTTTGGCGTTTCGTGACTTTCGAGATCAAAAGAATCAAAATTAGAAGGGAAATTTAGAGATATACAATATGATATAAAACCTTTCGAAAACCTTCTCTTTTTTGCATAAAAAGACAAAATTCCAAGAATTAATATTATATCTGATAGATGTTAAATCTGTATTTTTTTCGCATAATCATTAACGGGGTAAACAGCGGAGAAAATCAGCAGACAAAATTATCTTTTACTTTACTGAATCTGCAGTTATAGTCATTCTTTTACTGCAAATCAATACACACCAAACACACAAAGAATAATGGAAGTGTTCCAACTCTTTACCTTCTTGAAGAAAATTTCAAACCCATTTTAATGCACCAGACACATGTTAGAGACAGTAAATCCTCTTTAGTGGTACTTTTCGGACACAGCCAAAATGCATTTAAGTAGCCCCTCTCCAGCTTTATATTTTAACTTAGATTAGTGTTTTTACCTTACAAAGAATGCACGGCTCCAAATCCCCTGTAGGGTCGATTCAGTAGCATAGAAACAACCAACGAACATGGCATATATGTTACACTACAAAACAGAAACAACCAATAGAGCCAACTTTGGACATTCTTTGGATACCAGACATGTTTACTCGGATAACCATCTTCATGTCATCTCCAACTTTACCGTGACGAAGAGGAGCGTAAAATGTATCACCAGGAACAGTAATAGTTTCAATAGGTAGGAAACGATTTTAATATCAGCGCTTCCTTTTGAATATCCTCTTATGATTTTTTGAAAATATACTGTACAACTGAGTGAAAATCTGGATCAAAAGCGTCGAAGATACAATCAATTACATGCAAAAAAGAATTACGAAAACCCCGAAAAATGATCAAATAAAAAAGAGCCGAAAGCTTCTTCTACCAACGCAAAGTCAGAAAGCGCAACATTGTGTTATTGATATCGGGGTTTGTTACATCAGATTTTAGTTTGTTGGATCATCCTATGGTTTTGATTGTCTTGCGATATGTGAACGAAATCAAAGCAGATCAAAAGACTGAAACATATATATCGCGGAAACATAATTCAAAAGTGAGAGAATTTAGGAAGGACAACTTCAGACATAAATATGGCATTACAGCTACACATACAAGATCCTTTGTTTTTCCAGTCACATCTGATGCAGTTGACCACCATGACTTTCCGAGCTTTCGGCAAATGATGTGGTCAAAGTGTCATTCCCTGTGACTTTCAAATGTTGTAAATAGGGACGTCTTTTTTAGGAATTCCCTTCCTATAGGCACAGTTTTCAATGTGCAGGGTTATGAAAAAATTAATTACAGATCAAGATTGCCTACCACAAAAACAAGGAAATCGACCATAAAAACCCGCCACATTTTATCATTAAACATAGACTTGCTTACTCATAATGTTTGATTTATCTCTCAAAGCCTATTCACCTATATTAAAGTGTTACAATCCTTTGATTTTCAGTTATATGACAACATATTTATATGGTGGTTTTAGATTATATAAATTTTACCTCTAATTATTACAAGTCGACCAAATTCCTTATCTCTACGTCAGCAAACATAGGCTTGCTTTCGATTTCCTGAAACTTGTATTCTAGTAAAAGTCTGTACATGATGAATTGTATCTTTATTATGTGTTTCCTTGTTTCAAACCCGATATGGTGCAATTCGACGATGATGCAGAGTAAAAGTAGGATGTAACTGATCGAAGTCAAATAGTATATCATTTTTATTAAAGTTCCAAAATAATGCACAAGTAAGGTTGACAATATTGCAATTCACGACAGAGTTTTTGTCCCTTTTTAAGTTTTGCCTTTTTTCATGCTAAGTTTTATTATCCGTACTATTTTAGTGAGAAATTCTGAAACTGATCTCATATGCTTTTCGGGCGGCTCACTTCTTTTTCTATTCAGAATGTTTTGATTATTTTGTTTTGTTTTGCATATACCCATTGATTGATTTTTATTTTAACTTTCACTCGCTCATTGTTCATTCGATGTCTCTAATTTGCAGTAGTAACTGATGTGAATGATAGGCTTAATAGGAGTTTTCTTGATCGTGAATGATCAGGGAATACACAAAAACATGACAGTCTGCAGCCAAAAATACCACTGCAGGCCAAATGTTGTACATCGAATAGGCATGCTTTACTACAGAATATTCCGACCAGTGCATGACGGGTATCCCCGAATAAAACTATTCTCACTCCTGTAATTTAGAATTGTATCCACAATCGGTGATGATTCAAATATATGTGTTTGGGGGTGAGTAGGGGCTTAGATTTTAAATCGCTTTTCATCGACATCGTGGTTTTCCTTGCTCTGACTATCAATTTCGAAAGACAATGATTTTTTTCAACAAAATGCTTAATCAGATTACAAGAATATAAAATACTCCAAACGTCAAATATAACAAGTCAAGATCAGTTAAATTTTAATATATTAATTCCTATTTTGCGTGCTCATTCCCTGATTATCTATGATGAATTTCAAATCCATTTCAAAGACAATAGGTCATAAATCATACACCATATATAAGGATAGATATGTACATCAACAAAAAAGAACAAGCGCCTACCTGATTGATTTCGTCATATACGTAATATTTTGATATATTCTCTCATTAATTTTCTGATACTGCATTTTCAATTACTCGAATTTCCTAACAAACGATTGTTAAACATATGTAAATATGTATGCGACAAAGATATGAGCATTTCAATTTGTATGTTAATGAGTTAGTAAAATTTTGACAAACAATTTCCTCCTTTTCTCATTTTTATGTATATGTTACATATATTTAAGAAGGCATATTATAGGATAATCAGGGGGTTAAAATACAATAAGGTAATTGTCAGGCATATTCCTTAAATGGAAAACGGGAACAATTCATCCAAATCATTGACTCGATTATGCACAATGAAATATGACAATGATGTCTAAGAAAATGACAGGCCTGGATTTTTTATTGCTATGGAATACAAGCGTTGACGGACACCTGATTTGTCAGTATATAACTAAAGCCTTTTCCCCATTTACCGATGTCCGCCGAGTGTCGTCAGTGAGAGGAGCTTGTTTCTTACCGTGCTAACGAAACACCTGAGTCTACAATAACTCGTGTTAACATCCATTGTACGGTTCGGGCAGGGAGGGATAAGATCGGACTATATCACTTTCACTACATCTCTCATTGGAAATAGAGAAAATAAACTTTAGAACAGAATTATTGTGCACATGAACTACTTTCACATTGGACTTTAATATATACAATTTCCTAAATTTTGGAACATTTTCCAGGACATTTTTGTCATTTTTCACGATGTGGAATTAAATTAAATTTGCCGATGTTGCTTTTTTCGAGGACTTGAAGGGACATTATCTCTTTATAGATCCTTAGTGGATTTGATTTTCTTCTTCGGGGAATGAAAGATATTTGTTGGCAAATGAAAACCAAAGGTTCTGAAAGCAACAATAATCATCTGCCCGGAAGGAGGGTACCAAGCACGAGTACAAGGTATTGTATTTAGTTTGATTTCAACCATAAAGCCGCTATTTACTTTATTTCATAATTTAGTCTCCTTTCTCATTCATTTTATTTTTTTATTGCTTCTTTGTTTTTATTTTTCTTGGGGATTATTCTAAGGTATACACATTCTTTTTTCACACAATTTCTGAACCTAAATTGTCAAGGTAGTCTACCAATTTTGCAATAATGTAAGAAATCAAGGGGAAAAAATAAACGCCTAAATGACTAGAATTTTTTAGAACTACGCAAAGGTACATTAGGCCTACGTAAAACCATCGTATTTTTTTCTTATCATTTCCGTATTTTCATTGTTCTTTGAACTTTAGAGGCGACAACAACTAAGAAACATTCTGAAAAACATTAGAATTTGACCACGGAAGCGTTTTTACAAATTACTTCTTTGTCAAACATCATGTAAGAAGTGTTATTTTATAAGTATTTCGCGAGCAGAATTAATGACATTAAATGTAAACAAAAAAGAAATCGTGCATTTTGTCAGATACAAGTGAACTTGGGGACTATGACCGCCCGTTAATACGGCTTCAAAGGAGCTTGATTGCAAATGAATCATTCTTACGTACAAACTTTACTATACCGTAAGCTATATGTATGCAGCAGGTGATCATATCTGAGGACCGATTTCTAATTTTTATTGTATATTAAAAAACCAAAAAAAAAAAAAAAAAAGCTCAAGTAGGGATGCATGCCATCATGTGCCTGAAAATAATATTTTTGAAAGAAGGAAATTAATGTTGGGGACATTTAGACTCGGCATGCCTTTTAATGCAAATGAAACCATGTCACGTAGCAATGTCTAACTCTTGTTACAAAACAATAATTTCACTTGTCAGCCAACAGTTCTGTAGATTCTAAACTTTTCTGTTTTCCACATTACGTTGAATTGATTCTTTTGTTATGAAAATAATGAAAAAGTTATGAAAATACTGCAAAATGAGTTATGAGGTATTGTTCTCCATCCTTCCTGATATTGCATTCATATAAGATATATATTGGAAAGTTCCTGGATAGTGTACCACGTGATATCAAGTGAAGCATGAAATGTCCCTGTGTCATTGCCGCCATTACTGACAACCAGTTTTCACCGGATTGACGTATTCCGGCAAGCGAAATGAACACACACAGACAGACAGACAGACCGAAATGCCAGTAGACGTACTCAGGTGATCTGTTTGAACCTAGCTAGGGTGGGGAATGACCTGAAACGTGTATTTGAATGACGTAATACGTAAAGGTCCGAAAAGCCTGCAGTTATTTGATAATGAGATTAATGTAATATGTACTGGCAATTAACACTGTTAGCCATGTTTGCGACTTGAGGAAATGAATTCACGTTTTGGACGTGTGATAACGAGACTTAATAACTTACATAGATATGTCAATGGGTCACCTTCAAAAGAATTTAGAGAAATGATTCACAGGCGTCTGAAAACGAGTGCAGAAGAAGTTGCACGTTTTACAATAAATATTGTCATCTCTCTCTCCGTATTTTAATCGGAGAAATATTTCGCCACCACTAAAATGAAAAAAAAAATGTTTGACCTTATGAGCCGTTGAAGCATTTCGACATTTCTCTAGAGCGTATTTTAATATGTAGATTTTATGTAGACAAAAATACATTTTCTGCATATCTTTGTCTCTCATTTCCGGCATAGTAGCCGCTGGCTAGTTTATTAATCAAAGCACCTTAGATTGTCTTGGATGTCAAAATCATGGCTTGACGTATGGTATAAGTGAGGAACATCTCGAAGCTGGATTACACAAAAATATGTACACACTGTCATAAAACAAGGAAAATATCAGAAAAATGTGAAAAAGAAAGGAAGTTGTATACATATGACAAAAAAAGATACACTTAAGTCTTTTCCACTCCATATTAATCTGATCCGTGTGAAAGATTATTTCACCAAATAAGTGCTAAGAAAATTAATTTACAGAAAATTGATAAAAGTAGTTTAACTGATAAAAAAAATCGCAGAATTTGATACAAACGTATCAAAAAAGGAATCTAGGAGTGACATATCCAGATTTGGATGCGTTTCGAATCCTGTCTTGGTACACCCTTTTCCGTTTTTATTTTAAATTTAGAAAAAAAAGCCGTAGTTCAATTTCCAGAGTTTTAACACCTAAATGTTATTAAATGCCTTATATTAATATCTAACAATATGTATTATTGATTCCATGCAAATGAATGGGGTTTTCTTTCTTCGAACCACCAATAATTTTCCGTCTTCCGTTTTCATTGTCTAAATATATGTTAAATGCCTTTATCTCTTAAAATCATCGAAACCTATTGCTGAAATGGGATTATTTGTCCATCTAATCAAGGCTCCAGTTGTACCCATTTCAATGAAGTACATCTTATAACTCTCACTTTCAGATTCAAAAAGCGCCTAGCGATCCTGTTACACACCCATGTGGCATTGATATGTCTGTGTACTCTCAGCGTGTTGGACGCAGGATGTGTCATCGGACAGATCATCAGCGACATCCTTATCATGAAGGGTGAGTTTCTGAGCAACTATCACTTACATTCAGAGGATATTATTTTTATTGCACCTTTTATTGCCAGCAGAGCACAGACAGCATGCCATAGATTTTTTTAGATCCATTTGTAACATAAAATTTGTGTTACAAGAGGCCGCTGCGTTTAACTGTCTTGTTTGTGATGTCACCTTACAGTGAGAAGTGTTATCTTTATATAACTACTGTGCTTCTACGGAGACCTCTGTGTATCCGGATAAGTGAGAGGGTTGTGCGCTCGTAATCCGGATAACTACACCATTCGCTAATAGCAGATGACCGTCCAAAGTCGGCGCCGGGTGCACATTGGTCTCTTGCCTTTTATGTGTTGTTATTAATGTTTGATGTTTCTGTTTCCATTGTTTTGTATGATGTTCCAGTGAATATTGTTGTGTCTTTTTGTGGTTTGTATATTTGTATGACGTCATTTATGTATTACTTTCTTGTGGTGGTCATGTTGGAGATCATCCCCTTTTCTTGTCGTCTTTGGAGTGTTTGTTCTTTCATATTTTCACATTAGGTGTTATGTCTGTGTTACTGACAGTGTTGTTTTGAGACGTCTTTTTCTTTCTCAGAATAGATACATAAACCATGTGCTCCCGATGTTCAAGTATCTCAAAATTATAAATCGCCCCTCCCTCTTTAGGAAATTCCCCTGGATTTCTTTTACATGCGCGTATGAATGTTTATTGAAAATTGACATCATGTATCCCTTAACAAATCAGTTCAAAAATCAGTTCAAAAGAAAATCACACTCTGAGACCGGTTAGCTACATTTTGGACTCCGGTAAGTCAAATTAAGTACATCAAATACAGATATGTTCTGGAAATTGTTATAATCTAAATAGAAGTAGCTGATGCATCTATATGAATAAGGAGAGGAAAAATACATTTAATTGTATACGTGTGAACAGCTATAAATAATCTTAAAATCTTTTCTTAAAATGATAACTATCGCCTCTGGAACTGTTCTTTATTCGAAACCATTTTTTCGGTGAGCTAAATTTGATCTACAATGGAAATTCTCGAAGGTCTATTATACTATACCTACACATCCTAAATACATGTACTGCCTTTTTGCGAGAAATAAACAGGGCCAGAATGAAAACAAGTATTTTCAAAATTATTATTGGTAATATGCAACAATATATATTGATGGCATCATTTCCTATATTGTGAAATAACGGTACAATGTATATACAAGTAAGTGGGAGTGAATGACTGATTTATCATTATAAATTGCCTTACATATATGATTTCATATCATGCGTGTTCGGACATTAAGTCCCAATCGTTAATCTCAATAAAACCGATCAATAATTGTCGTAAAGGGTTTTTTTTATGTCCATTATTGCATGCATGATTGGTCACGGAGGTTAAGAACAATACACTATCAGAAAGCAATGTTGCGACCATCATGGAAGTTATGGTTGATTAATTTGGCCTAGCGAGGAGAGGTATTTCTATAATGGCATACATTGGTTTACAGATTTTATGTCAATGACATTAATTTATGTGTTAATTCATGACCGACATTGATGTTCATTAAAAGTCCAGTCCTTTTCTCAATTGCACTTTGTGTTCAAATGTAATTTTTATATCATGCTCGGAAATATTTGTTTTTCTTATTGAGACACAAGTCATAAGTTGATAGCAATGAATTACTTAAAGCGTTTATAATCATTATTTATAATTTTCGAATAACAATTAAAAATGAATGACATATACCTTATAGATCATAACCATTAATATAATCTGACAAATTCGTGACAAGTTTAATATCTGTGTCATTTGTATTAATCTGATAAAAAAAATTGATACAACCGAGTTTTACCAAATATAACTTACTCTTCGGTGATTTACGACCATTTTCTATCGTCTTGGTGATGAACGATATCAAACCCGATGTTTGAGTAAAAAAAAATCTGATAAAAGTATTTTTCTGAGTTACAACGGATGAACGAACTTCTCTTTATCTGTAACGGTAAATACATACAACAAATGATAACCATAAAATTTTGTTGTCAGTCATGTACTTTTTCAAAGAATTGAAAAAAAATCTGCAGATTTTTTTTTTCTTTCTTTTTTTTTTTGATCTCGAAAATCGCCTATTTCCACATTACTCATTCCACCAGTGACAGATAATTCCATTGAATAATATATATGTTGGAAAAAATCTTTCATTTGATATTAAACATGGTTAAAAAGAACTAAAGAATATGAAATCAACGTTGAATAAATCTGAGAAAAAAGTAAATCATCCATTTTTCAAAGTACAGTTATACCAACTAGAACTTATCGATTCTCAAAATCATCTGCTTTTCATTTCCAGATGAGCTACACGAGAAACAACTCATGGAGCAGGAGGCAAAGCGAGTGCTCTTTGAGATCTTTCCGGAGCGATTCAACCATTCAGATTACAAGAAAGCTGGATTGGATGAGCTCATGGTCATACTCAAAGAATGCTTCAGAGATTTGCAAGACGGCAGCGGCAAGTTTGCTCTGAAAACCGACAGAGATCCCTCCTCCCACGTTAACGCCATACAACAAGGTCTAACGCACGTGCACGACGATGGAACGCATCACGTGCATCACAGGAGTAAGAGGGGTGCCGGAGGGGATCACGAACACGCGTTCCAGGACAAACAGAAGTATGCCGAACATCACATACTCCATGAACTGACACATGCGTTCCACTTGGGCAGCATGGTTATTCTAACCGTTCTTTTAGTTATAGTAAGTATCACGGATTTAACATTTGAATTTTAGAGCATGCACGAATCCAAGAAAATCCTAGGGTTCATCACTTCGCCTTTCTCACATGAGGTAGGCCACAAATGATGTGATTTTCCCCTAAAATCGCGTACAACGTAAACTACTGCCATAACAAAATTAACAAAAGCAGAAATCGAACTCTTTTCCTCTGACACTTTGGTAATTCCCCATTTGCCAATATTGGAATATACATATAATGCAGTGCATCGTTAATCCTGATAACTACACCTTCTTGCCGATTGGCTAACCAGTGCCGACTGCGTTCGTTCATTGGTCAGTTCTTTTTACGTGATGGTTGTATACCAAGTCGTCATGACATACGTTTAATAGCAAAATCTCTTCTACGTATCTATAGACATGCTCTCCAATTAAATATTTTCATTTGGTAATTTTGAAAGAATTACAACTTCAAAACTTTATGTTTATGATGTTTTGTGAAAAAAACATAGGAGAAAGTTGCGACTGATCTATTCGATTGAATTTACATAAATAGAAAGATCGCATTTTCAGGTGGAAGAAAAAAAAAAATCTGCATGCAGTTTATTGTTTTCAGTACCTTTTTTAAAAAGTAACCCTAAAATAGGAACTAAGGAAAAGCATGTATGAATCACAAAGAAAATATTCTATGAGCGTTTCATATATATAAATTAAAATGACTATATTTACTTAATTTATTTTCATAGAGTCGGGAGAACAATAATTACCTTCCATCATTTCATTATTTTTTTTTCTGATGAAGAATTCAATGCACGGAAAGATATATGTTACCTTCACAATGCAATCTTTATATTTTTGAATGAAACATAATATATATCCGGTGAATTTATAACAACTTATCAACAAAAAAGATTAATTAGTTTAAGCCAGTTAAAATTGTTTCCGTGTTAACACATTAATTTCATTTTTTGCTGCTTGATTTAATTGTGACATGAAGACAAAGCGAATAAGTCACGGGCCGTGTAAACTAAGTGTATGTTATCAATTTATATATATATACAATGAAACATAATCAGTGATGTTTACAATGACATAGTGATATCGCGTGATTTTATATACTGAGATTGATCGGGTCATAAATGATGATAAAGAATTTTTTTTTTTTTGCAGTGTATCAATTAGAATCAAAATCACACTCGTCTTTTAGAGCAGTTTCTTTTCAGAATCTATTCTAGTTAAATGTGTATGTATGATGCTTTTGGCCGTTGAATATTGTTAGAATAAATTAAATTGCACTTCGAAAGATCACGACAATCAGAACTAGAATTATTAATTTCAAATTTACACGGCCCGTGACTATCATTAAATCACAAAAAAAAACCCAAAAACAAAAAGACAACCTCAAGAAAACCCAAAAAAGACAACAACAACAACAACAAAAAAAAAAAAAAAAAGAAGAAGAAAAGAAAAGAACGAAATACGAAAAAAAAAAAAAAAATTCAGGTGTAATGTTCAGAATCCATTTCTTTTATTTTTCCGTAAATGCATAAATTCTGCATCTCTAACACATGTAAACTTTATTTATCATTCTTGTTCTACGATTGTTGTAGGTCTTTTATTATAAACTTTATTCATGTACTAGAAAATCGCGATCGCCTTGTTGCCATATTTATTCCGGAGTAATATCCCCAATCAAGGACCATGGCCTGTAAAACATGTAGGTTTTATGTTCGCATTGGCCTGCAATACACCTTTCTTTACTTACAAGGAGCGTGTAATATATCTAGACCATCACAGCTTGTTGTATGCCATATAGGTCAATATATCAGCCGTCCAGCGGACGTGAAATTAGACCCGCTGACCCTCGTTACCTAGGAACATATTTACATTGCTTTCGGACAGCCCATTTTTCAACTGCATGTGTGCGTTCGTTTCGTGTCAGTTACATGCACCGAATTCATTCGACATTTCAAAAATGTACTTGTACTTTAAGGTCTAGAATATTATATCTTTATCGCTTTGCAAATTTTGATACCATATGAATCAACAATATAGCATTTTTTTTTTACTGTCCCGCAAAGGTTCCGTGCTAATTTTAGGATCCAAAACTAAAACGAAACGAAAAAAAAAAAAGATCCCCAAATCATTGATTGTCGAATGACATTTTTAGAAAAAACCAAGGCTAGGCAACAGACAACCCTAATCATCCTGATAATATTCTCTTCTTTCCCAATAGAGCACCAACTAAATGCTTTATAAAATAATTTTAATTGCATCTTGATTTTTTCTTCTCTCTCTCTTTTTTTTTTATCGAATCTGCATACCAGTATCCTCTTTTCTTCATTTCAGACAAAATTAAAAATACTCGCAATGGGAAAGAAATTCCTGGCTCACAAAATTGAGGTACGTATTGATGGAACGGATGCTTTGTCTATATATAAATAGACTATGTTTGAAATACCGGAAGACTGAAAACTGCATTTTAAACTATATATTCGCTTTATCTAAAAAAAAATCGATCCTAGAAACATGTTCATTTTTTGAAGGTGTTTGACGCTTTTGTCGTAGTGACGTCATGGGCGCTAGACATCGTATTTTGGAAAGGTCTTTGGGCTCATCCTGAAACGGAGGCTGCCAATATCATGATATTTATCCTGCCTTGGAGAGTTATCAGGATAGTCAACAGTAAGTCTCTGAGTAATTTAATTCAGAGAAAATTCCAAGTTAAAGAAATTGCTTATTATCAAGAAATAATTACTTGTATCTTGAATATTATCATGTATCACTTTTGTGTGTCACTTTGAAGACAGTGTATTTTCGTCCCCTTACTTTCTTCCTTCTCATAAATTCAAGTTTTCTTACCAACGTCTTAGAAAATTCTGGACATAAATCCATCAGAATTTTTATGTTATGAAGTGTAACATAAAAATGTCTACTTGCATATTCTGGGAAAGAATGGGCGTTTATATTCTGAGCGGTAATGAGAACAAGAAGCATTTATAGAAGCATGTGTCCTTTGTGTTTTATTACGAAAATGGCAAGTGTCTTATTAATATTTTAAATTCATTCGCAAGCCCTTGTGTTTAGATAAGGCGCCGTATGTGTCATGTGTGAAATAAATTGCACTATTTGCTTTCATTTCAGGTTTTGTTATGGTCATTCAAGAAAAGGATCAGGTTCAACTAAAGATTGTTAAACAGCAGTATAGGGGCTCGGTTAAGAGAGCCAGTGATATGAAAATGAAAGTAGAATTATATAGAGTGAGTATAGATCATGCATGCACATTTCTCTTCAATGTATAAACAGTTTGCTAGCACGCACATATTAATTTTTGGTTTCCAAAATTAACATAGAGTATATGTTTCCAAAAACATGATGCAAGTGCTCTCCAATCCCAATGATTTTAAAAATATTTCATCTTGATTAATGAAAATCAACATAAAGTACATGTATATGTTTCCAAAAACATGATATGATATAAAATATTTCCTTTTGATTAATAAGAACAAAAAGCATTCAGAAAAAAATTAAGTAGACCAAAAAAAAAAAAAAAAATTAACCCGACACCTACATACAATCAGTTTGTATGTACTCATATATATGTAGGAGGTCAACCTTGATCTTGAAAATGCAGAGGTTTTCTCAAACGAACATAAAATAAACGTTTTCACCACCATTCAAACAGCAAAACTCAATTAAGCAACATTCATATCCCAATAATTTTTTCGTCAGTGTATAAATTATGACCGCTTTTTAGACAAATTGTTATAAAAGGTCATTCATATTTTAGTGGATCAAACTTACACCAGGAAAGACAATAAATCTTCCGTCATGTTATTTTAAAGAGGGGATATAATCAGATTGCTGTAAGCACGTTAATTTCCACAGTATTTCCTTTAATCACAAAATGCTGCAGAAAAAGATTTACGACTGCTGTAGAAGGAAAACTGTTAATTAGATATGCAACGTGGGCATTGGGTCGCCAACGTAGGTTTGCTCACGCCCTACATTTAGGCAAGGCGAAATTGACAGTAGTGTGTCTAAATGCAACGTTGTGAACATATATCATAAACTCTAATTCATTTATCATTCCCAAAATTTGCCTATATTTATAAAAGTCTGTCATATCTTAATTTTATACAACATTTAACACATGATAATTACCGATGGCAGTTAAGTGTCAGTCAATTCTATCATATTTGAAATGTGCATCAGTAATAAGATAGAAATAGACTTTACTCCAGCAGTTATTTCGATTCTGCAATTGTTAATTGATCATTGAATCAAACATCAAAATCCTTCACCCGGAAAATATCAAAATGGATTCATGTATGTATCTAAATGTGTGATGGAAAGAAAATGGCAAAATGTAATTGAACAAAATAAATAAAATTCATACCTTTTTCCTTTTTGTATTTTACATATATGTGATGTATAATTTGCATCAATTCCACATTTTCATGTGGCGAAAGACCAAATCTGATATAAAAAGTTTGCGTAATGTTTACGTTTTTTACATCTTTCAAAAAGGGCTAGAAAATAATTTATGAGTATTTTACCTGGAACTGCATGTATTATGTTAAAGTGTTATGAATTTAACCACAAAGGGAAAAAACCCACAGCATTTTGAGAAAAGATGGGAAGTTTAATGATGTACAAATCATTTTGATATTTGCATGTGTTTTTTTACTTTGATTAACTAACTTAAACTCTAAATTGTCCGAATTTCCTCATTGAGAGGAAGTCCGAATTTCATCAATGAATGTTAGCCCGAATTTCCTTCATCAAGTTTTTCTGATTGGTTGATTTCCTCCGTTTCAGATTGAAATGCGCCATCTTCAGAGTCTTTGTAGAAGAAGGGGTGCTTCAGAAAAAGAAATCCAAGCCTGCGCGCCAGAAGGTAAGGCAGAATGATCCATATATACTCACACCTGTTGATGACATATATGTCCTTCCATCAAATAAGTGTGTGTGATACTTGCTGCCCAAACAAAGACATTTGTTTAGAACCTGGGGGAACATTGTTGGTACACCCTAACCTCGGCTGTCAGTCATTTAGCTGACATAGCACGGAGGGACTAAATATACTTGCATTTATATCCAAACTTATTTTCTTTTTAACTCTATTTGGGATGTGAAAGGGGATGTATAGGGAGAAGCCCTACTAGTAAACCAACATTCGTAAATAATGATACTCTCAGTATTTATTGACATAAGTGCACAGTTCATGTAGTTCATAAAATTAATAACGGGAGAAAGATAGGTTGAAGTATGCACAACCAATGTAATTCCCTGAGATGAAACTTTTGAAAGCAAATTTTGACCGTAGGTTTACTTTCTATAAAATGCAGAGGTAGTAATACCTCAGTCTTTGTGTGTCTTTCATGGAATGTTTCATTAGATCATGCTTCAAGCTTAATTAACCATGAATTCATAATACGTAAGGCAAAGTGATGTAGGAACAAGCAGATGGAGTCATATCCCTATAAATCATCTAATACGAAAGGTACTATATGAGAACTAAAGGATACTGCGTTGATGGCAACACTATTCGAAACTAAAAAAAACAGCATGTGCTACTATAGTCTTTCTTTTCTAAACTAAATAATTTACCAGCATAGTCTCACTGTTTCAAGTTATAGAATATTCCATTATAAGATCTGAAGAATATGCCACTATAACCACACTATACCAAACTTAAGAATATACGTGTACATGTACATATATTACGGCACTTTAGTCTTACTTATTCCAAAAAAATAAAATATATACCAATTTAGCCTTACATGTACTATTACATACTAAATAAAGAGTATGCCTCACTACTAACCCTCCTTTTTTACCGTTGCAGGCAAGAGCAGGCGTAGAAGTAGTTTGCTCCCGGTGCTTACTCGCCTTGCTTCCGTGGGACTGCTGGGTTCCGTCAGCAGTTCGGCAGATCTGACAAAGGAGGCTGCCTCAAACGATACCTCGGATGAAGAGGATTCTACTGTAGATATATCTAGCCGTCCAAATAGTAACTATAGTAACATAAGTTATAACAGCAGCGATAGATTCAGTCTGGCACGGACAATTTCCACCGGTAGTACCGTGTCCACTGTATTTACCGGGAGTGTCAGTACCGATAATTTAGTCCGAGACAATCTAGCCTACGTGGATGAGGTACCACCAACTTATAAAGACGTCTCCGAGGATATCATTAATGAGGAGGTATGTATGAAATTTTAGTATTGAATGAAAGAATACTTCCAGAAGATTAAGAATTTACCTCCGCCATTTTTTGCGGAGTATAAAATCAGACGTCTCGAAGGTTTAATCATTTTTTTTTCTTACTCTACACATTTATGATATTTTCAGAAAGCAAAAATCGATGTAAGTAGGCTCAGCGTTTAGATCAAAGCATTTGTTATTTGTCGCACATATCAATTCACATGCACATCTTTGCAAACATCCATGGTAAAGGGCATGGTTAGCTCAAAGGAATCCCTGTGTTGTTAAGACGAAGCTTTAGACCATAGGTTTCGTTTATCCTTGCCTTTAATTTAGCTTTTCCACGTCTGAATATTTCGTTTTGAACAATGATCTATTTTGCTTGATTCATTTAAAACAGCTTTGCAAACAATATTATCGTGCTTATTGTAAAGCCACAGATATTTTTACACACATGTACCAATCTACCCAATGCACCTCTAGAAAAAAGTCACTGATACACTTTCTTTTAAAAATTGCATGTCTTCCCGCCTTTTTTTTTTAAACGCATTATACGTAAGTTACAGTCTCGCAAAAGTCATAGCCATACAAGGAATCTGTTTGCAGGATATATAAGCAAGCTCACTGACTCATATGTTGAATAAAATTTGCTTGATATATATATATATCAATTTTTTGACGTCATCATGGCCGTGTGTTTTTGGTTGTTTGCTTACCTCTAGTAGGTCTGGTTGTCTTCATACATCAACAATCTGATCATTCAAATCCTCAATGATTCTATGGTTAAAATGATAATTAAGAGCTAGAATTGCTTGTCACTCTATTTTGTGAGTTACCTCTTTGTTACTCTACGTAAGTTTTTACATTTTACATAGATAATTTTCAATGAAATAAAATTATCCATTGCTAATGAAGGAATGTTATTTCTTTTCAACAGGATTGTAACACTCACCTATGAAGACATTTCGGCCATTTTTGTTCGCTTGGATGACATGCAAAGAATGACTGATCACGTGAGCTGGACGGTCATGAGCACGTGATCAACAAAATACTCTGAAGTTCATTATGTTCGTCTTGAGCTTACTTTCATTGCTATCTCTACTATGACAATCACGTCTCGCCTCAACCTTTGATGTCAATGAGTGTTCGGTTTTCATCAGTTAGAATTGAGTTTCGACTGATTGGAGCGCTGAAATACAATTTTATTATGACCTACCCTGCTTGTTGCTCAATTTATTTTGGGATCAGTATTCCTATACTGACTTCGAGAAAATATATTTTGGGGATCGAAGTTCTCCCGGATTTAACCCGATGTTTGAATCTTTATCATTTGAGAGATAAAGACATTACCTGAAACCCGGTTGAGACAGCAGGTTGGAAAATGACTGAGATGTTTTTACGATAAACTGAGACCAAAGTCTCGTTATTCAATATCATAATGGCAACGAATGTATGTATAAGGGTATATGAATGTTATTCATTATATGCATAACTGTTTATAATATCTGTTTTGTTGCATTTATCTGATATCTGTTTTGTTGAATTATGATTTGTGCAATTGTGATTCATTCATTTTTGTGATACATGATGTCATTTTCATAAAATTTCATTTTTGAAAGATTATTTCATACCATTTTCACATATCATGTGCTATTTTTCATCTTTTGTTGGATAATTTATTTGCATTTGTGCTACTTTTCTTTATTTTTCATCCCCTTCGATTTTAAAAGTCTTATTTTGTCGAGGATAGAGTTTTTACGGTTCCCATTTGGAAGTATATATCTTATATCGCTGTTTCTTCAATATTGATGAAAAAATAGCTGATTAAAACTAGATTTTTAAATTGGATTCACTGCATATGTATATCTAACAGCAATCCGTAATGCAACATGGCTAGGTCGGGTTGCAGGTTCGTAAAGCACACGTATATCACAACGTAATGTAACTTACATTAGACTTTTGTTAAAACATAATTTAATCTGTAAGAATATTGAGTATTGCTACAGCGTGACACCCTTCAGATCGTTTGAGAGCAGTATATTCAAGAAAGCATAACAAAAGCTGATTCTATTAGATGAATAAAAAAGAATTGTGCAGTAAAACAGATATTCTACATAAAGTTACACCATAAGAAAAGGACAATTAAACATTAAGTAAAACAAAACTGAAATAAGGATTAATTCAATTATAATACTCTATTCATAGAAAAGTAGAGGGATTGATCTTTAGTGCTTATCTAAATGAAATATTCATAATAAAATCGAAAACGCAATTTTGCTTCAACGAAACTTTTATATCTGATTTGTTTTGAATAATCTAATTTTATATTAACGTTTTAAAATGATTTAGTTCGTTTCTGACCTGTATGAATATTTAAAGCAAAGTTGGCATTTTGTATGTTTTTGTAGATACACTACATTGGAAGATATGTTAAATAATGATCATTTTTAATGCTTTGGCAAATTCCTAAGAAGGGGACAGTCTTTTCCGGACTTCTTGTCCTTTCCCAATTGTTCTGTGATGTATATTCACAAATGTGCTGTATTTTTAAGAAATGATGAATATTCACTGTCTCAAATTAAGTCGTGTATGTAATACTGAAGTGTACAATTTTGATCCAAAAGAAAGATAACTCCGGTTTTTAAAATAAGTTATCGATTTAGGCTGTTTCGAAATATGGAAGTTGCACTGTACAACGATGCACCGGTTTTTTTGCAGTATCATTTCGCATCCTATATTCTATCACATCATTACATTCTTGTATACCTGGTTTTATATTTTATATATATTTCATGTCGGCATACGTAGGCGAGATATGCAGAATAATGTAGAAATATGTATTTCTTTATTGTTACATGTCTTTTGTATTGTATTTTATTAAACACTTTAATTTTGATAAAGTAATTATAAAATGCAATTTGATCCTGGGTTTTTACAGTCAATTTTAGACTATATCAAAGTGCATTTTCCAAGTGCTTTACCTTTCGAACAAATTCATAGCAAGAAAATCAAATTAAAAAAAAACAAACAAATACGGAACTTTTACGTAACACAATCCACATTTTCCGCATGGCCTCTTTCAGAATTTTTCGCTAATTTTTTTTTATTATACGAAATATAGTTCCTTGTCAAGCAAAATTAGATATGTTGCTTCACGGGAAAATCAATTAAATATTTCATTACCTTCACCTTCGCCGTTTCTTAAAAGTCTCACATTTGATTTTCGACATAAAACTATGGACAGAAAAAAAAAACCAATTACGATAATGTTTACCGGTTGTCTTTCGATGATTTCTTCAATATATTTATATCGTTTGAAAATATGAGACTTGCAGAAACGGCGAGAATTGTGATCAATATCTGTATTCACGGCAATAGTTACAACTCTTCGTATTTTAATTTTATTTCCTACTTCAAATTGTTCATTTTGAGGAAAGAAAATAAATTTATTGTTATTCGTAATAAATTGTGTTTTCATTCTTGTCAAATAATTCTAAACTATCAAATGTCTTCTGGTCAGAATGTGGAGAAGAAGTTCATATCTTCTTAATGATCTATTTATAAACTAAGACTTTGATAATGTTCACCAATCATTCTATCACATTTTACTATGAGTCGGGCAATCTCAAGTAAATTAATGTTTTCGAAAATAGAAGTGTTCGAGCATGTTGCCTTCTTGAAAACTAATTCAAACCAATGTTCATACACTAGACACGTGTTTCGGACAGGTAAAACCTTCATCAGTGGTACTTCAGACACAGCCAAATTTATTACAGTAGCGCCCTCTAGTTTTATTTTTCGAATTTTATGTATGTTATTTGCAAAGAGTTCGCAGCTTCAAAATTTCCTGTAGGGTCGATTCAGTAGCATAGTTTAATAAAATATCTGACCAAAAGAGAGTCGGAGGGATGTTAAACTCCTTTGAATTCGTTTTTATTTTAGAGTGAAATAAAATGAGTCATTGGTCAGCAATATGTTGTTTGTGTTGCGGTTTTGGGTTTTGCTATCATCAGTTAATTAAGGTTCCCTATTGGCCAACGATGTGTAGCTTATAGCTGATCTTAGAGTATGACGATCTTCAGTTAAGCTAGGTTCCCTATTGGTCAATGAAGTGATGCTGTTTAATATCAGAACGACCATCTTCAATTTGTTCAGTTCCCCATTGAAAAAAATGTGTTGATTGTTGCTTCTGTTTCAGTATGACCATCTTAAGTCAGTCGAGGCTCCTATTTGTCAATAATGTGTTGATTGTTGCTACTGTTGACAGTTGGAGCATGATAATCTCCGTTCAAGGTTTATCTTGGGTCAGCAATCTGTTAACTGTTGTTTCTTAATGGAAAATGACAGTCTCTTCACAGTCTATGGTCCCCCATTGATCCACAATGTGTTAATTGTTGCAGCGTTGGGCACTTCTTTTTGAATATGACTAGTGAGTTTAGGGTCTCGGTGGGTCAAGGATGTGTTGATCGTAGGTGACGACACATAAAGACCATCTTCAGTCAGTCAAGCTTCCTCAATGGTCAATAATGAATTTGTATCTTGCTGAAGAGTTTGGAAACAGAATCCATCATGTCTGGTCCATGCTGCAAATTTATCTGTTCTTAGACGATGCTTTTGAATTTGAAGACGTTTAACATTTGTACTACTTGATGAGTGTCACAGTTGGTGGACCAGGAGTCCCCGAGAGCACATGTAGCCAAGTTCGATCAAATTCGTTTTGTCAACGCATTCGAAAATTTCTGTTATCTAAATTTCCTGTGTCCTGTAGCATCATATCCCACCCATACGTTTTTCGGTACATGATTGGACATAACTTTCACACCTTTTTGGCCATCTTACATTGTTAAGATTGAGGATAACTGACGAGGGTTAATTACACGAAACGTACATGTCTGGTCCATACTGCACAATTATCTGTTCTAAAATGATTGTATTGAATTTGAAGACGTTTAACATGGTAAAGCGAGACTCGTGGAGACATTATCGACATGATCATCATGGTGAAGCGAGACTCGTGGAAACATGATAAATGCTTTATTTTTCCCTTACTCTGATGACTAAGATAAACGAATGCTCAGCAATCTCGTCAGAGTCATTTGTTCCAATATTTTCATGACTTTAAAGAACATGGATATCCGGCGAGAAGTTTGTAAACACTACTATGGTATCAATTCGACATTCTTTTTTCGAAGGCTTTTCCATTTATTGTCTAATTCTATGTCGTAATTCTATTTTTTACACTGACGAAATCACACGTTTCTTGATAAATTTCTTGATAAGAAATCAGTCTTTTCGTATTATAAATTTTCGATCGGAGATCAAAAATATAAGTCTCGATATTTAAATGTTTTTCGTAAGTTTTCGAAGTGGTTTGTATCGGGACATTCAAAACCTCCCTTATTCTGTTAGTCTTTGTAGCTCTTGTGTTGACTCCAGTTCAATTTTAGTAAATTTGACGTATCATTGTTGGTGCTCCTTTCTTAAAAATGATTGTTTTGCGTTGGTGACATGGATGTCAGACTGAATATTTTCTTTTTCTACTTGGATCAAAGCTAATAACTCACAGATCATTATCAGTAATTTTTCATACTGGCATGCTGTCGCTGAGCGACCATGTTCCTCTTTGTGAACATGAAGAACACATGAGGAACACATGAGGAACACTCACATGTTTTCTCAAATTGTAAGTTTGTGGTACAACTTTATGAAAAGAGCACCCTAATTAAGGAAGAATTCTTGATATTCAATTATTTGAATGGCACTCACACATTACTTTGAATAGCTAAACAAGGTTAAGGTTGATATCCGATGTTCTCCAATGGGTCAGATATTGCTCATATTGCACAGTAATTTGCTAATACCTACTCTATACTGTGCTCAAATCAAATAAACCAAGGTTAGTTTTTCATTGACAAAAATGTCTAATGTCACCTAAACTTACGAGGGTTTAGTACCCGAAACGTGTATGTCTGGTCCATGCTGTAAATTTATCAGGTTTTAAATGATGCTATTGAATTTAAAGACATTTAACATTTGAACTACTTGGTGAGTGTCACTGCTAGTGGACCAAGAGTCCCCGAGGGCACATGTAGCCAAGTTCGATCAACTTTGGTTGATCGTCTGTCTCTTCAACGCATTTGAAATTTTCTGTTACAAAATTTCTTGAAATTTCTAAAACGTGGGTTCTGTAGCATCATATCCCACCCATTCTGTTACTTCTTTTGGTACATTTTTGGACATACTAATTTTCATACTTTTTGGCCATATTACATTGTATAGACTGAGGATCACTGGCGAGGGTTTAGTACCCGAAACGTGCATGTCTGGTCCATGCCGTAAATTTATCAGGTTTTAAATGATGCTATTGAATTTAAAGACGTTTAACATTTTTGCGTCCCTTGCTGTGCATGTCCGCTCTGTTTTCCTGAGGAATCTAGATCTGCAACAGAGTCTTGTTGGAGATCCCCTTCTTTCTTGAAAATATATTATATATTTTTGAATGATTTGAAAATGAAATAACTGTTGCTTCGAGGAAGCATTTCTGGTTTGAAGAATTAAACAACATGCACGTTTAAGCTTTGAGATCAGAGTTTAAACTGATTGTATCACTTTTTAGCAATGTAGATACAGGGAAAACGAAACATGATATTGTAACAGGAGAACAAATTGAGGAGTTTGCCTAACACTAGTAAAATTCTAAGAAGCTACCTCCTTTTAGATAATAAACTAGTATCTTCAAAGCTTTAAGGCTGCAATTTAAGCATTCATTTTTTACAGTATTACGGTACATTACATAGAATGAAAACTTCCAATAATTCCATGAAGGGTAATGAACCGTGAAATTATTCATACCAATGACCAGAATATTAACTATTGACAGGAGATGGTATAATTTATGATGGGGGTTAACAGAAGGCAATGGTCATCAGTTGTCAAGCTGGCGTACCGGAGGATATTTATAAGGTGTTAAGTGTGCTTATTTTTAGGCATAAAAAATAGCCGTGTGACGAAGAACGTGTCATGGTAAACGACAAATTTTACATGGATTTTTTACATGTACTTTTGATTTGATTATCATTATTCATTCCGAGGTTCCCAGCCGTTCCAATGGGAAATCTAATGACTTTGCCTTGCCTTCTCGACTTTGAGACTGAATAACTGATAGGTACTTCTTTGATGTTTATAACGATCTGAATTAAGTCTAACGACAAATTTCTTTTCAGGTGACATTTTAACCACCCAAAGAAATAAAATGATGTCAAAACCCTACTGATCTTCGATGACGTAATTTCATTTGTTTAGTGGGTAAAATACCAAAACGAGACAAAAGTTATCCGAGTGTATTTTATCGTGAAAAGGTCGAAAGCTGCATGAATATGATCAAAACTTTACGTATGATATGATAATATGTGGACTAAAAGTAAGATTCAGAAAATTCTGATATGTCCGTCTTTCGAAATCAATCACAAAATTAAATGTTTAATGATTATTTTATCCCTCACTCATGGTTTTTGGTTACCTATTTCTTTTGGATACTCTTACTATCGAAACTTATATGGTAATTAGAACTGCTCTAGTTTTGAAATAGACCATGCAGGAAAATTGGAGCCGCGCACTCTGCAATAATAATAATACCAGAGGGCGCTACGGAAATGAAAGTTGATGGTATCTGAAAATCCTTTTGGCTGGAAGCATCACTGATGAGGATTTTATATCCGAAACACTTGTCTGGTGCATAATAAAAGAGTTTCAAATTCTCTTCAAGAAGGTATAGGGTTGGAACACTAATGTATTATTGTTTTTAATTCTTAGACTTATCATAGTTGACACCATGTGATCATTGTAAACATTTCATGCTCTATACTCTGATACACGTTTTTTCATTGTGACCTTAAAGTGATATTAGAACATATGAGATAATACTTTTACCTAAAACTTTCCCTAAAAATAAACCATAATACGCCAAAAATAATTTTCAGCTCTTACCGCACACATAAGTAAATCAGTTTTGAAGTTGCTATTTTTAGCCATTTACAGAAACCCTGATTCTATAAATGATCACTTCCGGTAAATATGATGGAGAGACTTATGACGTAGAAAGTTGTACATGAAAGACGAAAGTAGTGTAAACAATGCAATGTACCGTTGAGGTATTGAAGCTGAGTTCGCATTTGATTTGCTCAGTTTTACATCTTTTGATAATTTCTGACGATCAATTAACCAATCAAAATGCATAGATTCGTGTAAACAACCTTATTTGGAAATTATAACTATTTTGACAATCTTAAGACATTGTTTACAAGTAGAAAGTAACGATCTAGCTTTCAATGATGGATCCAACAATATTTAGGAAAAAAAAATGTCAGAGAAGTCCATTCCCTGTTGATATTTGTCAATTAAAATCACACTACTAGATTTACTTAGGTTTGACGTGCACTCTTTTGATAACGGGGTTTTGTTTTTGTTTTTGTTTTTGGTCGCTGTTGGTGTTAGTTTGGTGCCGTCTTTTATTGTTTAGTCAATTGTATATTCTACACGGATTTCCAGTAGAACCAATTAATCTCAAACAAGACGCAACTCCGGAAGTAGAAAATCGAACGCAAGTCAACTAGTTTTTATACTAATACAGTTATCCGCGTGAGAATTATATTTAGCTTTGATATGCGCTTTGAACATTACCGACTATCTTTTGAAGATATGCTATTTGGTTAATGCAGTGCAAATACGATCTAAACAAATGAAACATTTTTTATTGAAACCACAATTAAATAGACAGATAAATTAAAAACAATAATTAAATAAATAAAGACGGAAAATAAGTTTGATTGATGCAATTTGTAAAGTATCACAGTTAAAATACTTGTGGTAATTCAATAATACAAAGAAATCGTTTTCGTTCGATTTTATAAAACATTAAGAGAAGACAGGTGACTGAGGCATTTTTTAAAAGTTGAACTAATTTCTTTGTTTGAATTGTCTTATTTATGTAGACTGTTTCCTTATTGTATCTAAATGGCGTCGGAATGAATTTAAAGACAATCGAATAAGGTAGAATAAGTTAGCAACATTGTCCATATATTATTTTGCCTTAAAGTGTCGGGGCAGTGATGTAAGAAATACATACATACTAACAATATTCGTAGATTTACAGATTCTTAGCAGGGATCTAATAGTCCGAAGTCGTGTTAATCTTGTAATTATCAAAGGGGGTATAACATAACCTCAATCTTAAACTAAGGAGCACCTCCCTCACTGCTTATGGATAGAATTATGCGATTTCCGAAGCGAGGTATTTATATGTGTCAATTTAATATCCATCTATCGCGTAAGCACAAGAAGGTATACTGCTATAGATTCAAAACAGAAGATTTCCTTAAGACCGATACTTCATAGACAGGTAGAATTTCGTGATTTAAATGAATTAGATTGCCGAGAAATTGCAACTTAAAGAATATAATCAATGGAATACAGTGAAAGTCTATCGTTTAATTGTGATTTTTGAGTCTCTAGTTATGTCTACTGTAACAAGTTCCATATTTAAAAAAAAAGCTTACATAACCTAGTTCTCCGTGAACACAAACTTGATTGTATGTTTATAGAAATAAAGCTTACATAATGAAAAATTAGTAAACACGAGCTGTGCGGTTTTATGCAGTCACTGTAAGAGTTCTGTACTTATCATATTTTATTGGCACCTTAGACATCAGTAAATCTCCCTCAACTTCCTTCAGTACAAGTTACTGGTCGTGAACAGGAGCGTTCCTACGCAGTGAATTAGCACCTTAGCATATATTTTAGGTCATGTTTAGACTCTTCATACCTTTAGGTTTCCTCTATTTTGGTCTGAAGCATCAATGATGAAACATTATTTGTTGAAACGGGCATATCACTCACTGAAGTTAACTTAATACAGATTTCATCATACGCATATTTCACCGAGGTTCTGAAGTAATTGGGTAAGTCTTGATTTAAGTAAGCCTGCTTCACCTAGTTTTTTCTCAACGCTGAATTCGCAAAAAAGAAATTTGCGAACTTAGCTTAATTATCTAATAAAAATACTAAGAGAAATTAATCACGTTCATATTCTTGCATTATAATTTTTGGGTACATATCCACTGTTCAAAGGGTTTTTTTTCTTGCTAATTCACTACACATATACGCTGAAAAGCGAAAGGTTTAAAAATATCCATTTTGGACTCATAGGATTTACACATTATCGAATGAAATAACATTTATGAATCCCATGCAAAATGTACGATTACGCAAAATGTCTGTATAAGCTATCGTTACTATTCGAGAATCATAAGATTAACCGATCCAGGGTCACTTGCATACGTTTAAATGTTGAGATGATAAAACGCAACTCCCGCGACTAAGTGTTTAAAGTGCGTTCAATCACTTACCATCTGTTCTTAAGGCATGTCATTTCTGAATGAAGGAATTTCAACGATTTTATGATAACCATACGAAAATATAGTATTCATGTCACTTAATCATTTTATGAAGGAAATCAAGATTTATGCTTATTTGAAAACTGGGTAAAAAATGCTGGAAATTTGTAGCTAAAAATAGCATATTTGTAAAGAAAATACAAAAAGTGTTGAAATGCACTCATTTGAATTTTATTTTACTTTTCTTTGTTATGATACAATAAAACAAGTTAGAAACTTTGTATAAAAGTAGAATTTGATAAAGTGCTACCTTAGGAACCAACTTCACCGATAATTTAAGATTTTCTAGATTTTACACAAAAATAACGAAAATCATCCAAGTTAAGGTCAAAATTTCAGAGATACCGAATTTCAACGATTTTTCCAAACACACAGTAACACGTGCTCCTTGGGAAGACTTTTCAAAATATTGAAGAAAAAGTATATGTCCGTGTTCAAATAAGAGACGCTCACAAATAGTGTCATTTTGTGGTTTTCTTGAAAAAGCGTCAGAGTGTCAAATTGTTTTCTGTCTTTATTATCTAAACTGTCTCAACACTGGCGTCGAAATAATTCAAATCATAAGATCTGATTAAGGTACGTTAGAATGGCCTACATAAATACTATCCTTTTACAGTAGATTGAAATATTTCTTCCAAAGGGAAGGGATGATACAAATAAAAATACAAACACTCAAATACACAAATGTTCGGCCCCTTGGCCTTTATCAAGTGTGATAACGACGATCTATAACAATTCTAAGTAAAATACATGCATATGCCGCGAATATTATGATGTCATAGACTAACGTAAACATTTGCAATGAACGCCAGAGAAGCAAGGATGAATTTGACTTTGTTATAGATCGTCCTTTTTTACACTTGATAAAGGCCACTGGGCAGAAAATTTGTGTATTTGAGTGTTTGTGTGTTAATAACTATCATTTTATTTAATAATATGTTGTTGTCTACTTAAAATAGTCGGACACCTAGGACTGCTATGTATGATAAATTTCGTTCTTCGGCAGAATATAGAAATGAACATGCAGATGCAGACAAAAATGAACCGATCAAAAACCGGATAATGAACTCTGATTTTAGCTGGTTCCTTTGTATAACTATTAGATCAGATTCAGAATTTTGCTCATCATATTTTCAGTATATGGATTTACTCTATTTAGGAATAAGGGGAAGGGGCAAAATCAGCTGTTTTGGTTCCAATTTTTGCGATATTCAAAAATTATTTTCTTATTTATTTCCACATTTCAAATAATTGTTGAGATATTTATATTTTACTAAATTAGTGTCGAAA
This sequence comes from Pinctada imbricata, assembly GCA_033119305.1. Taxonomy (NCBI): domain Eukaryota; kingdom Metazoa; phylum Mollusca; class Bivalvia; order Pterioida; family Pteriidae; genus Pinctada; species Pinctada imbricata. The sequence goes on from VSWD01000005.1 coordinate 58,146,971, forward strand.
GTAGATATGATTCATATGATTGATATTTCCCGTCAAAATTGGACTTTCTTACTGAAAATAGTTAGTGAAATGATAGGAGATTGGATTTCAACACATAGTAAATGATTGTACATAGAGCAAGTGCATGTAACAAAGTCATGCTTTTCATGTACATTTGCAATGTGAAAAGGAATGTACCATAAAATTTTGAACTTGTTACATGCGCATGCTCTCGGACATACAATTCAAGGTATGCTTGTCTATTGGCGGAAAATCTTTTAAAAATTCTATTGTGAAGCAATAGAGCTGACTTTTCAATGTTTTGCCCAAAATATTAGGATTATCAAGAAATAATATTTAAAAAAAAGTACTGTTTGTTTACAAGAAGCATATGGAAGAAGAAAAAAATTACTTTTTCAAAAATTCGGATTGGGACCAAATACGGTCACTTTTGCCCCTACCTCTTTCAAATAGATTTTAAAATGCACCAGACATGTGTATTTCACAGTCAATCCTCATCAGTGGTACTTACCTTCTTTAAGATAATTTCAAACCAATTTATTATGCACCAGACACCTGTTTCGGATGTATCAAATCCTCATCAGTGATGTTTCCAGCCAAACTAATGATCACTAATGAGTATCACTGATGAGACATTTGTTGTAGAAATGCGCTTTGGTACACTAATTTTTTTTACAATAGATAATGTATTTCAACCACTAGACTAATATTTCTTGTGTTGAACAGGCCTCACTTGTATCAAACTTCTCAAATTGAGATTTTCCTCAACCTCAAATCTACTTGAGGATTCCCTCAGCTGAGTTTTCCTCAATTTTACCTTGTATCAAATTTCCTCAAATCATTTGAGGGGCTCCTCAGCTGAGGAAAGTACTTGAGGAAACTGCTTACCGTAACCATAGTCACCGGATATTTTTCGCGTTGTTATATGCGGCCTTCGATGAAAACGAAAGTAGGATACAGGCTCGGTAAGTACACAATTTGTCGTCTGCTTTTATCTATATAACACAGCTTAACAGTTATGGAAACAAAAAAAGTAAAAAAGAACAAAGGACCAAGGTCCTCGAACTGGACTGAGACTGAGAAGCTTGTTTTAACACAAGCTGTAGTAGATAGAGAACACATTTTGTTTGGAAAGCTTCGCGGTTCTGGAGATCCCTTTGGCACGGGGGTCACGGTCCCCGAAAAAGAATCTAGCGTGGTTAGAGGTGCACGTCAAAGTGAACGCGTGAGCAACTATTGCCTTATACAGTAGTAATTGAATACGTCTCTAAGTGAAGATAGTCTCCGTATTATCAGGAGACCTATCCTCCTTTTCACCCTACTGTGTACCCAATTTTTTTTTAACTTCACTTGTCGAGTACAAGTGGTCACACAGTACCAGTTTAGGGAGTCACCCTTGACTGAAGTAGTAAGAATGCTCAATATATTCTTCCAATTCTTATGAAACCTCAGTTGTTAGTGATGTGCATTTGGACAAATTTTACTATCGATTATTGAGGCACTATATCGGAAACTAACTATCGATCGATAATCAGAACTATCAAATTTTGAAAAATCATGCACAAAACTAGTGGAAACTGAGGATGCGGCCTCTTTAACATAGAAATACACTGCAAATGTATAGAAATGTACAATTTAAAACTGAAATCAACAATTTAATTTGTTTTTCTTTACCATTGTTAGTCCTGTTTACAAGACTCTAGTACTCTTTTTTATGCTGCCGACGTACCAGAGTCTTGTTGCTCAGCGCCATTTTGCTTAGCCGGCCGTCCGCGCAGGGCTGCTTACGATAGATGAAATGGGCATTTCTCCGCGATCTCAAAACTGTCATCGAAGAAATCGGCATGATTTTAATTTTTGAATACTTGACTAATCGTTCACTAACCTTCAAAGTCCCCAATAATATCAAACAGTAGCTCAAAATCGGTCCTGAAACCAACACTCGATTCGTTCGCATAATATGGCAAGGATAAATCCCGAGACTTCTTTCGGAACAGAAGATTCTTATGTCTTGCAGAACGAATTTCACAAAACGAAAAATATGTTACTTTTTTCCCTAAATACAGCGTAGGGTGGAAAGGGGGGGGGTCTTTCTTTTCTTTTTTTTTTTTTTTTGGTATAAAAGGTTGAGGGAAATGCGGTTGATAATATATTAATTAATTAATTTGGTTGATGATTGAATTTCTTTAAATTTTCGCCAATTTCCCATCAATAGATATATATGTAAAATTACTAGCTCACCGTCTTTTACTTTTATCTTCGTCTTTCTTTTCCTTCTAAGAAACGTTGTGAAATGACAATCACTGAGCCCAACAATGTTAACTTCATTATAGAACTAGTCCCGCCTTGGAAGCTCACTGCTGTTCACGGTAGTCTTTTTCGTTCTTTGCTAGATTTTTTCTTGTTGTCCAAATTAAAACAAAAATCATGCGCTGAAGGGCGCAACCATATATCTTGACTTGAAATACCACTGATGAAGATATACTGTCCGAAATATCTGTATAGTGCATTAAAACTGGTTTGAAATGTTGTTTTCTTATATTTCCTTGGGGTTTTTTTTGGGGGGGGGTGTCTGGTTTCAGCTTTAGCGTTCTACTTTCATTCACTGATTTTTTTTTAATCTGGTTTCGGCTTTAGTGTTCGACTTTTATTCACTGATCTTTTTTTTTATAATTTTTTTTTAAATCTGGTTTCGGCTTTATAGTGTTCGACTTTCATTCACTGATTTTTTATTTTATCTATTTATTTTATTTATTTATTTATTTATTTATTTTTTAATCTGGTTTCAGCTTTAGCGTTCGTCTTTCATTCACTGATTTTTTATTATTTATTTTTTTTTTTTTGGAATCTGGTTTCGGCTTTATAGTGTTCGACTTTCATTCACTGATTTTTTTTTTTTTTGGAATCTGGTTTCGGCTTTTGTGTTCGACTTTCATTCACTGATTTTTTTTTTCCGTTACGGCTGTCAAAATCACTGGAGATTTTGGTTGAATATATCTTTTTTTATTTTGATCATGTTTACAAGCTATACTATCAAAAGACATCAAGTGTGAACGATAGGACTCAGTAAGTTAAAGTTGCTTTCTGCGTTTAAAATCTTCTCTCCATTTGTTCAAAGGTCTGTCACCATAATTAAGCGAACGGGGTAATCCTCATTCACTTAAATGTTTATTATATTCTTTCGTCGGTCTAAACGCTTTGACAGTTGTTTCATTTTAGCTTGAAATTTGCTGGACTTCTTCACATTTTCTGTATATGTGAAATTTGGAAAACCTCTATGTTGTCTGCCCGGAATAACTTGAAAGAGCTGATCATTTTTTAAGAACGTCAGGAATTTTGCAATGTTGGCATCTCTGTTATGGGAACGTCGTCTGTGGTGGTATATTTCGTTCTCAACCATTTTCTCTCCGAAAATATCGTCCAACGCTTCGCCAAGCGGTCCAACGATTTGACTACACCTCTGTATTGTAGTGTCTGTGTAGCGTCCCTTCGCAGATGTTAATAATTCTTTAAACAGCCTATTGAGAACTTCGTTCATGAAATCCATAGGCAAATTTCTGCCTATACCACCTCCGTAATCAACTGTTCTGTTACGAATAAGGTCCTCTTTCAGCTTATCGCATACACAGCCGTTGATTGACGCAAGAAGGCGATGGGCTAATATAAGGTATTTGGGATGGCTCCTGTCGAAAAAATGTATATTATCTAGTTTCCAGAATGACATCATTGCATCACCATCTGCCTCTCTTACGGCATCACGTCGACTCAAGAGATTAAGACCAGCCCATGTAAGTGCCCTACTATGATTGTAAATATAGTCATTTACATCCTGTACAAGGCCACCTCTTCTAGTAGAGCCTTCTTTGAGGTGTCTGCACTTCTCTTGACAGAACCAGTCTCCCTCCGGAACTTGATCCTCCATGATGCCGACGCATTTCAAATGATACCATTCAGAGCCTGCACATAAAGCCTCTGCGCTGCAACCTATCATCGGCTCATCAACTCCAAGGTTTTTGCGACAATGACAATATTTGTAAATTGAATTCATGGCTTTACAAACATCAGAACAGTACCAATCATCCGGTAAATCATTCTCATCCATCTCAACGCAAGAAGAATGAAAGTATTGTCCTCCACTGCAAGCGATACCAGCACTACAGGTCACAATTGGTTCGTCCATTTCTTCTCCACAGCAAAATGCAGAGGGAATGGTATCATCTTCGCTTTTGAGAGCTTCCACGTCAAGATGGTGCCATAATCTGTCAACGATACTTTCACATACGCCATCAAAGTACTGTTGTCTTTCGACATTGTCTGCAGTTTCTATGTCTGTAGGTGCAGATGACGGTCTGTCTTCTCTGTTCTTTATTCCTAGAAGTTCCTTTGCTAAAAGACACACGTATCCTTCAGTAGTAAGACACATCAACTCCCATGCATGGTTGAAATTGTCCGATGTATCTAGCTTTACTTGACGGTAATTGAATATATTCTTTAGGTGTGTTAATGTACCTCGATCAGCCATTGAAGCGCCTTTAAAGAAGATATCATAAAAATCCTGAAGAAGAATCATTTCCTTGTGGAATTCTTGTGCAGCCGGTTCTAAGCCTTCCAGACGCTCCCATTCATCAAGTCCGTTTGCACGAGCATTTTGAGCGTCATTTCCTCTTTCACAGCTTAATCCATCTCCATAAACTATGGTGGGATATGGCTTTCCGTCTATTGATGGTACGTATGCTTGGAGTCTCTCGTATATCCCAATCGCACCCTGTGTTGAGCTTGGATTCTCATTAAAAACACCAAGATTTACAAGAACACTCCTTTGGCTTGATTCAAAGGTATATATATGGAGAATATGTCTCACAACGTTATCCTCGAAGTGACTATTGAACCAAGAAATGTGCCTTGCAATTATCCTTCCAACTATGACAATCATTCTCTTCCTTAAGGTCTGAAAATCCTCAGAATTCGGGACAAATGTGCTGCTAGGTAGATCAGTTGCCTTGATCAAAGTTTCGTTTTCACGCCAGTCTAACCCTGTGGTACTGATCCGGTTCACTGCAACGTATCCTAATGCCATATTGATGTATGTGTTTTTGGATTCAGCTGTTGGATGCCTTGTCGTAACTTTTTTGCCTACATTATCCCAGCACAAGGTGAATCCAGGGTGATCACTAATATGATCGATGGACGTGTCAGCAAGACTAACAATAGAGGTTTCCATTTCACTTTCTTCTTCGCTGTCGTCCTCTGTATCACCTGAATCAGAATGACTCTCGGCCTCACTGCTACTGTCCTCCGAAGAATCATTTGTCTCACTGATTTCTACTGGAGAAGAATGTCCAATTTCCTCTTCTTCTGATGACGAGGCTTCATTTATCTCATCTTCTATATTGCACTCAGTCTCAGCCAGTGCCATAGATAGGTCCATATTTTGGTCTTGTGAAATGACTCTCTCCACATGTTTTGTTTGCAAAGCTGATTCTAAAGACTTTTTACAAACATTTGCAGCATCATCGAAACCTTTCCTTAACTTGTCCACCGCAGCAAGTGTTGCATCATAACTCATACATATTCCTGTCCGTGACATTTGCTTCAGGTTCTCTCGCTTCAAGCCACCTCTCCAAAATTGAACAGAATTCATTGTAGGGATAAAAGTCGCCTTTAGTGGTGACCTTCCTCTTAACAGACATGACAAAGCAGTCCCAAGAATAGGCTTAAGATTCTGACCTCTTGTTGAAACGAGTGAATCCCCTGTTTTTGAAGTTGTGATTGTGCCTTTCAGAGCTGAAAATAACAATGGGGCTTCTTTCTCCAGCACAGACAGTGTATTTACCCATGAGAACTCCTCCATGTTAGGCATAGTCGCTTTTCTACATAATGAGAAGTCTGTTTCGTCTTTCAGAAGATTCGAAACCTCTTTCCTGACAATCTTCGTAACTTCATTAAGAAATTGTCGTCTGAATCCTGTAGATGCATTCCACATACCTCTTACAGCTCTTGCATACTTATGAGTTCTTATTGACGTCACAATGGGCTCAAATTTAGAGTAACCTTTCTTTGAAGAAAACAGGGACTTTGAAACAACTGTTGATTTGGTCTTTGGAGTACTCGTGAATCTAGGCCTCTTGGCAGAATATTGCGCTGCTTCTGTCTGTGGTGGAAGTTTGTAATCGCTCACGGTAGTCACATCATCCGACTGAGCCTGTCTTTTCTTGTTTCCTATATATGAAATATACATATGAATATTAAGTGTTTTGAATATTTTCTCTGACATAGTCGCCATAACACTTTCTATATAGACATAACTCAGACAGTGCATGTATTTAAGATATTGTTTTCATTTTCGTGCGTGAGCATCGACGGCGGGTGCGACTAGCCAAACAGGGGATGCTTACTCTTTCCGGGCACCTGGTCCCACCTCTAGCTTGCTAGGGGTCCGTCGATACTCAATTTTGTGCTCTTTTGTGAGTGCTATTGAGATTATCGTCAGGATCTTCTTTAACTCACCTATATATGAAGATGATGACGATTTCGACCAGAATTCATTGACTGCTTGTCGATATTTAGCTGTTCCATTTAAGCTTGTCCAACATGCGGCACAGAGGAAATTGCCCTTCCGTTTGCTCTCTGATGGTGTAAAAGGGGTACCAACCACTTTCTCCAATACTTCCCTCGCATTTACGTCACATGGTAGATCATTTTCCAAAGAAAATCTCTTATAACCTCCGGATCTCCGTTCAAACACAGAACTGCAATGAGCACATTCTGCCATTTTTTGGCAAAGTTGATCACGTGATACATGAACAAAATGGCGGCTGCTGAAAAAATGGATGTGATAAGCATACGCAAACGCTTTGACGAAATAAAATCAAGATATGATGTATCCTTTGACTTGAAAGAGGAACAAGTTAACCTTGCAGTTTCAACTCTGAATAATAGAAATACTTTAGGTTTACTCCCGACAGGATTTGGGAAAACTTTCTGTATTGTGTTACCGACTATGATCAGATCTGTACAAAATGATATAACAATAGTTATTTCACCACTCACATCTTTGATCGACGATCAAATTGATAATTTGACAAAGTGGCATTTCACCTGCGCCAAAATTTGCTCATTATCCGAAATGAGCGAGTCAGTCATTTCAGGCATTTGTAAAGGAAAGTATCAAATTGTATTTTCCTCACCAGAATCAATATTGAAACCTTTCTGGAGAAAGGCTTTTTTGTCCAAAGAATGGCAGTCAAATTTGCGTTTAATCGCTGTAGACGAAGCTCATTGTATCTCTGAGTGGGGACACGATTTTAGAGAGGAATATCTTCGGCTTCATGAGCTGAGAAGTTTTTTTCAAGTTCCTGTTATGGCCCTTACAGCCACATGCTCTGAACGTATAAAGAACGACATAATAAAATTCCTTCATCTACCAGAGGATGCTACAGACATCATTTACAAATCTCCAGACAGACCTAACATTTTTCTAGAATTTAAAAAAACGAGAAAAATCGGATTATGCTGAATCTCTGTCTTGGCTCATACAACATATAAGAGAGAGGGGAGTTGATTCCAAAAAGACAATCATTTACTGTCGATCAATAGATACAGTCTCAGAAGTTTTCTTAACTTTCAGGGAGCAGCTTGGAACTAAAGCATATTTTAACGAGCTTATACAGCCAGAAAATATTATGGTAGAAATGTTTCACAAAAGCACGTTTCAGGGATCTAAAGACAGAATTTTGGAAACCTTTAAACAAGAAAATAGTATTCTCAGATGTATCATAGCAACCGTTGCCATGGGAATGGGAGTAGATTTAAGAGATGTCGATGCTATTATTCATATTGGATGTCCAAAATCGGTAATAGCGTATTGGCAGGAAGCTGGTAGATGTGCAAGGGATGGGAGAAAAGGCTTGAGTCTTGTGCTATATGACAATTTTTCACTTTCACTCAAAACAACATCTTCAGATATTTCTGATGTTATCAAAGAAAACACGGAAATCTGCATTAGACATAAAATTCTACAACAATTATCTGTCAAAGATAAATTTGTCAAGGTCACGCCCGTTACGTGTTCTGGCTGTCTTGAAACTAAATGTGTTTGTAGTGCATGTTCGTGTTGCTCTGTGTGTTTAGCTAAATGTGAATGTTACAAAAGATGCAGCGACATAGTTTTTGATTTTTTTTCTAATTAAAGACGATTTCAATCAAAAGATGAATTTTTTTAAAAACGCAATCGATGAATGAGGACTGTCTTCGCATTTCAATGATGTGTTGTTATTGTCTCCGTATGTTAGTCCCATGAAGTTGAGTTCCGTTGATGTCGCCTCGTTTTTTGTTTTTTTTTTTGTGTGTGTTTTTTTTTCCTTCAATTTTTTTTTATGCCTATTGGATGTGATTTTTTGGAAAACGAGCCCATTCGAAAAGTCCAGCCCATCAGTGTGAATGAGGATTGCCACGCTCATATAATCTTTTAATTTGCATCTGGAACAGTTATGGACCCCTACTCGAGGACACTAGCCATATTATAGATAGTAAGTAACATGATAGAAGTTACATTATATTACATAAAAAAAAAACAAAAAACCAAAAAAAAAAAAAAAAAAACTCTTGTCTGTCGACACTTTAAGATAATTTGTTTACTTCAGATAACGTCTATTCATCTGGGACTTAAAATAATAATGCAGCCCTTGCGGTTTTATTCAAATTAAATCTGGAGCGATATCTCCGATCGACACCCGCTCCCCCCCCCCCCCCCCTCCTTCCTTCCTCACACACGCGCACATTTTATTTATATTTTCGTATTTCATTTATATCTTCGTAAACTATTGAACGTATGAAACGAATTATTTTCCTTGGAAAAAGTCAAAAGAAAACAATTTACATATCTATGTTATTAAATCATGTTCATTGAGAGTATTTACGTTGTTATTTTTCGTTTTGTACCAAAAATCTTAAAATTACAACAGTCGAAGCAAAATGGCGACGAGTTCGAAGAAAATCAACAAATTGCATACGTTTTTCAGGAATATAACAGTATATCAATGTTTCTGACAACCAAGGGGTAAGCAATTGGTGTTAAGATAATAGTATAGGCCAAATCTATGTCCTTTTTATGGTATCTTTCTGGAGAAATTTCCTCCTTCCTTCTCTTTAGCTGACAGATATAACCTCGCGTCTGGCAGCGAGGTTATATGTTATAGAACTATACCATTGTTAGTCCCGAGGATATCTTTCGCCTAGTCTCACCATGTTTAACCCATCTTGCTTCGTTTTCGGTACATTTTTGGACATAATATTTTTCACACTCTTTGGCCATATGACATTGTTTAGGTTAAACGTAGGTCCTGTAGCATCATATCCCACCCATTTTGCCACGTCTTTCGGTACATTTTTGGACATAATAATTTTCACACTTTTTGGCCATATTACATTGTTTAGACTGAGGAAGTACCCGAAACGTGCATGTCTGGATAATGCGGCAAAACTATCTGGTCTTACATTTTGTAAATGATGCTATTGAATTTGAAGAAGTTAAACAATTGATGATCACCGACGAGGTTTAAGTACCCGAAACGTGCATGTCTGGTCCATGTTGAAATTGTATCTGTTCTTAAATGATGCTATTGAATTTGAAGACGCTTAACATTTGAACCACTTGGTGAGTGTCACTGCTGGTGGACCAGGAGTCCCCGAGGGAACATGTAGCCAAGTTCGATCAACTTCGGTTGATCGTCTGTCTCTTCAACGCATTCGAAAATTTCTCTTATCAAAAAATCTTGAAATTTCTAAAACGTGGGTCCTGTAGCATCATATCCCACTCATCCTTCTACGCTACGTTTTCTATACATTTTTGGACATAATATTTTTCACACTCTTTGGCCATATTACATTGTTTAGGTTGAGGATCACTGACGAGGGTTAAGTACCCGAAACGTGCATGTCTGGTCCATGCTGTAAATTTATCCCTATATGTGCTATAGAGCTCGCCCATGGTCTATTCTCCAACATACTCATGGTAAGATAAGCCACGCCTTTACACGCGCATACTATAGCTCTCACGCGCTCATTTTCTGAAAACTACATAATAGTATACATTACAGCAACACTACTTGTCGTCTGTTATAATCAAAATATATTAGAATAGAAATATCAACTAGCAAGCCGTAGTTCATTGCCCAGTAATTCTATCTAGAATTTACCATATACAGTCTACTGTGAACACCAGATTCGAGTCTATATTTAAAGACCCTGATGTTATCAAGAGCTTACCTACCTCCAAGAACATTATGTCATTTCGCCTGCAGACAAAGCCTCAAATAATTACACATTTACTTGCAAAAAGTACTATTTCGACAGCCTAGTTAAAGAGTTGGGTTTAAATTCGACACCTGGAAATCCCACTTAAACCCCAATAAACCTCTCTTCCTCTGAAATAATAGATAACCACAAATCAGCTCTCGCTTCCTTTGACTTTGACACAAACAATTTAGATTTAGATTTACCATACTTATACTGCATACCTAAAATGCATAAGAATCCGTACAAACAACGTTTCATCGCATGTTCCTCAAAATGTTTTACCAAATCTGTCTCGATCTTACTCACCGAAGTTTAATCTGAAATCAAATCTGGACTTCAAAAATATTGTTCGACAAGATATTCTCCTAGCGGTATTAACCAGATGTAGATTTTGCAGAATTTGAAGGAACTTTTAGAACAATTTAAATCCACTCATTTTAGTAGAGTCCATTCGATCGAAGCCTTTGATTTTTCGACACTTAACACTACATTCCCACATTCCAAACTGAAAGAAAGACTCAAAAATTATAAGTAATGCATTTACAAGCAAGAACGGCAATCGCATATACAAATTAATTGTTGTTAACTATGACAAAACGTACTTTGTAAAAGAAAAGTCCGATTCTGAAAATAAGTACTCTGAAACAGATATTATTCAGATGCTAAACTTCCTGATCGACAACATTTTTGTGGTGTTTGGAGAAAAGGTCTTCCAACAAATTGTCGGAATTCCAATGGGGACCAATTGTGCCCCACTTCTTGCCGACATTTTGCTTTAGTGTTACGAAGCTGAATTCATTCAATCTTTGGTCTCTGAAGGGAAAAGATACTTAGCTTCTGACTTTAACTTTACTTACAGATATAAAGACGATGTGCTATCAATCAATAATCCAAAATATGTGGATTACCTTACCAGAATCTATCCGTCGGAGCTTGAAGACAAGGAAACTACAGAGACAAGTATAATATAGTATACACATAATGCTGTCCTATGACACTGATGGTCACACGAACACCTCACTCTATGACAATCGTGACGACTTCAGTTTCAGCATCACAAACTTCCCTTTTCTGGGTAGCAATATCCCTTCATCGACTGCTTATGGCGTGCTCATATCCCATTTGATACAATATGCCAGAGCAAGTAGCAAATATACAGATTTTGTTCTGGGAGCAAGCCGTCTTTCAGATAAGCTTTTCAGTCGGGGATACGTTTGTGATCGACTAACATCGTCACTTGTCCATATTTGTCAATCCACATAACTAACTTCCCTTTCATGATGAGCAACATTCCGTCTTCTCCTGCTTATGGCGTTTTTGTTTCTCAGCTGATACAGTAGGCCATGACATGTTCCAAATATGAAGATTTCATAATTAGAGCCAGACGGCTTGCAAGTAAGCTACTTGTTCAGGGTTGTATTACACAACGGCTAAAATCATCATTGAGGAAGTTCTTCGAGAATATCATAAAGGCATATCAGATCCCCTTTCCAGAGTGATCAGTGACATTCTGGATTGCGCTTGAATGGCTGTCATCATCACAAAACAAAACATACTTACCTGATATGTACATCAATATGTACATCGAGACAGTCACCGAATTTGACAAGTCTTCATGGAACTGTTGCGACGGGTGTTGCATCCAATCAGGAGACGATAGCTTACTCTCCCCGGGCACCTGGTCTCATACTGCTACGTTTTTTTTTGTTTTTTTTTTTGTAGATTTTGGACATAATATGTAATAATGTGTCTGAAGGTAAAAATTGAACAGGGATGCGAGATAAGGATGTACATCTATGCGACCACTGAGTTAATGCTGACTTTTCATTCAAGTCTCCAGGTGGGATGTGTCTCTAATTATCAAAATTTGCTGTTCATAATAATTGAAAACATGCGTCTAAAAAGAATTTCCTCTTGTTCTGATAAAGGCATCTGTTTAATGAACTGATATGGAATTAACGTTTTGAAACTTGTTGAAAATTCGGTTTATGAAGGAAATGATGCGCGTGAAAAAGATAACTCCCAGTGTTCTTTTGAATACAATTATTTCCTTTATAAGTTAACTACCGTATCGGATATAATAAAATAATTACAAAAAATGTACAACATTTACATTGGCATAATATTCTAATTGTTCTTCTTGTTGAAATGTAATGCCACTTTTGCCAACTTATTGGAAAGGAAATATTCTGTTTTTACATCTACATTACCTTAGTAAAATAAATGAAGTAGTTGTATCGCTAGTTAAAGACATACTTGTTTCCTTCCACACTGAAGAGGTTTTAAATGGAGGATTATCTTAAGATGTATGTAATCCTCGATAGTTCAGTTGGTAAGGGTGTTTTCTGGTATCCTGAAGGTCGTGAGTTCGAACCCCTGTCGATACATGTACCTCGTTTTTCTCTCGCCTATTACCAACATATTCAGTTGAAAATATAATACTGAATCTTTTTATTTTTATCATGCTTTTTAGTGAAAATATCTAGGAATTATATATATTTTACATTCTGCCAGAATATTTTATATGTGAAAGGCCGCTTTTGTGCAAAAATTGGCAGAAGTTCAATGACATCCTGTTTTCTAATTACCCAGGTATGACCTTAATTCCAGCCATTGAAAGGTAAATGGGGAGGAATGTCATACAAAAGGTTACATGCACTGGAAAGTTCCCTGATCAGCGATACATGCCTTAATATCTTATGTCAGTCTGGGGGTCCCATTACCAGATCTAACCTACTTCCGTGATAAATGGATATGGTAGTATATTATAGTAACCTTGCCATGAATCAACTTCTAATATGAAAGTGCAAAACCAGAGAAGGGCTTTGTGTTCCTATCTCTTATAGCACTAATTAATGTTATTAACTGCATCTGTCCACAAATTCTTAAATTAATGATTTCAAGATTCAAACACATTTATTTGCTGTCCATTTGAACCAGGGACTACCATTGCATGTGAAAGGAATCCATTGTCTTTATTTTGTAAAAAAAAAAAATAAAGGAAAGAAGGCTTAATATTGGCTCCGAAACCACGGAATGATAAATTGGGATTCCTAAAATACTAGAATATGATTTCAAGCTAGATTCACATTTCATCTTCTGTTCGATATAGGACTTCGTGTCAATTTTGAAATTTTGGATCTAGAGTATACTTCTTGTGTGATTGAACTATCAACAGAACATGGGAATGTTTTTATCCAACAAAAGAAGGGTTTTTGAATAATTTGCGAAGTTGTCTTGCTGTACGAACTGCAATGGGGACGTTTTTATTTATATAAAACCGGTTCGTCTTTTGGGTCTCTGTTAATCAGGATATGCACATGTAATTGTATTAATAATACCACATCGATTCCTATTTATCACTCCTCGTATTAATTTCAGCCAATGAAGTCGCGGAATGATAGTCATGTGGTGTCCTACCTTGACGCTGAAGAGGTCACTAAATTTTCAAACGTCAAAAAATACACAGAATACGTTACAAAATGGTTCTCGGCATGATAAATTCGTTGCAGAGTTCGATCCTGTTAAAGTTCCTGCTCAAAGTAAATATGTAGGAGGTTCGGCCTTTGAGTTGGGAAGTGTGACAGGAACGAATCCTATAACTAATCCCGTCTGTTCGATATACATAGTTACTTCCCTCTTGGGACGGTGTCTGACGTAAACACATTATGCATTCGGATTAGCCTCGATCTTTTCTTTTTATACCGTTACAAATAAAGGGCGAGGGGATCCGAATGACGCATTATGATGTAATGGGATTACTTAGGGGATAAACGTACTGTGTTTTGTGGTTCCGACAGGTATATGTTGGATATACTGTTGGAAACATACGTTATACCGTCGGGGACAAGCCCCGACGGTATAACTGCGTTTCCAACAGTATATCCAACATATACCTGTCGGAACCACAAAACACAGTACGTGTATCCCTATTCTAATTCATGTGACATATTTTAGCTTTTTATACCCCTCAGAGAGTCTCATTTATCGCTTTAGAGGCGACGTTGCTACGGAGGACTAACAACGACCAACAGAAACTCTTGCGCTGCAAAATATGAAATACAACTGTTTCGTATTTATTACAATGGCGAAAAATCAAAGTGTAATCAAAACTAACTTACTTGCTCTGTTGTTTACATGTGGAGAACGCCATTTACAAGCTCATACCTTGTAGTTTTACGTCACAGTATGACGTCACAGGAGCGAAGAACAAAGGGAAGCATGACGTCATACGCAAAAAGTGCGCTAAAGATTGTATTGTGAAAATTTACGTAGGAATACATTTTAAAGTATGTCAAGTGAGTCGGTTTGCGGCAAGTATATCGTCGTTATACATGCTTGTAGAAATCCTGTGAACCAATCAGAATGCGTGAAACAAACAGAATGAATTAGAATATAATAGAAACGTCGTATTTGAAGCATATTTTCCCTCAAGTTTATGCTTCTTCTCTCAGAATTTGATGACGTCACAATCAGTTTACGTCAGATACGCCAAATGAGATGGAACGAAAAGACCTAATAGAATATAGCAGATGGTCGTCGAACATTTTCCCGAGTACCCCCTCTTTTAATATGTGTTGTTAATCATATTGCTTAGTGACTTTGTTTGTTTACGGATCCCTTGGTATTGCTGTTTACTATTTTATCCAGCTGATTGTTTGTGGGGCCGCTATGTATGTTGCCTTATGTTTGTTGTAATTTTTTTTTGTGTGCTTGCTACGCTGTGGTCACTACAACGAGACTTGTTGGAGTTCCTATTCCTCATTCTTTTTATCACATTATACACCCATTATGCAGTTTCATTAAGGGGTAACGAGTGTCTGCTTGTATAAATGACAGAAAAAAATAAAAATCTGAATAATTTTTTTCAGTTATTTGTTATTATCTACTGAAAATATGAGTGATTTTGAAGCATATGACAGTGATTTTGATACACCTTTCCATCAATACTTCATCAGAAACTGATATTGAAGATGATGACAGTCTCATGAGACAATGCACAAAATTTGTACACCTAATAGAAATCTCAAAAAATTACTGTTGCAGAATATTTTTTGGGGAACGCAACTTATGTAATATTCATGTACTGGGACATAAAAAGTAGAAAAAAGCATGAAACACTGAGGTATCCGTCAAAACTTTTATGTTACAGCTCGGCAAATCTGATCAGCTTCAAAGTTTCAAATCCAAAAGTTGCTAGAGTTATCTTTCCTGTATAATATATTCCTGTGATTTCCTTCTCATTTTCGAATAAAAACCTTATCCTTTTAAGAATCATTTAGACTTTCTAAATGAACGTAATAAGAGTTTTTTTTCAAGGCGGGGGGGGGGTCCAAGCAAATGAGGGGGGGGGGGTGTTCTCTTACCTATTGTTGTTATAAAATTTATACGTTAAGACGAGGAATATCAGCCAAATAAAATTAAATTTAAGGTAAGGGGAATTATACAATTTTGAGGAAATGATCGGGAAAAAGAATAAGTCCTGACGATTTCCACTGATCCAGAGCACCAGACCTGATAAAAACTATGCTATATCAAAAAATATATGCCCTAGTCTTTTAGTTTAACCGTAAAATTTTGAGTGAACATTCCCATTATTTAGCGATCAAGTCATTTGGATCTTATCCTCAATGTTTTAAAAAGTTGTGCGTGCATTCCCGTGTTGAACTAGTAAAGGGTTGTCAACTGCGAATATTTCCAGTGCGAAAACGTTTTGGTGCGAGTCAAACCGCAACCTTTTTATGTATCTCTTTGTTAAAGAGTTCCGATAATTTGTAAAATTTGACTCTAACTTTAACGGGAAATCAGTTAAACACGGATTGAAACGAAGTAATTGACTGTGCGAGTTAGCTCGCTTACCAGCCACTCGTTACCCCTTAAGTCATTTCATAAATAAATGTTATGATAACACTCCGCTTAAATGCCATTGGTCAAGTTTGGAGGCGTGTCTGCGTAAATATATCTGATTGGTCGGTATACTAGCGTAACCACCTAAACTGTGTGACAAGTGTGACCTTTCCAGCTCTGTCACCTGAAAGAAGCTTTGTTTTGGCCTTTTATCAATGTGACATCATATATATTTTTTGCTATTTCGGAAACTAGTCATTTCACTGATAAATATCATCGAAAAAGGAGTTTAACATCTTAGCACCTGATCCCTCCAATGCAATTTTGAACATAGATTTTATTTGGATATGCTACTGAATCGACCCTACAGGAAAATTAGAGCCGCGCACTCTCTGTAATGTAAATGTAAAAATCTATCTTCAAAAAATTAAAGAGGGCGCTACTGAAATTAATTTTGGTGGCTCCGCTGAAAGCATCACTGATGAGAATTTAATATTCGAAACACGTGTCTGGTGCATGGAAATTGGTTTGGAATTTTCTTCAAGAAGGTATAGAGTTGGAACCCTTCGACATTATTTCAAATGTCGGTCATTTATTAAATTCAGACGCAGATTCAATATCAATAATTAAAATTGTACGTTGTTCTTTCAAGACTTAATTATTGCAATAAAATACAAAGCAAATATAGAACACATAGGCGGATCTAGGAATTTTTCAAAGGGGGGGTGAAGAATTTGAAAGGGGGGTTTTGAATGCATACTATCAAAAGCTTCTGTTTCACAATTATACCTTAAAGGGTCATTATTGACTACTAGTACACAAAGATAATCTATGTCTCTTTTATTATCTTTTAAAGCAACGGCGTAGCTCTGCCTGAAAAAGTGGAGGGGCACAACATCCCAAAATTTCTAACAAGCAAAAAAAAAAGTGTGTGGGGGGGGGGGGGGGGGGGGAGGGGGGAGGGAGGAGGACGAGATTTTTTTTTAAATATGGGGTTTCATGCACAAATTTTAACATTTCTGGCGCAATTCTAAATTTTAAGTACATGAAAAAATGAGGAAATATTTTTAGCAAAATATTGACTTATCAGAAAATACTTTCTATACCCTCTATCATTAACAAGTACATATAGTTTGAGTTAAATGTCTTCATGTACGTTGAGGATGGATCAGAATAGCTAAATTATTCAGATATATAGTCTATAAAGAACTGGCGAGCGGTAGCGAACCAAATAAAATTTTTTAAAATTGACCGAAAAATTGTAGATTTATGGTACAAAATGTTGCTGTTTTAAACAATGTTAATGCATCATAAAATTTTGTGATTGAAATATGGGGGATGTGTCCCCGCTCACTCCTCCCCCCCCCCCCCCTCTCTCTCTGTCTCTCTGTCTCTTGTTTTTTTTTTTTTTTTTATTTTGGTCCGACCAAGGGGGGGGGGTGCAACCCCCCTATCAACATCTATACAATAGGAAACTACGTCTCATTGCGTAGCAAACGACTTAGAACTAGGTCATGGTGTTTGCCTCTATATTGTTCTCAGAAATTTTAGGAAGAATCGTATAATTTAAAATAAATTTTCATTTCATACGATGTATTATCATAATGAAACTCGTTGTGCGTTTTATATCCCCTCGCAAGGCTCGGGGATATAAAACGCACAACGAGTTTCATTATGATAATACATCGTATGAAATAAAATACATTTGAGATCCTATATATATCAAATGGTACACAAGATCATTGTTAGAAATTCCTGCGAATTTTGCTGGTGGAGGTATAAGATTGCATGTATTTGAAACGGTAACAAATGTGATAGATAGGTCGTCAGGTCGTAATATTGATACACATCTATATTAACTTGTTTCGATGGCATCATGTGTCAAAGATGATATATCAAAAACTTGGATAATAAAGATGTGCACATGCTTAGAGCTGCACATGCTAAATTTGGAGGAGGATAACACCTGGTGGACAGTAGAGGGTCATTAGTACTTTGTAACTTGACACGTGTTATAATTTATGTCCTACATTATTGTTGCTTACATGCATGTAAAATGACCTTACTAGTACTTTCCGACGAACATGTTCTAAATCAGTCTAAAAAAAAACACACAGTTCAAACTGAAATGGTAAAAAAAAATAGTACGTACTTGCAAATCTAAGTCTTCATATGAAAGTGCACAAATTAAAATTTTCAGGCGAATCTTACGCATACATTCGCAGTTATAGACGTGTATAATCTTCATTTTGAATTTGGGGTGCGCAGCTCTAATTCATTCCCCTAGCACCACCTACATTAATTGTATTGAGTTTTTATAAAGGTATATGGAAATTTAATTTTACATATTCCACAATATTATGGTCGTTACTGCATATTTGCAAATATAACTTTTTGTAGCTTCTATTTTCCTCCATCTAGACCTTTCGGAATAAATGTTACGTTTTCAATCAAATTGATTTTCAGGGACACTGTACATCTTTAAATTCCCCTCAGTAAAGAATGGGAATATCCAACAGGAGCCGGTTGTACACAGCTAATTGTGTCTCGCATGAAATTCATATGAAATGAGCATCGTGTAAATTTCACATGAAAGTTCATATGAAAATCATATAAATTTCACATGAGATTTATGTGAAAAATATTTTACATGAATTTCACATAAATTTTCTTCACATGAATTTCACATGAATTTTTCTTTGTGACCTTCATTCGAAAATATTAACATTGCAAGTTGATTTCCTATGTTAAGCGCCTTTTCAATTTGAAATATGTATGGCAACTCTATGTACGTGTGTATGAACAGTTTCAACAGAGTTCATGTGTACTTCAATGTAGATGGCGCTACCGAAATGAATATATGCAGCGCTGACTACTCTGATCTTATAAATAAGGCTTTATTCTCTTGAAATTGTGTATAAAAAGTTAAATTTCATCATAAAAAGGTTTTAGCAGATATTTACAACATTGTGAAAACGTTGTAACAGTCCATTTTTTAATGTGAACTTCCACAGAGTTCATGTGTACTTGAATGTAGATGGCGCTACTGAATTGAATTTATGCAGCACTGACTTTTCTTATTATAATTGAGGCCTTTTCGAACCAGAGTGTAAAAGCCATGAACGCAAAAAATAAGACACTCATTCCTTAATTGAACACGCATAAACTTAATGTTAGAAACTTCACATATATTTCATGTAAAACATTTTTCATGTAAATTTCATATTCGTGCTCGTTTCACATAAATTTCAAGTGAACTTTTATGTAAACTTCATGTAAAATTTACTTGAATTTCATATAAGGCACAATTGGCTGTGTAGAACCCACAGCAAAACACCGAAATACCCCCATGTGAAACACAGAGTAGACAAACACAAAAAGAGACACAAATAGTCTAGTCAATATGCTGGAAATTATGCCAATTTTCTAACAGCTGATTAATTCATTCCAATTTTGAGTTTTTTTCGTTTTATGAAATAATTTTTACTTTTATTCTCTGAAAAAATTTTGCTGAAAATACATTTTTATGATTTTTTGGGCTAAAAATACATTTTAGAGTTTCTTAATTTGCAAAAAAAAATGAAGATTTTTCTTTCTATCTTAAGAATTCAAATTCTACTTATACCCTTGAATTTGTAAAATTTAAAATGCTACATGATGAAATATTGACATACAAAAACAATGAAATCTGAGTCAGTAAATCTGATATATTAATAACGACCATAGCACCTTCCCATTATTTAGCGCCAACAAGAGCATCACGTGACGTCATTGCATCCGACTTCGCACAATCAATAATTTGTTTTCCTGTTGTTGTTTTTCCCATTTTCCTAACATTTATTGATCTTGTCTTATACATGTATGCAGAAACTGGCATGTCTATTTTGTCTCATATAATCAGATAAACGAATGATGCTGCTTGCTAAACAGTAGATGCTCAATCCTTCAATGGGCTTTCATTTTCAGTGTATCCATCTTATGATGCATATACATGTAATTTTCTTTGCACATGTAGTTTTAGTGTATATCAATTGAAAATGTTTGGAATATTTTATTGAATTAGTGAATACTCCATTCAATTTGTTATTTTAAGAAAAATTTTGAAACGTTTTAAAATATGAAAGTATTTAAATGTTTTATGTAACAAATGAATGATTAAGTTTCATAGCATTGTCTGCATTAAAAGTTTTTTTTTTCCGTCTTGACATAAGGGAGTCGAGGTGTCTCTTCAGTTATTTCCCATTGCAAAACTCAACGTTAGATTAATCTTTACTAGTCTATGTTCTCAATGTCTGATGAATTTAGGCAGTTGCCATGACATTCACTACAACTGATAGAACAGTCAATGCCATTTTTCCGACACGAGCACCGGAGAGTGTCACAATTTGTTTTACACGTGCACCTTATGATTTTGAGAAGTTTAGCTGGAGCTGCAGGTTTGATAGATTTGATAGGTAAGAGCGAATTTGCGGAATTTATCCAACCCCAATCACACGGATTTAACATTTCTCCTGTCATCCAATAATGGCACTGAAGGTAAGCCCGAAGACAGTGTTGAGTAGCTGCATCCATTGTAGGTGGTAAAGCACGAATCTGTACTGAGATTGTACCTGCAGCAACTTTTGATCCAAATTTCCTGTATCTTAATATGTCTAGGCCCTCGTATGGCAAGCCGCCGTACAGACATGATATAACCTCTGTTCCTTTGGCAATAACTGTTTTCTTGTCTCCATTTGCCTGTGTAAATGTTGTCATTGCTTCACGAAATTGCTCTGACAACTTCAACTTATTAATTGGGGCCGCCTTCCCAATCCCAAACATCCTCGATGTGGTATCACATCCTGTGAGCGCATGTATCCCTGGTAAAAGCTTAACTGCTGTTTCGCCCAAAACTTCTTTAGTTTTATTTATGTCCCAAATTCTTGTCATTTGTCCTCCACGTTTAATATCGGAACCGAAATGTAAGACGTATTCTGTTGATCTGTAGTGGTGACATCCCTGACATTGTCGCCATAGCACTTTCTATATAGACGTAGCCTCAGACAGTGCATGTATTTTATATATTATTTTCATTTTCGTGCGGGAACATCGACGGCGGGTGCGGCTAGCCAACAGGGGATGCTTACTCCTCCCGGGCACCTGGTCCCACCTCTAGCTTGCTAGCGGTCCGTCGATGCTCAATTTGGTGCTCTATTGTGAGTGCTGTTGAGATTAATGTCAGGATCTTCTTTAACTCATAAAAGCACAAGTATGTCAGTATCATCTCCAACCACTCTAGTGTGCTTCAATGAAGAACAAGACAAAGCTGTTTTGGCTATTAAAAGGTCTGCATCCCCGTCTGCGTGCAGCACTTTAAATCCCGAATCTTTTAATTTGTCTCCAAGAAGCAGAATGAATCTTTGTTTATTCTTTGTGTTAGCAAGAAACTTCTCCTTCACTGAGCGGCATGGCATATTTTCGTCAAACATAATTTGCGTTGTAGCGATTCTTTTGCTACGTCTGATATGAGTAAGATCTTTTGTTGTTGGATTCTCTGGGTAGCTATCAAAGATAATGATAGGATCATTGTACCTCTGCGATACTAAATTGATATATCGTTGACAAATGGAATTAAACGTTTCCCCTCTTAGCCAAGGAACGCGGTGGAGCAATGATCCGCCGTCAACAACATGTTTCATATCCTCGGTTGATTCTGCTTCACAATTTCCACATTTCCAAATATAATCTGCCAAGGTTGACTTGTGAGCCTCGCACATAAGTCCGTTTCCTTCGAATAACGCTGGTGGAAAACTGCACAACTCATAAGCAAATACGTCTGCTAAGTACTCGTGCATATTTTGAGCAGCCGTTAAGAACCTCTGAAACAGTAATTGAGGGTCAATTCTCACAGAGTCATCTCCAATTTTCAGAAGATTTCTGTCATTCATTGTTTTCACTTGAAGAGATCTCTTAAACGTATGTGATGTTATGTGCTGACCTTCCATGTTTTGTATTATACTTTCTCCGATCTCTTTTGCCTTGTCTACGTTTACAGATGTTTCTGATGTCACGCCAGTTTCAATATTTCGTAGCAAGTCAATTTCCGCGAAAGGATCCCGCTCTTTCAAAAATGAAAATATCGTCATGACATCTTCCTTGTCTCTCTTCATGCTGGTTTGTCCTGTTTCTTTATGTTGTTCACTGGACGCGTAAGAAGATCCGGTAAGATCAAACATGGCATCACTTACTTTTGAGCAAGCTGGCATGGACAAGGTCCACTGAAGGCGTTGTGTTTCTGACATGCCACGTCCTCTGGTCAGACCTCCAGATGTCTTCAAACTACGCATTAAAACTTGCTCTATAATCAAGTCAGTTGAAAGACCTGCCCAGGCTCTGTCAGATCGCCTCATAACATGATGACCTTCCTTGAATTTTGCATAAATTTCTGGATGGTCCTCAGGAAGATTCAGCATCTCAGTCAGATAGATGTAGGAAGATTTTGTATAAAGATTGTGACCGGAAGAAGCGAAAAAGGGTAACATATCTCTGACAGATTTCAAGTGCAGTTCCCAGTTCCCGGTTCGTTCAGCTTTGATGAAGGTTTTCAGTATTCTGATCATTTCCATGTATTGTCCCCAAAGTCGAGCCGTTGGTGTGCTTTCTATCAATGATCTCAAATCAGTCATGTAACGATTACAGCAAAGCTTTATGGCCTCCATATTGCAAAGAACATCTGTATCTATGTCACCGCTTATAAATCTATCGAAGATGTCTAAAGCCCTCGTTTTCAAATTTTGATCCTCAGTGTTTGGGTTGAGTGATGTTCCAGTACTTTCATCTTGACTCGTGTCAAATTTTGATTGCGCAAGCATATAAAGTGCAATTTCAACAAGCATATGAGCTCGTGTAGCTCTAGAGACGGCTTTTCCCGAGAGAATATGAGGAACAGTATTTGCTGCGTATACTTACTCCAAGACTTCTTGCAATCCAGATCCCTGCATGATGTGACCCATACTACCGAGAAAGCTCATCATCATATGAAAACCCCCTAGGCGTAAAACCATTTTCTTGAGGTCACTCCCATACTCTTCGTTTGCTCGAATTTCGAAGGCTTTCCAGTATAAAGGCTGGTCGAAGGTCAGTATTGGAACGGATCCATAAGTTTTGGATTGCTTAGCTACGAACTCCATTGTCGTATATATGCATGATGGATCGGATGGATTTAGATCTATCATTGGGAGAAAAACTATCGACGTCTTTCCAGGATATGTGGCATTATACGTCATCTGCCACATACCAGACCAACCAGGTGTGGGTGATTTCAATGGCCACGCTATGTTGTAGACAATATCCAGAAACATGGTTGTATCAACAGTTGGTAATGGTACTAATCTCCCAAATTGAACCTTTGAGACGTCATCCGATTGTGTCCTGTAGTATTTTATATTTATTTTCCTGCAACAATTCCCATCCCATGAAATGTTTCCTTTCCGTCTAAAGTTCCAATATTATGGTCTACATTATCTGCTATGAACTGCAGACAATCTGTTTCTTCGTATCCTGGAATTTTCAAAAGACCTTGTGAAATTGCTGTGCTGCTTTCAAATTTTTGAACCTCAGCATAAGAAGAGCAGAATCCCAAATGGTTCAATTCATCCAAAAGAAATCGAGATCCAAAGTTATGATGAAGTTGAACCGCAAGTCCGAGTTGCAGTGGCGCAATCAAACTTCTGGGTCGCGAGGCTTGCATTATAGCTTGGCCAATGGATGTCATCTTCAGTTGGCTTTCGGGAATCAGCTCTCGTAAAAAGTGCTGCAGTCCCTTTGGTACGAAATCGAGATTCTTCTGTCCAGAGGATAATGTGTCTGTTGAAGGATAATACTCTCTTTCAACTGGTACAGAACGGATATCACTCTTAATAAGTTTTGCTGCTGCTAGAATGATTCGATTTTTCTCTTCCTCTGAGTCCTTATCCGAAGGCCTTAGAAAAAATCATTAAGAATGGATTTTGCAGTATCCCTCAATGTGACTATCCCGCCGGTGCCATATTTCTCAACAATGATGATATCGTCCTTGTAATGTTTTAAAAGACGTTGTTTGATATGGAAGGATGTAAATGCTTCATCGCCGCATGTCTCTTTCATTCGCTCCACAAGTTGATTCACAGATACTTGTTCATCTTGATGCGCATTGAGATATTCCAGAATTTCTTCAAAATGATCTTCTTTATTGTATGGACGTCCTCGTTTTGATGCTCTATCTAAATCATTTGAAAAACAAGACGGGATTGCCTTCATGGTCCGAAAGTTACTGCTGCATGTCTGGTGGTATATTGCATCCGCTGCATGTAGATCATTTACAGATTTAATTTTTCCCAATACCTCTGTTCCCCAATTATCTCCTCTCAGTTTGCATATATCCAGGATTTTTGTTTGAAATTCATCAGTTCTGACTTGGTAGACCTCGCATGTCCTCTTTCTATCTTTTCTTGCTATCTGGCCACAAAATAAACAATGTGTCTTAAAGTCAAACTGTTCTTGAGACCTCAAGTTTGGCGTATTCGGGGTTTCACGAGGACCATCTTTGTTCAGATTTATTTTCACCTTTGCAATGTTAAAAGGATTTACATAACTTTCTCTGCATTTTTTGTGTACATATTGGCCGACGATGGTTAAAAGAGTGTCTTCACGCTTCCTAGATGCATCATTGATCCCATTGCTTCCTTTCTCCCTTAGGCATATCAAAGGCTGATCGTCACTCTTCTGGCAGATGACGCAGTGATCCATAATTGAAGAACTGCTGAAATTAGAAAAAAAGTCAATGTATACTTTATACCATAAAAATAACAAGAGGAAGTTATGATCAACGAAATAAATTAAAATAATCATGACTTAGTCAAATAAACATAAGGGAAAAACTCAAAACTAATTCGTTGAACTTAAAAAAATTATATGTAAAACATACATACCTGTTTCGCCTTTGCATTCTTTGATCGTTTTTTTTATATACAAAGAAACAGAAAATCATTGTCAAAACAGTGAACTAAATAAAATAAACTTAATCCAAACTGATCATGAACAAAAAAAGTAAATAAAAATGCGATACAGACATTTATAGCAAATATTTCATATATATCACAAATATAGCCATATCCCTTATGTCAGAAATGGCGCGCCGTACTTTAAAATTTCGTCGGCGAGGACCTGTTTAGAAGATGGCCAAAAATACGCTTTTTATTGAAATTATTGATGGAATGTGACTATTTAAGTAATTATTTCATGCACTTAATGTATGATATGTATATCCATCATAAAAAGTTACTTTTAATCGTTTTTTAGGCACATTGAGAGAGTTAACACTATACGTAACAAAAAAGACATGAAAATTAATATAAATGATTGGACTTACCTTTGGTTAACTCCAATGTTTGTCAGCGTTATAACATATAAAATCAATAGAAGCATAGTTTATCTTTTTTCATCGCTGCGCCGGTCAAAAATACATTCGTACTACGATTTTCATAACTTGTTTACATCATAGATGACGTCAGATTGAAGAGTTCCATGGGTATGGTAGCGCAGTTGCGTCATTAAAAAAGATAAAGATTTAAGACTCAAAATTCGTCACTTTCCCCTTCATAAATTTTTCTAAATTTTTTTCTCCAAACATATTTTAGTATGAAAAATATGTTACAGTTAGAATTATTTCTGTTGCAATTAGTTAGATTTTATTTGTAGATTGACTAGACTAAAAAGGAACATGGAACACAAAATACGACATCAAAACACAGAGTAGACAAACACAACAAGAGACACAGATGGAACATGGAACACAAAATACGACATCAAAACACAGAGTAGACAAACACAACAAGAGACACAGATGGAACATGGAACACAAAATACGATATCAAAACACAGAGAAGATAAACACAACAAGAGACACAGATGGAACATGGAACACAAAATACGACATCAAAACACAGAGTGGACAAACACAACAAGAGACACAGAAGGAACAAGGAACACAAAATACGGCATCAAAACACAGAGTAGACAAACACAACAAGAGACACAGATGGAACATGGAACACAAAATACGACATCAAAACACAGAGTAGACAAACACAACAAGAGACACAGATGGAACAAGGAACACAAAATACGACATCAAAACACAGAGTAGACAAACACAACAAGAGACACAAAAGGAACATGGAACACAAAATATGACATCAAAACGCAGAGTAGACAAACACAACAAGAGACACAGATGGAACATGGAACACAAAATACGATATCAAAACACAGAGAAGACAAACACAACAAGAGTCACAGATGGAACATGGAACACAAAATACGACATCAAAACACAGAGTAGACAAACACAACAAGAGACACAGAAGGAACAAGGAACACAAAATACGACATTAAAACACAGAGTAGACAAACACAACAAGAGACACAGATGGAACATGGAACACAAAATACGACATCAAAACACAGAGTAGACAAACACAACAAGAGACACAGAAGGAACATGGAACACAAAATACGATATCAAAACACAGTAGACAAACACAACAAGAGACACAGAAGGAACATGGAACACAAAATATGACATCAAAACACAGAGTAGACAAACACAACAAGAGACACAGATGGAACACAAAGTACGATATCAAAACACAGAGAAGACAAACACAACAAGAGACACAGATGGAACATGGAACACAAAATACGACATCAAAACACAGAGTAGACAAACACAACAAGAGACACAGAAGGAACAAGGAACACAAAATACGACATCAAAACACAGAGTAGACAAACACAACAAGAGACACAGAAGGAACATGGAACACAAAATACGACATCAAAACACAGAGTAGACAAACACAACAAGAGACACTGAAGGAACATGGAACACAAAATACGATATCAAAACACAGAGTAGACAAACACAACAAGAGACACAAAAGGAACATGGAACACAAAATATGACATCAAAACACAGAGAAGACATACACAGCAAGAGACACAAAAGGAACATGGAACACAAAATATGACATCAAAACACAGATTAGACAAACACAACAAGAGACACAAAAGGAACATGGAACACCAAATACGACATCAAATCAACAAACACATAGCACTACATATAAACCAACAAGGTCAGCGAGACTCAATGTAATATTTTTTACAAACTTTGGCATCTTTTACAAGGCTGAGTAATTAAAATTTCATGATACTGAAGGACTGGTTTTCTTTTCGCCAGTATTGACAAAGATGTTACTGGTATTTAAACAAAACTATCATATATCATTATTTGAAAGAGTTACTTCAAAACAGTATAAGTTCCCTTGGCCTGTATTCAGTATAAAAAAGGACAATGTATATGAAAACTACGTCAAATTTTTGTACTTTAGTACTTCGCGTTCTTTCGGAATTTTCTATCACGGATACGTACCTTATCAAAAGCAATAGAGGCCGTCAATATATCTTCTTACATTATTCTTACATGTTCATTTTTTTCCGCATATGATGGTATTTTGATTTGAATGAGAGGATTCATGGATACTAGTACATCTGCAGAGTTCTTGAAATCTTCCAATGAAATGTCGGACATTTGGGATTTTTTATCGGACCAAATAATAGATATATATATATATATACATGTCGTGAGTTTTTATCAGACCAAATGATTATTTATCGGCAAATCCGATAAAACCGATACTTTTCATGAAATCTGCATCTGAGAGAAAGAGAACATGACTCACATTGTGGACTCGTTCTTTGAATAAATTTTACGGATGATTTAATGAAGCAGAACGTCCCTGTTGTTTTGATGAATTTTGCAATTGTTACTCACGGGTTTTATACAAGGGTATCAGGACACTTCGTAACCAAGACAACTCGTAACAAGACAACTCGTAACCAAATAAAAGACAACTCGTAACTTGACCATTTTGGTGACGAGTTGTCTGGTCAAGTCGTAACCAGGTGACGACTTGACCAGACAAATCGTCACCAAAACTTAGAAGTTTTCTAATAAAAAGGCGTCACAAATCTTAGAAAAAAAGTCTTGATAAAAACCCGTCATCAAAACTTAGATTGTTTTGTAATAAAAAGTAATCACCAAAACTTGTGGTACAAATTTTATTAAAAACTCGTCACCAAAACTTAAACATAAAAATCCTCGATACAAACTCGTTACCAAAACTTATCATAGAAATTTTGATAAAAACTCGTCACCAAAACTTAAGACATAAAAATCGATAAAAACTGGACCGATCCTGCGGTAGAAATCAGACATATTTCTACATTTTTGTGACGATCTTTGAAAATGAGAAATCGTCGTCGTCTATAGAAACTCGTCACCGACCGTACTTTAGGACCTTTTTATCGTTACCAAAATGTCAAATTTTACAAGTTCTGGTAACGAGTTTTATTGTTATGAATTGAAATATAAATTAATATCATTTGTATATATCTGTATAATTACGAACTCGTCACCAAAACAAATAGGACCGATTTATCAGTAATAATATTTCAAATT
Organism: Pinctada imbricata; assembly: GCA_033119305.1. Classification (NCBI taxonomy): domain Eukaryota; kingdom Metazoa; phylum Mollusca; class Bivalvia; order Pterioida; family Pteriidae; genus Pinctada; species Pinctada imbricata. The sequence continues at coordinate 58,175,655 of VSWD01000005.1, forward strand.
TACTAAGTTTTGGTGACGAGTTTTATTTTCATGAATTAAAATTTAATATTATTTGTATGCATTTTTCATTTTGAAAATGATATCTATAATTACGAACTCGTCACCAAAACTTAGGACTGATTTATCGTTACCAATATGTCAAATTTTACAAGTTTTGGTGACGAGTTTCATTTTCATGAATGAGGTAAAATTTAATGTTATTTGTATGTATTTTTGATTTTGAAAATGATCTATAATACGAAATCCTTACCAAAACTTAGCAAAATCCTCTTTAGAAACTCGTCCCGATACTTTTCATGAAATCTGCATCTGAAAGAAAGAGAACATGACTCACATTGTGGACTCGTTCTTTGAATAAATTTTACGGATGATTTAATGAAGCAGAACGTCCCTGTTGTTTTGTTGAATTTTGCAATTGTTACTCGCGGGTTTTATACAAGGGTATATACAAATATGCCCATTGATAGCGATTTTTTTAAAATTCTCATTTTTATTATGTATTTGACTTTTAAGATATTTTAGGCTATAGATGATTTTTCAAAAAATATCGAATGTGACGATATTAGTCGGTTGTTACCTTTTCTGCACAACATGTCGAGATAAATTATTTGCCTATCGACATAAGTAAGTCGTATGTTAATATGAACAAGTTTCATGTTGACATCTTTAACTTCCATGTTAAATTGACATAAATTATCTCGCATGTATGCCACTTTAAAACGGTGAAAACTTTAAAGATGAAATTTTTCTCTGATTTCGTCACGCCGGAAAACTTTTGCCCGTTTTCGATTTACGTTATATACCTGTTGTTTATTTCCTGCAGTTCCGAAGCGGTCGTATTTTCATCAAATTCATGTTTTTATTTTTATCCAATATACACCCAATAATGAAAGTTAAATGTATTTGATTTATAAAGAATATGATGTTGTAAGTATGTTAGTATGTAGTCCGACTTGCAGACCTACGACGGTGTTATCTGTTTTTTCGTCTTCGAAAGACGAAAAGACGAAAAAACAGATAACACCGTCGTAGGTCTGCAAGTCGGACTAGTTAGTATGTAATTTTTATTCCTTTACTTCACTCGTTAGTCAGACTTGCAGACCTACAACGGTGTTGTTTTTTTCGTTTCAATTTTTCTATCAATTTTTCGTCTTCGAAGACGAAGACGAAAAAACAAATAACACCGTGGTAGGTCTGCAAGTCGGATTATTCACTCATCTGAAAAATCCCATTTCTAAATGTGCCGCACCCACATGCAGGCACAGGGGTGAGGTACATTGTATCATCGCTTGGTCACAAACCTATTCCTCAATACAAACCCTTTCTTCTAATAGTTCTATATGTCTATATAGACATATAGAAGAAAGGGATTGTATTGAGGAAAGGGTTTGCGACCAAGCAAATTACATCACCCCTGTGCATGCAGGGGGCCAAAGCTAAAAGGAATTGGAAAACCATGATTTTTTTTGCAAATAACATTAATATTCTTGTTAATTAAGTAGATGGGCCTTAGTTAAGGTTATGGGACCTGGGCATGGTCCCGATTGCTGTCCGCACAACCTTCCACACAACTCACTTCGGAAACAGTAAAATTATAATTTCTATCAATTTTTCAGTGGTGGACACCCCACTGGCACTGCCCCAAATCAGCCCTTCAATTAAACTATTTAACACTATTTTTACATTTCATTTCCAAGTTCTGGCAATGTACCATGTGTATCAGTGCCGGCTACATCAATGTATATGTAATTCAAATGTACATGTACTGGTACACCGGTAACATGAATAAGTAAGAAAGTAATCTTTCATTTAAAGACGGCACTGTGTACATAAATGACAAGGAACATAAGCTCTGTAGAGCTTTTACATGTACAACTGACATAACACCAGTGAGTTAGTTACTGGCCAATGCAATTTAAGCACCCTTAGGGTTGAAATAATGAAACGAAAAATTTGTAAGAAGTATTGTACCTTGTACTAAATAGTTTATCCTTATACATGTATAACGAAAAATTTTGATTTGATCCCATCATGTTTTTACAGGACAAGAAATAAAACATTCAGAGGTTGAGGAAATTGTGAATGTAATTAAAATTGGCTTAGTATGGGCCAATGACGATCTTTAGAATTGATCATTTTTCATACATTTATATATCAAAATGTTTTTGAAATATTCTTTTTCGTAAATGTGAACATGGTGAAGGAAGTTGAACAATAAGACCGATTTAGAATTAAATTGACACTGGTACATGTACATGTACAATGATAACGCAAAAGTTGACCCATTTCTGATCTACTTTAAATCAATCAAACAGCATAAATCTTCAACTTTCCAGAAAAAATCTCATACATGTACAGGTATGATCTATTCATTTTATTAGCATTTAATGGATTTAATCTGAAAATACAGGGTAGAGCGAAGAAAACAAAGTGTTCTACAATATTTTCTCGCTTTACACTGTTGCCATATGATTATGAAATTTCCCGAACTACCAGAAGGCCCTTTTCGTAATCTTCTGACTTCACACCAGAGAGTCACACAAGGGACACCACTCTTTTGCTATTGGCAATAATGCCTATTCATGTGGACTTGCTGGTCAGTTTGTTAGACCATCCCCTCTTCTCTTTCAACACCCCCCTTTCCAAATTAGTGCATAAAAAGGGGATGGTCTGACAAACTGACCAGCAAGTCTACATGTACATGAATAGGCAGAGATCTCTGTTAAATTGCATAATGTTTTATCAGGACTGTCATTATATGTGCATTTGCTTTTTATGCCCCTGGAATCACAGATTCAGGGGCATATAGTTTTTGGCCTGTCCGTCTGTTTGTCCGAAAAAAAAAACTTAAACATTGGGCATAACTTTTGAATGGAAGATGATAGAGCTTTCATATGCATTTCTTGTAACAAGACCTTTCCATTGATACCAAAATTTTGACCTCATGACCTTGACCTTTGACCTACTTTTCAAAAACTTAAACATTGGGCATAACTTTTGAATTGAAGGTGATAGAGCTTTCATATTCCACATGTGTATTCCTTGTGACAAGACCTTACACATATTACCAACATTTTTGACCTCATGACCTTGGCCTTGACCTTTAACCTACTTTTCAAAAACTTTAACAATGGGTATAACTCTTGATTGGTAAGTGATAGGGCTTTAATATTTCATATGTCACATATGTATGTGTGTTCCTTGTGACAAGACCTTACAATTGATACCAACATTTTTGACCTCATGACTTTGACCTTTGACCTACTTTTCAAAAATTCTAACATTGAGCATAATTTTTGAATAGTAAGTGAATGGGCTTTCATATTTCACATGTGTATATCTTGTGACAAGACCTTTCTATTGATACCAACATTTTTTACCTCATGACCTTGACCTTTGACCTCAAAAATTTTAACATTTGGCATAACTTTTGAATGGTAAGTGAATGGGCTTTCATATTTCACATGTGTATATCTTGTGACAAGACCTTTCCATTGATACCAAAATTGTTGACGATTTAACAGAAGATGAAGTTTATACCAACAAAGATGCCACCGGGGGCATTCGTGTTTCACAAACACAGGCTTTATTTTTTTTTTTTTTTTTTTTCATAATGTGTGTGCATTTGTTTGTTAAGGTGCCAGTGATGTTGAGCTGAAGTTACCGGTGAAACATTGATTCAAATAAAGAAGATGGGGAAGATCTCTGGAGTGTGTACAGTCAAGTACATCTTCTTTATCTTTAATGTACTACTCTGGGTAAGTACATGTACTGGAAAAGGAGTCAAGTAATTGTATATCTGCTTCATCTTTAATGTATTACTCTGGGTAAGTACATGTATTGGAAAAGGAGTCAAGTACATGTATATCTGCTTCATCTTTAATGTACTACTCTGGGTAAGTACATGTATTGGAAAAGGAGTCAAGTAATTGTATATCTGCTTCATCTTTAATGTATTACTCTGGGTAAGTACATGTATTGGAAAAGGAGTCAAGTACATGTATATCTGCTTCATCTTTAATGTACTACTCTGGGTAAGTACATGTATTGGAAAAGGAGTCAAGTACATGTATATCTGCTTCATCTTTAATGTACTACTCTGGGTAAGTACATGTATTGGAAAAGGAGTCAAGTACATGTATATCTTCTTCATCTTTAATGTACTACTCTGGGTAAGTACATGTATTGGAAAAGGAGTCAAGTACATGTATATCTGCTTCATCTTTAATGTATTACTCTGGGTAAGTACATGTATTGGAAAAGGAGTCAAGTACATGTATATCTGCTTCATCTTTAATGTACTACTCTGGGTAAGTACATGTACTGGAAAAGGAGTCAAGTACATGTATATCTTCTTCATCTTTAATGTACTACTCTGGGTAAGTACATGTATTGGAAAAGGAGTCAAGTACATGTATATCTTCTTCATCTTTAATGTACTACTCTGGGTAAGTACATGTATTGGAAAAGGAGTCAAGTACATGTATATCTTCTTCATCTTTAATGTACTACTCTGGGTAAGTACATGTATTGGAAAAGGAGTCAAGTACATGTATATCTTCTTCATCTTTAATGTACTACTCTGGGTAAGTACATGTATTGGAAAAGGAGTCAAGTACATGTATATCTGCTTCATCTTTAATGTACTACTCTGGGTAAGTACATGTATTGGAAAAGGAGTCAAGTACATGTATATCTTCTTCATCTTTAATGTACTACTCTGGGTAAGTACATGTATTGGAAAAGGAGTCAAGTACATGTATATCTGCTTCATCTTTAATGTATTACTCTGGGTAAGTACATGTATTGGAAAAGGAGTCAAGTACATGTATATCTTCTTCATCTTTAATGTACTACTCTGGGTAAGTACATGTATTGGAAAAGGAGTCAAGTACATGTATATCTTCTTCATCTTTAATGTACTACTCTGGGTAAGTACATGTATTGGAAAAGGAGTCAAGTACATGTATATCTTCTTCATCTTAATGTACTACTCTGGGTAAGTACATGTATTGGAAAAGGAGTCAAGTACATGTATATCTGCTTCATCTTTAATGTACTACTCTGGGTAAGTACATGTATTGGAAAAGGAGTCAAGTACATGTATATCTTCTTCATCTTTAATGTACTACTCTGGGTAAGTACATGTATTGGAAAAGGAGTCAAGTACATGTATATCTGCTTCATCTTTAATGTATTACTCTGGGTAAGTACATGTATTGGAAAAGGAGTCAAGTACATGTATATCTTCTTCATCTTTAATGTACTACTCTGGGTAAGTACATGTATTGGAAAAGGAGTCAAGTACATGTATATCTTCTTCATCTTTAATGTACTACTCTGGGTAAGTACATGTATTGGAAAAGGAGTCAAGTACATGTATATCTTCTTCATCTTTAATGTACTACTCTGGGTAAGTACATGTATTGGAAAAGGAGTCAAGTACATGTATATCTGCTTCATCTTTATATCTGTAATTTTTATGTACTTCTCTAAGCAAGTTATGAAGAAAACAATGTATCTATACACTTTACTAGTACGTGTACAGTTAAGTTTGTCCTTAATTTTTAAGTAAATCATCTTTTTTTCTATTTGTACATTACATTGTAGAAGGTAAGTCATGGGAAGTTGGAGATTGTAGGTACATAGATTGAGAAAAATTCATAGCATAGATCTGTGATATTATGATACGTATGATAATATTTTTTAAGACAACATTAATTCTCAAAATACATATAATGTGAATTCTGAGGGAATGTATTTCAGAAATGACTGTCTTACTTTGGGTGTTCATCGTACAGGTAGTGTAATTCTGGTAGGTGGCATGCAATTTCTGTGATGCGCGAAGCGATTTTCAGAAAATTTGCTCGTGTCCAACCAGAATTCTACTATCATGAAATCCCAAAGTAAGGCAGTCATTACTTATATTTCCATTTGTAAATTTGTACTAAATATTAGACACCCCTTTTGGCATTAACGTCAAAGGTATCTGAACGTTGGTAAATTCTCTGTACTTTCAAAAGTAAAACATGGCATCAGAATAGGCAACCAGAATTATAGGATATAAATCCCTTTGTCTAACGGGTGCTTAACATAGGGATTCCTCTGCAATGGAAATATTCTATATGTATATACAAGAACATGTAATAATTATGTATATACTATCTTATAAAGTACATTATAGTATCACACCGTATTAGAAATGTTATTTAATGTAACTTTACCTAATACATGAATGTCAGATAATGTTAAATTCTCTATACCGTTACAGATCCTGGGTTGTGGTGGATTGGTCGTAGGGGTTTGGATGGAGATTAACAAAGAACCTTATGGAGTTGTCTTACCGAGTCATGCCTACCTCAAAGCCACGTCATTACTCATCTCCGCTAGCGTCATCACTCTCATTATAGGATTTGTGGGATGCTGTGGATCCCTTATAGAGAACAGAGGAATGCTTGTTGTTGTAAGATTTCATCTTCGTATGTGTAGACTTTTATCAAAACTTGTACATGTATATTCTGGATTTGAAGTATATTTAAAGTTGTAACTACATAGAGGCAATTGACTTGAAGAACCATTCTTGAGCAGTGTCTAACTGGTGTGAGGTTGTGAAAAATCGACAGTGCCACAAAAGGACATTTAATTCAATGCAATGCATGTTAGGGGCATGATGTTTGTTCCAATAATGAGTCAAATTTTTCTGAGAGCAGTACAATTCTAACTTTACTCTCATGGTTTAAAATTCCTGTTTACTAGACTACCGTAAGCCTTAACTTTTTATTTTTACAGTACTTTGTGTTCCTGTTGGTCACCTTTATTCTAGGGGTTGTTGCCACAGCTTTAGCATTTACCAATAAAGAAGTGGTAAGTTTGTTTGATTTATTGACTCAGGATATTAGCATTTTGAAGTGAAATTCTTTTCTGTGCAATAACTGTTTGTGTACATGAGAACTGGTAATAATACGGAAATGTTCCAATTCTTTATTTTCTTGAACAAAATTTTAAACCAATCTTAATGCACCAGACACATGTTTCGATAGTGAAATCCTCATCGGTGATGCTTCCACCCAAAGTGATGTTAAGACAAAGCCAAAATTCATTTCAGTAGCGCCCTCTGGTTTTATTTTTTTTTAATTTAAATTTGTGCAATTTCTTTGCAAAGAGTGCACAGCTCCAAATTTTCTGTAGGGTTGATTCAGTAGCAAAGTTAAATAAAATCATTGTGACTATGTCTTTGTTTTTTGGGCAATGCTTGATCAGATGAAACATTTTGCATTAAAATGTTTTACTCTTCATACCATGTTTTTCAATTAGAAGGACACTTTATGATAGGATATCCATTTCATTCACTTATTGTCTCCCTTTTCACAGTTCAAGAAGAGTTTGAAAACAGAGCTGCTGTATTCACTGGAATATAGCACTAAGCCCAATATCTCAGACAGTAGCCGAGATGGTGTTAATAACATGCTGAATATGATGCAGACACAGGTAAGAGTCTTGTCTGAGCTTTGGTAGTACATGTAGAATGTATCCATACTACAGACAGGTCCAGGTGTAATTGGGAAAAAACAAAAAACACAGTGCAGAAAAAATCAGAATACGCAGTGTTTTTCAGGTGTTTTTACCTGGGCCATCCTAGAGCGACTTTACCTGTAGTAGGGTGTTATTGGGGATGTTTATTACCTGAGCTAATTAACAACTCCCCTCACCTATATAGGACATACAGATGTATTGTCACCTTTCTAAGGAAGAATTTTTATTGTTAAAAAGTAATTCATGCATTCAGTAGAAATTAAAAAAACAAACAAAAAACAAAAAAACAAGTTATCATTTTTGTTTCATATTTTGAACAAAAAAAAAAAAAGTTATCATTTTTTTTTCATATTTTGAACTGTTGAATTTAAGTTATCCCAATATTTATTATTTTATTATTCATATTTTTAAAAATTATATTCATATTTATTATATTATTCGAATTAAAGTTATCCTTATTCATGATTTTCTAAATTAAATAAAAAGTGTATGGGTAAGTAGAAATAAAATAAAAATCATATATTTACAAACTTATCATTTTGATTTTATATATAAATTTCTTTAAAAGGAAGAAAAAACCATAGAGTAACTGGAAATAGAACAAAACTTTCATTCTTACATATACATATAAATCATTTTGATTTGTTTACAGTTTACCAATTTAACTATCTGACTATATACAGAAAGTTTATAGATCAACTCCGTCTTTGCATACGTGTTTGGTGCCTGGCATCTTTCCTACGGACTTTAAAATTCTAGGTTTAAACATTTTTATTGAAAGAAATATTTGTGATTTATGTTCGGCCATGGACTCCGACCTCCTAATTTTCAAAGAAGTCGGTATTTGAGCTCCTCTTGTTTCTCTAATTTATCATATTTATTTTATTTAGGCCTGGCCATGTAAAATTCATTCGTTGTTTCCCAGACACCACAACACGCTATAATTTTTCACCGACGAGACGTACGTTTTTATGAAAAAAAAATTCGTCATGCCTAGTTTACGATCGCTGGTTAATTTCCGATCGCATGTTACTATCTATCTATCTATTTATCTAAGGAAATAACATTGTCCTGTAAATCCGTCTTTAAAATAAAAAATGTTCCAACGTACAATCAGCGCGCCGTGACAAGTCATTTTACGGCAACGTCTAATCTGCGAGTATAAGGTGTACGATAGAATAGAATGCTTTCTTAAAGACTTTATTCACGCACTGTAAATAATATTTTAAGGAATTCTAAAGATATTGTTCACGTTGACGATGCAGCTCGAGCTATTGGCCACTTGTCGGTGAAAAGATGAAAATTACATGTAAAAGGCTCTGTTCGCGTGCGCAATACATTTTTATTTACTTTTTATGAAAAGTTACTAATCACTTTTCTTTTCCGTCCTCTATTCTATTCGTTTTACTTTATCTTTATTTATTTCTTTTTTTATTCGTCGTACCCAAAATAAGTTGAAATTTAAAAATTAAGAGAGTGAATATTAAGAAAGAGAGAGACAGAGACAGAGGGGGGAGGGGGGTAAAAACGGTAAATATCCCGACCATTGATTTTCTTTAAAGAAAAAGGGGGGGGGGGTTCGTGCGGGCGCGGTAATGCGATTATATTTTACAGGTACGCAGGTACAGTAATCTTCTATCTTCTGGCAGAGGGGTTGACAATCAACTTGTTTTTCACACCTTTTTGGCTGACTGCGCAGAGTATAACGACTGTCCTTTGCTTTACTGCTTTGATCATTTTATATATGTCTTTAAAATTAATTAGAAAAAAAAGCCCCCTACGGCATTGCCGGTAGCCTAGGGGACTAACAAAAATAAGGGGGGGGGTAGCTAAGTTTACAATTGCTTTTTAATAAGGGTGTTCAGGTCTACGTGCGGTAATGGAAATAATTTGGTAATCGCTGTTATCTATGTACTTTGAGAAAGACAACAAAATTAAACTATTAGGTCCTAAGAAGCCCCCCCCCCCCCCCCATCTTAGGACCTAATCGTTTAATTTTGTAGAGTCTTGTAGTCTTTTGTAGAGTTTTGCAGAGTTGTTGAAATCTTCCAATAAAATGTCGGACATTTAGGGATTTTTATCTGTCCAAATAAAAGATATAACGTGCGATTTTATCGGACCCAAATTTTTTTTCATCAGCAAATCCGCTAAAACCAATACATTTCACGAACTCTGCTTCTACATTTACAACACTAAAAAAAATCTTACTATTCCGCCGTTTTAGGCCTGGCCATTCCTCGACTCCGCCACCTTCTTACTTTTTTTGGAGGGAAGGTAGACTGCGACTTTGTTCTTAAATTAAAAAAAACATATCGAAAAAAACAAAATTACCGGCCCGAAGCGCCGACGTAATATTCGCTATTTTATTATAAAAAAAATATTATGAAAAAAAAAAATGTAATTGCAGAAATATGCCGCAAATACATTTCACGTAACTCTCTCTTTCATTCCCTAATATTTTACAAAAAAAGCAAGGGTAAAGTGTTGGGGGGATTGTCTATTTATCATGTTTATCTTGATATTGAATATCTGTCGATACCACGACTCTCTTTCACACCTGTACGGCTCACTGAACGCCACTTTAATAATCTCCGGCGACGTAGACGGCACCAACTAAAATAGCGTAGTCGCCCGACTTGCCAGGTTTTGAGAACATAGTATTGGTACAACCCTCCCCCCCCCCCCCCCCCCCCCCCCCCCCCCACTTTCGTATCCGATGTACTCCATGCTGTAAATTCCTAGTCTGTGGGATAAGTACACGATTGAACGTCAGTGAAATGTCCGTGATGGTAAATTTCAAAGATCAATATATTATATTAAAGGTCCTATTTAGACGGGAAATTAAAAGATGATAAAGTCTACGGTGTCGTTTTTCTAGGGACCAATCTTGTAAAACTAATAAGATTGTTTAAAAGACATAAATACCGCGCTGTGTTTATTGATTTATACCTGGTTCCAGGTGTTAAATGTCTTGTAGTCCACAACCAGAGAAACGGCTTTTGTGGCTTCTACCTGTACTACGCACGTACGTTAATCTCATTTTCCGTCGTACTTTAAACATGAAGGCCGTAATTTTCCTTCATTAAATGTATGATGAAACGTGTTACATTATCAAAATACATGTGTACATTGTATATTGACATATTGACATACCCCGCGCTACGAGAAAACGTTTACATGTATTGCTTGATTCACTTCGTACCGTCACGTGTCATAAGTTTATCGCGTAACGGTATAAATGTTGTTGTCAGTCAAAAAAAAAAAAAATCTGACTGTTACAGGAGCGCAAAATAATTTACCCATCTTTAGTATTTATGAAAAAAAATCGTGACGTTTTTTACTTAAAATCTGGGAGAACTTGATATACAAACACTTTATGACTGTTTAAACGACATAAAATATATATCAAACTCCAATACCCCGGCCATAATTATGAGGACTCTAAAATTTATAATTCCCGTGTTTTATCTAGTTCATAATCTGAGGCGTGGGAAATCATTGTCCGGAGAAGTCACCTAAGCTAAACAGATAATCGGATTAACGCAGGGGTATATGTTGTTTGCACAGGTAGCGTTACCGGCTGAAAGTATTGGACAAATTCATGAGAGGGGGGGGGGGGGACACCGACCCTGAAATCGATTCTTTGACATGTTTGAAAAATATGTTTCAATTCTTAAAAAGCTTTTCTTTAATTGAATGAAATTTTGTATAATTACAAAGTACAATAATTTTTTTTATAATCATTGTTTTGTCTTTATGTATATTATTTTCTTTCAGATATCCATATGTAAAAAAAAAAAAAACAGAAAAATAAAAGAAAAAGAAAAAGATAATTATGTATAATTATAAAATAATTTTATCTTATATTTTAGCATGTTTTAATTTCAGTTTTTGAATGTCCAATATGTGAAAAAAAAAGAAAAAGAAAATTATGGATATTAGAAAGAATAAAAATGTATAATAATAAAATAATTTTATCTTATATTTTAGCATGTTTTAATTTCAGTTTTTGAATGTCCAATAACAAACTTCAATTTATTATAAAATTAGTGGATATTATAAAGTTTAAATTATGAAATTAAAATACTCTTTTATACATGTTAAAACTTCAAGTGTTTGTTAAGTTTTGAAAAATAAACAGAAAACAGCCTTCATACATGTAATGGTATCTAATATTTCCTTCTAGTATAAATGCCACTACCTGGCCTTTTGTCAGGGTAACTTCCACACCTGAGCGATTTTCACACCTTCCATCAGAGGGGCATATAGCAGCTACAGAGGGGGATGAAAGTGACAGAGGGGGAATACAATAACACTGTGTTTTCTGATTTACCTGTAGAAAACACCTGAAATAAATACACTGCGTTTTTTGTTTTTTCCCGATTACACCCGGACCTGTCTGTATCAGACACTATGAAAGATTATCTGAATTGTCTCTTTTTGCACAACTGCTTACCTTCAAGTTTTGAACAATTTTACAATTATATTAAGTTGGTACTATGTATATCAAGGAAAAATCCCAGATGGGGAAACACTCTTCCTCTTAATTGAAATCGAGATTTCAAGGTCAAAGATCAAGGTCACATCCAATGGCACAATTAAAAGCCTTGAGCAGGATGCCGACCAAAGCTTTGACCTTAGGATCTTTATTCTTGCCACAAAGAACCACCAAGAATCCTATCGCTTATCAAGGTCAAAGATCAAGGTCACGCCTCTAAAATAGTATACATCTATGAGCATTATTAGGGAATTATTTGTATACATGTATATTGTTATTTTCAAGTGCTTTTGTTATGATGATGATATCCATTTTACAGTTAAATTGTTGTGGAGTAAACAATTACACTGACTGGTACAGAGTGGGGGACCATCTCAAACATGTTCCTGAATCCTGCTGTGTTCATAGAATGAAGGATTGTGGAACATCTCAAAGTTATGAATGGTATAAAAGGGTAGGTACCATTATACAACTTACATGTACTTTTATTTATCATATACATTCTACTATAATTATACTTCTTTTCACAAAAAAATACTGAAATTGTTTTATATTCCCATACCGTATATTTTTATGCCTCCAGAATGAAAGATTTTGGGGCATATAGTTTTTGGCCTGTCCATCTGTTTGTCCGTCTGCTTGTCTGTCTCTGTTTGTTCAAGGCAAATTTAAAATTTGGCAATCTTTTGAATGGTATGTAATAAAGCTTTCATATAATAACATGTTTATTCCTTGTGGTAAGACCTTTTCATTGATACCAACATTTTTTACCTCATGACCTTGACTTTGACCTTTGACATACTTTTCAAAAACTTTAACATTGGGCGTAGCTTATGAACAGTGAGTGATAGGGCTTTCATATTTAATATGTGTATTCCTTGTGACAAGACCTTTCCATTGAGACCAAATTTTTGACCTCATGACCTTGACTTTGACCTTTTGTTGACCTTCTTTTTAAAAAATGATAACATTGGAGGTAACTTTTTAATGGTGAGTGATAGGGCTTTCATATTTCAGAAAATGGTGTTAATACTCACAAAGATGCTAACAGGGGTATTCATGTTTCACAAACACAGTTTTTAGCTCACCTGAGCCAAAGGCTCTAGTGAGCTATTGTCATAGCGATCCGTCCGGCGTCCGTCGTCTGTCGTGTGTCGTCTGTCGTCTGTCGTGTGTCGTCTGTCTGTCGTAAACTTTTCACATTTTCGACTTCTTCTCAAGAATGGCTAAAGGGATTTTGATGAAACTTGGTAGGTATAAAGTACTAATGGTCCCCTACAAGTGTTGTTGTTTTTCGTCCGGATCCCTCAACAGGTGGCGCCACCACAGGCAAAAGTAGGTCACAGGGGGTACCCTCCTTTGACAAACTTCTTCTTCAGAACGGAAGCACGTATCGACAAACCGAAAGCATCAGGATGATCTAGAGAGATGTCTTAAGAAGTGTTGTTATTTTTGGTTCCACTCCGAACTCAAATTTTTGACGCTTTTTTGACGTCTCTTCGGACTTAGTCAGAAATGCTAATTTTTGCACTATTTCTTTAAATAACTCAATAAGTGTATGATTTTACACACTCATTTACTGCATATTTATCATATCTAACTTACTTTTTTTCTTAGATTGTCATGAAACTTGGTAGGTATGAGGTACTCATGGTTCCCTACAAGTGAAAGAATTTTGTGAAGATATCCTCATTTGGATTTTTACGGAAAAACATTCATAGATACAATGTAGGTTTTCCATACCCAAGAGTAGTGGTTCAAACCCCGGCAGGACCCCACTTTTGCAGTTTTTTTTTCTCCTTTTTGGCCGGATTGCAAAGCAATTCCGGTCTATAGATTGACGATGTCCGTCCGTCCGTCCGTCCGTCCGTCCGTCTGTCCGTCTGCCGTCAACATTTTGGTTAAAGTTTCTGGTTGAGGCAAAATCTAAGGAACTATATGCAGTAGAAACTTTATATTATACATGAAGGTTGCCCATGACAAGACCTTTCAATTTATGCCGTAACATTTGACCTAGTGACCTTGACCTTGGACTTTGACCTAGTTAAAGATTTTGGTTAAAGTTCCTGGTTTAAGCAAAATCTATGGAACTGTATGCAGTAGAAACTTTATATTATACATGAAGGTTGCCCATGACAAGACCTTTCAATTTATGCCGTAACATTTGACCTAGTGACCTTGATCTTGGACTTTGACCTAGTTAAAGATTTTGGTTAAAGTTCCTGGTTTAAGCAAAATCTATGGAACTGTATGCAGTAGAAACTTTATATTATACATGTATGTTGCCCATGACAAGACCTTTCAATTTATGCCGTAACATTGGACCTAGTGACCTTGACCTTGGACTTTAACCTAGTTAAAGATTTTGGTTAAAGTTTCTGGTTTAAGCAAAATCTAAGGAACTGTATGCAGTAGAAACCTTATATTATACATATAGGTTGCCCATGACAAGACCTTTCAATTTATGCCGTAACATTGGACCTAGTGACCTTGACCTTGGACTTTGACCTAGTTAAAGATTTTGGTTAAAGTTTCTGGTTTAAGCAAAATCTAAGGAACTGTATGCAGTAGAAACCTTATATTATACATTTAGGTTGCCCATGATGAGACATTTCAATTTATGCCGTAACATTGGACCTAGTGACCTTGACCTTGGACTTTAACCTAGTTAAAGATTTTGGTTAAAGTTTCTGGTTTAAGCAAAATCTAAGGAACTGTATGCAGTAGAAACCTTATATTATACATATAGGTTGCCCATGACAAGACCTTTCAATTTATGCCGTAACATTGGACCTAGTGACCTTGACCTTGGACTTTGACCTAGTTAAAGATTTTGGTTAAAGTTTCTGGTTTAAGCAAAATCTAAGGAACTGTATGCAGTAGAAACCTTATATTATACATTTAGGTTGCCCATGATGAGACATTTCAATTTATGCCGTAACATTGGACCTAGTGACTTTGACCTTGGACTTTGACCTAGTTAAAGATTTTGGTTAAAGTTTCTGGTTTAAGCAAAATCTAAGGAACTGTATGCAGTAGAAACCTTATATTATACATTTAGGTTGCCCATGATGAGACCTTTCAATTTATGCCGTAACATTGGACCTAGTGACTTTTACCTTGGACTTTGACCTAGTTAAAGATTTTGGTTACAGTTCCTGGTTTAAGCAAAATTTAAGGAACTGTATGCAGTAGAAACTTTATATTATACATGTAGGTTGCCCATGATGAGACCTTTCAATTTAGGCCGTAACATTGGACCTAGTGACTTTTACCTTGGACTTTGACCTAGTTAAAGATTTTGGTTACAGTTTCTGGTTTAAGCAAAATTTAAGGAACTGTATGCAGTAGAAACTTTATATTATACATGTAGGTTGCCCATGATGAGACCTTTCAATTTATGCCGTAACATTGGACCCAATGACCATGACCTTGGACTTTGACCTAGTTAAAAACTTCGTTTAAAGTTCCTGGTTTAAGCAAAATCTAAGGAACTGTATACAGTAGAAACTTTATATTATACATGAAGGTTGCCTCTGACAAGACCTCTCAATGTATGCTGTAATATTTGACTTAGTGACCTTGACCCAGTTGGTGACAAAAACTTACTTTGCAATCCGGCCATACCGTCTTTAGCGGTGTTTTATTTTATATTTATCGTTAGAATAGAAAGTGTGAAAGAATTCTGTCAAAATATCAACTTTTAGATTTTTCATGATTTTTTAAACAGACAAGCTAGTTTGGCTTAAATTTGTGTACTTATTTTCGTACGTCGAAATAACTCAGGCACACATGCAATCAAATATATACTCTGAATTTATTTTTGAGATGTTGACTTTTTCCATACATGCATATTATATAACAATTTCCCTATATAATGATTATTTTCTCCGCTTTATTTTTGTATCTATGGTAAACAAAGTCGCCATATATCTTGTGTTACAGATTTGATTGGTTAATTCCTCCACGCCCATTTAATAGTCACGGTGGGTAATCTCGCAACGCAGAACACTAGGTTTATCTAAAATTTCGTGTATTACAAATTATTTTTCACAAAAAGGGGAATGTGATGCAGTGTAAGGATGCCTTAGATACGAGTTTTATCGAAAGTAAGAGAGGTAATATCCTTTTATAAAGCCGAAAAACTATCGGCATGATTGGTGTAGATGAAAGTGAAAGTAGAACGCCGATCGTGTTGGTGCATTATAAAAAGCTATAATATCCACCTTATTTTGGATACAACTCATAGTGAGGGCGTTGTTACACTGCATCACATTTCCCTTTTTGTAATAAATTATCTATTTTGCACAAAAATATTGAAAAATAAATTGTTCTGCGTTGCGAGATTACCCACCGTGTTAGTACTGTACACGTGATACATTTCAGGAGATTAATAGATGATCTATCGTGCAAACAAAATAGTACTGCCGGTATTTAATAGATTTTATTTAATGTGCATATACTGGGAACACTTTCATGCTTGTTATTATTCATGTACTTGGAACAATTCCATACTTGTCATCATTTATAAACTTAGCTCGAATTTCCTTTGTCTTAGACTCTCTTAGATGAATTGTATATGGACTGATTTCTTGAAGAAACATCTAATGAGTAATCCCTTCCCGAGGATTTTGAGAATGTATAGGACATTTGATATATCTGAAATTCTTGAAAACAAATGAGTAATTTCTTCCCGAGGATTTTGAGAATGTATAGGACATTTGATATATCTGAAATTCTTGAAAACAAATAATTCAGTTCAGAGTTCTTGAAATCTTTCAATGAAATGTTGGACCACAGGAAGCTGTTGTTTTAAAAGAGGAAATAAATTATGATTCACAACCTTAAGCCACTGTGTTCGACATCTTGTATGTATACAACATTTCTAAAGACGAACACAAGAGGCTTTGAAGGTCGTGAATAATAAAACATTTTCTCTCATAAAACGACAGGTTCCTGTGGTCAGACATTTGGGAATTTTTATCTGTCCAAATAATAGATAGAACATGAGTTTTTATCGGACCAAATGATTTTTTATCAGCAAATCCGATGCAGCTGATACTTTTCATGAACTCTGTCAGCTAATAATTTGTCCATGTAACAGTCCTATCATGAGGCGAAACATAGTTAACAGTAAATAACGATGTGGTAGGTCTGCTAGTTGGACAAGCTTTACAGTATCATGGGCCTATTAATTTGTTTCCCTAAAAGCAGCATACACCAGAGTATTAAGTTTATTTCATTGTTTTATTCTTTTTGTCTGTTTCTTCATCACTTGCTGCACATTAATGTGGAATTTTACAAAATGATTTTTTTTATGTTGAATAATTGAACTATACACTAGCTGGGCATATGACTTTGGATCACATTATCCGTCTATTCAAATCAGTAAAAAAGATAATGTTTTGAAATGTTACTATTTCTTCTTGTTTGTACTTTTAAAGGCTGTAAAAAAAAATCTTGTCTGCATCCGGCAAAAATGTAGGCTCAAATCGTGATACTGGCACTATCAATTTTACGTCTTATTCAATGTCAGTATGTCAATTAGAGCACCCATGGGTATCAGGTGAGCGTTGTGCCCTCCTGGGGCTCTTGTTATACTTGGAACACTTTCATAATGGTTATCATTCATGTACTTGGAACACTTGCATATACTTGTTATCATGTATAAAGTTTGCTCGAATTTCCTCTGTCTTAGACTCCCTTAGATGAAGTAATTTACGGACTGATTTCTTGAAGAAACGTCTAATGAGTAATCTCTTCCTCTGGATTTTGAGAATGCATAGGACATTTAATATCTGAAATTCTTGAAAATAAATAATTCCGTTCAGAGTTCCTGAAATCTTCCAATGAAATGTTGGACCACAGAAGCTGTTGTTTTAATAGAGAAAATAAATTATTATTCACAACTTTAAGCCACTGTGTTCGTCATCTTGTATGTATAATATTTCTAAGAGGAACACAGAGGCCTGAGGTTGTGAATCATAAAACATTTTCTCTCATAAAACGACAGGATCCTGTGTTAAGACATTTGGGAATTTTTATCTGATCAAATAATAGATACATGATGAGTTTTATATCGGACCAAATAACTTCTTGTCGGCAAATCCAATGCAACCGATACATTTCATGAACTCTCTCCGCTAACAACTTGTCCGTGTACAATTAGTTAACAGTAAATAACGATGTCGTAGGTCTGCTAGTTGGACAAGCTTAACAATTTCATGGGCCTTTTAATTTGTTTCAAACTGCGAAACCTAGAGAAACCACTTGAGTTGTTGAACAGCGTATGCTGAAATGCGACGCTCCTTCTCGCCTGTTGAATTATGCATAGGCAAGAAGCGTCGCATTTCAGCATATTTACTGAAAATTATTTGTTCAAATGGCTTCACTGGGTCATGAGGTATGATACAACATACACTGCTTTTTTTGAAAACAAACTGGCACAATTTCTGCACAACCCACTTGAATTGATGAATATTGGATTAAAACAATTTTAACTGTACGTTTCATGTATTTGAGATGAAATCAATACTATTCAAAAGCATAATTCATAGATTTCAGTGAATAAAGGCAAAACTGAAAAATCTTTGTTTTTTATGCCCCTGGAATAAAAGATTTGGGAGCATATAGTTTTTGGCCTGTCCGTCTGTCTGTTTGTCTGTCTGTTTTCCGAAAAACTTTAACATTGGGCATAACTTTTGAATGAAAGCTGGTGATAGAGGTTTCATATTTCACATGTGTATTTACCAAAATTTTTGACCTCATGACCATAACCTTGACCTTTCACGTACTTCTCAAAAACTTTAACATTGGGCATAACTTTTGAATGGTTAGTGATAGGGCTTTCATATTGTACATGTGTATTCCTTGTGACAAGATCTTTCCATTGATACCAATATTACGCTGACCCTGACCTCTCACATACTTAACAGAAAATGGCGTTTATACTAACAAAGATGCCGCCGTGGGCATTCTCGTTTCACAAACACAGGCTTTATAATTTCTGGCATGCTAGCTATCAATAATGAAAGGTTTTGTGTTCAATTTTAAATAAACTTAATTTGTGAAATCATTTCATTGTTTTATTCTTTTTCTGCTGCACATTAATGTGGAATTTTACAATATGATTTTATTTTTGATGTTGCATAATTGAACTATACTAGCTTGGCATATGACGTTGGACCACTTTATCCGTTTTTTAGCTCACCTGAGCCAAAGGCTCAAGTGAGCTATTGTCATAGTGTGGCGTCCGGCGTCCGGCATCCGTCGTCCGTCCGTCCGTCGTAAACTTTAACATTTTCAACTTCTTCTCAAGAACGGCTGAAGGGATTTTGATGAAACTTGGTATGCATGAAGTACTAAAGGTCCTCTACCAAGTTTCTTCATTTCCGCTTGATCCCTTCAGGGGTGGATCCAGGGCGGGGTCAAATAGGCCCCAGAGGGTACCCCTCTTCAAAAATCTTCTTCTCCAGTTCCACTGAATGGATTGAAAAACTAATTGTATCTAAGTGATCTAGAAGGATGTACGATTCAAGTTTGTTCATTTCGTTAAAATCCAATAACTAATTTTTGACGCGTTTTTGACGTCTTTTTCGACATTGCATTTTTAATGCAAAAATTGATATTTCTCTTAATATTTTCTTTCTTATTGAAAAATTCTGCTCCAGTTTAGTTTAATTTAGCCATTTTTAAGCAAAGGAATGCTTTAGTGAAAGAATTTTGCTGAAAGGTTTATTTTTGAATTTTTAATGATTTTTTTAATACTGTAAAAAAGGAAGGGAGGATGGTCATTTTCATCATTTTTGGCATTTTATGGTTCTTCCCATGAATGATTGTTTTAACATTTATCATATTTATTGTAAGGAATGTAACAGTGAAAGACTTTTCTCAATATCTTGACTTTTAGATTTTTAATGATTTCTTTAATACTGTAAATAGGCATGTTTTCTTTGTCAATGAGTCCCAAGGTAGCGAGTTCATATCCCGGCTGGGCCTTAAAAAATTTTTTTCTTTATTTTTCATTTTTCATCCATATTTTAAGCTTTGAATGCTATTTTTAACTTACCTGAATAATTTTATTGCCATTTTTGCCACTTTTTGAACTTTGGAATTTTTTATGAAGTTTGGCATTTTCTCCATATTAATTTCCCTTGAGTTCATATTGATATTTTGAAACCTATATCCTAGGTAAAATTAAATTAATGAATGCTTGTGTGATAGCATTTTTGATTTACAACATGTACAATTTGAATTTATAATAATTCTTGTATTCTATAGAGTATAAAAAGGGGGGGGGTCAAAATTTCTGTAACAACATCTGCTGACAGATTTTTTTTTCTATTAGATGATATAATAAGAACTGGACAAAATAATATTTTTTTTCTAATTGGCTTGTATATTAATGAACTAATCAGAGTAAATACTAATCTTTCTTTCATTTACTCCATCTAACAGTGGTTTTCTGCACTTAATATTTCTTAAGGATGACATCCTATCTGATGCCTCTTTAGGTTGTCCATCCTTTCCCCGAAAGAGAGAGATGTTAGGGTGCTCTTATTATTTTTCTTTAACTATTTCTTTTAATAACTTAGTAAATATATGATCTTCTGCACTCATTTATTGCATGTTTGTCAGATTAAGTTACTCAATTCTTTTATATACATTATTTGCTATACCTTTATTTTTTGAATTTTTTTTTTTTATATTTTAATCTAGATATGCTGTGCGTGCACATAGACCCAAGGATTGTGGGTTCAAATTCAGGCACTGGCATCCCAATTTTTTTTTTCATTTTTTGCATTTTGCAAGCTTTTTAAGCACTTTTAAATCATCTGAATACAAAAAAACCTTCTTTTTTCTTTTTCCATTTTCATTTTCTCCATTTTGCACACTCATTTATTGCATTTTACTTTTTTGGAATTTTTATGATATTTTTTTTAATTATTTATGGCATATGGACCAAAAAATTCTGACTATGGCTCTGGCTCTAACATTATTCAATGTCAGTATGTTCAGAGTGTGCATGGATATCAGGTGAGCGTTGTGCCCCCCTGGGGCTCTTGTTATTATGTATTTTAAATAAAGTTTGTTACTATGGCCCATGCTTTGTGTGTGTTTTACTGGTTGTTGATAACATAATGTCAATTACATGTAATGATTTGCATCTAAATGTCAAGTAGATTTATTTTATTTTGTATTTCAATAAAATCAAACAAATTTGAATAGTATGTGTATCATTTGAATTAAGTTTAACTACTACATGAATAGGGCTGGGTATTGAAACCAAATTTTTGATACGATACAATACAATACAATACAATACAATACAATACAAAAATTGCCGATATCCAGTATATCAGACCTAATTTTCTTTTTTTTGTAAAACACATAAATTAGCAATTTTATTCACTAATAACTACCCCTCCCCTAACACACACAAAGTCAAACGGGTTCCTGGTGGTTATGTCTAACTTTTACTTTTTGCACATTTCTTTATATTTTACGTACGATTATGTTCCCTGATGGGTCTTTATAATGTTTTTATATCTACAATATTAAGCCTGTAGTCATAGACCAATTCTTTTTTCATTCGGTCAGAAAATGTTTTGGAGAAAAACAAACATGTGAGGTCAGTTTGCTTTCCAACGTTTCTGGAATAAAAACTGAAGATTGAGTCGATATTACTTTGAAGTTTCAGTGAATCATGTTGAATGACCAAAATATAACCTACATGCCGACCTTCCAGTTAACATTACATATAACAGGGATTTCTTTTTATTTTGGGGAAGGTGCCTGTGCCTGTCCCATTTGGGAAAATTTGCGACATTTTGTTGAAATTGGGAAAATTTTGTACAAATTCTCATCAAAGTATAACCCTAAAGTATCATTTATTAACACTGATAACTCATTGATTTGCTTGAACTGAACAAGGGATGAATAAAAAACTTCAAAAAATGCTCTTAGAAATAGGACATTTTGTGCTGACTTCCAGGTTTTGAGTCTTATTTTCTCAGGTGATTTTTTCATAATTCCTCTTTGGGAATTTCAGGGTGATTTTTTGGGAAAAATAGAGGAAATTTGGCATTGGGAAGGGGCCAAAATTCGGCCCCAAAACAAGGGAAAAAAAACCCTGTTATAACTTAATCATTGTTGTTATTCATAGACTTGGAATCATAAATTAATTTGAAAAGCCAGCATGAAAGGCAAATATTCTCGATCAAATTATGAACATATCTGCCCTTTACGAACAAAACAACTATGATCAAACATACATTTTCATGAAAATGCTTGAGATTCCACATAAAAAGCATGTTTTGTGCTATTAGTACCCATATCTAAATGTATCGGAGCAAAAATATTGATACTTGTATCAATGACCATTATTGATACATACCGATATTATACAATTGATTACCTTGTGTGAGGTAGATATAGCAGTATAGCAACCCGAAGGATATGTTATTCACCGAGGCCACAGGCCGAGATGAATAACATATGCTGAGGGTTGCTATACTGCTATATCTACTGAACACAAGGTTATTAATTGTTTTATTGTATGATCATGAAATACAACGATTAGCTTGATAGCATCCATAGCTGTAAGGAAGTTATAGGTATTCTCTGATAACACGATATATCTGCATATGCCGCTACTATTATAACGTCATAACTACAATGCCAATTTTAGAAAGATACTGGGGAAAATTTGAGAGTTGTTCTAAATTTAGCTCTCTGGAGATGGCTATAGGGATATTTTCAGAAGCTTCGGACATGTTATCAGCCAATCAGTGATGGACATATTTTCCAGTCATACAATAAATACACATATTGACCCAGCCCTATACATGAATCATTTAATTTATGTTATTCATCCTATTTTTAAGGGATATAAAAATTTTCACATTTTTTGAAAACATGAAGAATCATACAAAATGTTAGAGGTTTTAATAACATTATCAATGATTTTCACCAATTTCTCCACAGGGTTGTATGAAGGAAATAGAATATTTACTGGTGAGGAATTTCCACATCATCGGCAGTATTGGTCTGTCTATAGCTGTTACACAGGTATGTACTTTCACTCCAGTATAGCTGATTGCTAATAATATTGATACCTTAAATTGTATGAAAGACTTGGAAAAATCATACCAAAGTTGAAATATACTATACTTTTTTAAAAAAAGCTCATTCATATTATATATAACTGTTTATAGTAAATAATAAATATCCATTCACGGTATAGTCACTTTGATTTTGATTAACTGTTTATAGATATACATGTACTAATAAAACTGGATTTTAATTGATAATAGAAATTACATGTACATAAAATTTATATTATCAATTTGAAAATTTCAAAATTAATTAAGTAGAATTTTAAATTTTATTATTATTTTGTATATACTTAATATGACTTTCAGATACTGAATATGGTGGCAAGCATTGTGTTGTGCTGCTGTCTTAGGGACAAGAAACATCGTTTCTAATCCTCACAGGGCATTGCTGAAAGAGAGACAACTCTTACTTTGACCACTTTATTACAGTATGATCTCTAGACGTTATTTAATTCATTGTTATGTGATATATATTTTTTTTTAAATTTGCAAATTGAATGTAATCTTCAGGATATTTGATAAAAAAATTAATGTTTGATTAAACATTTCAAGGAAGTTGTTACCATTAAGAATTAAAATGATTTTTTTGTGAAAATGCAAGAAAAGTTGTTTAGGACGCAAGAAATTGATCTTCTTTGGTAAATATGCTAGAAAATATGATGCCAGAATATGATGCAACATGTTTTTGACATAACCATTAACTTCTAAACACTGCCAACTTACAATATTGCAATCAAAGTGTGAAGAGGATGATCTAGATAGATTTGAAGCATAAATTGTGCCATCAGATCGATCTAATTTTTATGTGAAAAAGGATCAGTCAGAAGTGATAGAAAATTAGCAATACACTTATTAGTCTAGACAGATACAAAGCCTTGGAGAGAAAGAGAGAGAGTGAGCGAGAGTAAAATTTATATACATGTATTTAATGTGTATTAGCTTTAAAAGATGTTGCATGATTTACAAGTATCTCAGTGTTTATATACATTTATACGTACTTGAAGAAGAAGTGGTGTTTTTTTAATAGCATGAAATATTTTGTTGACTCTTCCAAATTTTTAAAGGCGGACTTTCTGCTGTTCAAACTTAAAGATACAGTTGTATGTCTCTTCTACCATCAATAATTTGTCCTTTTGCTCTACATGAAATATTTTGCTCATTATTTTTATGTTGCCTGCAAGGCAAGAGTGACATATAGGGCTCTCTGTCCGTCTGTCTGGTAGTCACACTTTCACATATTTGTCTATAACTTACTTGATATTCATCATACATCTTTCGAACTTACAGGGATGGTAAAGCATGATGAGGCTCACCACAAGATGTAGGTCAGGGTCACTCTCAAGGTCAAGGTCACATATTAAGGGTCAAACATGCGACAGGCGACATAGTATTACCTCTTCTTGAACAGTTTTATTTTAATGATACATTTTCTGCTTCTCTTTCTGTCTGTACTTCCATCTGTGAACAGTTCAGTTATGATTTTGAAATTTGAAAAACTTATAATATTTAAATTAGAAGCAGAATAACGTATGTGTAGGCAAAGGTTTCTTAGCTTGGTAACACCAAAATGTCTAGGGCAGTCATATGAAAATCGTGTACAACCATTTTTTAATCCAACTATATAAGAAGACGCAGAGAAAAGAAATAATAAAAACAAATTAGACAGGTCATTGTTTTTAAAGATGATCATTCGTTCTCCATTTGGCTATGATTCAAACACTTCTAATGGCTTTAAGACTAGTCTACATTTTGTATGAAGTCCCAGTGACTCTTATGTTGCAATTCAATTTTTATTCTCCATACTTCAAACATTTGATCACATCAAATTTAACAGAGCTAAGCAAAAAAATTATATGCAACAGATCCAATGAATAAAACACACAATCTCAAATATGTCTGTCTGTCCTTAGCTGTGTCAAGCCAAAGCCGATCAATGTGTTCAAAATTATTATGCTTCTGAATCAAACTTTCCCATTTGTAAACCCTTCAAAAATCCCATATCTTGGATTGTAAGCCCTTTAATATTTAGTTTTGAAATTATTATTTTATGGTAAATGTACGAAATGATTTTAAAGAACTCTGAACAGCGTTTTCAGTCATGCCAAGAATATTGATATGATTTTTTTTTAATATTCAAGATTTAGATATATTATATATAATGCATTGGAGTTGTACTTCTTTTATCATAACATATATGTATCTTAAATGTAACTTGGAATCCATAAGGTTGTTTCAAATCAAATAGACCACTTAGTATTTACCGTCTCATTTTTGTATAAGACATTTAGAAGTCACCGGTTTACATACATACCTGTCATTATTATTCTCTAGTTTCGCTTGCTAGTACAAT
Source organism: Pinctada imbricata (assembly GCA_033119305.1). Lineage (NCBI taxonomy): Eukaryota > Metazoa > Mollusca > Bivalvia > Pterioida > Pteriidae > Pinctada > Pinctada imbricata. The sequence goes on from VSWD01000005.1 coordinate 58,201,153, forward strand.
CTATTATATTTGTATGTGTTTTGGACATTTATTATGATATTTTACAGTATGTTTTAATGTTTTGTATTTTTGTTAGTATAGCTGATGCAGCAATAAATATTTAAACTTTGATAAATGTATTTTTAATTTTATAAGAAAACTACAGACAAAACCAAAAATCACTTAAAGTTTCTCAGTGTTTTTCTGTCTGTCTGTTTGTCTTCAAGTGTCATTTAGTCGAGTGCCAATTCTGTAACAGGTGAGGAAAAGATGTGACTGAACCTGGAATCAAGCCCGAGACCTTCTGCTATCTTGGCAGACGCTCTTACCAACTGTGCTATCAGCGGGTATCAATACCCATTCCTGCCATAGTATCTTGATTTTTCTACATGAATAAGAGGGCTAAGATGGCAGCTACCTCTGTGGCTCATTTGGTTAGACATTCGCTGAAGCAAGCTGAAGGTTCCGAGTTCGGACCCCACAGTTATGTCTTTTAATTGTAAATTCTTTCGCTTTACATAATTGGGGATTTTTTATGACCATGGAGACGGGTTTCTTCACAAATAAGACGATCAATATAAGAGCCTGTGATTGGCTTTGCTTAAATCTTGCCATCTCAATGGTGATAATCATAGATCACGATGAGAAATATCAAACACAGCAATAAATTCTTACCTTCACCATGACCTTTGACCTTAAGATGGAAAATACTGAATTTCTGTTTTAGCTTAACATGGCGATGGGCCATGATGAAATGAACCCAGGATGATACTGTTTACAGAGAACTTTATTTTTGCCCATGATGTCGAAGGCCAATTTAAGACGTGGCAAATGAAAATCTTCATAAAGGATTTCTTAAGAAAATATGGAAGAGGGCGAATTCAATAATTGGCAAAACAGTGTACATGTCCAATCTACATTGGACGGAAATAAAGACTTGGCAAATTAATTCGAAGCTCCATACAGTAGTTAATTTCTGCCTCAAGAATTGAAATAGTGATCTTCATGTCCAAGTATGATCTACTTTTCAGAAACTTAACCTTCAGTAAATTTCTTGAACTGTAATGGGTCTATTAGCGGGGCATTTATATTTTCCATGTAAATTCCTTTTAACAAGACCTCTCATTTGAGACCTTTGACTTTTGACCTCGATGTTTTGACAACTTTCAAAATACATTTACCTTGGTGTTATCTATTGAACATTAATTGGTATACCTGCAGAAACCATACGACAAAACATTACATATATGCTTCTCAGAGATCGGCCCCAAGAAGTTTAAACTAATACTTTTTTTAATCGGATACAGAAAATAAATTTATACAGTATGAACCCGAGACTTTACAGAAAGCACTATAGGTCATGAATTTTTCCATGAGGAGAATTGTGCTGGACATGCCATGTACCTCACCATGATACACAGGAGAGAGCTGTCAGTGCAGTATGTCTTCAATATTGCGGCTATTGTCGCAAAAAGCAATTTTAAATGAATACCCCTTGCACTGTCTAATTCTGATGCCGACTCCTTCAATGTGTCTACACTCCAAACATTTAGGGTTTATCTTATTCCATTCATAGATACCAACTTTGGAATGCCTATTGTTATACAAAATGTACAGTCAAACCTGTCTTTTGTGACTCTGCAAGGGCCGACTAAAACAGGTTCAAGCTGATCTGACTCTGACCAAGTCATTTTCCGTAGTATAAGAGCAAAACGATTATATGAATTACTGCATATATTAATGCATGTATATATTCATCAGTCATGTTGCACGAATAAAATCACATTAGATTTTATGTAAAAAAAATCATTAGCAAAGAACTTTACATTATAAAAAAATACTAATGAAAATACTAATAGTCGTTATATAGAGGTTGGGAATTCGGCAAGGGACAGGACAATTACGGTCGTTGTCGCGTTAGACAGGTTGTCGCTATATACAGGTGAATTTGAGAGGAAATTCGCTCGGGAGGAATAAAAGGGGTCGTATAAAGCAGGGAGGCGCTATAAAGAGAGTCACTTTAAGACAGGTTTGACTGTACTTTGTACCCTGCAGAGATGATCTTTTTGCATCGAACTCGAAAGATTTCTAAAACAAGTTTTGAAAAAAGACATTTGTATCACTGATATTTACAATCCTATGTTTGAAAATGAAAAAAAAAATCAATCATTTAATTGTGACGGCTTTTATCACTTGAGCACGACATCATGTCAGTAAATTCAATTGTGATTCAGCTTCAACGTAAAAATCAATGCTTTCAGAATAACAAACAACCAATTATCGATGCTTAACACATGTCACAACAAAGTTTATTTTGGATGTGTTATATTTGACATCATGCAAATGTTTGATTTGCAATACAGAAGCTATTTAGTATAAGAGTTAATGAATAATTTTCCGATATATGTCTTCGTGCATCAACACCACTTTGAGAGGATCTGTCTGTATTTCGTATTCACCGACTTCCTGTTGCAAGATAATAGATTGATTGCACAATAATCAAGTCAATTGTACTTCTATAGTACGTGATACACGCAGCAGGAGAGGCAGTAGATCTGTGTGCTCAGGTCCTTCCTTACTTTTGATCTGAACCTCTCAAAAAGCCCGAAAACGAGACAATTTCGAACTCGTATACTTTTCCGTTTACCGGTGGTTGAGCTGTAATCGCGATGAAATAATTAAAGTTATCTAGTCAAGATCAAACCATGAATCAACAATTTTTGTCAAATATTTAATGAAAGCGAGTCTATCATGCTTAGAAATTAGAAACTAGCTGGTTACAACAGTCACATATGCCCTCGCTACCGAGCTATTATCATTTATTAATTGCTTATAAAATGGGTACCCTAGTAATATAACCTACTTTTCTCCATAGAAGACTGAATGCGAACACGTGTAAGCACTTATTTGCATAAGGCTAGTACTGTACTTTAAGATTCAGATACTTGAGCATAGTGAAAACATACACCATCTATTATGAAATGATATATATGATTTTAACTTATATAGAAGCAAATATATATAGCATTACAATTTGGGATTCTAATATGTTTTCAAAGTGATACGGGTAGTCGATGAAGAAAATCTTATGTCTAAATGAAATTAATTCCAAAATTGCTCTGAGAATCGTTCACGGGAGAATTATCCTGTTTTTTGAAATAATTTACAAAATTCAGTGAAAGCAATCATAAAGTATGCATTTCAAGCTACAACTCAATCATTAATATATTAGTTTTAATAGTAGGCGAATGATGGCAGTCCATCACTATTGATACGCACTAAGTGATTTCAATTCTTGCGCATTTGAACATTTCAAAAATCAGTGAATGAAAGGCAAACACAAAACACAAAATCAGTGAATGAAAGACAAACACAAAATCAGTGAATGAAAGACAAACATAAAACACAAAATCAGTGAATGAAAGACAAACATAAAACACAAAATCAGTGAATGAAAGACAAATCAGTGAATGAAAGGCAAAAACAAAACACAAAATCAGTGTATGAAAGGCAGACACAAAACACAAAATCAGTGAATGCAAAAACAAAACACAAAATCAGTGTATGAAAGGCAGACACAAAACGCAAAATCAGTGAATGAAAACACAAAAGCCAAAATCAGTGAATTAAGGCAAACACAAAATCAGTGAATGAAAGGCAAACACAAAACATAAAATCAGTGAATGAAAGGCAAAAACAAAACACAAAATCAGTGAATGAAAGGCAAACACAAAACACAAAATCAGTGAATGAAAGGCAGACACAAAATCAGTGAATGAAAGACAAACATAAAACACAAAATCAGTGAATGAAAGGCAAACACAAAACACAAAATCAGTGAATGAAAGGCAGACACAAAATTAGTGAATGAAAGACAAACATAAAACACAAAATCAGTGAATGAAAGGCAAACACAAAACACAAAATCAGTGAATGCAAAAACAAAACACAAAATCAGATTCCTGAACATCAGGCATACGAATTCTTAAAAAAATATAGAACACAACAGAGATAGGGAGGAGATCCTCAACAGTGAAAACAGCGGAAAGCACTCACACGAGAATGAATTAATGAGATGAGTAAAAATGGACCAACAGACGGAGACAATGATATCACGCAAAAGAAACACGAAGAACAACATTATCTTGCAAATGAACAATCTCCACATAGTCCAGTGAAAAAAACGAAATTATAAAATTATCATAGGTGACACCACACAAATCAATACAGCACAGTTTAAACAGAATAGATAATGTCACAGTGGTAAAAAATAGTTACCACACGAGAATACACACAAAAACGGTATTTATACGTGTGTTCTTTAACTAACAAATATTTGCATCCTTTGGAATTAACACTGCAAAGTCAATAGCTTTAGAAATGTGTGCTATATGGTAAAATTAAAGTTCAACTTCAAACTGTCTATCGTTTAAGTCTTAATAATCAAATCATGCTCAAATAATATCTGGTCTACTTGTCAATCTCTTTATGACATGAAAAGGGTATCAAGCAAGATTACCATATAATGGCCACAGCGGAACTCACCCGTAGGATGCAACAAACAAGGAATTTTTTTTTTTAAAAATGAGTTTAACGAATAAATCAATTTGTATTAATTTTCCATTCACTTCTACTAATACACATCAAATTTCAAAGCACAGAAGCTGAAAAACCATCTTTACATTTTGGCGATAAGAAATCGCAGAGGGCTGCACTATATCAATATACATGTTAACAGGGATATATACACCACTTCTATGAGAAAGACTTCTTTAGACATACTAGTGACGTAACTACTATATTAAAGTGCACATAACTACTATACTAAAGTGCACATAACCTGCATTAAATACGGAAAAAATCATCAAGCCTAGATAACCTTTTTTCCAGGAAAAAGTCAATAATCTCCCACAAAATTTGCTTTGCAGATTTATACATCTGTATTAATTAGCGATGTTACACGAAGACCTCATCCAATTCTAATGGTAATGCAATTCCTTGGTTTATTTTTCTGCTGAGTATCCTTCTGAAATTGAGAATTTTTCAAACAAACCAGGGAGAAATCACAAAAAGCGGCCTTACATTTTAATTGAAATACACCATGTACTATTCACTTAATTGGTCTCCATCAAATAAATATACAACACAAGGTTAATAAAACTTATTTTCAATATAATCATTGAATAGTAACAGTAATTAGATTTTTTAACTTTAGCACATAAAATATGAAAAATGAAGAAGTCTTGAGGAAAGGGTACTTAATAGTCATTTGTTAAGATTTGTTTATTTGAAAATTTAGAATGTTTGTATTTTGAGTTGCACCACCTATGATAATTTTGGATTTACATTGGATTCATTTTGACAGTATTGTTGTCCCTCGTGATGTTGTTGTCTCCGTCCTCTTTTGTGGGAGGGTTATACGCACGTAATTCTGATAACTACACCGTCTGCTACTTGCGTTGCAGATGACCGTTCTTTGTCGGCAAGGTATTGGCTTATGTGTGGTCTTTTGTGTTTCATGTTTTTATGATGTGGGTTGGTGTTCCTTGTCCCTTTTGCATCTCTTTCTGTCGGTGTCTCTGTTTTTGCATTTGGTGTTTTGGGGCTTTGCTGTGGGTGCTGCAGCCGAGTGTTGTTGGATATTCCCTCCTTTCTTTTCAGTATTGCTGTTCTCACTGTTTGGAAACCCCTCCTTATATTGTTTGTTTTGCATTTTCGACAATATTTTTTGAATTTGGGTTTTGTATTTAAATTCCACTAAATGACTTTTCTAGATAACATCCGGTTTGTTATTCTAAAATCACTCATCGCTTGTGATGTTGAAGCCTTACTCAAAATTAATTTTGTGTTTTCATGTCGTCGATGTTGAAGTTTAATTGACCAAAAGACACACAATTAGATTCTTTTTTATATAGAATTGTTAATGCATGTGACGGCCCTTACTGTTATTTTGATATTTGTAGATTTACCAGGAAGACTATCGGTAAGACTACCAGCAGACGAAGACAACAACACAGCCCTACAGAAACAACTGTATCTAATGAATAATCTCCAATGCAAGTGTGGAATGTATTACACGCTGCTGTGATAATAAGTATATTTTTTAAAAGCATATACCTATTAAAGCCCGCTTGTGTGGGTACTATTCTCTCATAGTGTTCCTTTTGGAAGAACTTAGGTACCTCTTTGATGTTAATGTTTAGGTTAGAACCATCTAAAACACGGAATTTACCCGATATGACTTTCTTTTCTGCACTGCCTATATATAAGTGACGGGTGTTGCCCGCAAACAGTATTTGTTTTGCCTCGGACTAGTTTGACCCAATGGGAATGCTTGAATTTGGTCATGTGACTGCCCGACAAATTCTTGTGGAAAGTCAGTTTCAAAAATTTGTAAGGCAATGGCCGACAATTAGCAAAACTGGGTAAAACTTTACAGCACTATTGCTTGGTAAAGCAGGAGGACAGTAGGAATCACCATGTCAAAATGGTCCTCGACAAAACAAATCAGTTATTAGGTTTGTTACTGACCTTACACGGAAATCTGTCGGGTTGATAAAGCCCATAGAAGGCTCGGCGCAAGCGCCTCGCCTTCTATGGGCTTTATCAACCCGACAGATTTCCGTGTAAGGTCAGTAACAAACCTAATAACTAATAATGCTTACTCCCTTTGGACACATCATCTCCATTGGGGAACTTACTTTTACTTTTACTTTTACTCCTCCCTTCTTTTCATTGAAGAATGTAATATTAGTTGATTGTATACCTTGAATCTCCATGGAAGTTTTTTAAAATTGAAATCCATTATATGTGTATGTTGATTGTACTATTTATTGTGGAAATATTTTCTAATAAAATTTTGTAGAAGCAGATTCCACAAGAAATCATTATGTTTAGCAGGATTTTGCATTTTTAAAGTTTTAATTACATCTTATCTGTCCATCGAATCTATTCAGGATGGCGCTGCTAACACACTTAGTTTGGTAAATTTTTTTGTTCTATGTTCTCATACCGGGGACAATGAGCGAAACTCCCCTTGTTGTTTTTTTTTTTTCAATAATACGAGGAAAAAATAAAATAATTTTAAGCTTCTTTTTGATCCTGCTTACTTAGATACTACAACTTGAATCATAATAGTATAATATGTAAGTGAGTTAAAGATGATCCTGACGAAAATCTCAACAGGACTCACAATAGAGCATAAAATTAAGCATCGACGGATCCCTAGCAAGCTAGAGGTGGGACCAGGTGCCCGGGAGGAGTAAGCATCCCCTGTTGGCTAGCTGCACCTGCCGTCGATGTTTGAACACGAAAATGAAAACAATATAGAAAATTCATGCACTGTCTGACGTAAAGTCTATATAGAAAGTGCTATGGCGACAATGTCAGGGAAATATATTCAAAACACTTACTGTCAAACCCCTCGCGGGGAACTTTTTTACGAGCTCCACACGGCAAAGGGCATAAGTGTGACACAAATGAGTTAAAGATGATCCTGACGAAAATCTCAACAGCACTCACAATAGAGCACACAATTAAGCATCGACGGACCCCTAGCAAGCTAGAGGTGGGGACAGGTGCCCGGGAGGAGTAAGCATCCCCTGTTGGCTAGCCGCACCTGCCGTCGATGTTTGAACACGAAAATGAAAACAATATATAAAATTCATGCACAATCTGACGTAAAGTCTATATAGAAAGTGCTATGGCGACAATGTCAGGGAAATATATTCAAAACACTTACTGTCAAACCCCTCGCGGGGAACTTTTTTACGAGCTCCACACGGCAAAGGGCATAAGTGTGACACAAATGAGTTAAAGATGATCCTGACGAAAATCTCAACAGCACTCACAATAGAGCACACAATTAAGCATCGACGGACCCCTAGCAAGCTAGAGGTGGGGACAGGTGCCCGGGAGGAGTAAGCATCCCCTGTTGGCTAGCCGCACCTGCCGTCGATGTTTGAACACGAAAATGAAAACAATATATAAAATTCATGCACAATCTGACGTAAAGTCTATATAGAAAGTGCTATGGCGACAATGTCAGGGAAATATATTCAAAACACTTACTGTCAAACCCCTCGCGGGGAACTTTTTTACGAGCTCCACACGGCAAAGGGCATAAGTGTGACACAAATGAGTTAAAGATGATCCTGACGAAAATCTCAACAGCACTCACAATAGAGCACACAATTAAGCATCGACGGACCCCTAGCAAGCTAGAGGTGGGTAACATCCATCTGATATTTGAATATATTTAACTGTACAAATTAGCGAGACACTGCGTTTAAAGCACCACCTACAATGCATTCAGTACTGAACTGTACTCTGGAGATTGTTGATTAGTTTATGTCGTTATTGTCTCCGTTTGTTTGTCCTATTTTGGGGGGGGGGGGTCGTGAGAATCTTCTGATACATTATTTTTTCAAGAATTTGTGAATTTTGGAGTCTGATTTATTGTTTTGTGTTCGACTCACAATCACTGATGCAAATGATCATGGATGTTTCAGCGATGAAAGTTTTTTTTCGTTTTTTAGATTCTAGTTTTAAATTCTAGTTAAGTCAATATGGGAGGGGTTGAATTGGGTGTGTTCCGCCTAGCTTCTAGCTTGGAGAATCTGAAATAAAACAGAAAGAAAAAAAGCTTTGGCCTTATCAGTTCATGCCTTGAAAATAAAGATTTTTATTTCATCTCTGATTTCCCTCGGGAATGAGTGAAGTTTTTAAGTGATTTATTTCTTAATTTGTTTTTTTTTCCGTTTTTAACAAAAGGATGCTATTCTTAAAATCCTTAGATTACCCTTGAACGAAGATAGTCATTAAAGAATCCAATTTGGAATAAGCATTCTAATTCAAATTTAATTATTTCTTTCAGCAAATCTGAAAATTTCACCAATCTTGATACAATTGAATTGTTTCAGAAGGAATCAAAAAAGTATACAGGGTACCATCTGAAGCAATTAAGACACTCGCCTTTGATCTCCAAAATAAATTCAGATCTAAACTCTTTAGTTCTTTTTCACTCACAACTCAAAATCGTTTATTTTTGTGATCCTCTTTCATCACTGCATTATGTTTAGGATCGTTTCCTAATTTATCTGTATACTTCTACGACAGAGCAATCATGTACTGGATTCACCCTGTCCGTCCGTCTGTCCATCTGTCCATCCGTCTGTAGGTGAAAGCTTGTTATCGCAACTCCTCCCAAACCATTTGATGGATTTCAGTGAAACTTTATACAATGAAAGATATGCATGAAGAGAATGGATTGCTGTCGAAAAAGTTAGACTGAGTAATGGCACTTGGATTTTTTATGAATTTTCGTTACCAATTTACCTTGTCATCGCAACTCCTCCTAAACTGTTTCTTAGATTTAATTGAAACTTTACACAATGAAAGATTATGATATGTAAATGTACATGAAGAAAGGGGATTGCTTTCGAAAAAGTCAGGCCTCAGTTATGGCCCTTTGACTTATATTTTTTATGCATTTCAATGTCAAATCTTGTCATCGGAACTCCTCGCAAGCAAGTTGATGGATTTCATTGAAACTTTACACAATGGAAGATCATGATGTGTAGATGTGAATGAAGAAAGGGAATTGCTATCGAAAAGGTTAGACCTTGGTTACTGCCCTTGGACTGAGATTTTTCGTGCATTAAATGATTTTCAGGGTCAAACCTTGTCACCGCAACTCCAATAGATCTCAATGATTTCAATAATTTCCCGTTGACTTAGATTTTTTATGCATTTAAAATGTTGAATCTTGTTATCACTTATCTCACAAGGCTATCTTATTATATCATTAAACATAAAATGTACTTAGTATTTTATTCGATATAATGACCTTAACCCTGAATGATGACCTTATATGAGAGAATATCCATTTGGAAAATTTAGATAAGATTAGGTCATAAAATGGATCTACTCAGAAAAGGTACTCGGCGGAGGGGGATTATTCGTCCCTTTATGGCAATTTTCATTTCTTTAGATCTCTTATTTCAAATTCACTGCTGTGTGTTAGCTGCAATGATATACATGTATATTCCAGTTTGAGTTTTAGTCAATATTGTCTTTGAAGAGAATAAAAATAGCAAGCAATCGAATTATTGAATTGGAAAATTATGTCTGGTACATCGAGAGTACAATAAGATTCTGCTCATCAATATAAAGGTAGCAATAAAATATAAGTGTTCAAAGTTATTTTGATATAATTGCTTGTTTTATGAGCAATAATTACAGGTAATATATAAGATGACTCATTGATTCGTGGAGGTATGCCACCGCATAGGATCGAAACGTATGGTGTTGTGATTCCTTAAACAGTTTGTTTTTGGGGGTTTTTTTTTTCATTTTCTAAGTTAAACTTTACAAAACTGATGAGCTGATGCAGTATGGCAATGCCTAATACCCCGGTAAAACAATCCATATAGTCTAGGTATTTGAAAAAATCATAGTTTTTGCAAACACTTTAATAGTTCGTGGACGACAAAAACGTTCTTGACCTAGCAGAACTCTTGTAGTGCTTACAAAAACTATATACTTTTCAGACAAATACGAGACGATATGGACTTGCTTATAAGGCATTGCCCTACTGCAACATCTCATTAGTATTATGCAGTATGACTTTAATCATGAGAAAAAAAGCAAAAACCTCCGTAGGGAATCACAACATCATACGTTTCGATCCCACCCGGTGTATGCAAAACGATATTAAATACGCTATGTTAAAGTATTTCACTGAGTTGCAGAGAGTAATACCACCGCGTGGGATCGAAACGTATGGTGTTGTGCTTCCTTACATAGTTTTTTTTTTGGTATTTTCTCATTTTCTAAATTAAACTTTACAAAACTGAACAGCGGTTGCAGTAGGGCAACACCTTATGATTCAATCCATATCGTCTAGGTATACGGAAAGTTCATAGTTTTCGCAAACACTTCAATAGTTTGTCGACGACAGAAAATAATTCCCTCTGACGAACTCTTGAAGTGTTTGCAAAAACTACAGATTTTTCAGATATATAAACGATATGGACTTACTTATTAGACATTGCTCTACTGCAACATCTCTTTAGTTTTGTGCAGTATCACTTAAATGATGAGAAAACATCAAAATTCTCCGTAAAGAATCTCAACATCATACGTTTCGATCCCACGCGGTGAATACCGTATATCGAGTAATTTATGCGGTAAATTTCGCGAAAGTGACCATAAAAAAGTTGTGTCTTTTTTTCGCTGGGTCTAATTTTTGCGAATCTATTAACAAGTTCAAGAGCTCAGATCTGTGTACTTCTTTTGCTATGTCCATTTTTCGCGATTTGATATTGTTCGCTAACTTAGCAAAAATTAGGCACACGCGAACAATTTTCAATGAACGGTAATAATTAAATATAATTATGTTCTTATTCGTTTCTCTCAAACGAACATAAATTATTTAATAAACTAAACAAACACATAGATAGGATATGAAGCGCTCTGAAGTGCATTTTATTAACAATCTGTACAAAAATCATAATTTCTAGTATACTCCCAAAATAATCTGAAATAAGAAGAAAACATTGTGAGCAAATGTCAAAAATACCAAATATATAAATTAAATAAATGCTATTGTAAACCATTACACAAAACTAAAAAACGGGGCGGGTGGGTGGGGGTGGAGTCCGGTATGCACCTTGGTCAGAGCCTTCGAATGTCAAATCTATCTTCAGTTCTCTATTTAATACTATCGAGCACGAGATATGCAAAATAGATACTACGGAGTTAATCAATGAAAACGTATATCCGATATATGCATATCTCGTGTAGTAATTACTACGAGAGTGTTCGAATACTACGAAGAAATGAGAGTGTTCGAATACTACAAAGAAATGTAATAGTAACGTCAATAACTTCATATTGTAACTGTTACCTTCAAGCGGAGTTAGGCACTGTGTTATCTTCATATTTTCATGTTTTCCTTTAGGATAAGGATGCACGGATTACTGTCATTACTTTCCTTTTTAATATCGTACAGTAAAAGAGAATTCAAACTTCTAAGAGCTGCTGCTTCCACGACCGTACTATTATTTATTCCTTACAATCACAGAAATGACGTATTATACTAGCACCTTCACAATGCAATTTCGCATCTTTCAATCGAGGTTACAGATTTTAAAGAATACATGCCGCCAGGAAAGGTTCTTTCTTCCCGGGCATCTAGTGTCACATTCTGCATAATTCAATGACAAATATGGACAATGATCATTTCCCTATACACAGTACAAATTCAATAATTCAGAAAATTATAAACCAAAGACATACAAATGTTAAACTTCTTCAAATTCAATAGCATCATTTAAGAATAGATAAATCTGCAGCATGGATCAGACATGCACGTTTTGGGGTATTTAACCCTAGTCAGTGATCCTCAATCTAAACAATAAAAAACGACAAAAAGTTATTGTGTCCAAAAATGTACCAAACGACGTAGGTTATTAAGTGGGATATGATGCTACAGGATCTATGTCTTAGAAATTTCAAGAAATTTTTATCATAGAAATTTTCGAATGCGTTAAAGAAACGAACCGAGCCTGGCTACATGTGCCAAATCAGGATAAAACAGGAACCAAACCTCCACCATATGAAAAGAAGCGAACTCCCGATATGGGAGCAAGACCAATCTCATCACATATCAGATAAAGTTCCATTTGTGTATGCTCTTTCAGTTTGTAAGTTAAAGAACTAGCGACTTTGGTTGTTGCTGGTGTACTGTATATTATGTATTATTTCTATTGGTCAAAAGCGTGTCACGAAATATTCTGTAAAAAGTCGTGTAGATTAAATATACTAGTAATAGTATCAAAATGTAGAAAGACTTTTCATATAGCACCACTGTTTCCCTTTTTAAAACACAAGACGGCATAATGGAGAGTGTTTGCCGTAAAAATCACTGACACGCTGATTTTGAAAAGTAGAAAAATAATAAATCACAAAAATTGTCCGGATTGCTATGGATGCGCTAAGGGTTGCTAAGACTCCCATACGACTCCGCTACGACAAATCTATCCGTAGCGGAGTCATAGAAAAGTTTGAACATGTTCAAAAATGTTCTGTCTACTCCCGGATAGCTACGGATTACCAAGGATAGCTACGACTTGTCAAGACAAATGCCGGATCGAGCTACAGAATGCTGCAGATAGCTACGGATGTAAAATTTTTCTCGATCAGTAGCTATCCTTGGCCCGACCCGTGAAAGTGTGAAGGGGCTTTAAATGTTAAACGTCTTCAAATTCAATAGCATCATTTAAGACCTGATAAATTTACAGCATGGACCAGACATGCACGTTTCAGGTACTAAACCCTCGTCAATGATCCTAAGTCTAAACAATGTAATATGGCAAAAAAGTATGAAAATTATTATGTCCAAAAATGTACCAAAAGAAGTAGCAGAATGGGTGGGATATGATGCTACAGGACCCACGTTTTAGAAACTTCAAGAAATTTTGTAACAGAAAATTTCGAATGCGTTGAAAAGACAGACGATCAACCGAAGTTGATCGAACTTGGCTACATGTGCCCTCGGGGACTCTTGGTCCACCAGCAGTGACACTCACCAAGTAGTTCAAATGTTAAACGTCTTCAAATTCAATAGCATCATTTAAGACCTGATACATTTACAGCATGGACCAGACATGCACGTTTCGGGTACTAAACCCTCGTCACTGATCCTAAGTCTAAACAATGTAATATGGCAAAAAAGTATGAAAATTATTATGTCCAAAAATGTACCAAAAGAAGTAGCAGAATGGGTGGGATATGATGCTACAGGACCTACGTTTTAGAAATTTCAATAAATTTTGTAACAGAAAATTTCGAATGCGTTGAAAAGACAGACGATCAACCGAAGTTGATCGAACTTGGCTACATGTGCACTTGGGGACTCTTGGTCCAAACGCTTACTGTCCGCGCGGCTCGCTTCGGAAACTAAATAAACGCGATTTTAACTATTCTATGATGCAAATATTTAAATGAAGTTGATACCATTCAAAAGATCTCGCTTAGTCGTAAATTTTGGTATATGGTATATGATAGTGAGTACACCCAATCAAAGTATATTAGACAAAACAAGTTTTAGATGGGCCATTTCCCATGCTAATTTTTCCCGTGACGTTCTCCATTTTAAATTCGGCGACGTAACGGGGAATTTAAAATTGAAAACGCCCTATCTAAAACTTATTTTGTCTGTATAATATGATTGCATAAACCTTCGACCATGTAACATATACCAAAATTTACGACTAAGCGAAACCTGTTGGATGATATTGATTTTCTTTCAATTTAAATGACAACATTATCAAATTCTCGTTTATCCAGTTTCCGAAGTGAGCCGCGCGGACAGTAATCCTAAATTGACATAAAACGACAATATTTTTTCAATGCTTCTTTGCCTTTTTGCTGATATGGTGATATCACTTGCCGCCTTTGTATTTCTTTTTTAAAGATATTTTCATACAAGATATGTTTGTATGTCTTATGAGGCAATGTGGACTTTTATTTGCGTGTTTATCTTTATATGCTCAGTGTGCACATCGGTCTCTCTCCTTTTTCATACAATGCTACATTGATTCTAAATAACGTGAAACATGAAATCTAATGTTAACTTCTACTCAGCCGACTATGATCAGAGTAACGCCATAAAGAAACGCGTTCCCCATGTATGGTTATGTAATGGTATTTTAAAAATGTTAATATTGTCATGGAATTGTAAATTGACAATATTTTGACATTGATTATTTATCTGTATTTCATACATTTGAAACAAGATCAAAGCGAACTTCTCTGCTGCATTTTCTCAATTATAGCAATTGCATTTAAATTCTCCCCGGGCACTTGGTTTCAATTCGGAATACTATTTATACCGAGGTTCGCCACTGTTCCAATGGAAATTCTAATGATTTTGCCTTGCCTTCTTGACTTTGACACTGAATAACTGATAGGTACTTCTTCGACGCTTATTAATCCCTCTTACCCTAGCGGAGTATTAAGAAGGGGACGTACATTAGTATTTCTTGTTACTTTTATCTCAACTCAGCCAAAGTCAGCTTTGCCATGGTGCTTCGTCCGTCCATCGTCTTTAATCTCTTTTAAATTTTCGACTTCTACTCAAGATCTACCGTTGTAAACACTAGAATTGATTAAGAAAATAATACATGCTGGTCTTGTGTTTGCATGTTCATTATCAGCCATTTTATCTTCTGTATGATTTTTTTCTCATGTTCGTTCTCGGCAATTTTTTCTTCTATATGATATTTTTTCTCATCTTCATTCTTGGCCATTTTATCTTCTATATGATATTTTTCTCATATTCGATCTCAGCAATGTTTTCTTCTATATGATATTTTTTCTCATGTTCGTTCTCGGCCATTTTATCCTCTATATGATATTTTTTTCTCATGTTCGTTCTCGGCCATTTTATCCTCTATATGATATTTTTTTCGTTCTCGGCCATTTTATCCTCTATATGATAAGTTTTCTCAAGTACCTTAAGTTTTAATTTGAGTTTCGGTTGTTACGTTTCTTTTTTATCTCTTTCGTTTCTTATTGATCTGTTTCGTTTCATTTTTATCTGTTTCGTCTCTTTTTGACTTGTTTCGTTTCGTTTCATTTCGCTTTGTTTTTTATTCATTTCGCACTTTACAGGTAGCCTTAGGTTTCCCGTATTTGCATACTAGCAATTTTCAATATTCGCAATCATAGTTTAGATCCCCCTGATCATGGTCTGATCCGAACCGTCTTTGACAAAATTCGAGAACCGCCCATAACTAACTGAGTAACGTAACAAAAATAAAATGAAGAGGAGGAACGTGAACTAGAAGAAAATTTCAGGGCGAGCCCTAGATGGGTAATGTGTAACTTTGAAAGGAATAATAAATGCAATTTTAATACGTATAAGGCAGGGCAAATACAAAGAGTAACAAGCTGTCGGTCAAAGAAAAATAAAGATTGGATGTTATTGGTTCAGATGATTATCATATCATTCAGTGTTCTAAATATAGCGATTGTTCAGTTAATTAGTAATAACAGCTCTGATGATCGATTATTACAACAATCTCCCCATGTCATCAGCTATTTAAGAAATATTATGCAAGATAAGATGGTTAATTATGCAAAATAAGATGTTTAATTATGCAAAATAAGATGGTTAACTATGCAAAATAAGATGGTTAAATATGCAAAATAAGATGGTTATTGTTAAATTGTTTCAAAAGCTGAAGCGCAAAAAAGGGAAGCGCAGAAAGGACGACAAAATCAAATTTTATAATTATATTTTTCAAAGAGATATAAATGCAATAAATCTAATTGACCGTGCATCCTCAAAACAAGAAAGTGAAAAGGCCGAATTGGTAAAATAAGATGGGAAGCCCATAAATGAGTTAAAGAAGATCCTGACGATAATCTCAACAGCACTAACAATAGAGCACTATATTGAGTATCGACGGACCCCTAGCAAGCTAGAGGTGGGATCAGGTGCCCGGGAGGAGTAAGCATCCCCTGTTGGCTAGCCGCACCCGCCGTCGATGTTAATGCACGATGAAGAACACAGTATATAAAATACATGCACTGCCTGACCCTATGTCTATATAGAAAGTGCTATGGCGACCAACCGCAAAGTAATACTAGTAAATAGTAAACGTCTTCAAATTCAAGATATTAGGAAAAAGGAGAGGTACACTTGCTGGGGAGGTCTCAATAAACATCAAAGAAGTACCAACAATTATTCCGTCTCAAAGTCGAGAAGGCAAGGTAAATCATGAGAATTCCCATCGCAACGGTTGCGAACCCCGGAATGAACAATATTCCGAAGTGCCCGGGGAGAGTCAGCGTCTCCTAATCCTACATATTAGATTGGGATTAAAGTGATGAGAAAGAGGGTATGATAGGAATTGATGGAGTGGATTAATATCTTTATTGACATTGTTATGGCTGTACAAATCTCAAGGTGACGAGAACACTTTCAAATGACAAATATGGATAATGACCATATCCCTGTATACAGCACAAAATCGATAATTCAGAAAATCAGAAACCGAAGGCATACAAAATCAGGATAAAACAGAAACCAAAGAAAATAAACAAAAACCTCCACTATATGAAAAGAAGCGAACTCCCGATATGGAAGTGAGGCCAGGTGCCCAGGAAGAGTAAGCATCTCCTGCTTGCATGAAACACCCGCCGCTTCAATTCGGTAGAACTGTCACATCCGGTGACTTCCATTTCGGAAGACATAGAGTACAATCTTTGGTTGGATGGTTCAAATGGTCTATGACAGAATATCATCCACCATTCTGGAGAGTGGGTCATCATAGTGTACGACGAGTTCCCCATATCGACCGTAGAACTTCCTCAGTGATGATGTTAGTCGGTCACAAACATATCCCTGACTGAGAAGCTTATCTGAAAGACGCATTGCTCTCAGAACAAAATCCGTATATTTGGTACTTGCTCTGGCATAGCGTATCAACTGAGATATGAACACGCCATAAGCAGGCGATGAAGGGATGTTGCTACTCAGAAAAGGAAAGTTTGTAATGCTGAAATTGAAGTCGTCACGTTTGTCATAGAGTGAGGCGTTCGTGTGACCATCAGTGTCGTAGGACAACATTATGTCCAAATAGGATGCTGAATTATTTGTCTCTGTAGTTTCTTTGACTTCAAGCTCCGAAGGATAGATACTGCTGAGGTAATCCGTGAATTTTGGATTATTGATGGACAACACATCGTCACATCGTCTATGTATCTGTAAGTGAAGTTGAAGTCAGAAGCTAAGTATCTTTTCCCTTCAGAGACCAAAGATTGAATGAATTCAGTTTCGTATGAGTAAAGGAAAATGTCGGCAAGGAGTGGGGCACAATTGGTCCCCATTGGAATTCCGACAATTTGCTGGAAGACCTTTCCTCCAAACACCACAAAAATGTTGTCGATCAGAAAGTTTAACATCTGAATAATATCTGTTTCAGTGTACTTATTTTTAGAATCGGATTTTTCTTTTACAAAGTAGGCTTTGTCATAGTTAACAACAATTAATTTGTATTTGCGATTACCGTTCTTACTTGTAAACGCATTACTTATAATTTTTGCGAGTCTTTCTTTCAATTTAGAATGTGGAATTGTAGTGTAAAGTGTCGAAAAATCAAAGGCTTTGATCGAATGGACTCTACTAAAATAAGTGGATTTCAGATGTTCTAAAAGTTCCTTCGAATTCTTTAAAATCTACATCTGGTTGATTCCACTGCGAGAATATACTGTCGAACAATATTTTTGAAGCCCAGATTTGATTTCAGATAAAACTTTGGTGAGTAAGATTGATACAGATTTGATAGAACATTTTGAGGAACCAGCGATGAAACGTTGTTTGTACGGATTCTTATGCATTTTAGGTATGCAGTATACGTATGGTAAATCTAAATCTAATTTATTAGTGTTGAAGCCAAAGGAAGCAAGAGCTGATTTGTGGTTATCTATCATTTCAAAGGCAGAAAGGTTTGTTGGGGTGTAAGTGGGATTTCCAGGTGTCGAATTTAAACCCAACTCTTAAATTAGACTGTCGAAATATTACTTTTTCAAGTAAATGTGTAATTATTTGAGGCTTTGTACGCTGGTGTGATGACATAATGTTCTTGGAGGTAGGTAAGCTCTGTGATAACGTCAGGGTCTTTAAATATAGACTCGAATCTGGTGTTCACAGTTGATTTTAATCGGTTAATTCTAGATAAAAGTAACCCTCTGATGGATTTTATCCATTCGGAAAGGGTGTCGAGCTGCACATCCTCTTTCTTTGCCCAACGTCTTGCATATTCCTCACAAGAGTCCATGATGATTTTGACATTTTGATTCCATGTAAAGGACATACTTTCTCTGTATTTGAAAATCATATACATCAAGCTCATAATCAGAGCTCATTTGCCATCCAATATTAACTAGATTGTCCATCATCTGAAAGATGAAATACTATACAATTATTGCAAAGTGATGAGGTCTAAATGATAATTTACCAATATCGACTGAGGCCGAGGACCGAAGTTGATATTGGTTTTATTACTTCATAAATCATTATGTCGACCAAACCGTCTGTGTTATAACTGCTTAACATATACATGAATGTTGACAATGAAACTTCATAGTTAATTAATTTTTCTTTCCAAGCACAGCTTGCTTTAACTGTTTTGTTTCAGATTAAACGTTTAGAATTAAAATGTTTCACCCATCATCTTTTATTTTTTCCTTTAAAAATACTGCCCAATATCAGTCCTGTTAGCAACACTCTGTTTCATGCTGACTGTCCAGATCTTGTCATACACGAATCAATATGACCGGAAGCAGGTCAATACGATGATTAATGGCATGCAGATGACCACATTTTAGCCAATGGGAAAGCTTATACACAGTCATGCAAATTAGAGTATATGAAAATATGTATTATGGAGAAGGATGACGTATCGTAGACGACATCACAACACCCAGTAAACTAGTTCTTGGGTGCAGTTTAATGATAAGAAATCAAGGAAAATAAAATTATGCGTCCTTAAGCACAGACACTAGTCCTGCTATTAGACTGGCTGCAAAGCTTATTATGGCAATGCAAAAGATCGTCAAAATATCAAATGACCTTCAAGATGAAACCCCAGTGCAATAGGCCACTTGCCAAAATTCATAATGGCTGACAAAATGGCGACAAATGTCCGAGGTAGGTCATTTTTGCGCACTTCACCGTGGAATTGCGTCTTTAAACAGTGATATAATGTAATAATGTAAAACAACGCCAAAAGATGTTGACTCGGACATTTCATGTTTCCTAACAAGATCGGAAAATGGTCCATTGAAAAAGCTATCCTTTATTGTTGCTATCAATGTGACATTGAAGAGGAAAATCTTGCTAATGCTTGGACACGGTATATTAAAAGGAAGGTTACCAACAAAGTACCGTACACTAACTGTGAGTCTAATACATAGTAGAGACAGTAGAGATGTAGCTAAAGGGAATTATGTAGTTAAAATTAAGTATCATAGACAAAGATACCGTCTAGAGTCTATTCGCTATTTTCGAATACCAGAGTTACTTCCCATTTAAGACGGTCTCTGACGTAGACTGATTATGAGGTCATCAAATGGAAACAGTCCCAGAAGTCTGGGAAAATGACTATATAAAATCGACGTTACCATACAATTTTCATGACGTCAGAATGGGTTAACGTCAGATACCGTCAGTAAGGGGAAAAACTCTGTATTCCACAAACACTAAATTTGAGGTAGAATTATCTTTACTAGATCATTGGAAAATTTCCTCTTCCGTAAGACGTTGCAAACTATATCCAAATTAAATTTAATTCTCTGAGACACACTATCGCAATGCGAAGCTGGTCTCAAAATTAGTTAGCCTTTATACATAGCAAATGATTTTACCTATACAGTAAATAATTCGTTAGCCGATATGAAGACATTTGAAATAAATTTAAAGAATAAAAACCAATATATGCACAACCAATGTAATTCCTTGAGATGAAACCATTGGAATAAACATCAAAGAAGTACCTAACAGTTATTCAGTCTAAAAGTCGAGAAGGCAAGGCAAAAAACGTATGAACTCCCATCGGAACGGTTGCAAAGGAACGTGTTGCATTTTGCATGTAATCTTTCGTGACGTCACATTCATTTAATTTCATTACAAGCAATTAATTTCATTCTTAGGAAACGAAGATTCTGATTGGCCAAAAAAAAAATTGTGTTGATACCCAACCCAAACCGAAAGTACGCACATAGCAATGTCACATGCAAGGTCGTTGGCAACACAATTTCAAATGTTAAATGTCTTCAAATTGAATAGCATCATTTAAGAACAGATAAATTGGCAGCATGGACCAGACATGCACGTCTCGGGTACTTAACCCTCGTCAGTGATCCTCAAATCTTAACAATGTAATAAGCCAAAAGTATGAAAGTTACTATGTCGAAAAAGCGTACCAAAAGACGTAGCAGGATGGGTGGGATATGATGCTGCAGGACCCACTTTTTAGAAATTTCAAGAAATTTTGATTACAAAATTTTAGAATGCGTTGAAGAAACGATCAACCGAAATTGATCGAACTTAGCTATATGTGCCCTCGGGGACTCCTGGTCCACCAGCAGTGGCACTCACCAAGTGGTATAAATGATAAACGTCTTCAAATTGAAAGCTGCAAATAAACATTGAAACGCGACTAAATGTAATATCTTTTGGTTGATCGAGGTATCAACACCAAAAATTGAGGGAAAACTTGTGCATCTTGCGCTACGCAGTTTTCCCTCATTTCTGGTGTCGATACCTCGTTCAACCAAAAAATATTACAATGATTCCTTAGATACATAAGATCATTGGTCCATACTGCAAATTCACATAGATGAAACTTCATATGAAAATTGGAGGAGGATAGCAACCAGAAAGGCGTTGTACATCTTTCTACCATTCAAGCCATGATGTATTTCCAACATCATTGATCAGTTTATGAATTTGATATTTTTCAAATATGATTTATTAATAAAGCCTATGCTAACGCAGCAAGATACACCAGTCGGGATATATTTTCACAGTACCAAAAAATCAAAGTAGCAAAACTCTGTAAAGACAAATCAGGTGAATCTGAAAATAAAAGGCGGCTTTCTCTCAAAATTCTAATCACAGTGTATAAATATCATAAAAAGATGCTGACACATATTCAACGTATTGCGTTCCATGGGCATGTACTTTGCCCTTGAAATTAACATGTACACGTTGTGCATATATCCCTTTCTCCCATTCCCCATATTTTTTTTTAATTATGCGACAAAAAATTGAAACCTTAACAAATATAAAAGAAGATCCTTTCCTTTTGGAGTATACAAATTTTCAAATTATTTCAACCAAAAATAGATTTTACAGAATTTTTAACCCATTTTAAAGTATATTTTCACAATATTTCAAAAATCTAATACCAAACTCCTAAACGACAATTTGTCACAAATAACGTGAACTTAAAAATCGAGAGGCCCTTTCCTCTCCACAGTCTGATAACAATGTATAAATATCATGAAAATCTGTTCACGCAATTTCAAGTTTTTGCGTTCTATGTGCCTATACTTTGCCCTTTTCATAACATGTATGTGCATATAACCCCAACCCCCACCCCATTACAAATAATTTCTCAATTATGCGACAAAAAAGTAAAATCACGTTACCTGTGTAAAAGAACATCCTTTCTACTTGAAGTATACAAATTTTCAAAACATTTCACCCCAAAATTACGGAAGCATAGAAGGGACATTGCGAGAAAAAAATTATCTCGTGCGCACGACTTAGTAACTCGTGCGCACGACTTTGTAACTCGTGCGCACGACTTTGTAACTCGTGCGCACGACTTTGTAACTCGTGCGCACGACTTACTAAGTCGTGCGCACGAGATAATTTTTTTTTCTCACTATGTCCCTTCTATGCTTCCGTACAAAATAGATTTTTAAAGAATGTTTAAATATTTTATAATATTTTAACAGTATTTACAAACTAACTCCTTGTTTTATGTGTTGTCTTTTGTGGTTGATGTTTCTCTGGTGTGAGTTGATGTTCCTTGTACATTTTGGGTCTCTTTATGTGGATGTCTGTTCTGTGTTTTTGCGTTGGGGTTGTGCTGTGGTGCCTGCGGCCTAGTGTTGTTGTGGAGGAGGGGTTCACCTACTTTGTTCTGTAACAACAGATTGGATAAACCTGAAATTAAAAAGGCGACTTTTTCTCTAAAGTATCTTCGCAAAGTATATATCATGAAAATCCATTGACGCATACTAAAGTTATTGAATTCCATGCGCCTATACTTTAGCTTAACATTCATATATCCCATCCCCTATTACACATTCTTTCTCAATTATGCAACCCAAATAAATGTAAAATCCGTTATATATGTAAAAGGACATCCTTTCTTCTTTAAGTATACAAATTTTCAAAAAGATTCAACCAAAAACAGATATTTCAAGAATTTTTTAACTATTTCTGAATCAGTATATTTTCACAGTATTTAAAAAAGTCCCATAACGACTGCTCTAAAATGATGCTAATGAATTTGAAGACGTTAAACATCCGTAACGACGAATTGAATGAACCTGAAAATCAAAAGGCGGCTTTCTTCGTTGTTTTGCTGATAGTGTTGTTCTGGTTGTATGTTTGTGTTGTTATTTGATATCCACTTTGGTGTGTTTCCTATTGGTAACTGTACCGTGGTGTTGAAGGTGTCATCTTCCGTGCTTTATGTTTTCGCCCTTAATCAATTTGACATATATATATATATTTTGCTATTTCGGAAACTTGCCATTTCATCGAAAATATCAGCGAAATTAAAGGAGGTTAACATCTTGGCACAATCCCTCCAATGCTATTTCGAACATAGATTTTAATTGAATATACTTCTGAATCGACCCTACGCACATTCTCTGTAAAGTAAATGCAGAAATGTAAATTCTAAAAATAAAACCAGAGGGCGCTAGTGAAATGAATTTGGGCGGCTTATAAAAAGCACTTTGGCTGAAAGCATCACTGATGAGAATTGTAATGATAATATTCGAAACACGTGTCTGGTGCATGAAAATTGGTTTGAAATTTTCTTCAAGAAGGTATGTAGTTGGAACACTTCAGTATTATTATTTGCAGTCGTAACTATCAGTGTATTACTTTGAGCAACCTGCATTTTATGGTAACATAATTAACAAGACAAGTAGGATCAAAGATAGACAACATAACTATCGAAAATGCCTCAAATCATCAAACGCCTTTTATACCGTGGATATGATCCTGATGTCACCAGACGGACACTAGGCTTGGTACTTGATCAATCTATAGTCTTGTACCAGCGCATTCTTAAAACTTGCACTCTGACTGACTGTGAAGACGGGACTCCGTGACAGACCCTGTCATAACCTCTCAAGAGAAGACAGGACCCGACCACATGTCCTCTCTGAATGTCAGTCGGACTCCTCGGGTGATAACATACATGAGCTCGCGGCGGCAGAGCACGGATTGTATTACGTACGCCCTCTTTTTATATCCATTTACATATTCATATTGCTTGGGCCCTGCGTTTTGCTGTCTTGTTTGTGTGTGGTCATTTGACAGTGAGGAAGTTGTTTCACACCACAATTGCACGTCCTTCGAGACCTCTGGGTAATCAGAAAAGTGGGAGGGTTGTGTGTACGTAATCCAGGATAACCACACTTTCTGCTATTTCCGTGACAGATGGCCGTCCTATGTCGGCATCGGTTGCCCATTGGTCTCGTTGGTTTATGTGTAGTCCTTTGTGTTTGATGTTTCTGTGTTGTGCGTTGACGTGCCTTGTCCCTTTTGCGTCTCTTTCTGTGCTTGTCTGCTCTGTGTTTTGCATTGGGTGATTTGGGGTTTTGCTGTGGGTGCTGCAACCTGGTGTGGTTGGAGATCCCCTCCTTTGTTTCATATGGTCGTGCTGATTACCTTTTCCTCTCTTAAGTACAGGTACACGTAATGATCAGGCAGTTGGAAACCTTAAAATATTTGCAAAACTTCTTTTCTCGTGATATGTGCTCAGATCATAGCCATTTTTTTCCTTCACAAAGTATGAGGGAATATCTCGCTTCACCATCGCTACTTTGAGAAAAGAATATCATTTGTGTGTCTCAAAACAGAAATAAAAAGTTTTGCAAAAGATTTTGATGTATGATCCCGGCATGATTCTTAAATGGGCCTATACTTAACAGGACCACCCCCCAAAAAAATCTAATTAAATTCATCAACAAAAATGCATCAAAGCATGATAACATAATGACGAGCTTAAAATTGACAGATATTATCTAAATCGTTGGATGCAAGGCTTCTAAGTATAATTCATTTGATAGAGCTAAAATTTTGATTCATTACGGATGATCTCTAATTAACTAGTACGTTCTACGACTTACGTCCATTGATTTTGTATTCAAAACATAGGTATTAAGATATCTTAATAGGATCAAGGAGTATAGTAAACTAGTACATGAAATATGGGAAGCATACATGAATAAACTTAATTATCGATACTCTTTCTTATCGTGCATGCAGAAATCTCGGCGTGTAGGTGTCTTGAGTAATTATTATGTGACTGCTGAATGAACAACGCAAAAATAAAATGCTTTATGTTTCATGTTCAGTGTTGATAACAGTTTCATAAACCTGTAAACACATATTTAAAACATATTGTCACGAATAACATATACAATAAACACCAAAGCAGTACATGTACCTATCAGTTATTCAGTTTCAAAGTCGAGAAGGTAAGGCCAAATCATTAGAATATCCATTGGAACAGTTGCGAACCTCGGAATGAATAACATTCCGAATGTGAGACCAGGTGCCCGGGGAGAGTAAGCGTCTCCTGATTGTATGCAACACCCGTCGCAACAGCTCCATGGAAACATGTATATCAAATTCGGTGATTGTGTCGATGTACATATTGATGTACATATCAGGTCAATATTTCTTGTTTGGTGATGATGACAGCAATTCAATCGCAATCCAGAATGTCATTGATCATTCTGGAATTCTGATATGCTTTTGTTATATCCCCGAAGCGACCGAAGAACTTCCTCAAAACAAAGACAGCTATATGACTCATTTTCAATCTTAAACATCAATAGATTAATGATAGACTGCATTAGAGAGTTGCAACTTATACATCTTTTGTGTTTGGTGTTTTGATGTCGTATTTGGTGTTCCTCGTTCCTTCTGTGTCTCTTGTTGTGTTTGTCTACTCTGTGTTTTGATGTCGTATTTAGTGTTCCTCGTTCCTTCTGTGTCTCTTGCTGTGTTTGTCTACTCTGTGTTTTGATGTCGTATTTTGTGTTCCATGTTCCTTCTAAGTCTCTTGTTGTGTTTGTCTACTCTGTGTTTTGATGTCGTATTTAGTGTTCCTCGTTCCTTCTAAGTCTCTTGTTGTGTTTGTCTACTCTGTGTTTTGATGTCGTATTTAGTGTTCCATGTTCCTTTTGTGTCTCTTTTTGTGTTTGTCTACTCTGTGTTTTGATGTCGTATTTTGTGTTCCATGTTCTTTCTGTGTCTCTTGTTGTGTTTGTCTACTCTGTGTTTTGATGTCGTATTTAGTGTTCCTCGTTCCTTCTGTGTCTCTTGCTGTGTTTGTCTACTCTGTGTTTTGATGTCGTATTTTGTGTTCCATGTTCTTTCTGTGTCTCTTGTTGTGTTTGTCTACTCTGTGTTTTGATGTCGTATTTTGTGTTCCATGTTCCTTCTGTGTCTCTTGCTGTGTTTGTCTACTCTGTGTTTTGATGTCGTATTTTGTGTTCCATGTTCCATCTGTGTCTCTTTTTGTGTTTGTCTACTCTGTGTTTTGATGTCGTATTTTGTGTTCCATGTTCCTTCTGTGTCTCTTGTTGTGTTTGTCTACTCTGTGTTTTGATGTCGTATTTGGTGTTCCTTGTCCCTTTTAAGTCTCTTGTTGTGTGTGTTGCAGTCTAGCCTTAATGGAGATCCCCTCTTTTCTTTTATACATGTAAGGGACACCTTAAGCGTCGAGAAATATGTTTTATTAAACTAATACAAACAAAATATTAAAGGTAAAGTAAACATTCTAGCCCTAAAATTTATGACATTTCGAATAGTCAACAAGGCATTGAGTGTCGATTTACATTTCCGTATCACAAACTTTTGATTCTGGACAACAACAATCCACCATCGCCAGTACATCAAAAGTTCAAATTGAAAGGAATGTTGTTTCACTTGACAAGCATTTTTGTCAGGGTTTATTTTTCATCTGACAAACTAAGGAACATGTATTATTAAAAGTCTGTATTGTAGATGGCGCCAGGAAAATTCACTTTGGCTCTATTGAAACTGTTTGATATGAAGTACTACTGACGATGATTCATAGAACTATTGGTACTATAGAACATATATTTCAATATTGACAATCTTACATTTGTATTGTATATATACATTGTATCACCATTACTTGTTAATATTAGTATGTTTAAATGTGAATCATGCATATTTAGTAGGGGAATAATATGCCTATACGGGATTAACCCTTGGTAGCAGAACTAGTCTTGTTTATGGGGGGGAGGTCAAAATTGCATTTGAGTGCAATTTTCCTTCTATATATGGTAAATGAAAAAAATTAATAAAGGAATTACATTCTCAACTTTTATATATTTACATTTATTGTTCAGATGTGTTCCTTCTCACTTGAGCTTTTTTTTCAGAAAATAAATACAAACTGTTCAGCCTTGGCGACACAAAGACAATCGTACACCACCATGAGGGAGGGATGGCGATTTCTCAAATCGAGTGTACAAATTCTGCAAGTCCATAACGAGGCTTGCCGAGTCATTGACAAGCAGACGTTTTACAAGAGGGTTGAGAATTAGCTATTAACGTCGTCACTCAAATTATTTAATGCTGCGCCGCATGAATTTTATACAAATAAGCAAACAAAAGGCGTCTTAGTATGGTCATAATCTTGCTTTGATCGCTTGAAATTCTCATTGATCACGTGACTTCAATACTTGCCGAGTTTCTCAACATTGGCTTACTTTTGTCGATATTAGCTAAGTTGTGTCGATATTGGCTAAGCTTGCATTCTTGTATTGTTTGGACAGAAATTCCCGTATCAGACTAATATTACTATACTTAATTAAATAATCAAAGCTAATATTCTGTCGATGATTTCAAATACAATTGTGCATCTCGATGTGAAATGGTGGCTTTTGCCATGCTTACCAACTAACACAACTACCTCACTGGCAAACTCTTAGTAACTAACAATGTATGTACCTCACTAAAATGGACATACAGCTACCTCACTACAATGGACATACAACTACCTCACTACAATGGACATACAACTACCTCACTATAATGGACATACAACTACCTCACTATAATGGACATACAACTACCTCATTACAATGGACATACAATTACCTCATTACAATGGACATACAACTACCTCACTACAATGGACATACAACTACCTCATTACAATGGACATACAACTACCTCACTACAATGGACATACAACTACCTCACTACAATGGACATACAACTACCTCATTACAATGGACATACAACTACCTCACTATAATGGACATACAACTACCTCACTATAATGGACATACAACTACCTCATTACAATGGACATACAACTACCTCACTATAATGGACATACAACTACCTCACTACAATGGACATACAACTACCTCACTACAATGGACATACAACTACCTCACTATAATGGACATACAACTACCTCACTACAATGGACATACAACTACCTCACTATAATGGACATACAACTACCTCACTAGAAAATCTTGGGAACAATGAACACACTCCAGCATAAAAGACTAAAAGAACAAGGCATAGGAACAATAAAGAAAGCAAAACACACAAAGCAATCAGAATTGAAAACCAATTTACAGATGAGACACCTGAAATCCTTATCTAGAAATAAAACTAAGTTTAACAAAAACAGATTGTGGTTTAGGAGGACATTTCCTATTATCATGACATTAAGTATAACAAATGTCCACTAAAACGTTCTACACTCCAGTCTTTGACTGTTATTTGGACGGTTTGGGGCTAGGTTAGGGTCAGGATAAATCCTATATTGAAAACAGTAGATTTCCGCGACTCCCATAAGGGTATCAAGTTCGCCCTTTCTATATCAAAGTTAAAACATCTTTGCGACCATTGACACATGGCAATTGCCAGATGAATGATTTATTTACCAACCTATGTTGTATTTTCGGGAAGATAAGGCCTAAATCAGGTATATTGCTGCTGTAAACATTCAAGTTCAAAGGACAGAATGGCGGCGGTTTCGAGCAGAATTGGATTTTTTCAGCAGCACCACACCTTATTATGGCCAAACAATGTTTCCTTGAAATTCATTTGTCTTCTGCTACATATAAAAATTACCTCGATTTCTCCCATAACATATTTGTAAATGAGGTTTTCTTACATGGTGTACAGCCGCTTAGCTAGGGTGTTTTCGATGTGGACGTGACAACCCTGCATCATCCACAATCGACTCGTACTTTGTGTGTAAATTCGAATTTATAAACCTGAGACAATTTTGAAAAATGTATTCAAATTTGAGCTTTCTGGTGTGTCTTTGGACTATTTCTAAACAGTAGTTTTCAAACCATGTCATAATCAAAGTCGGTAAACTCCGCACGGCGGCTTCGCCTAGCATACAAAGCAGGCCGCTCATACCGCTACGCCACGGTGACAATCAAATTCAAACATGTCATAATCGCCCCTTCTTTTGGCACTGCCAAGGGAGGCAATTTCTTTTTTTTTTTTTCAAAAACGATGTGGAAGTTTTTGCGTACTAACGTACGCCTGGCTACGCCCCTCGTGCAAGTGTGTTGCTTTGGTGTTTTGCAACGTAGTATTGATGATTTTTTCCTACTGTCTAAAATTCAGCAGACAACACCAATCCCGGACTACAACAGATGTGCTTCTGGGCAGACATCACATCGACGATTGTGTGCAAGTCTTGTTGTACCTCTAAATCAGTTTCTACCAATTCCCTTTTTTCATTTCAGTGGCGCCATCTATAACAGTTTGCGTTTATCCTCTATTGATTGCCTCGTTAACTCCATGTATGTGATTATCTACAGATGTCTTCTTCAATGTTATTTCATCATCTTTTGCGCTACAGGAATGAAAACGAAATCTTTTAATAGATCTTGTCATGCCCACTCTTCGCAAAAAAAACTATCAATCAGGAGAAATGTATTCAAATTATTTCGCAAATGTATATTTCATTAATTGAATTCCGGATAAAATGCAAATAAGGTTTTCATTACGTTTCCAGTAAATGACATCCAAGGAAGTATAGGGAGACAATTTTATATGGATCATTCGACTTCCTTTGAACAGCCAATTTTTTAGAATGTTGTTGAAGTAAACATAGAATTGCTTTTTTCGTAAATAATTCTAAGGCGAGACATCAAATTAAACAACGTCTAGAATGGACTTGAATAACCTTTAAGCCCTCAAAGTCCATTAATGATGATTAGATTAGATGAATTAGATAAAGATTAGATGGAATTTATAGAATTAATAGACGAAATTATAGATTAAATGAAATGAAATTAAATTATAGACTAAATGAAAATTAGATGAAAACATTCTACATTTTAAAAGTATGTTATCAAGGGTAACCCATCTGGTATTACAGTACATACACGAGTGGTGCCCATCTGGTACTACAATACATACACGAGTGGTGCCCATCTGGTACTATAGTACATACACGAGTGGTGCCCATCTGGTACTACAGTACATTCACGAGTGGTACACATCTGGTACTACAGTACATACACGACTGGTACCTGGTTGTGACTAAAATACGTTCGGTAATTGAGTGGTAACAAAGTGACTATTTACAGCCTACAGGCCAAGCCGTCACAATTACTAAAAAAAATTAGATTTGTAAAGATTTTAAAATAAAGAGCATTAATACAATATTGATGTACATGTATTTGTAATATATGGAACTTGTTAAAAATATTCATATTGAAACACTGAAGAATCGAGTGGCGCTTATTTTCGTTTAAAATAATCTGACATGTTTTCAAAGACAACTATAGTATTGGTAACATCCCAGATCTGACCAATTTCAAACGTAACAAGAAGAGTCATGCGATGATGGAAAAAAGATAAAAACCTGCCAGTAATTCGCACATTTTTCTCTTTTCTTTTCATTTTTTCATGGGGGGATTTGATACATTTCGAACACACAAACTTACAAACACTTTTTCGGGATGAACTGTTGCTATATCTAGGTGCATGTAGCCCCTCCCTTCTTGGTTCTCTATGTCCGACGTCAGTGATGAAGCCTTCGGGTCCACGTAGCGTCATCTTATTTTCTTTTCTCTAAGATTCAAATAAAGATACACAGCTACAGTACTTAGTATTTCAAAAATTTTCGGCTCCCTTGGCCTTTATCAACTGAATGGCCAAGAGGTCATTTATTAGAGCATTGGACTAGGTGTTGATAGAAACATTTGAATTTGATTGCACTTGGATCAATGCAAATCAGTGAAGAATGTCCTATTGGCCAGGATATTAACGGCCTGCTTTGTATGCCAGGCAAAGTCGCCGTACGGAATGTAGAGCGAAGAACCATATTTCGCCGGTGACCATATTTCGCCGTTTCATAGTTAATTGCTTATCGGTGGCTATCGGAACTGTTTATCAAGCTTATTTTTCTATATCTTATCAAATATGACCGTACCAGTCATGTTTTGATATGTTGTGACATCTCCTGCACTCAAATGTGACAAAATGAGGAAAAATTCATTAAATCACTGAATTTTAGACGTAAACATCCAAACTTTTTCCAAAAACCAAACAAAGAAAAAATTTATTTGACATCATCTAGTAGAAGTAGTGGCGACGAGAGATTACGTAAAAAGAAAATCGCAATTTTGTCCATTTTGAGTGCAAAATGGATACTTATCAGCGAAAACGGCGAAATATGGTCACCCCGAAAACATGGAAACGAATTATTTTGACGTTTTATAAGGAGACAAGGAACTGAGTGAAATAAATTATTTTTGTAGTATTTCGTTCAAGAATGGAGTTAAATTAAACTTTAGCAAAACTAATCATTGAATCGGTCACCAAGTTTTGAAAATTCCTAGAAAATATACGAAAAATGCGGCGAAATATGGTCACTTGCTCTACCGACTTTGGAAGAGAACGTTTGATTTACCATATCATCATCGGAGACTTTTTGACATTTTCTCGAGGGAACAATAGTATTTGATGGTATAATCGGAGTATTATGTCAATTCTCTTCAAATGCCCAACTTTAACTCTATAAAAGTATCATAAAAGGCAATATCTGGTAAAACGATTCTTTCTAGTTTTGGGTCCGCCATATTGAAGTAACTATAGTATCTCCGTTTGGTGGTGAATAGCGCCTTGGTGTAGACAGATTATCTATCCTTGTTGCACTTGTAATGCAATATTTGATTTAAGAACAAATTCGAAACTGTTTTACTTTTACATGAACTTCATGAAGCCCAAACGTAAGATAATGTTTACAGCCAGAAGAACTTAAAAAAACTATCCCCTTTTTCCCAGATGTTCCAGACTGCTTTTTGTAGTTCACATTTTCTTCTTCACTTTTTTCGCATTTTGGCTCTACAATGCGTATAGTCTATGACGTCATAGTACGACGTGTACCCTTTCGTTGACTACGCTTTGTAGCGCCATTCGGTTGAGACGGAGTTTCACGGCGGTAAAACCATGGGTTGGTGTCACAGTAAGGTGAAGCCAATAGAGCCAAAAGACAGCAAGGCGATCGCTTCCAGAATAGAACTGGAAGACAGAATCGACAGAATTCTGGATGGACTTGAGAAATTTGGGTTTGTGAACTTGAAAATTTCTCGCGGCGGCATCGCCTTTTTGATCATGATTCAGAAGGCTAAAGATGACGCCAAGGATTTTGAGAGACTGAAAAGAATTGTTAATAAAGGTTGGTTATATGTTAATCAATCACTATATAAGATTACTATGTATATTCAAAATATTTATAGATAATTTGATTTAATAATAGATACATTTTATTGATGCAATCATCGAAGGAGTAACATCGTCATCAAAATGATTCTTATTCATATTTCCAACTTTTTTAGTTTCTTTAATATTTCATCGATTATTGCATCATTGCGATTTCTCTGTTGCCACCAACATTTTATTGCTAGCATATTATCTGAAGTTTACCAAATATAAGTGACTGGTAGCCCCCCCCCCCCCCCCGACTTTTCCAACACATATAAGTAGTACTTTTCCTTCTTCATAATATTAAAAGGGGAAAGCAAACAGAGGAGTGCCTCCCCCCACCTCCTTTTTCCCCCTCCCGCCTTCTTATCTTCCCCTCCTTTTCACCTCGTCATTAATGAGATTGGTTATTTCTTTTTGCATTTTTTCATAGACGCCTTTTTTCGGGGGGGGGGGATCGGGCTTATCTTTTTTTATTTTTTTTAAACCCGAATCAATTGCATAATTCATATATTTTTCTCCAGCCTTGGGTTGGAGAAGAAATGTTTTTTTGTGGGGGGGGGGGGGGTGTAAAATCTCGAGCCGGAAAACGCAAAGTCTTCCTTAACCAAATCTCCTACCCATCCCCCTTATAAAATCGGATGGTTGCGCAACAAAACCAAATCACGAATGAGTAAAGCATTGGAATGAATAATTTCAGAGGACCTTTTCCGCCGTATCGCGGGGAAGCACGAATCAGCAGCTTTTCGACTCCAAGAGATGGAGAGAGAAAGGAGGGAAAGAATCAAGATACAACAAGCAGAAAGAGCAAGGAAAAGATACAGACTGAAAAAGGAGCTGGTCCGGGGTGTTGGCACTGAGAGATACTGGGAGACAGCAGATAATATCAACAAATGCAAAGCAGGTACAGTCAATAACATTTCATAGTCTTGTATAACAAACAAATGTATAATCATTTGTATCCTGTAAGTTGAAAACAAAACAAACAAACAAACAAGATGTATGCAAAATCTAAAAATATACTAAACATTAACATAATCAATAGGAAAAAAAGGAAGGGATGATATGCACTTATTCTAGATCCGTGCATACATGCGTCACTGAGGTAACCCCCCTTTTTATAGTTGAATCTTTATTTATTAGCTACCGTTTTATTCTTTGTTAACTAAGGTAACCCCTTATATTCTTTCTTTTTTTTAATTTAAATAACTTATTTATAAAAAGATTAGAGCGTTTTATTGATTTTTTTATTTAGATAATATTCATTAGTATTCATTGAATTGTACCCCTTCTCTTGTAGCTGCACTTTCACTGCACATTAAGCAAAAACTGGACAATGCCAGAGGGAACCGGGAAAAGAAAGAAAAGGCAGCCAGGGAAAAACGTATGAGGACGAACATAGAAAGGGAGATGAAGAAATTACACGTGGGGCTGGACCAATGTGACCCCAGTGAACTGGAAGGACTGAGTCTTGACCAAATGAAGAAACTGGCCGTGAGGAACGAGGACAATATGAAAGGTATTTACAGTAATTTTTGAAATTTGAAAATTTCGTTTATTTAAATCAAGATTCTTTTGTGAAAATATCACGATAAGAAAAATGCGAAAGTCATATTTTTGAACATTTTGTGCATAAATTTCTATTTTCTAAGAAATATCAGAAAAGAGTTTAGAAAAATTTGCAAGAATATCAGGTTTGAAAATTAACTACTCTAAGACAGAGGTGATATGGATAGGATCAAAGGCGGGGAGTGGTGATACACTTTGTAAAAATTACAGTCTTGAATGGGGAAAAAACACTTTTAACCTTTTAGGAATACAATTTTCAACTAATTCAAACAATATCACCAATAACAATATAAATCCAAAAATTATAAAGATGAAAAACATTCTAAAGCAATGGGGGAAAAGGAATCTGACACCTATTGGTAAAATAACTGTACTAAAAACACTGGTCCTTCCAATACTCAATCATATTTTTATATCTCTACCTACACCATCAGAACAGAAACTTAGAGAAATTGATAAAATTACTTTTTCATTTATATGGGATGACAAGCCTGATAGAATGAAAAGGGACCAAATTAAGAAAGAATATAATGAAGGTGGTCTAAAGATGGTTGATATTAGGACTTTTATTAAATCTCTTAAATTATCTTGGATATGACGTTTATTGTTCGAAGACAAAAGTTGGAGAAATATTATATTACAGTACATAGATTTGGAGAAATTCTTTACTTGTGGACCAGAATATATAACTGCTTTAAGCAAAACTATTAAAAATGCTTTTTGGGTAAATGTTTTGCAGGCTTGGACAGAATTTAGTTATAAATCTGAGCTAATAGATGGGATAGAAGATTTAGGGAAACAAACTCTGTTCTACAATAAAAATATATCTGTTGGTAATTCATATGTATATATTGGATCTTGGTTCAAACGTAATATATGTTATGTCAATGATTTACTTGATGCTGATGGAAATTTCCTTTCACTTGACGAATTTAACATGACATATAACTTAAGTACAATTTTTTTGACTTTTCAAGGAATTATTGCAGCCATTAAAAAAATTATCAAAACCAATTTTGGTAGGGATAGCACTATACCGAAAATTGATTCACCTTTCATAAGAAATGCTATTTACCATACCATAAACAGTAAGAAAGGATCTAAAGTCTTTTATGTTGTATTTCATAGTACAAAACATATCACTTTGTCTAAGGGCATGACTAAATGGAAAGATTTATTTGATTTATCACATGATGAAAGTACAAAACTTTTTTCTGTTGTATTTAATGCTACAAATAACACAAAATTACAATGGTTTCAGGTTAGAATTTTAAACAGAAATTTATGCACAAACTCATTTTTATACAAAATTAATAAAGCAGATACAAACTTGCGCACATTCTGTCGTATGCATGATGAAACTATTGACCATTTATTATGGGAATGTGAAGAAGTCCAAACATTTTTATCATTACTAGACGAATATTGCTTTTATACATTACACTGTAGCCTACAGCTATCAAAAAAGGAATTTATCTTAGGAAACTCAAAAGATAAATCTTGCAAAAATACTATTATCTTACAAATAAAATACTTTATATATAGCATGCGATGTTTGAAAAAAAAACCTAAGTGTCTTTGGAGCTGTCTCATACATTCGAAAAGGAATTGAAATTTGCAAGCTTATTGCACACCGAAATAACAAAGTAGAAAAATATACTAATTATTGGAATAATTGGTTGAATATTCTTTGAACCTAATAGGATGTAGATGTATGACCAAAATTACATTTTATATTATTCATGATACTATTGGAAATGTTCACATCACAGATTTTTGTTTTGTTTTGTTTTTTTGTCATGATAACGGTTAAGACATGACTTGATGTACATGTTCACTTAAAAACCTTTATGAATATAAATCAGACATATTTTAAAAAATCTTTCATTTAACATCTTTTCATAATTACTCATTGTGATGTGACCTTTTTTTTATTAGTACAATGTTTTGCTTGGTATGTTTGACAATTATAAAAGATATGTTATTTCTATTTTCGCAATATTGATTTTTTGATATAAACATGTACTTTCTTGAGTGAATGTGTGAGTGAAAGTTGTCTTTGTGTTTTATGTCTGTCTATGTCTTTTTACATATATTTATGTGTCTTGTTTTTCTAAAATACAATAAATTATAAAAAAAAAAGAAATATCAGAAAAAATAATTTTATCATTGTGATACATATACCATACTTCGACGAATTATGAAGTAAAATTTTAAATTTAAAAAAGTATATATATTTAGCAGAATATTTTAACATGATTTCAAAGTACTAAAAATGTTTTTATCACTGCTAACAAACAATTGCTTGCGTACACTATGGCAACCCCATCCCCTTTCGCCGGGGAAATGTTTTATATTCTGAATAAAAAAAGTTAAAACTGTTTAACTTTACCCATTTGAATAACATATAAGAAAAATTCATGCGTCAACTCTGTGCGGGACTGCTGTAGAGTTAGCGTCTCTTGTGTAATTGCGTGCGAGTTGTCATATTCTTATAGTTTTACTTTTAATTTCAGCCCAAAAGACAAGGGATATTGAGTTGAAGCAGCTAACTGCCACACACAGAAGGAACGAAATCATCAGAAACGAAAGGGATAAAATCAGACTACAGGAAAAGGCACGTGAACGAAAACTGAAGAGGAAGAAAGAAAGAGAGGAAGATGATGGTGAAGATAAATACAAAGACCTGAAGCCAGATATTGAGACCGTGGATCTCTATGGAGAAGATTACTATTGGTAGAAGGAAGATGGGAATGGAAGATAGTAATGGACGAAGATAACAACGAAATGCGCCAATATATTGTTGTTGAGTTTCAAATAAATATAATAAATAAAAACGTTAAAAGGTCTTAACTTATCATTACATTCCTCACAGAGAACCTTTTTCTTACTGTATGCACTGCAGATGAAGCAAAAGTCTACAAATAGAATTAATGTACGAGAGCTTATTGCTATGTTTAAGAAATTTAAACTTTACAACGTTTAACAAACAAGTTACTCAACTTCTATGAATGTCTCACGTTGGCTCAGATGTTGGCGTTAGGGGGCTCAAGGAGCAGGAGGAAATCGGAGTACCCGGACAAAAAAACCTGCAGAGGCCTGGATGTGGGACAACCTACCCTCCCACATAAGACCCTTCGCCGAATCTGGAATTCGAAACTGGGACCTTAGAGGTGAGAAGCGAGCGCGCTACCACTGCGCTAACCCGGCCTTCTGATTGATATGTTGTGAGCCTCATATTGAAGAATTTGAATTTTATCAGACATTTTGCATTATTTTTCTACATAATCCCCTTCAGTATCTATGCACTTTTGCCACCTGTGTTTAAGGGCCTAAATACCACCTTTACAGAACTCCTTATCTTGACTGGTCAGAAAGCCATCCGCTGCAAGTATGGCGTCATGATCGGACTGAAAGTGAGTGCCAGAAATAGCTGCTTTCAGTTTTGGGAATAGATGAAATTCTGATGGAGCAAGATCAGATGAATTAGGCGGATGTTCAATCAAATTAAAGCCAAAATCATGAATGGCAGCCATCGCAGTGACAGAATTGTCCTAATAGAACAACACACCATTAACTAGTGAGCTTTCCGCGGCGCTTATAGTTTAATATTTTCCCGTGACTATGTCAGAATTGAATCATACATTGTAGTATGTGCCATTGATTGTTTGTCCTTTTGGAGATAATCTATCAGCAGAATACCTTCTGCATCCCCGAAAACGGAGGCTCACAAAAATCAACCACCCCTCGTAAACCTGATACTTTTGCGAGATTTGAATGAATCTACAAAATTTTTCAGTGGAAAATCAATGTATTTTAGGCCATTTTCAGGAATCCCCATAGGAATCTGGTGACTAGGAAGCCTGGCAACTTCCACGCAAGCGTACTATCTCTTGCCGTCAAAGACTACACCACGAAAAGCTTTTTTAATAGGACAGCACATGCACATCCTAAAAATAAATCATAGTGAAGCCAAGCGAGCAGGGCAACCTTTAACGGCACGAGTAACATGTATATACGAAAAAAAGTGGGAAAATGAAAGAAAATAAGAAAGAAAAGATATATACTGAGACTTTCAAAAACCTTCAAAATGGGAGTTTAATGCATGGGGGCCGTCATTTTGAAATACCCGAATGATTTATGACGATCTTTTTCGACATTTATCAAGTAGATTGCTTAATGCAATTGTTGAAGTAAATATACATTTCAAGAAAACACCTTGAGCTTTAATGGAAAGATCAATTTTCTGACTCTTACGGTCAATGAAAATTGCCCTTCCAACGTAAACGTCGTAAGAATGTCTATTCTGACGATGTGACGTCAAATCTACGTAACAAGAACCAGATGAAAAAAACATGTGTTTGTGAAACAAGAATGCCCCCGTTGGCATCTGTAGCTGTAACGAAAAAAAAATTCATACTCTGAGGTCAAGCCCTCATGGTCAAAACTTTTGGTATCCATGGAAAGGTCTTGGCACAAGGAATATACATGTGAAATATGAAAGCTCTATCACTCACCATTCAAAAGTTATCGCCAAGATTAATGTTTTTCAAAAGTAGGTTAATCTCCAAGGTCAAGGTCACAAGGTTTACAATTTTGGCACCCATGGAAAGGTATTGTCACAAGGAATATGAAATATGAAAGCCCTATATTTTACCATTCAAAAGTTATGGCCAAGGTTAATTCTTTTGCGGACAAACAAACAGACAAACGGACACGCCAACAACTATATGCCCCTGAATCTTCGATTACAGGGGCATGAAAAAAAAAACACGAGAGTTGTCATTGTTCATTTCAATTTTCTGTACGATGTTTATTTCGCGACGAAGTGATTTCTTATCGATGTGTATTTCGCTGCAAAATGCAGTTTGCTTCAACTAATTTCAAATGCTAGCTTGTTATTAAGTAAACTTTGTGGCTACTGAATACAAAATGTAACACCGAGAACATGATCGAAGTATCTCAGGACGGCTTCTGAAATTACTGATTATCCGGTATTGATTTATCCTTCTAATTATTGATATGCCATATGGCCCATTATCACTTGAGAACATAATATGCAAAAAATATTGAGTCCCCTCCACACACACACACCCTTATACACACACTCTTATACGATTTATCGAAAATCACTTCGCTTTTAGGGCTTCGCCATAATTCATATTAAATCAATTATTATAGATGTCGCCACTTGCTTAAATTATATTTTCAGGTGCATTTTGATAAGATCAATATCCAGCTATAGTAACATATTTAATTGATTTTACTAAATTTATTTACAAAATGCTACTTTCTTCTAACAGGGGTCATGACTGGGGTTAAAAATTGTTCTATTTTTTCTCAAATGCAGACATTGACTCCGACATTCGAATTGATATCGTTAGTAATTTTACTTTCGACAGTCCTGTTTTTGAAAAGTATGAAAATGCTATTTATACACAGGAATTGCCTCCAGACAAGAAAAACGTTACAAACACAGTGACACCATTTTGGACCTAAATATAAATTGTTAATGAAGAGATTCATACTGTAAGTGTGTATGACAACAGAGATGATCAATTTTCCCTGGCTTGACGTTGATGTTCCCAGGTTACGTCATACAATATCAATATATTATTTAATTTCCATTGTCATTATTAAGAAACGAATATTCTGATTAGCCGAAAAATTGTGTCGATACCTGCATCAACCCAAACTGAAAGTACGCGCATAGCAACGTTATAAGCAACGTCGTTGGCAGCACAATTTCAAAGCTGCAAATAAACGTTGAAACGCGACTAAATGAAATAAGGAATCATTGTTATATTCTTTTGGTTGATCGAGATATCAAAACCAAAAATTGAGGGGAAAACTTGCATCTTGCGCTACGCGATTGAATGTTTAAAGTGTATTTTAAATAACTTTCTTTCCAGCTCTGTCGTCTGAAATAAGCTTTGTATTGGCATTTTTTGTTGACGCAATGTATTATTTTACTTTTTTATGTGGGAAGGGGGGAGAGGATTTGTCATTTTATTCTAAAATATTATAAAGATTAAAGGAGATTAACATCCTGGCACCATCTATCCAATGCTATTTTGTTCATAGATTTTATCTAACTATGCTACTGAAACTACACTACAGGAAAGTTGATGCAGTGCATTCTTTTACACAATAAATACAAAGTTCAAAATTTTCAAACTAGAGGGCGTTACTAAAATAAGTTTAATTGTGTCGCAAAGTTACTTCGGCTTTGGTTACCACTGACTAGGATTTCCTGTCCGAAACGTATGCCTGGTGTTGAAATTTTGTTCAGGAGCGTAACGAGTTGTAACACTTCAATCTTCTCAAAATCCACAAGTAGAGATACCAACCTAGTGGTTGAAATTAACAATAGAGAGATATCATTTCGTTCTATTGTAGATATTCCAGAGCATCATATGCACATTTTAACTAGTGATGTATCATCAGTAATGCTCGAGGTTGAAATAGAGGAACTCCATACAATGAATATACAAATAGCAAAATTTTACATATGACCGAAAAGTTATACCAAAGACCAGCTAAGGACAAAGCTATGCTTTCAATATTCATCTGTGTTGCTTAAACCCCTGTGTTTTACGGTCTTGTTTATGTGTGGTCATCTAACAGTGAGGAGGTTGTTTTACACCAAAATTGTGCGTTCTTCGAGACCTCTGGGAAATTGGAATAGTGGGAGGGTTGTGTGCACGTAATCCAGGATAACCACACCGTCTGCTATTTACGTGGCAGATGGCCGTCCTAAGTCGGCACCGGTTGCCCATTGGTCTCGTTGGTTTATGTGTGGTATTTTATGTTTTATGTTCTATGGTGTGAGTTGATGTTCCTTGTCCCTTATGTACTCTTTATGTGGGTTTCTGTTATGTGTTTTTTGCATTGGGTGTTTTGGGGTTTTGCTGTGGGTGCTGCAACTTAGTATCGTTGGAGATCCCCTCCTTGCTTTCAGGGAGATAGTTTTAGAATGATTTATCAAATCTTAAGTAAATTGCTCTTATACCTATCATATATCTGTTGCTTAAAGAGTAAACAAAGCTATGATCTCCTTCATATAATTCCTTATTATGTAATGTTAAACAAAACTTTAAGTTATTCTTTTACTGAATCCCCTTGGAGAAGATAATGCTTTTTCATTTTCAAGAATTATGTCCAAGATAGGGCATAAGATATTTCAAAGAATCAAATGTCTCTTTTCAATTTTCCTTAATTCATTATCATTGATAGCATGGAATAAGGTAAGATTAATCTCAGTGTGGATGGATATTTCTTTATTAGAAGAATAAGACATTAACTTATTTGAATTGTAGATATCCTATCTATCTATTGACCTTCATTTCATATGACAACTGAAAGGAGTTATTGTTAAATCCAATATTCAGATGTTTTCTTTTGAGAAATAGGATTAATGTATCATGTTATATGCTTTATTCAGTTTCTGAAGGGTTTGATTATTGTCAAAGGTGTATATCTCTCTGCTCCATCGCCTGTCTGGAAAACCTTTTCTTGTCCGGATTGAAAGTATAAAATTAATGATTCCTTCGGTTTATAGTAGTTCTTTATTACAATAATACTTACTGACGAAAGTTATTCATAAGTAACGGGACAGACTCTCTGAGAACGATCGCACTGAGGGAAATTCCCAAATTAGATGCCTTATACATGTACATCAGAATTTTTATAATGAGTTTAATAAGATCCTGACGATAATCTCAACAACACTCACAATAGAGCACAAAATGACGCATCGACGGACTCATGGCAAGCTAGACCAGGTGGGACCAGGTGCCCGGGAGGAGTAAGCATCTCCTGTTGGCTAGCCGCAGTTTAAGCACGAAAATGAAAATAATATATAAAATTCATGCACTGTCTGACGTTATGTCTATATAATTTAATTATTTTCTTAGTGTCTGTATAACGCCTTTACAAACATACGGGGCCAAATTTTATTAAGCTGTATAGACAATGTCACCTATTATGACGTCACTTATGTCGAACGACGCTACGTCTGTTCAAATATTACGTCGCCAGTTTTGAACTTTAAAATCAACAATGCTAAAACGACGTCAATTGATAAATAAACTAGATAATTAAATAGATATTGAATTGAATTATAAGAAATGACTAATAATTTTTCTGTCTATCGATGTATAGACAAAAACCGATGTACAAACAAAATATAATCCGCTTCGCGGATTATATAGTTTGTTCATCGGTTTTTGTCTATACATCGATAGACAGAAAAATTATTACAGTCATTTCTTAAATAGAAAGTGCTATGGCGACAAACAAAGATATAATGAGACAATATTCATTACAATCATCATTACATTACTTACAAATATCCTTTTCTGAACTAATTATTAGTCCCATACCGGTGTTGTAGCATAGATCATCCCCCGCACAGATCATCCCCCGGATGAACTGGCCCAGTAAAGAACATCCCCCTGTTAGGGGGATATTCTATCTGCACGATTTATCCCCTGTAGAGTTTCAGCATAGAACATCCCCCGGGGGGATAAAGCGGCCCGGGTCCAACCTTCCCCCTGTCTAATTCTGGATTTCCATTCTTAAACGGAAATTTAAAACCGTAAACTAGCTTAGTATTATCATGAAACATAGTGTGGTTCAGTTAACAATGGGTATGAATGACACCAATTTTCTTTTGTTTTTATGCGTGTCAAACAAGTCAAAATTTATACACTTTGAAGCATTCAATAAAGGGTCAGTGAACTCTGATTATTACTCGATACAGTCACACAGCACCTTGCATGCACCATTCAATAGGGTAATAAATATAAGGGATGCCGTTTTGCTATTCATTCCCTATTTTTGGCTATCAAAAAATAAAATGTGTGATCTAAAAAATCAACTTTTGAATATAAAAATTTCCGTCATATTTTCTGATACAAAAAAAATCCAGTCTTCCATATCACAATTTTGCGATACAATGTATCACAAAATCGATTCTTTTTATATCACAAATTCAATGTGATATGATCACAATTTACATTTTGTGATATAAAAAAATCGAAGTTGTGATATTAAGAGAATAGATTTTTTGATATCACAAAATATGACTAAATTTGTAATACCAAAAAAATCGAATTTGTGATATCACCAATTCTTTTTCTTGACATAAAAAATAGGAAATCAATTTCTTATGTATCATCAATTATAAAGATATATGATAATATTATAATAGTTATTAGATCCTATGGTAGAATGGTATCAAATGTTTAAAAGAAAACGTCTTCAAATTCAATAGCATCATATTTGAACAGAAAAAGTTGCAGCATGGATCAGACATGCACGTTTCGGGTACTTAACCCTCGTCAATGATCTATCATATAATAATGTAATATGGCCAAAGAGTGTGAAAATTATCATGTTCTAAAATGTACTGAAAAACGTAGCAGGATGGGTGGGATATGATGCTACAGAACCCAAGTTTTACGAATTTCAAGATTCTTTTGATAATAGATAACAATTATTTAATGGGTCAACATTCAATAAAACTCTTTCATGGTGCTTAGTTGCCAACGTTTTTTTTTCCATTTTAATAATTACTGTCTTCAGTACTGTACCTTGGCCTGAAACTTGTGCTGTTTTCTTCAGTTTTTAAAACGAATTTCAACACGTTAGACCAGGATTATTGTCTAAAAATAATTTTCATGATATTTTGAAATAAAGCTTGGTCATATGAATTCAAAGTAAATTTGGCTAACTAACCATACCATAACTAACCATACCATAACTAACCATACCATAACTAACAATACCATAACTAATCATACCATAACTAACCATAACATAACTAACCATAACATAACTAACCATACCATAATTAACCATACCATAACTAATCATAACATAACTAACCATACCATAACTAACCATACCATAACTAACCATACCATAACCATACCATTACTAACCATACCAAAACTAACCAAACCAAACCATAACTATCTATACCATAACTAGCTATACCATTACTAACCATATCATATGTAATTATACCATTACTAATCATACTTTAACTAACTATACCATGTATAACCCTAACATATAACTAACCATACCATAACTTACCATACCATAACTAACAAAACCAAACCATAACTAACCATACCATAATTAACTATACCATAACTAACCATACCATAACTAACCATACCATAGAGTAGTACATATTGGTAGTTTACTGTAATGTTTAACGTCTTCAAATTCATTTTATCAAATTCAATATTACGTTTACATTGCGTCTCAATTGTATACAGAACAAATGGTGTAGGTATTCTGGGACCGCGCGGTGAAATTATTCAAACAAGTCGTTAGTATATAGCCATGATGTCTAACAAATTGTATTTATCCAAATTGATATTTTTCCATAAAGATAAGTCTCCTAATCGTGTTGATGTTCTTTTAAAACACTCCATAACCTTTCTTGATATTTTCTAATGGTGAGATGGCGTTTTTTGTTTGGAAGTTGAAATCAATATTAATTCATTATAAATCAACACTCAAAGTGCTATTCCGTCGTACATATGTCCCTTGTGACAGGTATTTTCTATGTTTTCTATGTGACGGATGTCAAGATATGCATCCAGTGAAGTATAGAATTCTTTCAACGCTTTCATCTCGACACTGAACAAATATAGA
Source organism: Pinctada imbricata (assembly GCA_033119305.1). Taxonomy (NCBI): domain Eukaryota; kingdom Metazoa; phylum Mollusca; class Bivalvia; order Pterioida; family Pteriidae; genus Pinctada; species Pinctada imbricata. The sequence continues at coordinate 58,245,944 of VSWD01000005.1, forward strand.
GTTCATATATAGCCTAAACCGATTTTCAAATTACATGCATTGCCAAGCATTATCTTAAGCTTCGAATATCCATTATTGTTGAAAACAGTTGGGGCTTAATTTAACACAATTTTTCAATCTCCATTAAGTAGCTGATTACACCAAAAATTCTTTGCTTCGTAGCAACAAGTACACATTGTAAGTTCATTCCAAGCATTGAAATTTCTTTTATTTGTGAATACAAACATCTATGTGTACTTCTAGGCTTGTGCCTCCTATAATATTTTTTTCTGTATAATTTCAGTACAGTAAAGGACTAGGTGCGCTAACCCCTTATATCGGCCCTATAATTTCAACGAAAAATGCTTTTGATAAACGAACTATTAATAGCAATTCTCTGTAACCATTTAAACAATTTCGGCACGCATGGTCTCCGATTTTCATGAAATTTCATACATTAGTAGAGACCAATGAAGGAAGGTAAATGAATGAGAAATTGGCAAAATTGAGCTACTTTGAAGCTCTATAATTTGGTTTATATACGACATTTCTGGAAGAATTTCTAATCATCCTAAAGATAAGGACCTAGAATTTTAGATAAGCTCAATCTAAGTGTCTGATATTGTCAAAAAGGCTGGTTACCATGACAACATAATTAGCTACTTTTAATATATTGATTTCGATATGCTGTTTGTATTTTCCAATTTTCCTTCTCTCTTGATGGGTATGTGATAAGAAAATGGAATTTATTTTATAGAATGAGCAAATTCAAATAAAACGCACCTGTTGCTATGCACATAGGCTACCTTGGCAACGGTAACTATGGTCTATAATACATGTGTATTACCTATTTTGCAACTCCAGAGTTATTTTTTAAATTTTTGCATCATGATGAACAGATGAGAAATGTTGGAATATATCCAACACAAAGAGCTTTTTCAAAAACCGTGAAAAGGCTATTTGGAACATATGTTACGATGGCAGCCATTTTTCATTATTTTTATAAAACAGTCATTATTAATCCCAGAAAGTTAAGATTTATTATTAATAAAGATCGAGTAAGAGTCTTTCAAAATACAAGAAGAAATTTTCAAATAATTATTGGTTGCTATGGTTATTCGGCCATACAATAAAAATATATGCATTTTTTGCTGTTTTTCGAAGCCTTTTTTACAAAAAAATGAAACAGGCTTACACAACTCTTTTTTACATATCTTATGAAGGAAAGTCTAAACTTTATTTTAGATTTAAAAATGTTCACATTACTAAACTTTGGATTCCCGTATCCAAGGACTCAAATTGGGCTATGTACAATTTTACACAATCGTTCCCATAGCAACGGGCTATTTCCTGCATATTTAAAAGAAAAAATCTTTCATCTACGCGCATTGATGCAGTTTTCTGTCCAATTTTTCGGGTGATACCTGCATCAACAGAAAAAATATAAGATTCATTTCTTAAATCAACACCAAAAATTGAGGGAAAACTGCATCGTGCTCGTAGCGCAAGATGCATAAGTTTTCCCTCAATTTTTGGTGTTGATACCTCGTTCAACCCAAAAAATATTACAGTGATTACTTATCATTTCATTTTGTCGCTTTTCAACTTTTATTTGCCGATTTCAAATTGTGTTGCTTACGACGTTGCGTATGACGTTGCTAAGCGCGACTTCCGGTTTCCGTTGATGCAGGTATCAACAAAAATTTTCGGCCAATCAGAATCTTCGTTTCTTACGAATAACAATGGAAATTAAATGATTAGCTATCAATTATCACTTTTTGCAATGTTGAATGTTTGATAAATTAACGCGTCATATTTTTGAGCCCTCGTAACGTCACGCGCGTGATGTATGACGTCATTATCTGACGTCATTTTCCCTGAATGACGCAAAACAAAGGAAAACCATTATATTTTACGTACAAATCTTCAAAATTTGTCTATGATCCAGGCCTCGCCCACGATATTTTTCATGCAAATTTAAAGGCCGTTTAGAAATTCATCGATTGGTACAAAAATTATCATGGGCAAGCCCTGGATCAAAACTCAATTTCATAAATTTCTATCGAAATATCGCTCATTTATTGATATTTTCAATGATTTCAACGTTTTTAGCGACGTACTATTCAGTATAGGACTGTGAAATCAAAATAAGCTTTCCACATATGGATTCACCATACATTTGACAATTTAAAAACAAGAATATTATTGATATATGAACAAATTTGAAAATAGGGCCGATATGACAGGTTACCGCACCTACTTCTTTTACGGAGAACTCTCCCAAAACAAGAATTAGAATAAAATGATAATCTGATATTATCGATAATTTCGATGGGAATTCTCACGATTTTGCTTTGCTTTCTCGACTTTGAGACTGAACAACGGTTAGGTACTTCTTTGATGTTTCTGTTTATACCACTTTTGTTTGTCTATTCCAAATATTTGTAATTTAGTCATGTTTACATCATATCACTTCAAAACTATAATACCTAAAATGTATGTCTAATTACTGTTTGTTATGCATTTTTTTGTTCATTGTACAATTGTATTTTATTTTCCTTTGGCTGTTTTTTGTTTTACTTGGGCCATAGCCATTTGTATAAATGTGTTATATGCCAATAAATAATTTGAATTTTCAAAAGAGCATTTTCAAATATTAAACTAAGATATAAGACGGATGGCAGGGTAAAATACTGCAGGCGCGTAACTTTTTTATTTGTTTGTCATAAACGTTTTGTCTCAGTTAACGCATGCGGCCACATTGGATTCTTCGATAAAAGACAAAATTCCTAGCAATTTTCGCGTACGCAAGTGCTTCCACATCGTTATGCAAAATACAAGAAAAACTATAATAATAAAAAATGAAGTAGTGTCCTCCGTAGGGAAGTTTAATATAATAAATAATAATGAACACTCTCTATCAACAAATTTTCGGCCATTGGCCTTTATCAAGTGGAAAAGCACGAATACAAAAGAATTCTACGTTATATCCATAACTGCTGGTAAACAAAGCCCAGCGTAAAATGAACAAGGTATGACGTCACACATAACAATTAACAATGCGTAAAAGCGCCAAAACGACGTTACATAAAACCGCTAAATCTGCGTACCGTTATCGAACGTTAATAAGTTAGAAAAGAGTTAACGGTACAACTTAATGAACTCTTTTCTAACTTATTTACGTTCGATATCGGTACGCGTGATTTTCCACTTGATAAAGGCCGAGTGGCCGAAAATTTGTGGATATAGAGTGTTAATTGTTATTTATTATAATAATAAAAGTAAAAAGTTTACAATGTAGAAAATGCCCTGGAAAATTGTATAATCAATCCGCTTCCGGGGTATCATCTTCTGAATCCCCATCATGGCTTCGCGCTTAAAGCCTAACGACGACCTCCAAAATATCTGCCTGAAAAGTGCTTCCATTGAAAAGTACTCTGGCTACGCTTCTGAGTAACTCTTAGATCCCCTCCCTTCCTTTACGTTGTATTCACAAGGGAGATTAGGAAGCATTAGATTAAGTAGTTCTCGCACATAGTATGTTTGTACCGAGATGAACAAGTTATTACACACTATTTAATGTCATTATCTTTCTTTCAAAAATTTGGAAGGGTTTCAACTCTATACCTTCTTGAGGAAATTTTCAACCAATTTACTATGAACCAGACACGTGTTCCGAATATGAAATTGTAATCAGTGATGCTTTCAGCCAAAATGTTTTTATTTTAATAAGCCGCCAAAATTCCTTTCACTAGGGCCCTCTGGTTTTATTTTTAGAATATAAATTTGCGTATTTTCTTTACAGAGAGTGCGCGGTTCCAAATTTCCTGTAGGGTCAATTCAGTAGCATATCCAAAAACTCTATGTTCAATATAGCATAGGAATGATGGTGCTAAGACGTTAACCTCCTTTAATTTCGATAACATTTTTGGATGAAATGACAATGACAAATCGTCAAACAATATGTATGAAATCAAATTGATTAAGTGCCAAAACAAAACTTCTTTTAGGCGACAGAGCTATAAAGAAGCAATGTCACGAGGAACGAGTTTAATATCCAATGTCACGAGAAACGAGAAACGAGTTTAACTGCTCCACACTTAAACGAGAAATAAGTGTTATATTAATACTTGAATTATAGAGTCCTAGCTGGTTATTAAGGGATGAAAACTTAACTTTGAAAATACACGAGGATTCATATCCACCATTCAGTCAATGTCGGATCCATCCAATAAAATGCGAATGCACGTCACTTGAAAAAAGAAGACATAAACATGACAGGAAATGAACATTATGTCCCTTATATCATATCTTTTCCTCATATCTTTTATATATTCATAAGTACACAATATAGCCGCATAATTTTTTTAATCGCCAACTCTTCTTAAAGGAAGGGAATTGCATGCAAACAGTGGACTCTTACTCTCCCCGGGTACCTTGATTGTTTATTCCGGGGTTCGCAACTGTTCCAATGGGAATTCTAATAAGTTTGCCTTATCTTCTCGACTTTGAGACTGAATAAGTGATGAGTACTTCGATACTTGGGGTTTCCAGTATCGTTATTTTGACACTGTTTTCATGATCAAACTACCTTTATTTTAATCTAAACTAAAGATCTACATTCAAATCATCTATTTGTATGGTGCAAGGTATCTTTAAGGTCCAACAAAGTTGGTCATTTTAGTGCAAAATCCTATCTTGCCCAAATTTAGTATACATGTATATCCGAGGAAACTTGAACAAAAATAGATTTAAGGCATCTTAATTACAATGAAGATTGTTTAAGAATTGCAGACACAAGGTATTAACAATAGAAGACAAGAAAACTATACAATTTTGAGAAATATCAAAGGAAAGGTAATAAACTGTCAAAATTTGCGTGCTTATATTTAATGTAGAAATTTGTTAGAGACTATTTTCATATGCCCTTTAATAAAAGTTAAACCCCTGCAAGGTACTTTTTCATCATAAACATGTATTAAGGGTGAAACAAATTATAAGTATACTAATCTTCAAGGAGATTCAACAATTACTTTCAACGCTATTACAACTTTAGATACAAAAATATTTAGCCAAAAATGAGTTTAAAAAAACCTGAATGACAATCTAAAACCTTCTGAAAATTCAAACAAGATTAAGTTAGGGTTAGGATAAGGGATGAAGTATACAAAGTTTTAAATTTTTCGCCTAAAAATAGATTTTTAAAGAATGTTTTTTACTATTAAGTATATTTTCACTGTATTTTAGAATTCTAAGTCCAACAACAACCAACCGGATGAACCTGAAAATCGAAAAGCGGCTTTTTCTCCACAGTCTCATTACAATGCAGAAATATCATGAAAATCGGTTGACGCATATTCAAGGTAATGCGTTCCATAAGCGAACGGACAGACAGACAGATAGACGGACAGAAGGACAGACATTGCCATACCATAATACGTCCCGTCAAATGACGAGCGTATAAAAATGGGAACAGAAGAAACAAATACCTTGTCATAGGGCGGGTTGGGGGATACTTATTTCGTGAAGGAACACTCTAACAAATAAAAAGTATACCGAAGACGATATCATCCGGATGCTTGAGTTTTTGATTTATAACATTTTTGTAGTGTTTGGAGGAACCGTATTTTAGCAAATAGTTGGCATCCCCATGGGTACCAATTGCGCCCCACTGCTTGCGGACTTATTTTTATATTCATACGAAGCTGACTCTATCCAGACCTTGCTATTGACTGGGCGAAAGCACCTTGCATCCTAGTTCAATTTTACCATTAGATACATACATTAGATGTCGTGTTGTCCATCAATAATCCGAACTTTAAGGATCATCTAAATGAAATCTGTCCCCATGAACTAGAGATCAAGGAAACAATCGTGAGCGCCGGCTCGTACTCATACTTCTATCTTTCGACGCAAACGGCCATTTGAACACCTCACTGTATGACAAGCGTGATGATTTCAGCTTCCACATAACTAACTTCCTTTCATGAGTAGCAACATCCGGTACGCCAGGGCATGTTCCAAATATGAAGGTTCCATCGTTAGAGCCAGACGGCTTGCAAGGAAGCTACTTGTTCCGGTTTATATTGCACAACGGATGAAATCATCATTGAGGAAGTTCTTATATACATATCGAGACAATCTGCACAGTTTTTACTTGCGATACCAGCTCAACCAGTGTCGTGTACTTGTACGTGAAATTATTTCAATTCAAGTATCTTAAATCAAATACAGTAGTTATTCTTTTTTTTACATTATTATGAGAAATAACCTATATTTCTATGTAGAAGTCAGGGCTGGGGGTCTTTTTTATGATATAAATAATACGAGTGAAATGTTTTTAAAAATTCTAACAATCTTTCGCTTTTGTTGATTAAAATGTCAAAATGAACAGATACTGCACCGAGAAGATTCATTAAGAAATTCGTGCTTTAACATGATTTTCTCCAAATATTATATTCCGGATTTATCCGACCGTAAACACATGGCCAGAGATATATAATCGAACACTCATACTCGCTTATATTGTACAATTAACGACGCCGCTGTTATGAAAATGGTTTGAATCAGCTTTTTTCAGTATATAAAGTCATATTTCTTTTACATATACCATAAAAGAAGGGAGGATATCTCCAACAAGACCCTGTTGCAGCATCAACAGCAAAACACCCAATGCAAAAAACAAAAAAAAACAAATACAGCACGGTACAGCATTTAAAAAAAATATATACTCAAATATCTCTCTATTAGAGCAATTTTATGGAAAATTTTCTCCATATTTGAAGGGGTTTTATCTTTAAAAATATTTCACCAGTCTGATTAAAGAAATGAAGTACTTTGCAATTTTATTATTTTGGGGCAGATTTTACGCCTTATCGTCGCAGGTCCTTTGACAAGTTTCCAAGGAGCTGTTGCGACTGGTGTTGCATGCAATCAGGAGACGCTGACTCTTCCCGTGCACCTGGTCTCACTTCGGACTGTTATTCATTCTGATGTTCGCAACCGTCCCTATGGGAATTCTAATGATTTTGCCTTGCCTTCTCTACTTTGAGACTGAATAACTGATAGGTACTTCTTTAATGTTTATTAACTCGAACGTGTTTGATGAAAATTGAATTTACCAGCATTGGATTGTAAACTAACAAGATTCTATGTAGCATACACAAAGCTGCTTATGATACACCCCGTCCGGCTTTAGTGTTACCTTTCGTCGATCGTAGCGATTAGAAATTACGTCAGACAGAGGGGTGATTAGAGTTCAACTCAGTCAAACCAGACAGCTATGAAAGGTAAACCACATGATGCCGTTGTGCACAAAGCATGTCGCAATAACTTGGATTGATTTTGATTGGATAGAATTTACTATGATAGTAAAACTGTTCATTGAGGCGAGATTGTCCTCATAAGGTGAACATTCAAACTGCAAAGGAGAAACAAAGTAAACGAAGTGTACCAAGCATGACAAAGTATGACAGGATCACAATGCTTGATTGATGTTAAAGTAAAATAAGTAAAATATAATATTGATCAATCTTTGTTAACAGTTTAAAAGGGTATTAAAATAGATCGCGAGAGGAGCGAATCCCCCTTAAACTACTCCTCTCTCATCCTCAATTATTAACACACTTCTTACTTACATTAATAGAAAAATATGATACGATTTATCTAAAAATAATATTTTCAAACGTATTTCAACCAATCGGCATGCTATATTCAAATTACAATGTTAAATTTTTTTTCTTGAAAATAGCGACCCCCCCCCCTCCTCCAAGAAAGCAAGGTTCTTTTAGTTTAAGAACGAAGTCAAAATTTATACATGTAACGGTTTTATCGTATATGTATATATAGGTCTTTTCTTTTTTTGTGTCGCCTGCGAAGCATAGCGACACTTAGGGATCACTTTGTCCGTTGTCCGTCTGTCCGTCTGTCCGTCCGTCCGTCCGTCCGTCTGTCTGTCTGTCTGTCACACTTTGGGTGTCACAGCCCATAACTTTTGATTGGTAAGTGATAGGGCTTTGATATTTCACATGTGTATTCCTTGTAACAAGACCTTGCTACACATACCATAATTTTTGACCTAGTGACCTTGACCTACATATTTGACCTACTTTTCAAAAAAATTATGAATGGATATATCTTTTGATTGGTAGGTGATAGGGCTTTGATATTTCACATGTGCAATCCTTGTGGCAATACCTTTCTACACATACCATTATTTTTGACCTTGTGACCTTGACCTAGATATTTGACCTACTTTTGAAAAAAAAAAGATAAGATTCGCTATATCTTTTGATTGGTTAGTGATAGGGCTTTGATATTTCACATATGTATTCCTTGTGACAAGATCTTCCTACACATACAATAATTTTTGACCTAGTGACCTTGACCTACATATTTGACCTACTTTTCAAAAAAAATTAATAATGGATATATCTTTTTATTGGTAAGTGTTAGGACTTTGATATTTCACATGTGCAATCCTTGTGGCAAGACCTTTCTGCACATACCATAATTTTTGACCTTGTGACCTTGACCTAGATATTTGACCTACGTTTGAAAAAAGATAAGATTCGCTATATCTTTTGATTGGTAAGTGATAGGGCTTCGATATTTCACATGTGTATTTCTTCTGAAGAGACCTTTCTACACAGACCATTAAATTTGACCTTTTGACCTTGATCTAGATATTTGACCTACTTTTCAAGAAAAGTAATATTGGCTATATCTTTTGATTGGTAGGTGATAGGGCTTTGATATTTCATATGTATTTTCCTTGTAACAATGCCATTCTACACATACCATTATTTTTTTACCTTTTGACCTTGACCTACATATTTGACCTACTTTTCAAAAAAATTAAGAATGGATATATCTTTTGATTGGTAAGTGATAGGGCTTTGGTATTTCACATGTCTATTCCTTGTGACAAGACCTTTCTACACAGACCATAAAATTTGACCTTTTGACCTTGATCTAGATATTTGACCTAGACCAACTTTTCAAGAATTTTGATCCACTTTCTAGAATAATAATCAAACCGCTTCGCAGGCGACACAAGCATTCCTTGGATTGCTATTTTTTTTTTAATTCGTACAGTGGGTACTTCCCGACTGAGACAATCTGAATACAACTCACGATGTAATTAGGCGTTTGTTTGGAACTGACCTCAATGTAAACACTCACCTGTATGATGTAATATTTAAATGTCTCGATCAACGAAAGGTAACACTAAAGCCGGACGGGGTGTATAAGAAGGAACACACATTCATTAATTCAGATTTTTTTTTTATTAATTATTAAAAGATATCGAACTTGAATCACTCGACATAAATTTTCTGATTCTAAATTTGAAAAATTATATTGAAATAAAAGCATACTGTAAACTTGGGGTGATTTTCGCGTTTTTCGCGAAAAGAGGGATTTCGCGAAAAATTCCCCCGCGCGAAAATATCTCCGTTGCATTCTTACAATGGGAAAGATATTTTTATCGCGAAGTTTTCCCCACGCGAAATCCTTGATGTTATAATCGCGAAAATAACCACGTTTACAGTACCTCCTTCATAACCTTAGTTGGTCCTTTGGCATACATTTAAGGTCATTAAATAATTTCACTCTTCTTGTTGAATTCCATATCAGAGCTTCACTGATGATACATTATTTGTTGATTTGTGCATATGGTGCACCAATTTATTACGACAGAACATATATTTCAATAAGATCAATAATAAAAACATAACCTTAATCGCATAAGTTTTGTTTTGGCCAAATGATAATCCGAGTCTTTATTCGCGTAGTTTATATTCGTCCCCTACTAGAGAAAAATGGGAAATTGTTCTCACTATTTAGAGAAAGATTTTTGTTGTAAATCTAAACTTTACCTATCCCCCACCTTATATGTGAGGTCCTTCATGGATTTTTGTGTGTGGAACAGTCATTCTCAGTCTACTTGACTGCAACAATTCGAAGTCTCTTGCCTCTTGTGCCGCTTGTGTATTTGGAAGTTGTAAGTTCATTGTTCGTTGCATTATTAATGCGCTGTTGAAGTAGACAATATTCACTACATTTAAGATTTTGAAAATCCACGCAAAAATGATATATTTTCCTCTGTAGATGGCCAGTTATATATCTCAGCAAAATAATTCATCCCTTTTAAAATCTATCCAATGCGTTCAGAATATTTTTTTCTATTCTTCGAGATGGGGACTATAGCTCGACAACCCCCCCCCCCTTTTTTTTTCTCGTCTCATCTATGTGTTCCGTTGTAACAACTACGACGTAATCATTTTGGGATTTTTAAGTGCTCCTTTTCTTAGAAAATCATGACGTAATCACTAAGAAACATGTTATTTTACAAATAATCAGATTAATCACTGACAAAATCTATCTTCTTGAAATACAAGACGATAATTACATATTATTGTCGGAATAGCTTTTTACATAGAAATTCCCTGTGATGAATGTTCTCGGTGAAATCAACATAGAATTGCAATTAACCGCGAAACAAAAATGAAAGTTAAAATGAGATATGAAAATTATTGGACGTCGTTATCAATTAACCTGGTACATAGAGATAGACTGTTCTTTATTGATTCCCAATACCCAAATAGAGCATAAGCTACATCAGGTTACTGGCGAGTGATGGGTAAACAAGCACAATTTCAGATGGAGTGATTTTACTGATAAAAATGAATTAAATCGAAATGATGAGTTGGCATTTTGAGACTACATGGAGCATGTTAAAGCAATCCACGTTAATTTTTCTGCTAATTTTGGTTTCGTTTACAAATAAAGGTAAGTTCTTATGTAAATCTTTTTTATTATAGTTCCATGACTAGTAATCAAACTTATCATACCATACAATTTGATACCCCATTGTCCAGAATGGTCTTAGACAATTGGAGCCATCCAACCACAGAATGTACTTGTATCTATGGAAGTAACCGGACACGACAAGTCTACCGATTTCAAGCGACATGTATTGCTTTGAAGCAGGAGATACTGACTCTTCCTCGGCATCTGGTCTCACACACATATTTGGAGTTCGCTTCTTTTCATGTGATGGTATTTTTGTTTGTTTCCTTTGGTTCCTGCTTTATCCTGATTTTGTAGGCCTTTAGTTTATGATTTTCTGAATTATCAATTTTGTACTGTGTATGGGGATATGGCCATTATTTATGAAATTTAAATCAATGTGGCTGAATTAGTTTTTTACAAATTGACAAATTGTGTGATTACAAAATTCCCTTATCTGATTCATTTGTTTATTGGTTAATAAGGAATTAAACTGTAGCTTTTCATATCTATTAGCATTTTATTAGAAATTCAATGCAATCAAATTGAACAGCAAATATTCGTTTGTAATTTGAATCAAGATTTATAATTTCTAGAACATTCCTTTTTTCTTAGAGGCATTTTTACTTCTTTTTTTTTTAATTCGGTTGTTGTTGTTGTTGTTGTTGTTTTGATTGTTTATTTGTTTGGTTGTTTTTTCCCTTAAACATTTGATTGTTTCGTCTGTTCGTTTCGTTGTTTTCTCCCTTTTTCTTTTGATTTGATATAATCTTGTCTTCCTTTCACCTTTCAATTTTGTATTTTATTAATTATGAAATTAAGGGTATTACGGATAGGAATTATTGCGATTGCATACTTTGAATACTTTGCATGACATGTGAAAATCAGCAAGATTTATTTTTATTATTACATGTACTATTCACGAAGATAATGTTTTGGCTTCACATAGATGAAGTTAGGATATCTTTGATTGGACAGTTCAAGCTATAATTTCTCATGGCCATCCTCTATTATCAGATCTTTATCTGGAAACTTAAAGACGATTATATATCTGTTATATTTAAAATTGCTATTTAAATGCTGCTTTAAAATTTGTCACAATATGTAAAGATTTAGAATCTACCATCCCTCTTGTAAATTTTTACACTGTCAAATAGAAGGTTGTTTTAGAAGGTAAATTCTTGACACTCAAGGAGAAAAAAGGTCCATCTTGACTGAATAGTTTTTAATATGAGCACTTTTTTACAGATCCCCACTTTGTCCAATGAATACTAATTACAATATTAAGTGTTCGAAGAAAATTTCAAACCAATTTTAATGCACTAGACACGTGTCTTAGATAGTATATCCTCATCAGTGGTACTTTTAAGTTTTATTTAATTTTTTTCATTGTTTGGTACACTGATTTTTTTACAGAGCATATACTCCAATATTGACAATTTCAATCTCTAGGTCGGTATCTCTGCTGCTGGACTGTTAATCCCTGAGGATATAGTTCCCTTAGTTTCAAAATGTTTGGTCACTTAACTTGAAATATACTTCTAACATTTCTGTTATCAAAATGTCTTTAAATTGATTTAGATTGAGGATCACTGACGAGGGTTAAGTACCCGAAACGTGCATGTCTGGTCCATGCTGCAAATTTATCTATTCTTAAATGATGCCAGTGAATTTGAAGACGTTTAACATTTGCTTGAAACTTTTCCGTCACAAATTTCATTTATTAAACTAAGAGATATATCCTTGAAGGTATAGTACTATACTATCTGGTTTTGTGGCATACATTGTAGTTCTTATTGAGAATTTCGCTCTCAATTCATACTCATTCCCCGTGATTGAATGTTTTAAGTGTAATAATTCATTCTTTCTAGCTCTGAAGCCGCATAGAAGCTTGTTTTGATCCTTTATCAATTTGACATCAAATATCATTTTGCTTTTTCGGAAGCTTGTTCAAAACTATCACTGAAATTAAAGGAGGTTGACATCCTAGCACTATCCCTTCAATGCTATTTTGGTCACACATTTTATCTAACTATGCTACGGAATTGATCCTCCAGGAAATTTGGAGCAGCGCACTCTTTGCAAAGTAAATGCACAAATTTAAATTTTAAGAAAACTTGTGGGAGATACATTAAAACTTTTGGTTTTGTCAAAAAATCACTTCGGCATTTAATTAAGTGCCACTGATGAGGATTTACTAGCCGAAACATGTGTCTAGTACATTCAAGTTTTTACATAAAAAATTGTTTTGAAATTTTCTTCAAGATGATAAAGAGTTGTAACATTTCCATATTACTATCATAAACACTTATTTCGTTTTGCAATGTAGAGAAGAAAAGCTTATTCCCCGTGATTGAATGTTTCAAGGGTAATCTTTACTTCTTTCCAGCTCTGTCGCCTCAAAGATGCTTTGTTTTGACCCTCTTTCAATATAACATAAAATATTACTTTTCGGTCATACATTTTATCTCACTATACTACTTAATAGTGAGATAAAATGTATGACCAAAATATTTTCCTACAGGAAATTGAGGACAGCGTACTCTTCTCTAGGTAGATGCACACATTTAAATGATAAGAAATTAACCGATGGGTGCTTCTGAAATTAATAACCATTGATGAATATTTACTATCCTGAATGTCTGGTGAATTAAATTTGGCTTGAAATGTTATTTAAAAAGGTAAAGAGCTGTTACCCTTCCATATTTATCATTATTTGAATTTTCTTTCTGTGGGCCCCGAGCATAACTGATGAGAATATTGAAATATGCATATGGTGAACGGAACTTTTAGGTTTAAAAGAGCATATATTTCAATTATGAAAATCCCTACCACTAGGTCGGTATCTCTGCTGATTGAGTGTTAAACGTCTTCAAATTCAATAGCATCATTTAGAACAGATAAAATTTCTGCATGGACCAGACATGCACGTTTCGGTTACTTAACCCTCGTCAGTGATCCTCAATCTAAACAATGTAATATTGCCAAAGAATTTGAAAATTATTATGTCCAAAACTTCACCAAAAGACGTAGCAGGATGGGTGGGATATGACGCCACAGGACCCACGTTTTAGAAATTTCAAGAAATTTTGATAACAGAAATTTCAAATGCGATGAAAAGACAGACGATCAACCAAAGTTGATCGAACTTGGCTACATGTGCCCTCGGGGACAGTTTCAGTCCCCGAGGATATCGACCTCCTAGTTTCACAATTTTTTTGTACTTGACTTGTAATATTTTTGAAACTGACCCGGCACCAAATTTGATTTATCGTTCTTTAACTAGAGGGGCTTTTGCATAAATATTCGTCCTATTCATAATACGGAAGTGTTCCAACTCTTTACCTTCTTGAAGAAAATTTCAAACCAATTTTAATGCACCAGATACGTGTTTCGGTTAGTAAACTCCTCATCAGTGATGCTTCAAGCCAAAGTAAGTCAGTAAAATTTAGCTCTCAAAATATATTATTATTCGGATTTTCTTTTTATTGGTCTCGAACATTACTGGTAAGACATTTCCTGATGAAACGCTCATACGGTGCTCTGTTTTGTAGGAAATAGTGCATTGACAATATCTTCGAAAACAAGTTCTTCACACCAAAATGTGACAAATAAATTTTGTACATTGAAATGAATTGAGGAGTATCCTGCACCTCATCCTTTTCAAATTCAAGTAGTTTATGAAGAGTTTCGGCTCTTGACTTGAAATATATTGAAACTTCTCCTCAGCAAAAGTTTAATGAAAATTTCCTAAAACTAAAGGGTATCTCACTGAATGAATAGCTTACTTTTTCCACAGAATATTCTTTGGCAGAAAATTTGCTCTTCATATTTCATATTATTTGGATTTCCATTTTTCGGTCTCGAGCATCACTGATGAGACATAACTTGAAATGCGCATATGGTGCACTGAAATTTTACAAAAGAGCATATGTTTCAATACAGAACAATTTTGAACTCTTCAATCAATGAATATCACCATCAGAATTACTGAAAAGAAAAATATTATGTTTACTTTATATTCTAAGATACACACGATTAATTTTACGATATCCCCTTTATAGTGAAGTACAACTTCAAATGTTTTTATTTCTTATGCATATAAGCCTATATATATATATCGTTTTCTTTTTGTCAAATAAAGTGCAAGCTTGCTGGGATGACAAAGGTACAAAAACAACAGGGGAGGCAACTGTTATCGGAATTTCCCCAGGGGAGAGCACCAATGACTGTACAACTGCATGTACAAATGAACCATTTTGCCTAGGAGTTACATATGAACCTTATATCAAGGTGTGCTACATGTTTAATTCCACCCAAGAGAAGACGATAAGTATCTGCCCTACTTGTCGTTTCCAGGCATCAACATGCAAAGGTTTGTTGAAATAAAACCACTCTTCTTATTTTCTTTTTTCTGATTACTTCGTTTCAAGAGGAAGAGCAATAGATAATGTGATATCAGCTTCTGCAAGCAACAGGTTTCGAATGATTTAGTCTCTTAGAGAACAAAATATGTACATTTTATGTGTAGACTGAATAAACATAGAACTGTCCGTCGACAAAAGGGGTATTCGCCTCATTGTGACCATATACATATCGTTCTGATCGTATAAAGTGCAGTAGAACCCTGTCGTATAGTCACATAGAATGCAAATAAGTCATATTTATGATAATAAAGAAAGGAGATGATCTTCAACAACACCTAGTTGCAGCACCAACAGCAAACCCCCAAAACACCCACTGTAAAAACACAAAGAAGACACGCAGAGAAAGAGACGAAATGGTACAAGGAACGTCAAATCACAGAGAAACATCATACACAAATGACTACACATTAATCCAAATCACTGAACAAAATGAACAAGAGAAGGATAAATGTGTCATTGATTATTCAATATGAAAAAAATGAATATGACGATGGTTAAGTACTCGAAACGTGCATGCCTGGTCCATGCTGCAAATTAATCTGTTCTTAGATAATGCTATTGAATTTGATGAGTTAGGTTCTAAACCATCTGCCATATCTAGATGCTGTTTCGTTCAGAACTGAATATGCTCATCCTTGGGGTAGTGCATAATTGTTTAGACTTATAGACATCCATTGTAAAATGAAAACTGTTTCACGTGTAATCCGCATGGCTACATCTTTTTATAACTTTAAAAGTAAATAACCTCTTTATTCCACTCAAGATGTAGGATTGTCTCTACGATTTAAGAGTATCAGTTATACATGTATTTCAATCATGTTGTAATCTCCTTTTTCTCTATTGACCTTACTATGATATGCCCTTTGCCCTTATTGATATACCCTTTGAAGTGTGGAGCTTATAAAAAAGTTCCCCGCGAGGGATTTGACTGTAAGTGTTTTGAATATTTTCCCTGTCATTGTCGCCATAGCACTTCCTATATAGACAGAACCTTACACAGTGCTATATTTAATATATTGTTTTCAATTTTCGTGCATGAACATCGACGGCGGTCGCGGCTAGCCAACAGGGGATGCTTACTCCTCCCGGGCACCTGGTCCCACCTCTAGCTTGCTAGGGGTCCGTCGATGCTCACTTTGGTGCTCTATTGTGAATGCTGTTGAGATTATCGTCAGGATCTTCTTTAACTCATTACTAAGGCGATGCGTTTGGTTTTGCTAGTTTTTTTTTCTTTTGTTTGTATGGTTTTATGTAAGATTAATTGAGCAAAACTGTCTTTGAAGTTGTCATATTGAAGATTATTCTCAAACTTGTTTGGTAAGAATGATCTGAAATAAAAATGTTTGATGAAATTCGAATTCGATTCCTTTTCACTTTTAACTCTTTTTTTCTTTTGCGATTCCTGTTCGAAATTGCGATATATCATTACTGAAATATGACCTTATCTAAAATACAATTTCCAGTTAGTTTCTCAATATTCGATCATGAAGTCCTCATTTACATGTAAATTGAATAGAATGCTATTCCGAACGAAATTCACGTATTAAAAATAAGGCGATGAATTTTGAATTTAGATTTCGGAAAACTACCGATCCTTCTAATGAAATCAATCAATTACATATAACCATTTTGTCGGATACAGATCAGTTATGTATTTACCTTTACATCTATTTAAGTAAAAATTATCGTCTTTAAAGAATCAATTGTTTTTTATCTGAAATTTGGATTTTATTACTTCTCTGACCCTTTCTATTCACCATAAAATGTTGTCCTCTCTCTCTCTCTCTTATTTGGTTGTTCGTCCTTATGACTATGAAATCTCAGTGTTTTAAAAGTCGGTAAATGATTAACGACGAAATATACATGCAAATATAAGCACGATAAGTGTTCCGAAGAAAACGACAAGACAATCAAACTGAAAAACGAGATTGTATTGATTCTATTCGCCCCATATCCCTGTAAAAAGAGAACGACTAGTATGCATCTCCTTATTCCTTTTACTGCTAGGAAAACAAGGGGTCTCCAACAAGACTTGGTTGCAGCACACATAGAAAAACATAAAAACACACAGAATTGACATGCACAGCAAGTGACACAAAAGGGACAAGGAACGCTAAAAACAATACAGAAACATCAAACACAAAAGACCATACATAAACAAAGGATAGCATTGGCAACGCGTGCCGACTGCCGGTAGCAAATGGTATGGTTATCCGGATAACGTACGCACAACCCCCCCCCCCCTTTTCTGGTTATTCAGAGGTCTCGGGGAACGTAAACAAAAGCTAAAACCTATTTCATATTTATATGGTTTAGTCTGCTATATTCTTTATCTCATTAAGTGCAGCTCCTATTTGTTTATGCTGTGAATCGGGTTCTATTTGTTGCGCTCACTATGAGCGACTTTGATGTGGTTAATGCATTAAGGTTGGAGGTATCCTTCTCTTCTTGTCTATTGATTAGGGCAAGTTAAGAATGGTAGTTGTTCTGAGGGCTAATGACTTTAAGAGCGTTTTGCTAGTGCATCGTTAGTTATGTTATTTTAGGACTGTGGTTGTTGCTGACTGTGTATAACAATATATGTATATGAAATCTCCGATGTTACATGTATATGTTATGCCAGTTCCCTATAGAGTAAATCACCCTAAGATTTCTTAACATTTATGATTGATCGCTACATTACATAGCAACATGTAAACATTTTATGTACATTTTTTAGTAATTCGGAGACTCTTCCACATGCACAATATGTCCCTAGATCGATAAAACAAAACACATTAGGCGCAAGATATCAGTACTTCGATGTATTTTCTAAGACTGCCACTAGTGACAAAAGAGGTACTTCTTTTTAATTTTTGATATGTTTGGCACGGATTACGATTAAATATTAATGATACCTCAGTCACATATAGCCGGATAAGGTGAACGGACGAGTAACGGAGAACAAAATTTTCAATCCATTGGTCTACGTACGTATCCGTTACTCATCCGTTACATCTCCATTTTATACGTTACTCGCCTGGCGATAAGCGTCGGTATCCGTTCTGTCCGTTGGCAAGTTTTGAGCATGCTTGCAAAACTTGCCACCGGACAGAACGTACCTAGGACGCCCATTACGTGTCTGTTGGTATCCGTTTTAACCGTAACTCGTCCTTTACATCTCCGGTAGGTGTCCATTAAGTGTCCCTTGATATCCTTTAGGTGTCCGTCGATGTCTGGTAGGCTCGAGTCACGAACGGTCATCTACCGGACGTGAAACGGAGATGTAACGGACAACTACCGGGGGCCAACGGACGAGTAACGGATGTCCGTTCATGGCCCGTTTTGTCCTGTTCTTATGCGTTGCATTTCCGTTTTCTCCGTTGCCTTTCCGTTACTGGTATGGTGAAGTCCCTTACACGTCAATTACTTTGGTACTCGTACGATACATATCCGTTTCAAGCTAGTCTCGAGAACCTCGAATAATCAAACAATGGCAGCGTTGATTTTTTATAAACGGACGACCATCGCACTAAAAAATAAACGAGAAACAAAAGGATTTTTGGATTTTTTTTTTCATCCGTTAGACGTCCGTTCGCGCTATCCCGTAAGGTGTGACGCTACCAAGAGAGGGATAGTTCTGAGTTGGATAACTTCCATCCAACCCCTTTGATGATGTTATGTAAATGTGTTCTTATATCAACATCATACGTTTTGTTTTTCAATAGTAACATAATATCTACAAATCACATAGATATAATTTGAATCTCTTATTTCTGTTTAATTTTAAGGATATATATATAAAGTGAAAAAATGAGTAAAGTGTTAAAATGATATATCTGAATTCAAATTTTTAGCACATGCCTTTCAAAGTTCCATGTGGCGTAGGATTGTATATCCTTCTTACATCGCAGTAGTACTCGTACTTAAACACAATCTCGAAGATTCTTTCAATATATGATAAAAAGTTGCATAATATAATGAGGTATATCAGAAGCATGAATTAAAGGATATGTCGCAAGCTAATAGGTTCATTCCGGTGCATTTTTTCACATTCCATTCAGTTTTACTAGTCAAATGTAAAGATGAAGTTAAGTGAAAGAGATACATATATATTACATTAGAGTCGTCATCTTTTAGAAATAATCTGCTTTTAGCATTACTTGTCACTGGTATTTCCATTCCATACTAGCTTACTTTTACAGTTAAAGAATATTCATACTTGATTATGATACTTGATGAAATCCTAAACATCTATTGATTTAAGTTTTGAAAAAAAAAAAACAAAATATAATGAGAATGAAAATTAGGGTTTTCACTTCAATTGATATTTCATGGTAAATGCTTTATCTTATACATTTTGTTTCTCTTTTAATTTTTTTTCTCATTGACGTTTTACTTTGCTCTTGAATATGATGATGTTGAGTAGTATCATGTACAAGAATGCCTTGGGCTGCTGACACCAACTTGGTACAAAGATAAAGAATGTTTAGAGGATCTGAACAGAAATATTGTTTTTGAACTTGACCTTAAGGTTTGACCTTGACCTTGAAAAATGTAATTTTGCGTTTAGGTTAGAAATGAAAGAAATATAAGGGTACAATCTTCAAACTTGGTTCAATATAAAGCAAGGTGAAAGGATCTGAACACTGGTATTGACCTTGAGGTTTGACCTTTAAGTTCAAAAATTTAATTTTGCGTTTAGGTTACCGTAGTTAGGAAAAAACAATTAGAGGAACACTATTCGAACTTGAGGATCACTGACGAGGGTTAAGTATCCGAAACGTGTATGTCTGGTACATGCTGCAAATTGATCTGTTCTTAAATGATGTTATTGAATTTGAAGACGTTTAACATTGGTATTGAGGTAAAGCTGAGTGAGAGGATCTGAATGCACTTATTGTTTTTTACCTTGACCTTTGACCTTTACCTTGAAAAATATCATTTGTGTTTAAGTTAGTTGTGGAAAAACTATAAGGGCTACAATATTCACAATTGGTACAATGATAAAACATGGTGAGATGATCTGAACGCTGGTATTTTCTATGACTTTGACCTTGAGATTTGACCTTGACCTTTTAAAGATGCAATTTACAATTAATATCTATTGGACAAATACCATATACCAAACTTTGCATAGAAATAGGATATAATGAGTTGACTTTATATCAGGCATTGGCCTTGTCCTGACCTTTGAACACGAAGATACAATTTTACTTTGACTTTACCATAGTAAGATACCAATAACATTTCACTTAAACTTAGCATGGAGATAGATCTAAGCAAGTAGATCTGATTTCAGATAGTGACCTTGACCTTAAAATTTGACCTTGACCATGAAATTTGACTTCGATCTTGAAGATAAGATTTTTCAGTAGACTATTTTGTACCAATATTACATCGAAAATAATGCAGGTTAACGTCTGAGTACCATCCCTCCAATTCTATTTTTGTCATTGATTATATTTAACTATGCTACAGGAACTTTGGAGTCGTGCAAAGTAATTGCTAGAATTAAATTTTTTAAAATGAAATAAGAGGGCACTACTGAAATGAATTTTGACTGTGTCTGAAAATCTCTTTGGCAGGAGGCATCACATTACCGATGAGGATTTACTTACCGAAACACGTGTTGGGCGCATTAAAAATGGTTTGAAATTGTCTTCAAGAAGGTAAAGGGTTGGAACACTTCCGTATTATGTATATGATATCATGAGTAAGACTTTATGCACTATATAAGATGGCACATTAAACTTTAACATGGAGGTAGAGCATGATATTTTGACTTGATTTCAAGTATTGCCCTAGCCCTTGACGGTTTTATTATGAACTGGACATTCGCTATTACTCTATGAAATATCACCTTAAACATGCTGTAGAGGTAGAACGTGGTTTGTGGAACTGACTTTGGTACCATGCTGAAGTTAACCTTGAGAATTGACTTTCACATTGAAGGTATGATGTTGAATTAGACTAAAGTGTGTCAAAACTATACTTTAAACTTCGAATGGAGGTATTGAGATTGCATTCTGTGACTTTCAATAGACATGGTGTTTCAATACACAATCTGCTGCCAGCAATCCGGCCATTAGTACCGTCTTTAGAGGTGTCTTATTTGTAATGTTACCATAAAAGGCAGGTTGTGAAATACCAATCGTAATATACTCTGTTGCTTGGGCCCGAATTTCAAAAGGAGCTGACAATAATATTCGTAAAATTTCGACAAAGTCGTAACTAGTTTGCGAAAACCTTGATCTAAACGTTTCTTGGTAATTTGTAATTTTTTTAAAATCCAAAACATTAGTACATGCTCTAGCGCACCGGATGAGTTGTGAAAATGAAATCGCGTATGACGGTAATCTAGGAACATCACTGTCAAGCCATGGGGAATTTACTACGCTGAATCGAAAATCATCTCTTTTGTCTACACACTCTTATGAATCTCTCCATTTACAATTTTGAAATCTAGGTCCAAAATCGTGTTTCTGAGTTTGTAACGTTTGCCCTGTTCAATTATTGCGGATAGATTTTATTCCTATATTTTTCAGTAACAGGATTGTCGATGGTGTTATTATAATCCAGGTACCTAGAAGTACCATTTATATTTTTCAAATCTTCATGTTTTCTTTGCTTCCATGAGATTCTATGTTTGTTCTTCCATATTTTGATCGTCAAATAGCAAGGGTGTACGACGTTGTAATTGAAGATACAATTAAATCGTCACTGGAAAGGTTTTCTTTCCCTATGTGGTAAGACAAAGAAATCTCTTTTCTCAGCCTTTTATAGATATCCCTGTCCATAATGGGAGAAATGCTAATGATATGCAGACACAATGCAACGATTATTATCCAATAGCTTTTTTTGGGGGGGGGCATTATTTAACTTCTCATTTTTAGTTTACCTCGACGAAGTTGAGATGAGCTTATGCTATAACCCCGGTGTCCGCGTCCGCGTCCCCTCGTCCGGTTCAAGTTTTTGGGGTAACTCAGTATCTGACAAAGTACTGATGCTACATTGACCAAACTTGCACAAGTGATTCATCTTGGGATGCTGAAACGAACCCATCTATCAGATGCAGCACCTGACCTACTTTTCGCTTGAGTGATTTTGCCTTTAAAAGCCAATATTGAGCAGCAAAGTATAAGTGCTACATTTACAAAACTTGCATATTTCATCAAACTTTCATGAAACGACCTTGACCTACTTTTTCTGCTTGAGTGATTTTGCCTTTAAAGGCCAATATTGAGCAAAGTATATGTGCTACATGTACCAAACTTGCATAGTGGATGATATCTTTGATCAAACTTTCATAAAATGACCTTGACCTACTTTTTCCGCTGGAGGGGTTTTGTCTTTAAAGTCAATATTGAGCTAAGTGCTACATGCTCTGAACTTGCATAGATCATACTTTCATTAAATGAACTTGACCTACTCTTTTCTGCTTAAGTGATTTTACTTTTAAAGCCAATAAACATATACTTTGAAATATGTTTGAATTGAATTTTGCTGCCACGAGGTGAGCTTCGTAATCCGTGATTACCTATGATTATTTTCACATTTTTCATTTCCAGAGTTCGAATTGATTAGGTACTTACCGTGGCTAAAAATAGCATATGTATGACTGAACAATAGAAATATATAAAATATTTTTAAAGATTTCTCATTAAAACTACATTTCATTTCTATCATTTTCAAGTCTGATATTATTCAACTTAATCCAAAAACGAATGTCTCGGAAAACCTATCAAAAATATACATATATAATTGGAATATTCTAGAAAATAATGAATCAGGTGAAATTTTACATGTATGTCGCTTTCTCTGAAAATTTTGACTTGTGCACTATCCCTTCTTACTTCTTACTTCAATAAGAAACGGAATTGGTAGGATCTGCATGGTATCGGTAACTTAACAGTCATTATCCATGCTTATCGTATAATTCTTAAGGATCAGTCTTCGTATGTGATCACTGAGGGATTTTTAATGGACAGCAAAAAGGACTTCTGCATCAATTTCCAAAACTGAATAATTTTTTTATGTTAATTTTTCAGGTGAAACGTTTTTTGCTGACCCAAGACTGCCATCTGCAGGTAGGCTTAAGACTTTATGGTTTATTACAGAGATTCTTTTCATCTAACCTTAGCAATTTTTATCTCATTCTCTGCACTATAATCGGCTTCGCTATATTCCACATTAATAATTGAAAATACCCAATTGATCTTCGAATGAATTTCAAACAAAACTAGAATCAAACCTTGATTTAAAAACACAACTACATATATTTAAAACAAGATAGTGGATAGTTGCCTTATTAAGGTACCTTATAGCCGGAGATACAATGACAAATATGGATAATGACCATATCCTCACATACAGCACAAAATCGATAATTCAGAAAATCAGAAACCGAAAGCATACAAAATCAGGAGCAAACAAACAAAAACCTCCACCATATGAAAATAAGCGAACTCCCGATAAGGGAGTGAGACCAGGTGCCCAGGAAGAGTAAGCATCTCCTGCTAGCATGCAACACCCGTCGCTTCAATTCGGTAGAACTGTCACATCCGGTTACTTACATTTCGGAAGACATAGAGTAAAATCTTTGGTTGGATGGTTCAAATGGTCTATGACAGAATACCATCCACCATTCTGGAGAGTGGGACATCATAGTGTATGACGAGTTCCCCATATCGACCGTGTGTTCCCCAGTGACGATGTTAGTCTGTCACAAACATATCCCTGACTGAAAAGACGCCTAGCTATCAGAACAAAATCGGTATACCGGTATTTGGTACTTGCTCTGGCATAGCGTATCAACTGAGATATGAACACGCCATAAGCAGGCGTTGAAGGGATATTGCTACTCAGAAGAGGAAAGTTTGTAATGCTGAAATTGAAGTCGTCACGTTTGTCATAGAGTGAGGTGTTCTTGTGACCATCAGTGTCGTAGGACAACATTATGTCCAAAAAGGATGCTGAATTATTTTGTCTCTGTAGTTTCTTTGACTTCAAGCTCCGAAGGATACATACTTCTCAGGTAATCCGCGAATTTAGGATAATTGATGGACAACACATCGTCTATGTATCTGTAAGTGAAGTTGAAGTCAGAAGCTAAAAGAAGGGAGGATATCTCCAACAAGACCCCGTTGCAGCATCAACAGCAAAACACCAAAACACCTGATGCAAAAACACAGAAGACGAGTACAGCACGAGACGGAAAAGAGACACACGACATGTAAACATCAAACACAAAAGACTACACATAAACCGACGAGACCAATGGGCAACCGGTGCCGACTTTGGACGGCCAAGTATCTTTTCCCTTCAGAGACTAAAGATTGAATGAATTCAGCTTCTTACGAGTAAAGGAAAATATCGGCAAGAAGTGGGGCACAATTGGTCCCCATTGGAATTCCGACAATTTGCTGGAAGACCTTTCCTCCAAACACCACAAAAATTTTGTCGAAAGTTTAACATCTGAATAATATCTGTTTCAATGTACTTATTTTCAGAATCGGACTTGGTTTTGTCATAGTTAACAACAATGAATTTGTATTTGCGATTACCGTTCTTACTTGTAATCGCATTACTTATAATTTTGCGAGTCTTTCTTTCAATTTAGAATGTGGAATTGTAATGTAGAGTCGAAAAATCAAAGGATTTGATCGAATGGACTCTACTAAAATGAGTGGATTTCAGATGTTCTAAAAGTTCCTTCGAATTCTTTAAAATCCACATCTGGTTGATGCCACTGCGAGAATATACTGTCGAACAATATTTTTGAAGCCCAGATTTGATTTCAGATAAAACTACAACAACATTTTGAGGAACCAGCGATGTTTGTACGGATTCTTATGCATTTTAGGTATGCAGTATAAGTATGGTAAATCTAAATTGTTTGTGTCGAAGCCAAAGGAAGCAAGAGCTTATTTGTGGTTATCTATTATTTCAGAGACAGAAAGGTTTATTGGGTTGTAAGTGGGATTTCCAGGTGTCGAATTTAAACCCAACTCTTTAACTAGACTGTCGAAATAGTACTTTTTGCAAGTAAATGTGTAATTATTTGAGGCTTTGTCCGCTGATGTGATGACATAATGTTCTTGGAGGTAGGTAAGCTCTGTGATAACATCAGGGTCTTTAAATATAGACTCGAATCTGGTGTTCACAGTTGATTTTGATAGGTGCATTCTAGATAAAAGTAACCCTCTGATGGATTTTATCCATTCGGAAAGGGAGTCGAGCTGTACATCCTCTTTCTTTGCCCAACGTCTTGCATATTCCCCACAAGAGTCCATGATAATTTTGACATTTTGGTTCTATGTAAAGGACATACTTTCTTTGTATTTGGGACCCTTTTTTAACAATTCTCTTAACTTGTCGTTCTTGGCTATACTTAGGTCACCAGTGATTACGTGTCCACAAGGAGAGTAGTTGAAATCCGATGAAGAACATTCGCAAGGAAGAGGATATAGTATGGGATTACTTAAAAATTAATGTATTTATAATTATCTCCTCCAAATGGCACAATGGCAGCGAATCAAACCTAACAGAAAATGCTGATGCCAATGTGCTACATGTCCCATCTCTAGCTCGTTAGGGGTCTGTCGATGCACAATTCGGTGATCTTTTGTGAGTGCTATTGAGATTATCGTCAGAATTTCTTTAACTATGTATATAGCTTACTGTCATCCTTCATCCATGGTGGTAACTGAGGGTGGCTGTCTGTGACATTTTGGTTTCCTCTAGAAGTATTTTGGCTTTTCTTCTGTAAGGCAATCTTTTAGTAAGCTAATAATCCAACGGAAAAGGAAAGCAAGCATTGAAGGACACATAATACTCTTTATATCCTTGCATATGAATCGGGCTCAGTTGTTCATTTCTTGGTACGTGCCTCCTTTTTTAAGATTTGCACGATTTCCGGTTTGTGGCTGTTATATTGGAGATTCACTTCTGTCTATTTGCAGAATATTTAATATAATTTTATTCTTTGTTGTTGGAGTATTTTTTTACTGTATACGTTTGGTAGTCTTCGATGTTCTTTTTATTCCCATTTTGTCATAGCTGATTCCACAGGATTTTTTTGTGTTTGGCAGGCCTTGAGATTAATGAAGTTGCATTTTTGCATATATTTGATCAGGGTACCATGAATATTGATGATTCTTAAGTTCTGAATTCTCATGCAACGGTCAGAGCACGCCCCCTTCTCCTACTAGTTTCTAGATAACAAGTGAGAGAAGTTTTAACCTTTTCAATTTTTCTTAAATAATTATTTTTACTTACATCTTACATTAATTTCTAACAAGATTCATGTGATATTTGAAAATGGATATCTCTATTTATACAGCGCGTGTATTTAACAGTGTCTAAATCTACTTTATATGAATTAATTTTAGGCCTATCATATGGTCATTATTATCAATTATGTGATGATGATTTATTTTATTATTATGGAGATTCAGTAGTGTTACTTGGATATTGCCGTCCGTCTTGTCCTATGGGGCTGTGTTATTGTCTCTGTCTGTCTGTTCGCCTGTTATTTTCTCTTGTGAAGGTTCTTTTTTATATTTTTCATGAGTTTTTATGTCTATTGGTTGTGATTGTTTAATTCTTTTTTATATTTTTGTGAGTTTTTATGTCTATTGGTTGTGATTGTTTAATTCTGTTTTGTATTTTTGTGAGTTTTTATGTTTATTGGTTGTAATCGTTTAATTCTGGGGGGGGGGGGGTTTGTTTTTTTTTCAAAATCAATATCATTTTTTTTTTACAATATATCATCATCTTACATACAATAGATACTCTTAGTGTGAATATTATGATATAATAGTACATTTTTATATTTTTATAGAAAGAGGAAAGAGGTAGAGAGAAAAGGAAAGAGAAAGAGAGAGAGAGAGAGAGAGAGAGAGAGAGAGAGAGAGAGAGAGAGAGAGAGAAAGAGAGAGAGAGAGAGATCCATTCATACATTTTACTGTGGCATGTTCAAATAGTTTACTGTCTATTGGTTGTGATTGTTTAATTCTGTGTTATATTTTTGTGAGTTTTTATGTCTATTGGTTGTGATTGTTTAATTCTGTGTTATATTTTTGTGAGTTTTTATGTCTATTGGTTGTGATTGTTTAATTCTGTTTTATATTTTCATGAGTTTTTATGTCTATTGGTTGTGA
Source organism: Pinctada imbricata (assembly GCA_033119305.1). Taxonomy (NCBI): domain Eukaryota; kingdom Metazoa; phylum Mollusca; class Bivalvia; order Pterioida; family Pteriidae; genus Pinctada; species Pinctada imbricata. Next base: position 58,273,284 of record VSWD01000005.1, read on the forward strand.
TTGTTTAATTCTGTTTTATATTTTTGCAAGTTTTTATGTCTATTGGTTGTGATTGCTTTATTCTGTGTTATATTTTTGTGAGTTTTTATGTCTATTGGTTGTGATTGTTTAATTCTGTGTTATTTTTTTGTGAGTTTTTATGTCTATTGGTTGTGATTGTTTAATTCTGTTTTATATTTTCATGAGTTTTTATGTCTATTGGTTGTGATTGTTTAATTCTGGTTTATATTTTCTCGAGTTTTTATGTCTATTGGTTGTGATTGTTTAATTCTATTTATATTTTTCATCAGTTTTTATGTCTATTGGTTGTGATTGTTTAATTCTGTTTTATATTTTTGTGAGTTTTTATGTCTATTGGTTGTGATTGATATTTTTGTGAGTTTTTATGTCTATTGGTTGTGATTGTTTAATTCTATTTCTTGGTTGTATGTTTGAATTTCATTCACTGATGTCGAGAAGCAAAAGTTATGGAGAACAGAAAGACCGATCGATGACGGGTGGCATCCATCAGACTATAGTCATTTTCTGGTCATATCTTCTCGAGAAAAGTGTACATAATACTTTACTCGAGACAAGAGTACTCCCCTTGTCAATTGTCATACACAAAACTGCGTTTCCGGTGAGATTCGCTCGGAGAGTACATGTATATAGAGCTGAGACGAATATTCGAATATTCACGAATGAATAGTTTTCAGCGAATATTCGAATGGAAAATTGGTATTCGAATATTCGTTAGTATACATAAAGTCCCGTAACTATACAGAAAAGAAGGAAATATAAAGCATTGTATAACTTAAGTTTACGAGACGTACAGAGAAACCGATAGCAATCTTGAGCAAACGAATGACCGACTAACGTTCGCACAACAGGTCAGTACGTTACATATTATTTTAAACATGCATGGGGTTGTCGTGTGTCATTTGCATTAAATCAATAAATGATAAAGACACTTCAATGTCTTGCTATAACATAGATTCCATCTGATAATATTTTCAAGCAAGAGCGGCACCTGAATACCTAAAGTTGCATGACATGTCCCCGTGCCCCCTCCTTAAGAATTTTAAAAGTTAAATTGATTAACATTGCTATAACTTTCCGACATCTTTTTTGTTTTAGTCATCCGTAAATCCATAGTCCGTTTTGACCGGGATGGGATCACTTATGCTTAGTGCATAATGCAAGCTTTTAACGTGTGTACAATGTACTGTCCTCGTATGATTTCCACGTTGTCACATTCATGAAGATACCATGTACAATACTACAACAGGAGCTCGATGCTAACGATCCACAAGAATATCCGCCTCTACTTTCCTTATATTTGACTACAGAGAGATGGGAAGGGGCGGGTGTCATTGAAGGTTGTTGGCATCGAGCTCCAGTCCGGTGAATTGCCATTTGGGACCATGGCTTGATGATGAGGACGGGATTACGACGTTTTTGCGTTAGTGTTTCAGGATCACAATATTGTTTACCCAAACCTAAGTCTTTACCGGAATCATTATTGTACAGGGGGTTTAAAGCACACTTTTTTCTTGAGCATTAATCAAAACCTTTAATAGAGGGACATATAATAAGACAAACTTCTGATTGCTTCATCTAGATTTATTCCGAACACTTGTTTACAATTCGTTTCAATTTGAGATTCAAAGTATGAAAATGTAAATTCTTTTCTTTCTTCTTAAGCAAAAATAAATTCGAATAACTAATTTTCAATGGACTTTCATTCAATGAGAAATTCTTTCTTGTCGAATTTGTAACAAAGAAATGAAATTCTCTAAGACTTTACGGTAAATAACTTGAATATTGATGAATCGCACGTCTTGGAGATTACTACATAATCAGTGTTGTTTGATGTTTAGCTGAATACCGCTACATGAAAAAATAAGATCCTCAGATGATTAGGATTATTTCTTTTTCCGCTATTTTGGGAAATAAATCCAATTTCAAAAAAAGCGCAATGACATCAAAATCCATATGAAGCGTTGCCATTTTCAAATTCCTTCTATTGTAACTCTTCTTCATTGACAACATAGGATATTTCTCTAAATTTTTTTTTTTTTTTTTTTTTTTTTTTTTTTTTTTTTGGTAAATTCGAGATTTGGGCGATAAAATTAACGTTAATCCATTGGAACATTATAAAGATTCGAACAAAAAACATATTTTAACATTAATATTTTTTCTTCTCTGTTTACTGAACCCTATATAATTAGTCCAGGGATAAAGATAGTTTAATCTCGTGTAATAATTAATATTGATTTGATCAAGCTGTAATGTCTTTGCATTTCCTGTAAAACAAAAAAGGTATTTGTTAAATTCGAAAAATACATTATCTGGCAAGAATAGTCAATACTTTACTATTCCTGCACATATAAAGCACGTATAAATAATTTAAAACTCTCATGATTTTTACTCAATAACATTCATTATACTGTATTCTAATTACCAATTTGTCAAAGAAAGCAAACACAGAAATGCAGAATACATAAAATGCTTGCCAATTAAGACATTAACAATATGGAGACTAATTATGTAACCTGAGGCTTTACGAAACAAATGTTTCTGATGCTCTCATGGGCCATATTCGCATCGGGGAAATTGTTTTTTAACTTTTATTTACATTTACTCTATTTTCCGATGGATGCATTTATTTTTCCATTACATACAGGCATTGTATGCAAAACTAAATTGTGCGTATGAAAATCATTTTACTTTTAAGCGTTATGTTGAGCTGAACAAAGTTGCAATTTTGAAGTATGTAATGTACATGTACTAGTATCATCTGAACTGTTACCAGATTTAAGTCAACAAAAGAATGATCGATAATGAAATGTCTTGAATCATTGAAATACTTCATATTTTGAATGAAATATAAAAAAAAACAATTTCTTGTCATTTTTTGTAGAAAATAGATTCGAATCATTTTGCAAAAGATTTCATCATTTTAACCTTGCTTTGTTTTATGACATGGGCTCAAGACCTACCAGCACGACGTTGCAAAACAGAAAATAACGAAGAAATGGCCTCATCCAGACCTGAAAAAATCATATTGAACGAGGAAGAAGTCCGAGGTCAATATTATTTATTCAGGTCTATAATTTCAGGTATCGACTGAAGCAAAGTGCTACAATTATTTCATTATCGTTCTAGTTTTCAAAATCAGCGTGCCAATGCTTTTTACGACAGACATTCTTTTTTATAACATCATGTAAAGAAAATATGAAAAGTTCTTCAACTTTTTACTATATATAGTAAATTTTATCTATACGAGTTCTTACAGGATATCACGTGATGCTCATTTAGCCAATAGAAATAAACAAATGATAATAGAAATTTGTTCTTATAGAGATTGGCTGTTACTTTACATCTCACGGAAGCCAAAGAACTGCCGAGGAAACAGAGACAGAAATAGCTACAATGCAAAACTCCGACGATTGTAGGGAACACTGTGACATTACTGTAGGCTGTGTGGCTGCCACCTACAGCTTCTTAGGCAAAAAATGTTACCTCTTCGATGCTTTAACCGTCAAGGTCTCATCTCTTTGTCTTTCCTGTGTATTGCTGGAAAGAATATGTCTAGGTAATATGCTACCATTTCATCGTATTTTGAGCAAGAATTTCATTTCTGTCTGTATCTCTTCGGTTTATTCACCAATTTGTAATTACATTATCATCATTCGGCTCAAACCGAGGTCAGACATAATTATTTAAAACAAAGTTATATGTGTTAGTTATGTCCTGAGATTAATAGGTTCTATCACGATCTACTGATCGAGTGAGACATAAAAATTTACACGAGTGACGGAAATTTCGTTTTTTCGGAAGATGAAAGATGAAAAATTTCCGTCACGAGTGTAAATTTTTATGTCTCACTCAGTAGAAAGTGATGGAATCTATTTCTTCTTCATTCTTAAGTAGCTACGATCTTGTCGTTACTCCCTGACAACGGTTACTACGCATTGTCGAGACAAAATGCTAACCGGTAGAGAACAGTGGTGGACTAGATAACGATCGTGCGTTTCTTACTGATAAATGGGATTTCACAATAGTTTGGCCCACGTCTGCAAAATCACATAATAGCCCTCTGACGTCAAACTCAAGCTTCGTCAACATATCATTGCCATTTACCGGAAGTACTTTGAAAAGCCGCAAGCGTCTATAGTACGGCATCTCTGATTGGTCGTTTGGAACAGCTGATTGGTATATGACGTTTTATGATTGGATGATGTAGCCTTTGAGACAACTTATGTGTCTCACATAGGCTGTCTCACAGGGTACGAGCAAAACTGAAGAAGTGAACATTCATGATGAGGCAGATTTTACATTAACTGCCAACATTAACATTTACTGTTCTGGAGGGGATCTCCAACAACACTCGGTTGCAGTACAAACATTTTCAATTTCTCCCTACTTTTTAGGCCAAAACTAGCAAAAAGAAAAGCTGTTAAACTGGCATGTCCCCATTCTACGGAAGATTGAATATAATGCTGTTTATTTTTTTTTCAGTTGAATCATCGTCTCCACTTGCCCTACCATCGACATCGTCTGCTTTATCGCTCACAAGTGACATTGATACGTCTTTCTCTTCTACGATCTCAACTGTAACGAATTTCGAGAGTACAGTACTGCCTTCTTACAACACTGGTTTTTCCACTTCCGATACAAGTGATAGAACATATTCATCGATTGACGTAGCGACTGAACCTTACAGTTTACTCACTACTACAGTTACTATTTCTTCAGTAAACAACGCAGTGTTTTCATCTTCAATATCGTCCTCAGAGCACATTCATTCATCCGTATCACAAATATATACATCACTTTCCTCCACTCATGGATCAAGTTCTGGAATACCAATAATTACATCCTCGTATATAAAAGACACATCATCCTCAATATCAACATTTCAACTCTCATCTCAACTACCACAGGAAGTGACGTCACAAACGAGTACTTATAGAACTTCAGTCACAACTGACTTATCGCCCACAACGAGTTCAGTAGAAATAACAACACCGTCACAAAATTTTGTGACGACATCATTCAATACGTTGACGTCATCATCGTCAGAGCAAAATTGTTACTGTTCTAATTGCTCTGTCGTTATTGAGCACGATAGAACTCTAGAGGAGCAGTTATTACATATCAGGAATACCCTACTTCTTAATAAGACAAATTTGTCTTTGTCAAAGAGGAAGAAATACTCAGCTCCTGACGAGCGACAATCCAGTAAGATCATTGGCTCAATAGGAGGTATCGTGTTAGCATTGCTGTTGTTAATTATCACCGTGCCTGACATATCTAAAGCTTGTAGCTATATTGTAGCCGCCTTCAGACGTTAGGCACATCTGATATTCGGCATATAGGAGAACTGGTCCCCCCCCCCCCCCCCACTTTTTTGGATTCTTTTGTGGAGGGGGGGTTTAGGTGTTTATTTGTATTTGATTTTTTATTTACGGATAAATGAAAGATGAGAAATGTCGTAGCCTGTTGAAATCAAATGGAATATATGATTTTCATTGGCGGTGCATGACTTTGGATTTTAGATTTGTTATGAATTTAGCATAACACGATGAAATACTTAAGTTGTTCTCAACTTCTCAAGCATTCTCAATATTTGTAGGAAAATCTCTGGCACGACCAAATTGCACTGACCACGTGCACGTGCAAAGTAGAATACTTATGAAGGATTATAACAGAAAATGACAGCAGACAAAGTAAAACTTAAATTCTAACATGACTTGAGATCTTCTCCCTATATGTACTATACTCGCCTGATTACGAGTGCATCATTTGTACTATCTGACGTGTAAATTGAACAGTCCTCGGGCATTCAGATGTTTACGATAGAAATCGTAAACAAACACGTCTCGCAATTAAAATTTCGAAATGCAACACCGAGGTTAGATATTTTAAACAAGTATAAGCTTTTCAAAAAAGCTTGCCTGACCTTAACAAAATAACAGCGACCCTCCTCACCCCGTAGTCTTGACTTGATGGACCCTTACTGGAACACGTTGAAATGAATCAATAACTCAGTATAGTATACATTTCTGATAACTCCGTAGTAATGTACAGAAGTCCCACCCCCACCAATAAAAGACAAAAACACGTGCATCATGTAAACAATTTCTCATTTTGACAAAATGAGGGCTTTTGATTTGTCAAGTGGTCCGCTATCGTGTGCAAAAATATGTACTACATGTACATCTACCTTCAGACACAATACTTTTTAATGATTTTAATGTAAACGAAGTAAAATCTTCCAGGGATTGTCCCTCGTAAGACCGCACCGGGACTCGGTCCCCGGTCGACTGCGTGAGAGATCAACTCCTTGACCACTCAGCCACCTAAATCTCTTCAACTCTTATTTAACTTCACGTATTTATATACGCGTACATGTTAAAAGAGCGACAACTCTTTAAAAGAGAATGCTGTTTTTGTCTGATCTTGTGAATGTTTGTAAACGGCGCTTTCATCGTTATTACACGCAAAAGCTGCAATGACTTCTTGTTTTGTTTCATGCATTTCAAATCTAGGTGTGCCTGACCTCAGGAGGTCAGGCAATGACTGGCGTAACATGTGTAAAGAAACGAGGATGCGTTTAATCAAATTTCTTATCAAAACAGACCAAACCAAAACTATGGATATTAATTACAGGAATGAAGAAAGGAGAGGTACTAGAATCCGATTTCATATACTTGAAATAGCCAAGGGTGACACACATCTACATCAAGCAAACAAAACAAAAGAAAACACCCAAACCTAGAGGGCCAATTAAGATAGTTAACGAAAAAAAGAACACATTGAATCAAGAATCATCGAGATCAACACTTAGTATAATTGTGCATCAATAGCCTGTTTAATAGTACATAAAATGATTATCTGAGTAACGCAGATATACTAGTCCAACTGATCCGATTACCTTGCAAGAGGTCCCTCAACACGTATAGGATTACATAAACCATCCAACACCAATGATTGTAAGTTGTTGCTAAAGAACACACAACTCTGAAATTGGATATTCTGTTTACAAAATGTTCTCAAATTTCTGAAACATTGGTCCTGAAGAAACCTTGGTTCTGTAGAAACCTTGGTCCTGTAGCATCATATCCCAGCCATCTTGCTACGTCTTTTGGTATATTTAGGACATAATTTTCACAGATTTTGGTCATATTACATTGTTCTCGACTTTGAGACTGAATAACGATTAGCTACTTCTTTGATGTTTATTGTTTAGATTGAGGATCACTGACGAGGGTTAAATACCCGAAACGTGCATGTCTGGTCCATGCTGTAAATTTATCTGCTCTAAAATGAAGCTGATGAGTTTGAAGACGTTAAACACATGTAAAGTATTTCACTCACGAAGAATGGTTCGTACTCTACTGATTTAAGCGAGACTAATACATGTATTCATTGAAAATATTTAGACTGTCAATAATGGTCTCCCATTCCAACGAGCAAATGTGTAGTGTTCGAAAAGAAGTGTGTAGTGTTCGAAAATATATTTGAAAAATAAAGTACTAGTTGACGGATTAAGTTAACTTCCGACTTTTTAATTATCCATTTATTTTCTCTTTAAATGGTTTAAATGGTTCTTTGATCAAGACGTATGCTCAAGGCGTAATTCTCGATATCCTGTATCCTGCACCAAAATGAATGGCATCTTGTTTTCTTATAACCAAAATGTACTGAAATATTTATGAAAAAAAAACCATTTGTAGACAAAAATATTTATTTTCTTAGATTATTTCATACAATAAGGCCAAGATGTGTCGCACAAATATCCAAATTAATCAGAGAAGAATGATATTGATATATGAGCATGAAGCAAGGAAACCCGTAACTTTTCCAATGAAACTTTTGGCATAAGATTAACAACAGTGAAATGTAACTTAATATAAATCAAGGGCATAACATACAGAATTAATCAATATGAATGTACAAATAAATAATACATAATTATATATATATATAACTGTTTGTAAACACAATGAACTATGAAAACTGATGAGTATTTACAGCTTGAAATGAATGATGCATGAGGGTATTTTACAAATGTTATTTAACTAACAGTAATATCACGGATATCATCGATTTGAAAATCAAAATCCCTTTTGATTAAATGTTCCTTCCATGCCACTCTGACAATACAATTTTGATGCTTTCTCGCAAAACAATTACAATTTGTCAAACTTGCACATCATACATCAACATATTTGCTAAAAAAAACATAACATTTCATCAAATAAATAAAAAAGATGAAAGACAGAGTCACTCAACGATACATATCTCTCCACATTTTAAACAATTTTGACGTCATACACACACCAAAACTCTAGAGGAACAACACGGTATTTAAGATGACGTTGTTTATGTTCTGACATACAATTGAAAATTAAATAAAACAACCATCTGACAAACAAACCGACAACTTCAAAACATAATCAAAGCACTAAAGGTACTGAGTGCGAATAGCCAGAATAATATCACTTCTAATGTATGAAAAAATATTGTGTTTTATTTGTTCCTGAACACCTTCGTAGGCCAGTTTATGGACGTATAAAGACAGAACTAAAATGCAAATGCATAATGTTGTCGTAATGAATTGAAAGATGATGTCTGACAGTGAACATGAAAATTAAATAACATTACATTAAAACTACCCCCCCCCTAGAAAATACAACAATCCAATATGACTATCGATTGATGATTCCATATACAAGGAAAGAAGACGAATCTTATTTTCTAATTTGATCCCCACTCTCTCTTTAACCTTTTATGTTCAATGTTAGGTGTGTGCTAAGAATTTGAAGGAAAATTAACTTCTTTTTTAGTATATAAAAACATGATACATCCTAAACGGGAATGTTTTGATCTTTTATTTTTCATAATGGTTAATATCATATTGCATGATGGAAGTTCCTAATTTGTTCGTCGTATACAGATTTTATTTTGTGAAGCGGGGCAAAATAAGCCTACTTGAAGTTAGTTTTACGTTTCAATGATTCAACTTAATATCTTTATCGATAGCACCGTTTCATTTATATATTGTCCACTAAAACAGATAATCACCTGGTAATGGAAAGGGGTTTCCAACACACAGCCTGTGTTCATCTCAGTACATACAGATGCAATTTTTCATTAGGTCATGCATGTACATAACACGACAGCTCGATTCATATAGATATAATTCATTGATTCAGACTTTATACCGATCATGACGCTGACGCAGTCCCAAGGTACATGTAAACAGAGTAACATCGTTTATACATACTCAGTAGACGGGGCTCCCATGAGTGAAGAAATCAGGCAATCGCTATGTGCTATTCGCACAAAAACCCAAAGTCGTTCTTACCCCCATCAAGTCCCATCATCCCCGAAGAAACGAGCGTTTTGAAAAATCCCCGATTCAATAATGCTATTGACCTTTAATTGCTCACGATGAAGATGAGTATGCTCTAATTTCCTCTCGATGACCTTAGAAAGATACCCCAAGATACTTCCTGTTACCACGATGCTTCACAATCTCAATTCAATCCGTTGCATCAACAACCAGCCTTTTTTAATGATTGCATGTTGAAATACATGGTATAAACTTACCATAATCATTTAGTTTATAAATTGGTATCTAGTCGCAAGGTCTTCTAAAAAGGGGGATTATGCTCTAAACTTTGGGGAGTGGGGTGATCTGCTTTGTTGTACGAAGTATCGACTGACCGACACGTCTGCATGTTTCACGGAAACAGACGACAGACACACATAAGGTGTGTCAGCCCCTATTGATAATTGTTTTGTTATTCATTATTAAAGGCATCTTCAAATGCACACACATTCAATCTTTTCTTGTTCATTATGCTACATAGATAAAGTTAATCATTAAAACAACATGATGACCACACTCATTACATTTTTCATTTGAATATCAATAAAACTTATGTTCCTTTAATTTCTCATTCTAAAATATGCTAATTAATTATTCAGAATCAAAATTTTACGAAAACTCATAAATTCAACTAATTATTTGCCTCGGCGTAAGGAAACAGCATCTTTGTTTCTTCTCTCCAACTTCGCATGGAGTGTTACAAGCAAATTCTGAACTAAAAACTTGCTTATGGATATTACCTCTCATGTTTTACATGTCAAAATAATGAGAGAATATCTTTAAGGAGGCTCAGCTTTAAAGCTTAAGTAAGGACTTTGAACCTCTTATATTGTTCACCATTTATATTGTTCTGGTCCTTTGAACAGTATATTAACTTTTATACACTTCCGGGAAGGAACACTGGTAATCCTCCTGGCTTCCCAACATCAGCCGATCTCACTGTAATAAAATTCAAAAATAATTCTCAATATTAGATATCAAACAATCAATCAAAAATATGAAATTAAAGAAAATGATTGCAACAGCAAATTAAGGAAAAGAGTTTACTTGTTTTATCCAAATATTAAACTACTTTAATTGAAATATTATCAAATAACAAAAATTCAATGAATAAAGAGGGAGAAGATGGGAGTACCAAGCCAGTAGAAAGATCATAGAATATTACAGGGGGGAGGGGATTGGAGTTGGATCCAAAGTAGAGACTAGTCTTTCAGTCAGAGGGTATGAGACTACATCCAAAAGGAAGAGAGAAAGTAGGGAGATAGCTTATAGGAGAGCGGGACACTAGCCATGGAAGGGAGTGTTTTTTCGATCGCTCAGACGTTTGCTTGCACTTTTACCAGCATCTGAGAGATAAGGATTAGAGAACACAAACTCCCGCGAGACGTGTTATAGGTCTAAGCGCTAACCAGCGGTTTCAGGACAGAAAACAACACGTGCAGAAATGCTATTGGCTTTAATTTCCAGCAGATTGTGCAAAAAATCAAGCTATCAGGCATCGGTGCATACAAGTTAAACAGAATGCAAAAGTTAAAACATGCAGCCCAAATTGAAGGCTGGTCATTATCATGCATTTCGAACACTCATTTTATGAGTTACCTGGTTATGTTATACAGAAAAAGTCATCCAACATCACAAGCATAAGAGTTGATCAGTATCATGCTAGCATTTCAAAAGCTTCCATCAAGAGAAAATGCAATCATAATATGAAAAGCAAGACAAGTATCAAAGTCTCATAGATTGATAGAAACATACATGTATACCTTAAAGCAAATTAATATAGAAGAATAATCATACAGTTATTCTCATGCAAGATTGGCAGTAGACATTTTTCATCATGACGAACTTCGCACTTCGTAGCTTCCTACTTCGCACTTCGAACATTGAGGAATAAGTTGCGTAGCTGCCGTTCGCGTATAAACTCATAAGCAAAGTCATCTACATTTTGATAAGTAAACTCAATGGAATGGTATATTGGACTTCCTGTACAACAGGCGCGCTTTTTTCGGCAACCCACTCATGAAATTAGAGTGCGAAGTGCGAAGTTCGTCACGGTGAAAAAAAGTCTAGTATGAAGTATACAATGAAGCGTCTGTATATAAATATATATATAAGCTTTAACGAACATGCTTTGATAGTTGCCTATTGGAAGAAACCTTTTTTTCATAATAAATAACAATAAACACTCAATATCCACTGGTATTAGGCGTTTATTGTTATTTATTACATAAATTTCCCTACGGAGGATTTAATCCTTTTTTCATAATTTTCAAACATCTTTCTCTTTCTTTACTTTCAGAATACAGTAACATTACTGTTAAGCGTAAGGTAGCGCATCCCCTCAGGTTTCAAATACTAATATTTCTACAATATGTCTTGTCAACATGTTCAAAGCTTGAATAAAGCATGATCAACAAATAGGATAAAATTTATGAGAACATTACTTTAATTTGAAAATAAGTCATCTTGACTATAAACTTGTGACATACAGGAGCAATGAGAAATACTATAGAATGAGATAAAGAAGATCCTGACGTCAATCTTAACAGCACTCACAATAGAGCCCAAATTGAGCATCGACGGGGTAGAAGTGACATACATTTTATAACTACTAATTCAACATTAGCTTTCCCCCTTATTTTTTGATTTGACCTGAATAATACTCCTAACTTACATATGAAGTATCCTGTCAACCTTTACTTACAATTCTGACCTGAATAATACTCCTAATTTACATATGAAGTATCCTGTCTACCTTTACTTACAATTCTGACCTGAATAATACTCCTAACTTACATATGAAGTATCCTGTCAACCTTTACTTACAATTCTGACCTGAATAATACTCCTTAATTACAATTGAGGTATCCTGTCAAACTTTACTTACAATTCTGACCTGAATAATACTCCTAACTTACATATGAGGTATCCTGTCAACCTTTACTTACAATTCTGACCTGCGGGTAAGCTACCCTAAATATACTTAGTCTAGTAGTTTCTTGATCCAATAGGCAACTTTACAGAGTCAAAATACAAACATGTGTGAAAAAGTTATTCTTGTCAGTTATATATTGATAACATGAATAAGAAAACCTGAAATAGATCATGCAAAAATATAAAATGACAGAAGTGCATGACACAAGAACCATCAAAGAATCAAAGTATGTTAATATATCATTCCTACAATCTTGTTCAAATTTGAAAAAAAGTATTTTCTTCGTTTGCATTAAGATACATGTATATCAAAAATGTTGATAAAAATAAAAGTAGATCTTCATTATTCAACATCATTGCCATAGCGACCCTTTCAATTCTTTACTGTTTAATATCATTGAATCATCAAATAAAATTACAATGAAAATGAGAAAAAATGTATAAAAATTGAAACTGATCAATACAGAAGTTACAAAAGGTTACGAAGTTTGTATGAGCAACTATTGCACGTTATTTCATATTAGGCTTCTTTTGTTAGATATTTTGATTAGAATTTATCATAAGACTTTAACAAGAGTTTAAAAGTATTAGGTGGGTAAGAAATTTTAATTGTTATCATGCAAGGCCCCATTGTTAAGTTCTTGTTTGATACTTACCGAAAATGAGTGTTATAATTCCGTGACAGGTGATGTTAGAGGAAAAGAAGTTAGAGAATAAGGAATAGTAGAAAGTTGGTCAGCATAAGGAGCCGCTGTTGTCAATCGCCTCTTACCTAAATCTCCTCCATGTCCTACTAGTCCAAATCTTTGCGCATGCGCTTTTAAGTTAGGAATTGCATATGGTGGTTTCATGTTTTGCGCAAGAGTCCCCTTCTGTTCTATCCCTGCGCCGAATTGTGTAGCTGTATCAGTGGGCAAATTTCTAAATGTAACATCCGCTGCTAGCGAAGTCCCAGGTGCTCCTGGTGGAAGACTCTTAATTACAACAGCCTGATTCACAACATTATGAGAAATGCGAACCTTTCCACCACTCTTTGGCATTCTATAAGCCAAAGAAACATTTAGATGTCGCGGGAATCTACTAAGCCAAGGGTTTCGCAATGTAGCAGGAGGCGCTGGTATTATTTTGCTAGTGGCATTGCTTAGAGTTACGTCAACAGGGATGGATGAGGTATTAGTGGACTTTAATGCAGATGAACTTGAGTCATCTGAGAAAGACTGTTTTGGAGGAGTGGTATTCTGTAGAGGTATAGGATTTGGGGGCACTACTTCCGTTCCCAAACTAGCAGAAACAACTACAATAGGCGCGATGGAGGATGTTGATGTGGGCAGTACTTCAGTTGTCGCAGCTGTTAGCTCAGTTACAATTGTTCTCTGTGGTGTGCTTTGTGGTGTGCTTTGTGGTGTGCTTTGTGGTGTGCTTTGTGAAGTGCTAGTGATCGTGCTAGTGCGTGTGCTCGTGCTCAGTGGTAATGTTGAGGTTACAGATATTGTGCTTGGCGTCGTTAAGCTTGTTGTGGATACAGTTTCTAGACTCGCTGTGCTAGTTGGAACTGTTTGTGTAGTGGTGGTTATAGTTGATACAGGCGCTGCGGGGGTCACTGGAACTGCATCTATAACAATACCTGGTGACTTATCAATAATTTGTACGGTGGTATTAGACACAGACTGGATGGGAATTTCGGGCATCTGAACAGTCAATGACATATTTATCTTTCCTGGCACTGTGGGAAACACCGAAATACCCTTCTTGCCAACTTTCAAATCCGACGTAGATGTGTTTGAGGACGATGAACTTACTATAGGATCTGGATTGTTGAAATTACTCCATTGAAAGTTTGGAGGAGTAATATTTTGATTCAAACTCTCTATTTGACTGCTTGACCGTGCAGCTGCGATCCCCTGACTAATGTATCTTGAACTGGACCCGAAGTGGGCACAGGAGCTGGTATGTTTTGAGAAGGCGCTGATGATAATGATGCAAGCTCATTCAGGGTATTTTTCACCGTGGCCTTGATGTTTTGCTCCACTGTAATGCAAATTATTTGACATGCAAGATAGAGATTGATATAAGAATCACAAGGCCGAAATGAATTATTATAGATATACAATAAGTTACATTGTTAATATTCGCAGCATTAGTAAATTACAAAGTCTATATTCTTTCATTTATTAATGGATGATTTTCGCTGCTGTCAGGCTTACATTTTTCTAGTTGTTCCACTCGGCTGTCTTTTAAAAAGCAATACCATGCTGATATATTATGCTTTTTGTTTTTCTTTTGTTCAAACATTGATTTTTTTTTAATTTAAAAAAGACGCTATAATTGTATTTATTATCCTTACCAATAGCTTTTTGTGCTCCAACTGCACCTATGTGAGCAGTTGCTGCATCTACGACAACTTTCTCCACCATATCAATGGCTGAACCAGGTCCCCGCTGTGACATTGTCCTAAGGTCCATGTTGTTGTTCATGAAGAAAGTTTTCAGAACATCATTGATCAGATTTCTCAGGGCTCCCATGTCCAGTGGGACTCCAGACCGCGGCCGATCACTCTGGACTGGCTTAGATTGACCAGATCTTTGATTATTTCTGTTACGAAGGTTGTTCATCATCACCTGAGTGAACGTGTTCAGAACATTCATCTTGTTACCTGCAAAAAATTATTAATTAATATTATATAACTAGGATGTAACGTCGATTCTGATTGGCTGACGCGCGAGTCATTATTTTCCGATAATGACCGCTGACGGAAGATAATGACTCGGTGTGGTATTTGTCCTGATTTCAGTATTTTTGAAAAAAAGTTTTTTTGTTATTTTGTTAAATATCAAAAGTTAAGATATACTTTTTACAAAAATGTGCAATTAATTGTTGAATTTTTTATGAAAGAGTATGTGTATATTTTGTTTTGAATCATTATTTTAATCATATATAGTCTAACTATTCCTTATATAATATAACAAATATGGACTTGGCCTCGGTCATTATGTCATTATAATGACCCGATGATATTTGTAATATCGACCTCGGCCTTCGGCCTCGGTCAATATTACAAATATCATCGGGTCATTATAATGACATAATGACCTCGACCAAGTCCATATTTGTATAATAAGTTGTAAATACACTTCAAACAAATAAAGACAAGAAGGATCAGTTACAAACAATTGGCTTTATTTTATCAACAAAAAGGCAAATCTCTTTGAGATCAGATTTGTTACCATCAGAAGATGCAATCAAGGAATTCCACAACTTTGATTTGTTTTTAATAACGCTAATATTTCAGAAACTAGTCATTAGAAATAGCTACTCCAACTGTAAGTTCCCTTTTAGAGGAAGATGTTGCGCATGGTTAAACCCAATTCGTAAAAAAAAACATGAAGTGTTAAACAGTTATCTGATCATGTTGGATTGGTACACAGAAAAGTTTTAACTTTGAATGGTTTCTAGCTTCACGAAAAGACACAGTAAACTATGACAGCATGTGATCTAAGGACGAGAAATGTAAAGTACACAAGGAACAAGATTAGTTCTAAGACGGACAGCTTACTGAAAATAGATGGTTTTAATCTCAGTCTTTCCTATTGTGTTTCAAAGTTGTTGCTGCCTCAGCAGGTAAAGGAAAGGGAGAAAACAAAGGATGAACGTCTTTTCCAAGATGTCTATTCGCTATTTTCGAAAACCAGAGTTACTTCCCATTTGAGACGGTATCTGACGTAGACTGACTGTGACGTCATCAAATTCTATGGAAGCAGTCCTTAAAGTCTGGGAAATGACGGTGTAAATCGACGTTTCCATACCATTTTCATGACATCACAATGGTTTTACGTCAGATTATGTCTATAAGGGGAAAGTAACTCTGTATTCCGCAAAGACTCTATACAAACTAAGGGAGACAAAACACCTGTTGATAAGACTACAATGTGTGGGTCTGTCTAAGGTAGTACCTTTTTCACAATAGCATTGACAAGTACGTGACTCGTCTTTATCATCAGATTCCTCTGATGAGTCAGTCTTAAGTTCCTCCGGCATATATGGTTTTAGATCTTCTGTAAGAATATCGGACGATTCCTACTTTAGAACAAATACAACACAAAATCAGGCGACTGGTTTGTTTTCTTATGTTTCCTTCGATATAAATTGGATTAATGCTTTGTATAAATTATCCAATAATCGTTTTCAACAATATTAATTTCAAAGTGGTTGAATTAAGAAAACGGCGTGTGCATATTCTCTTATTTTTTTTCTTTGGTCTAGAGCGCTTGAAAAAAATTAAGTACTGAAATTACACCATATTATTCAAAAATATAGTGTCGCTCAACATCCTCCTTTCCTTGCCTAACATTCTGCTCTAACTGATCTTTTTTCTAAATGTTGTCTATTATCCATTGCATCTTTATGTGCTTGTTTAACAACTTTGGTCTTCACTAAAGTCATGTTTTTATATTTTTTTTCCTTCTTTTACTTTCTTCTCTGCTCTTAGTTTGTATGAACCCAAAGTTATCATTCGATCGAAAATTATTCTTAAAATATGAGTATATATATATACATACAGATTTACTTACCTAACTTTACTGGGAATCCAACAGCCGGCTGTCGAACGTTACCGAACGATTGTTGATCAAGGAACTGTGATGGAATCTGGATATTCTGAGAATTTGATGGGAAAAGACCAGTTCTCTCCATCCCAACTTGTTGTGCAATATTATTTGGAGGTATGTTCTGTATTTGTGCATCGATAAACATTTGTCTGGTGTCTAATGGCAAAAGTGGCTGTGGTAAATTTTGAGCACCCGTTTGGGTTAACTGGGGAACATCGAAAGATTGTACATTTGAATTCAAAAGCGGATTTTGTTCAAGAAGTGCAGGGAAGCGGTACTTGAGAATTGTCAACTCCGATTGATTGTATAAGAGGAGGCGGTGGACCTGTTGGTATTACATCAGCAGGGATTTGGGTTTTCTTTACAGTGGACGTAATATTAGCCTTAACGTCTGGAACAGCAGGGTTCGGTTTCATCGAAACAAGAGCAAGTTGATCAGGAGTTTGCAATGCTGGAACTTTAACAGTTGCTACTACTGTTGGAGAAATAGCAGCGTCTGTTACAATTTGAACTTTTGGTGTGGTTTCTATAATGATGGGAGCTGGATCATTTATTTGAGACGGCACCAAATTATTACTACTTGCAACATTGATAGATTCTGGTAAACTTTGCACTTGTTGATCCACAGGTATGCCTTGTACATTGTTCACGTCGTTTACAGATCCTAGTGGGAGTTCATTGAAGGGAACACCTCCAGCTGCAACTATTTGTTGACGAATCAGTGCATTCTGTGTACCGGCATCTAACGACACGTTGTTGAATGATGTATCCATAGCAGAAATTTTTGGCAATGAAGCCGTGTTCGATGCAAAAAGAGCATCAATAGGGCAATATATTAGTGTCAGATAAAAGGGATACATTTGTTAGAGGTATTTGGTTGGTTATATTTACAGGGGTAAGTGAATTTGTATCAAATGTAAAATTAAGCGGTGAAGCATCTACGCTTATCTGACCTGAAATTCGTCGTTCAGGTTGTATTTGAAAAGAGTTCCCAGTTGACATCAACCCTGGTAAATTAGGAACTTCAACAACACTACTTGTCTGAGAATTTAAAATTGTTGGTGCACCTGTTTGGTCTGTAACAGGCTGGATAAATGGCGGGACTCTTGGTGGATCATTAATACCTGTTAAAGGACGAATGATGTTATCTTGCCCTGGAATGCCTCCTTGTGGGAAACTTGGTGTTGATGGATTCGGAAACTCTGGAAGAAGTGCAGGCTGAATAAAAGAAGGATTGTTTACTCGATTAGATTCCACCACACGTGTTGTCTGAACAACAGGCTGGGGTCGCAGAACTTCAATCTGCTGAGAAGACACGGGAGATTCATTTCTACGAAAGTTGCTAGCATCTAAAGAAGGAGCACTTGTTGGAACACGAAAGTTGTTTACATCTAAAGAAGGAACACTTGTTGGAACACGAAAGTTGTTTACATCTAAAGAAGGGGCACTTGTTGGAACTACCATCGAGTTCGATGGCAAGTTCATTATCTGAGGCTGACGTTGAACTTGATTAAAGCTATCCACTGGAACCATCGGCTGGTCCGATCTCGGAGGTAATGTATTGAAATCTCTTGCTATGTTTCCATCATTAATAACAGCCTGAGGCTGGAAGACTCTTGTTTGGGGTCGTCTACTTCTACTGCTAGCTCTACCTCTTTGTGGTATCTGACTATCTACAGGGTTAGTTCTGCGTTGTAGATTAAAGGAATCTACTGAGGCGGAAAAGTTTGGTAATAGATTGTTAGTTTGTCCAGGTATATTGTCTGTACGAAAATTATCAATAGTATTTACATTAGTTCTTCCAACATCTGAGTCAACATTATTTGAAAATGAACCTGCAAAATTTGGAATTTCAACTCCTCCGCCTTGTCTTCTTGTACCTGCTACTCCAACTCGCCTTGGTTCGTTTCTTCCTCCAAAGGGATTTGGTGGGTTTCTTCCTGTCTCTCCAATAGGTACAGAATTAACGGAATCAACAGAAGGCACTCTATCAAAACTCCTATCAATTTGACCAAATGTGTTTTGAAAAGCCCTCCGTGGTGGAGTCGGTAAACCCATCCCTAAACCAATACCAGTATTTCGGCGAGATGACGAAGGGAACAATGGTCTAGTGTTTGAGTTAGTACCACTGAAAGCAGGGGACTGTGTTACAGAGTCGAAAGTATTTCTAGGAAGCTGAGGACGACGTCTCCTAAAGACACCCTGTTGTCTCTGCCTTTGTCTCTGCCTCTGTCTTCTGGGCTGGGCCTGTGTTGTCCCATCGTCTCCTCCTTGATTGTCTACATTCACTTCTATATTTACTCGTCTTTGGTCAATATTTGTTGTGCCTTCTGATCTATCTCCGCCCGGTCCTGTTCTCCGTAAAGGTCCCCTCCTTCTTCCAAACCTAGGTGGACTTGGTGTATCATCGCTGATACCCGCTAGGAAGAAAACAGATGACATTTCTTTATGGCAATCAGATTATAAGAAAGCAAATACTTTTTTCAACATACATGTATTATCATTGAAGCATTTTCCCATTCAACTTGTCCAGCTCTTCAAGAAAATGTTTGTTTTAATTGAAATCATAGTGAAAGTAGGAATTCGTTAGAGATTACCTTCATTTCTGTTAGGGGATCTTAGAACAACAATCGGGGGGTTTCTATTCCTGTCACCTGCAATAAACAAACGGGTCCTCATTTTGCTGATAACTCTTCTTATGTATATATGGTACATGTATTGAACGATACGAGTATTATTTTATTCTAGTCTTCTTCCAATTTCAAATATTTTTTTCATCAAATGGTACATCAGCAGAAATGAGGACTGTTTGCTTGTTCAAAAGCAAGCACGTGCATGAAAACATGTTAAACCACAAAAACAAAAAACGTAACCATTACCACGCTGTGATCAGTGCAATTTTAGTGATTGAAAAAGGCTGTTTTGTTACTTTGGCATAAAGAGCGAAACTGGTGATGTTAAGTTCTTAAAATATTTTTTTCAAACGTCTTATTAAAAGGAATTTATTGAATGAATATTCAAGATGTTCAACATATTTCAAAAATTGTCGAATTAGTGATAAATTCTAGGAACTGCTTATTTACTTAATATGTGGAGACACATACAAAAAGTTTTTTGCGTATATTACACGTATGGTATGCATTACAGTTGTTACAGTTGTTGTATAGCTGTTCCTCCAGTCTCAGAGTCAGACCTTCAATTTTTCTTTGAACTTTCATTTTTCAAACTATAGTGCAAAATTTTTAGGAATATTCGATCTCATCGATGTATTCTATGGTGCTTTCAAACTATAGCACAAAGAATATAAATTCAATTTTCTTTGAACGTGAAAGTGATTCATTCACCATGACAACGCTAGCTTAGCAAATTGGCGCCGAATGTGCAGTGCAAGAGTTAATAAAGCGTGTGTCATGCATTTCGTTTTACCTCTAGATCCGTTTCTTGTCGGAAGTAAATTTGCTCTCCTCGCTGCCTCCAAAATAGTCCGTAGGTTAATAGGAAGAGGTCCTGGTGTTGTCTCATTCTGACCATCTGAAAAAAAAAATTAAATCGTGAAGTAAAAAAGTGAATCGGATAAAATTATATTAAAACACGGTGCAAAACAGAGTATTTGATAAGAATCTATAAATATCTTCTAATTAAAACAAGTATCAGGTTAGTATTGACATAAACAATGTGTGCAAATGTTTAGAAATGTGATTTAAATTCATAATTTAGTAAGACCTATTCCTTAAGCGCCTGTAATATAAAATGACTACGCTGCAAAAACTATTGCGCAGAAATAATAAGCTAGCGTTTTGATTGATATTCTACAAAATTTCTAATTTCTAATCACCATCACTACTTTCTTGGGATCTACGCCTCCGCGACGAGAAAAAGCGCTGTGCACCTGAAAGACAGTATTGAGATATATGAAGCGCAAAGCATCAAACATACCGGTATACACGGAAGCAATAATATGAATTTTAAAATGCAAGAAGTTGAACTAAACTAGACTTGCTCAAGTCCTTGTATCAAATAATATCAAAATTTAATACTTTTAAATCCCTTTTTATTAACAGAGTGAAATCTCTTTAGTTGTCTTCTGTGTTTTGTGATATCTCTGCAACCAATTACTTACTACTTAAAGTTTTAAAAGGGGCATTTCTTTCTACTTTAAAAATTTAATTAATAATTGCAATTCTCTTTAAATATAACTTTATTTAATATAAGGACTTGAGCAAGTCTGTCTAGAGCTAACTAAACGTGTCAAGTAAGATACAGAAATAGGGAAGGAATGATACAAATGAAAAGACAAACACTCACATACACAATGTGTTGCAATTTTTGCACTCATAAAGGCCAAGGAGTTGTGAGATCTTGTTTACATTCTTTTACACTTTGAAATGAAGTATCGAATGTTTTAAAACTTACCTCGCATTAATCGTAGTTGGGTTCTACCATCAGGTCTCGGAATAAGAAAGCCTTGAAAAAGAACCGATGTAAATATTTATCATGATTTTCAATCGATTAAACAGATAACATAGATGTAAATTATTTGCTTCTTATAACCACTTTCACATAAATTTTCATATGTTTACTACATTTCTTAATTCAAACTTTTAATTCAAAGTTCAATTTTCATACCTATGAGCCTCGGGGTCGCATTGCCCCGCCCACTATTGAGTAGTGTCCTTAGAGACCTTACAGCGCCATCTTGTACAGGGGTCAGAATCACGCGGCTAATACTGTTATCAAAACCAGATCCTATGACATTGTTACCACCTTGTGAAGGCTCCTGGTCCCTTATTCTGGCATCCAGGCTATTTGAATCAATTCCGCGTAGGTCCGAATTTCCTCGGACTCTTCCTTGACGCCGACGTAAATTTTCTGGATTCAATCGTCCTCGACGGAGTTGTCTACTGGACTGAATTCTACTGTTTAATCTCCTCGTTTGACCTCTCAATGTATTTTCACTAGATCTACCCCTCCCATTTAAATTAATTCTGGACGTTCTAGGTATCTGACCCTCCCTAGTCCTTTGTCCAGAACGTTGTGATCCTCTATTTGTCACTACATTTGTTGTAATTCTAGTATTTACACCCCTTTCGTTTGGATTAGAGCGTCTTCTGTTGAACAGATTGGGACTAACATTAATGGAGTTGAAATTTGTAGAATTTTGCACTTGTCTAGACCGGGCAGTGTCAAGTTGACCGGAGGGAGACAGAGTGTCAGACTGGACATTATTTCGGCCCCGGCGCTGGGCCAGAATCCGATTTCTCCTGGCTATAAACTCGTCTCTTGCTGGAATGTGAAAAATGCACATTAAATGAATGTTATAATACCGGTAGTTTGAAGTTTTTTTAATACCTACAATGTACCGATTGTCTTAGTTATATTTCTAACGTTAACTCCTGAAATCAACTATGATGCTGAATTACACACAATAAGTGATCTACTGCGTGTACATTGGATTTCTTTTCTTTTCTATTTTATTTAATTTCTTTCTAATCTAATTCATTAGTGTACGTATTTTTGATATACACTACTAATAAAAATCTTCCTGGTGTCATCTGAACTTAATCAAGTGACTTGTCTAATTTTGAATAATTTTTTTTTTTTTTTTTTTTTTTTTTTTTTTGCAATCTTAAAAAAGTAATTAGTTTCAAAATGCATATTGATTTTCTTTTTATCTTGATTTCCTCCGCTTCTAAATTTAAAAAAAAATTGAGCGAAAAATGAGGAAGATGACTCACTCAATGTACTGTTACGTGAGAGATCTGAAAAAAGAGTAAAGTGAAATGAGTAATTAGCACGATGTTGTAATAATTCATTGACTTAAGTCAGAAATTGTCTACAATATAAGTATTAACACCTACACTACTGTTAGCGCGCCATTTTCCAGTATTCCTGACCTGGAACACATCAAGCTGTCATCTTACTTGTTTGATGAGATAGTAAAGCAGTAAAAAACGCTATTTATGCGCAGTTATTCTCTGTTGCAATAAATAATGTTACAATTTTCTGACATAATATCTGGATTCCCAGTTTTTCTTTTCCTTATGAAATTGATATCGCTCTATATAAGCTAAAATTGGTGTATTTGCTTCATACTTCTAAATTGTCGCAATGCAAGATTACGCGGAAACAAATCTTACAAGCAGAGGAATCAATGGAAATAATAATTTAAATAGTGTCGATTCGAAAGACCACGCAACATATCTGCTCATATTCTGACGTTATCGAATCATAACTGCAATAATGATAAATTATCATTTCCTCTGTTAGTACTTTTAAAGATAAAATGCATTACATTAATTAACAAACTGGATGGTGGAATAGAAGCTGACAATACGAGGGAGGTTATTAGAAGAGACCGAAGACTCGACCCGGAAGTAAACAATATAAGGGAAAAGCCATGATATTGCAGACTGGGATTAGTATAATTTCCTTTTGTTTTTCATGCAGAACAGAGATAGTTAAGACAAATCTCCTTAGAACATCACAGTGGAACAGTTTATAGGATAGAGTGTAATCGAATGTTGAAAAACATGAATTCAACTCATCTCCAATCTGATTAAAACCAGGCCTACTTTAATTACTTTTTGTCCATTTTTGGTCAAGCCAAAATACCTCTAAGACATACATGTAACCAAAACTTCGGAACATGTAGGTGTGGTTTCAATAAGATCGACTTAAGTTGTCTAATTTTGATTCATGTTGCATGTCTTACATTAATTAAAACTCACAGAAGTATATTCAATGTTTCTTAATGTATGAATTGTACGTAGAAAAGCCACAATTCCAGATAGAAGAGGGAGGTAACAATATAGAAGGAAAAAGCGAAAAAATCATAGGTGTCTGGGTCATGGAAAGTTCCTACGCTGTTGATTACGCTGCCGACAGCGTATAAGACGGGCTGTCTGATTAATTTAGGGAGATCCCTCTCTCCCTAAACTAATCAGACAGCCCGTCTTACGCTGTCGGCAGCGTAATCAGCAGCGTAGGAACTTTCTATGACCCAAAATGAGCGAGGAATCCTGTTATATAGGAGGGAGATAGATCTCTGGTTCCACAAACCACCTTGGTTTTACCATAATATACTTACGACTAAGAAGTACATAATCTGAAAATGTGTCATTGCAGTTATATGATGAGATCATTCCAAACAGCAAAAATAAAAATGATATATATTGTCAATATACAAAAATTATATTCTAATTGCGTAGTATATCAAACAAAGCATGCTCTACTAATGGTTATCACATATTTTCATTCATAACCATTCCAGATCTTTTCAAATTTAAGTTACAAAGTAATTTGGCCACATTTATTTACTACTGTTGTTTGTACTTTAAAATGATAATGATATAATGAATGAAAAATTACATATCATGCTTTCAGAAAATCTAACCTAATGTGTCATATTTTCATCCATACATTCATAAATTACGCGTGATATCACCATGCACTACTTGATTGATGCTATAGCACAAGTTATGTGTCAAATTTTGATTTTACTAATCATTTAATCAAAATTTTAATAACACACTAGATTCTGCATGCACGCATTATGCACTTTCTCTCGTGCATTTTCCTGGCAGTTACCGCCGCGCCTAGATGTCAGGGGGTTTGACTAGTCCAAAAGTCAGAAAATTGAACAGGTGGATAAACAAATAAGATGGTATTTTAATGGAATCCTGAAATCAATCAATCTGAGAAATCGACAAATAACACTGTTTTTTGTTCAGAATTGCCTGAAAGCAGGTGTTTCGCACATTTTTGTTCATTTTTTCTATTACAGTGATAATAATAATGTGATATATTACGCTGCACCTTTGACATGCTTTTTTTTATCTTATTTCTACACTCTGATGCACTGAATGCATCTCCAGAGCTTAGAAACATGATTCATTTTCAAATTCGTTTTGAAACACTTGCAGAAATTATCAAATGCTGATGTATAATGCTACAGAATGCAATCAATATATTTCATCAAATAGACAAGATCAAAGGATGCATTAAGTATTCAAAAAATAATTATGTGTTCCTTGTTCTTCATGTACATCATGTCATTGTGTGTTTTTGTGTGTGTATTGATGCTGCGTTGCAAAATGTCTTTTTCGTGTAAGTCTGCTTCCTGATGACATGATTCCTTGGCCAGAAGTCCCAAATTTCCAGTAGAAATAATTTGTCAATGAGCATAATTATAGCTTTCGTGAAGATGGAAAATAATTTAAAACATAATCTAACTATCACCAAGTCGAACATCATTTACAAAGACATTTGAAAAAAAATGCTTGGAGTCAGATGACCTTTTTTCTTTGTCAAGTTCTTCTATTTTGATGGGGTTTTTTTTTCTTTCAGAAAGGCTGTTTCCATACACCTAAACGTCAAAACTATAATTAAAGGATGTTACTTGACTTTAGATTACTTCGTGCCACAATATCTAAGTCGTTTACCGAGATGTCCCAAACCACAAATGATGATCGTGCTTTGTATTGGTAAACAACATATCAAAGAATCCTTGGTCAAGGCCTGGGATTAATGACCACAAGCATTTCAAGAAAACATCAAGGCGAATGGCTAAATTGTCAATAAAACAAAGTCTTATTCATTAACAGAAACAAGTACACGGATATCTCAAAAGAGACCAATTCTCCACATTACAAATAAGACAGCAAAACACTGGACCTTATGTAGATGACAAGAAAAATTGAAATTGTACTTCATCCAGGACCCATTACCCAATAAGTCCTAATGATTGACATGTTGTGAGCCTCGGTTTTCTGGGATACAGAAGGTATTCTGCTGATAGATTATCTCCAAAAAGGACAAACAATCAATGGCACATACGTACTATGCTTTACTTCAATATAGCGCCGCGGAAAGCTTACTAGTTAATGGTGTGTTGTTCCATCAGGACAAGGCTACTGTCCACAAGTCTGTCACTGCCATAGCTGCCATTCGTGATTGTGGCATTAATTTGATTGAGCATCCGCCTTATTCAACTGGTCTTGCTCCATCCGACTTTCATCTATTCCCAAAACTGAAAGCATCTATTTCTCGCACCATCTTTCAGTCCGATGATGACGTCATACATGCAGTGGATGGCTTTCTGACCAGTCAAGATAAGGAGTTCTTATAAACACCGGTGGCAAAAGTGTATCGATACTGAAGGGGGTCATGTAGAAAAATAATGCAAAATGTCTGATAAAATTCAAATCAATAAATACGAGGCTCACAACATATCAATCAGTCCTCGTAACATCTTCGAACAGGATAGGCGGATATGTCGTCTCTCGGTAAGGTATTAACAAGGTTCGTTATTAAGTACCTCCATCACAGTTAGTGAGCATGCAATGCTATCGATACGGTTCTAAGATTTTTGCGTATTAGACAACAGACTTTAGTAAATATCATATCGCTTCCTTTTAGAAAACCATTTAACTCAGTAACATTCCTTTTGAATTACATTCAACTTCAGAATTATTTTTAAATATTCAGAAAAAAATCCATTAGATAAGTCCATGAAATTCCTATCTATCTTGTAGTACATATGTACTCGTAATTTTATGTGAATCTGTATCAGTCAACGTGTGGTACTGTCATATTTTTTTATTTGTTGTCTGACTCACATATTATATGATATTGAACAATTGATACATGACATAACTTCTCATGTAAAAGTAATTAAAATCAAATAATGATTGACAAAATGTTTCTCACAAGAAATTTGAAGTGTGCCGAAAATCATATTTCATCACCTTCCAATATTATCAATGCATTCGCTCATGCAGAAAGTGTAAAGTATTCTATATGAAACGGGAAGAAATAAAACCTGAACGAAAACAGATTTTGGCATCTTTTGAAAAAAACATGAAGGTATCCGAAATAAAGGACTGTAGCTTCAAAAATGTCCTCTTAAATGTTATTGCATTGTCATTTGGAAGCTGAATCTAACAGAAGGGCGGAATGAATAACAAAGCATTTTTTAATTTGTTGTGTGTATCATTGAAGACTTAAAATATCTAATGGGAAAGTTAAAATGATTTGAAACTGATGAAAATTCGAAAAAAAAAAAGTACAGAACATAAAGCTGCATACTATTGTGATTAAGTATAAGATATGAAAATGGCAAAAACAGAAAAGGAACTTTGGTGGCCAGAGGACGTTTGTGTCCTTGCTACGCGTAAATTAAGTTTGGTTGGATTATATGCAACGGGAAATATGTCGACTTAACGGAGTTTTGACCTCATCTAGATCGAAAGGATAACGTTGGAAACAGACAAAACTTATGCTAAAGAACTTTCAGCATTTGCTCAATAAAGTTTTGATGAAAATTCATGAAGCGGTTTCAAAAGGAGATAAATCGAAATGTGTTGTCTAATCAGAGTTCTTGATAGATGACCGTTATAATTATTGGATTAAATAAAGAAACACCAAATGTCCCAATTCAACTGCAATGGAGATGGACAATTGTTGCAGTACACCAGTCGCACGCCTTGTTTATGTGAATGAAGGTCATATCACGAAGATTGTATATGTAGATTGTAGAGTTCGAACAGAAGCTGGATTGTGAAATCTTGAAAAATCTCTCAGCATTCGTTAGAGAAGCTACCATGTATGCTAGAGCATCCACCACCCCCCACCCCCCCCCCCCCCCCCACCCCCCAAAAAAAAAATCTGAATCTGAATTAAGTGTTAAAGCGCTTTCTTTTAGGACAACTTTGACGAACTCCCAACAAACTACTAGTATCTAAAAACCTACTTTCAGAAGGGAGCTCGACCGGGGAGTTTGGAACTCCCAGAGGCAAAAACCCATTCATTTTAGGGTAATGCCCTGGTGCAGCTCCTGTGCTTTATGGATTGTGTCGTGAAAAGCATCTTAATTTTGCCGAATTACGCCACTTATTCTTATTTGCACGTGCTATGGTGATATGCCACCATATTGATGTTCAGGATGATGATTGATGTGTCAAGGTTAATAGTAATTATTATTTCATTATTTCTTTCTATTGTTTTTGATCGCAAGGTATTTTGTCAAAATTAGAAAGTGTCAATCACAAAAAGGTCAAAGTACCGCCAATAAATTGTCTGCTGCGCAATGGAATCCATTGTATTAATGTCGTAATAGATTTCGTAACGAATGAAATTCTTTGACCTGATGGGATGTGTTTTGACACTACCAGTCCACAATTCATTTCAAGTCCTGTTCAAAAGGGTTTTTGTAACAATACATCATCAGTGTTAAAAACGACTATATACACAAAAGAGAAGGAAGCGAATTACAATGTATTATGTCCCTTTTTTTTTTTTTTTTTTTTTTTTGTTTGTTTGTTTGTTTGTTTTTTCTTTTGTTTTTGTTTTGCTTTGTTTTGTTTTGTTTTGTGGTTTTTTTTTTTCTTTTCTTCTTCTTCTTCTTTTCTTCTTCTTCTTCTTCTTTTGAAATTATTTTTTACATCTTAACGATCCCGCTAACCTTAAAACTGTGCATTTTTTATCCGAATGACTAAAATCTTGATCGGCGTTTCGGTCGCAGGCCCAACGGAAAAACCCGAAAATGTACGATTGCCGCGCCTTAACAGACAGTTGACAGACAGCGTCAATTTCGGTCAATCTCTTCTCTACGACATAGGTTAGAAAACAAGGGTTTAATGGTGATATTGCGTGACTATTCTTAATCTAGCATGGATTGAGAACCGCACTTTTTATGTATTTCATGATAACAGATTGAGGTTTGTTTTTATTTTTCTCTAACCACAATAGATCATTATATACTGTGTAATATTTGTAGAAGAATGATTTGGACACAAAGAAAACCTTTGTAATATAGCGCCCCATCAATGTTACTTATTGTCTAATTAATTATTTCTGATGAGCATAGGAATAACAAATAGGGGTATTCCCCCAAATGGTTCTTGCCGGCGATATTATAAATATCCTGATTTCGGGGAGTTACTACTTATTCCAAAAACTAAACTTTGATACATTCAAAACTTCGTACTGTGCAATGGCTACTCTCCGCCCCTTCCCCATCGCTGTTGACGAGAATTGTTAAACACTTTTATAAAATTTCAAATAATGAAAAATGCAAACAACAAGAATTGCGACGGTGGCTTTGGTTGGACGCTGAACAGAAATGAAATTTGGAATGGCTAATTCAAGCATATCAAAGTCTTCCCTCACTGCATGCATGATTTCTTAATAGTTATTTCTCTGAACTTACACCCCCAAATAAAAACTGGATAATTTATTTCCATTTCAGTATCAGTATTCCAAATTATTTTCGTTTGGGGGGGGGGGGGGGTTAAACTAATGCTGTATATTGATATTGGAATATTGTGGAGTATCTCATCCTTGTCTCGAGAAGATGAGAGTATCTTTATTTTGAGATTTTCAATACGTATCGATACGCAAATGCTGAGTATCAATACTTTCAATACCTTTGACTAAGAAAATTAAATCATAAACTTTAATTCGTTTTTGGTTCTTATTCTTATGTTTCTTCTGAATCTTCTCTGGTCACATCAACACATCAACGTTTAGACATACGAGTTCAAATAAAGCTTCTATCTTAATTATATTCCAATAAATCGGGTTGCCAATGTAACGTTAAGTCCAAGTTTTGAACGTAGGAGGGATTTACTTTTGATGCTGTGTTTGCGATCTTCGTGCAAAAATAGGATGTCTACTGTTAAATGGCTGTCTTATTTTGGGGTGTTCGCGAATGTATAATTCGCGATTCATGGAATTTGCACGTGACCAACCAGAATTCTATGGTAGACAAAGAAACACTTTCCATACCTGCCACTGTCATCTTTTTATTCTGTTTTGTTTTGTTTTTGAAGTAATGGAAAACGTCCACTTGTTTTTTTTTTTATTGATTAAAACATAAAATTTTTATGTTTTAATCAATGAAAAAACAAGTGGAAGTTTTCCATTACTTCAAAAACAAAACAAACTCCACTTACTGATTCATTATTTTGATTTTTTCGAGTAAAATGAAAAAAAAAAGCGTATTGAAGCAAAATGCATTGTATTGTATTGTATTGTACTGAAAAATGTATTTTAAAATACAGCACTAGAGTGAACATGTAGTTCTGGTATTGCTTATGCATATATATTGTTGTTTTTGTTGTTGTTGTTTTTGGTAGTTCTCTCATTTTCGTATTTCTTACATCATTCATTTACAAAATTCCATGATATTTTGTTCTTATGCAGCCTGAGGGTAACACATACAAACGAGTGTACAGTACTTGTCTAAATTCTATTACTTGCCACCATACAAGATGTGCAGGTGCTAGAGGCGCATAAATATGCCATAATGTGATACAGTCATACCTAGATACATGTTTTTCACAGTTCGGAGTGGTCAATGTGTTTGGCCGGTCAGATCTGACCAGTGCTTTTGGCATGTATCATGTAGGATGTACAAGAAAGACAATGTTAAGTAACTATGATAAATGTTATCTTCGTGCGTGGGATACGAAACGATCCGAAAATCCAAAAAAATTATTACGTAACACATCTGAATTTCCGCTGCAAAGGTTTTATTTAAAATTACCAAATTTAGAAAAGATCAATATTTCAAATTGCGTTTAGAGGAAAAATGCGGCAACAGGGATATATTAACTATCATTGAAGCTTTAATACAAATACCAAGAAAACAATTTTGTATGTGAAGAGAGAGCTTGCCACAAGAGATGAAGATGTGAAAAATGAAAGCCCTATCATTCACCATTTAATTAAAACTATCGCTGAATTTATGATTACGGCATTAACGAACAGATGAAGGGACAGACAGTTGGACAGACCATGAATACGACATATACCTGTCCTCTACCGTATCTTTGAACCCGTGTGGGAGAAGAGAATTTTTTTTCAGTTTTGAAATACATACTACACTGCCTATATTAGCCACAGAAATGTGTCGCTGGCCGTTTCTGCGGCTATGCCAAAGAAGTATATATATATATATAATATAACCGTTCCATATCATTATGTTACGGAAGCCAGTTCGTGCCATGTTATATTTTTTACGAGAAACGTTTCTCGTAGTTACGAGAAACTTTTCTCGTAGTTACGAGAAACTTTTCTCGTAGTTACGGGAAAAAATTCTAGTAGTTACGAGAAAAAATTCTCGTAGTTGCGAGAAACATATCTCGTAGTTACGAGAAACTTTTCTCGTAGTTACGAGAAACTTTTCTCGTAGTTACATGAAATAAATCTCGTAATTACGAGAAAAAAAATCGAACGCACTATTTCTCGTAACTACGAGATTTCTTTCCCGTCCTACGAGAAAAGATTCTCGTAATTACGAGAAATGTTTCTCGTAACTACGAGAAAAGTTTCTCGTAACTACGAGATTTTTTTTTTCTCGTAACTACGAGAAAAGTTTCTCGTAATTACGAGAATTTTTTCTCGTTACTACGAGAAACATTTCTCGTAACTACGAGAATTTTTTCTCGTAACTACGAGAAAAGTTCCTCGTAATTACATTCTCGTAACTACGAGAAAAGATTCTCGTATCTACGAGATAGTTAAAAAATATGGCACGAACTGGTTTCCGTATTATGTCATTGATTTTGTTGTTACAGTATATTTTGCGTTCGTCTGTGTCTAAAAGTTCACTTCTGAAAGAACTTTGCGTGGTAAAGAAATTTAAATATGCCATTTTCCTGACCAAAACTTGTCATTTCATTGATAAAAATGTTAATTATTTAACAGAAGGATATGGGAACTTCCTGCTTTTTATTGTTTATCTTTCAAATAAGGAAATGAGAACGAATTCTAAATTTTTCATTACGTAAATGATCGACAACCTCAAACAGTTGAAGTACGAATATTAGCATCCATTTAATATATGCATGAAAGAATCTTTGTCGATTACTTATGAATGAGATGGGATACTATAAGGGTTTGGGTTTTTTTTTTGGGGGGGGGGGGTCCGGATTTATTTTATTTTATTTTCTTCCGGAGTGGGATTTTGATAAGAACCAAAAGTTGTCAGAATATATATAAAGTACATATCATTACTTATCATGGGGTACTCTTGTTTAAAGATTTACAGGTACGTACATTTGCTTTTATTATTCAAACAGAATCAAAGTACTTCATCTAAAATCTTTTGAATTTATATTTGATATACACGACTGATTCACAAGACCTTATCATTTCCGATGAGAAAGTCAATCGTGTTCAATATGACATCATGGCTCGTCGTCATGGACGATTTATAGTTTTAAATTTTCTGATGCCTGAAAGGGTGATGTTTAAGTGTTATTCAGAGAAAAAAATGAAAGAAATTAAAGAGGATGAGGTCAGTCATGGTCAAATCTCATGGGGCGGATCTAGGATTTTTTCCAAGGGGTCCAGTCCGTGTGGAAAGGGTGGGGGTACAGCCAATGATTTTGAGAAACAAAGACAATCATGATTTTTGTAAATTTCGGGGAATCCTGACCATAACCATCCCCCTCTAGATCTTCGCTTGTATATCTTTTGCTTACTTCCATGTCACGATGGACGAATATAAGGTGAGAAAAAAATTAATTAATAAATAATCAAGACGTAAATCATTGCAAATGAGAGACGTAATAATATACATGTCACGTGAATTATGCAAAATAAGTTCTCTTTCAATAAAATTGATTTATGATGAGGTTTGTAGATCTTAAAACGACATCAAATATTTGTTTCAAAAATGGTTTATTATAAGTTTGGTCAAAGATAGAATAATATGCATGGTTCTTCAAAGTATTATAACTTATAATAGAGCTTGTTTAGATGATTTATATCGCTATTTTACATGAAATAATTAGAAATAGAATATTGTTAACAGCATAGTTTAATTAGTACTTTCAACTTAGCAAGAGAGGCGCGAACTTTCAAACCTATTGCAAACGGAATGTTTTGTTTTATTTCATCTATGACAAAAACCTATAAATAAATATTGAAAGCAGAAAACCAAGGGCATTTATTTTAGATCCTTTTAGTTAGAAAGTTGATCTAGCTTCCTATATATTTTAATCATGCAAAGTTCTTATATCAAATTCGGGCAGATACAGCCTTGATCACGTATTAAGCCTATTTTGCAATGTTCGTGCATTCCCAAAATAGCTATAGAATTCCTGATTAGATTTATTTCTCTCGATTTCTAGGAAAGTTTTATTACACTGCAATTCATATTGTTAATTGCATCGTAAAAAACATTTTTGTTTCCAATTATTTCAATCATGCTTAATCTAAACGCGAAAACAAGCATGTACTTATATAACAAAACTATTTTTCCTGTGTTTTTCAAACGAATTTAAGTTTTAAATGTTTCTTTATCCGTTTAGACAGTCATAATTCTCAAGAGATGGTTTCAGATCCATGTTTTAGGAGATTTTATAAAAAATGGGGAAAATAAAGTTTTCGGCAAATTCTAGAAGTCGGGGGGGACGGAGGGGTCCTGACACTCGATACGCAACTCTGGTTTCGCACATTTCATAGGAGACCATTGGTGAGAGTGTCTCCAATGCATTAGTATCACAGTTTCACGACAACTGTCATAAAAAGGATATAAATCACTACATACTTCATATAATGAAGGCACAAGAAAAAAGGTATGAAAGATTCATAAACTGTACCATAAAAATACATGATAAAAATGTATGTTATAGGAATATATAGAAGCTTTACTAGCTCCACTATTTCCTCTTTTACCTGAAACATAATTTGTTTCATTAACTCTATAAAGAAAAAAGGAGCACTCCTGCATGCACTAAGGGAAGGGCCACAAGAACAAAGCCAATACGTTAATACGTAACGTGGATGTTACGTAATGTGACAAATTATACGTTTTTCCTTACAGAAAAATGCACGTATACAGAAATATTCACTTCACAAAATTTTAACGTACATCAGAAAATATCTTCTGATATCCGAAATATTTCAGCCACAGGGATTTATCCCCTTTTCCTCGTTGCATAGATTCCCCCTTGCAACGAGGAAAACGGGATTAATCCCTGTGCTTTCAGCGTAACGTTGTCCACATGAAAGCCGCATCTTTAAAATGACGCTTCACAATAGAGGAGAAATACTGCTTTACTTTCGTGAATTAAAACTTAAAATATTTCACTTATTCATTTTCATCTTTATCAATGCAACAAAAAAGATTAACTTGTGATTGCACTAAAATAGGAATGATTTTTTTCTTATAAGTATCATCTTTGACTACTTCCGTTATGATAAAATGGAAACACCCTTTTTGTCGTTTTAAGGGACAATTATTTGCTAATTTCGTAAAACGGATCTAACTAGAATTGTTCATATACATGTATTACCATTTTATTGGGCGATAGTCTTACTTTTAATGATAAATGTTCCAAATATTAATGAAAAATTCTCAATTAAGGCAGATTATTATGGTTAATCAAATTGATTAGATTGAGAGAATCCTTATTTACCGCATAAATGAAGTATAATAAATCACTTACCTATACACAGGGCTAAGATTCCAATGAAGAGAAACCTAAATTTCATATTAATGTCTGCATAAATTGATATTGTTAATTTTTATGTCTTCTTCTTAATATAACACCATTCATAACATAATCTCATTTCGTAACACTGTAAAGATAGCCTCCACTCTAACGTCTGTCCAGCCGTCCCTTAACGTTACATGACAATACAACGATTCTCTCCGATCTTGTTCAATCACGTGACGTCATCCAGCGTGACAAATGAGTCGGTACCTTCCATTGGACAAATCAACTATTCGCGGTCATCCTCATGTTACTGGATTGACACTAGGGACCCTAAAAAATGACCGCGGTGATTAGTTATCCCCCCTAATGCCTTGTACATCCGTTCAGGCGGCCATAACGAGATGGTGTACGCTTCATTAACAACTGTTGATAGGTTATATCTTCAATGAATAAAATTATGTTAATCATAATGTAAATTAATGGATGTGAAATCTGAGGTGCATATCAAATAACAGTTTGATCTTTATCAATCTTTTAATTCAGACTTATATAGAAATTTTTGACAATTAAAAAATATATTTCAAATTTAAACCAGCCCACAGCATCAGAAACAAACCATATCGTCCCTTTTTAAAGATTTTAATCATGTAATTTCAAGTATTATTTTGATCGAATTCTTACAAAAAATATTTCATCCATCACCTTAGTATCAATATTTCAAATTTTGCAAAATGTCCTTTACAATTTTGGTCTTTCAAGAAATAGAAATGTTTTTGCACTGGATGTGTTGTCTTTTGAACTTTTTATGCTTTTTGCACTGGATATGCTGTCTATTTATGGTTGTTTTCGCACTGGTTATTTTGTCCTTTCATGCTTGTTTTTGCACTGGATATGTTGTCTGTTGATGGTTGTTTTTACACTGAATATGTTGTCTATCTATGATCATTTAGCACATGAAATGTTGTCTTTTTATGGTTGTTTCTACACTGGATATGCTGTCAATTTATAATTCTTTTTGCACTAGATATCTTGTCTTTCCATGCTTGTTTTACACTGGATATGTTGTCTATTTATGATTGTTTTTGCTCTGGATGTGTTGTCTTTTTATGGTTGTTTTACACTGGATATGTTGTCTATTTATGATTGTTTTTACACTGGATATGTTGTCTTTTTATGATTGTTTTGCAATGGATATGTTGTCTATTTATGATTGTTTTTGCTCTGGATGTGTTGTCTTTTTATGGTTGTTTTGCAATGGATATGTTGTCTATTTATGATTGTTTTTACACTGGATATGTTGTCTTTTTATGATTGTTTTGCAATGGATATGTTGTCTATTTATGATTGTTTTTGCACTGGATATGTTGTCTTTTTATGATTGTTTTGCAATGGATATGTTGTCTATTTATGATTGTTTTTGCACTGGATATGTTGTCTTTTTATGGTTGTTTTGCACTGGATATGCTGCCTATGGTTTCTTTTGCACTGGATTTGCTGTCTATTTATGGTTGTTTTTGCACTGCATATGTTATTTTTTATGCTTGTTTTTGCACTAGATAGGTATCTATGATTGTTCTGCACTGGGTATGTTGTCTTTTTATTATTGGTTTATTGTTCTGCACTGGATATGCTGTCTATTTATGGTTTCTTTTACATTGAATAATGGATATGCTGTCTATTAATGGATGTTTTTATACTGGATATGCTATTCTTTTCATGCTTGTTTTGCACTGGATACTGGTATATTGTTATCTTTTCATACCTGTTTTGGCACGCACTAAATATGGCGTCTTTCCATGCTTGTCTTTTCATGCTTGTTTCTGGTACTTAATATGCAATCCTTATGTTTTATAATGCCCCCGGAATAAAAGATTCGGGGACATATATAGTTTTTTGGCCTGTCCGTCTCTTTGTCTGTTTGTCCGTGGCAAAAACTTTAACATTGGGCATAACTTTTGAATGGTAAGTAATAGGGCTTTCATATTTCATATGTGTATTCCTTTTGACAAGACCTTAATCTCCATTGATACCAAAATTTTTGACCTTGTGACCTTGACTTTGGCTTTGAACTACTTTTTCACAAACCTTAACATTCGGTGTAACTTTTGAATGGTAAGCGATAGGGCTTGTTTTCTGTACTGGTTAATGGATAATTCTGCTGTCTTTCCATGCTTGTTTTCTGTACTGATTAATGGATAATTCTGCTGTCTTTTAATGCTTGTTCTCTGTACTGGTTAATGGATAATTTTGCTGTCTTTTCATGCTATTTCACACTGGATATGCTGCCTATTTATTGATATTGTTTGCTCTGGATTTGATGTCTTTTTATGCCTTTTTTTTTCTTTTTTTGCTTTGGATAAAGGAGATGCTGTCTCGCTGCCTACTTATATTTAACATGTATAGTAAACGCATTTGTAGGAGAGTAAAGTTCTAGTAATAGTAAAGTTTGATGTAGTACATGTATAGAACACCGTCAAAAAGAATCGCGGCTAATGAATCGATGTATCCCCACTTGGCCGTAACCCCATGCTAGTCTTTCTGGATTGTTACCGTAACCCCCTCGCTTGAAATGCCAAAAATGCCGGTCTTTCCGGATTGTACGTACATTTATTTGAAAGATCATTGTCTTAAACTCCAACCCGCCCCTGATGGACTGAACCAACCCCCAACCCCCCTTAGAAAAATTAGCGAGAAAAATAGAAAGGCACATTGTCAACCTCTTTTACAAATTTCTACCAGCCAGCGATCATATAAAGTTACCAATTCCTTTCAGAAGGGAGTTCGACCGAGAAGTTTGCCTCTTTCACTGCATTCAGGGGGGGGGGGGGGGGGGGAGAGAGAGAGAGAAGGGGGTCGTTTGTTTTGTTTGTTGTAGTTGTTGTTGTTGTTGTGGTTTTTTTTTTTGGGGGGGGGGCTCTTCTTCTTCTTCTTCCTCTTCTTCTTCTTCTTCTTGCTTCTTTAAGAGTGAACATATTTTATTGATATTGAAATTAGAAGGATTGTTTATACATGCTGAAAGAACTAAATGAAGCACATTTATAGATTTCTTTGCATCGCAAAAAAGGGGAAAAACATGGTGCAATGCAAGATGTAAAAATATTAATGCTTTCCAAAGCTCTAAACATCACACATTGGGTGACATCAGATTTGATAAATGTGTAGAATATTTCCATGTACTTAAAAAATATAATCATTTATCAAAACTTATCTCAGGGAGCAAGCGATCAAAAGGCATTTCATGAATTACAACCATAAATTATAGCCTAATGGACAGAAGGTTCCGTAGCTAGAAAAATTTGTGTTTTATAGATTGACACCCTCGTTTAATGCTTGTCTTGTTGTTTCCCTTAATGTGTATATTAAAAGATCTAAACACGCGTTATTATGTATATGTATACAATCATAGCCCATTGTTTTATGATATGAAATAATATAGATTGATATGAAAATGTGTCTTTCGGTGTCCCTGTTACCTATTCTCTGAGAAGGTTGACTTTTTTTCACAATTTGCTATCAAATCATTTTTATACCTGTACAAAATTGTCTCGAAAAATTGTTTTTCGTCAACAACAACAACATTATTTATTAAACAATTGTTTTTCATCAACAAAAACCTATTATTTTTATAATTCTATTGATTTTTTTTAAATTATTTATTTGTTTGTTTTATGTTTAATTCGTTGATGCAGAATCCAGAAATTGCCATTTTGAAATATCATATTTCTGATGAAACCGAACTATTTATGTAACAATTCTTTTTCCGTAAGTGAAATGGAAACAGTCAATTTTAAGATATAACAACGAAATATGCGCCATGAATGAATGAATGAATGAATGAATGAATGAATGAATACATTTAATTATTGGGTTAATTAATTAATTAATTGATAAAAAGGAAAGATAACTTGATTCTATAGCTACTTGCAATGAATAAGTTCTAATGAATAATGTGTTCATCCACATAAAAATGTAAAGCTTGAAAATTCTTTTGCTCATCGATATGAAATTTTAATAATTCATCATCTTGCATTTTTTATCATTCGCCGTTTTTTTTTTCAGAAAAACATAAATTTCATTTCACTCTTGCGTCTTTTATCACAGACATATTTTTACTTCAGCGTTGAAAAATAGAAAATAAAAGTACATACTGACAGTAAATTATCGATTGATAACCGCAATGATTGATCCATTGGGTTATAACGAGAAATCTGCTTTGCGTGCGATTGCGAGAACCTATCTAAAGAATTGGTGAGAAATAAAATTGTGCAAAGATTATTACTCAGTCTTAAAGAATTTCATTCAAACTTTCAACAGAGCTTTCCAAAATCAGTCAGATTTGTTAAAAATTCTCTCTCTCTCTCTCTCTCTCTCTCTCTCTCTCTCTCTCTCTCTCTCTCTCTCTCTCTCTCTCTCTCTCTCCTTTTTATGGGGGGAGGGGTGGTCTCAAAGTACTGTAAAATACATGTGAGACTGTGTGTTCTTGTCCCGAGTGCACATTGATCCATCTCCATGCATTTCTGTTTACCACCATATTTCATGTTTCAATGGTAACTTTGATTTCTTTGTTTGTTATTGGTCCTCTTAATGTAAGTGTTCTTTTTATTCTACGCAGATGATACCATACTATTCTCAGAATACCCGAAAGATTTACAGTAAAATCAATATTTCTCTCAGAAGGATAAAATGTTCAAATGCAAGTTCAGCGTGCCATAAAGATTAAAATTAAAGTCAATGTTAGAATAACAGAATAAATAAATTTATCTGAAACGCACAATCATTGTATTTAAATTGTTGACAGTTTGTTTTAACTATACCGGTATATCCTTAGGACAAAATGTTTTAGCAAGACCAAGAAAGGGCAATGATGGTATTAATGGCAATAATGGTAATAATAGGTTACCTAATATCCATTTATGAAAAGAAGGTTCGACCGGGGAGTTTGCAACTATTTACCTTTTCAATTCGCTTGACCCGACCATGCACATTTATTTAGGCATGGTCCATTTGATATTCGGGGGGAGGGGGGGGGGGCTTGGGGTTTTTTTGTAGGAACAAGATTATTTTTTTAGCCCCGTACCGGAGCAAAATTATTTTTTCTTGCAAAGCTGGAGCAAGAAATTTTTTTTCAACATGTGGTGTGCAATATATTAAGAATATTTGTGTTTTATCAATAGAAATTCTTAATTTTTATTCAAAACTCTTAAATATTACTTTATTTTTATGAAAAATTTAATTCACAGAGAGATAGCAATATTTTACAAAATAATCTTCAGTAAACAAAATGTATGTATAAGGTACAAGTAAGAGGGTCTTAGGGGAGGGTTTTCTAGACAAATTTTCGAATTTAGAATTTTTATTGAAAGGGGTAGGGCCACGAAGCCCGATATTGGCCCTAATTTTGATAAATTTTGAACGTTGTACTTCATAGAATTTTTAACTGTTATTTGACATTTTGAAACTTTCTCTACTGAATCACGAATCTACTTTTTGTAAACATTGCTTTTATCAACACCTTTTAGCCCTTTGAAAACACCAAAATAGATCAAATTCGGCGAAATTGATGCAAAAACTCAAATTTAGCAATGGCCGCATGCATTAACTATGATGGAAAATTTATATGTGAAAGATTATCATTATATCCTTTTGTCATAAACGTTTTATCTCAGTTAACGCATGCGGCCACATTGAATTCTACGACAAAAGACAAAATTCGCAGCAATTTTCGCCATATTTTGTCAATAACGTCAAAATGACGTCACTTCATGACGTCATTACATAGAGAATAAGTGTCTTAATTATCGTACATGTAATGCGCGTTAGCGCATTTCATGCGATAAATGCACTTGCTGTGTGTTGCATACCCGTAACAAAACACAAATTATGACATTTATTCTATATATATGCACCACAGTTGTCCGTTTCATTCTTGTTTTCTGAAATCGCGTTTTTTCACGTAAAAAGGTGACATTAACATTCAGGTCAACGCGGGTTCAGTTTGCAGGTTAGAACAGCCGTCGCGGCATGTTTCTTTAGGGACGTCACGAGTGTTAATACACGAATTGCAGCACGTTCCTTTCAATAGTAACATCTCAGGGAATTACATTGGCTGTGCATATATAGTTAAATGGCACATTGTTTGGTGATATTATTCTTTTCATGAAAAGCGGTAAACATTCCTGAATTTTCATGAGAGATATCAAGTATTCCTCATCAAATTTATTTTAAGAGAAAAATCAAGGGACGATTTAGGGGTCTCGTGGCCCTACCCCTTTTATGATAATTCTTCAAATTCAGATTACTTGTGAGCGCAAGATTATTCTTTTTCTGACACACCATAAGCAAATTAATTTTTTTCATCAAAATTCAGAGCAAAATTATTTTTTTCGAAAAAAAAAAACCCAAGCCCCCCCCCCCTCCGAATATCAAATGGACCGTGCCTTATATCAGCACAAATAGATCTATATACTTTGATTTTTAGAATTCATGTAATATCTTCAAAATGCCATCATTTTATGATTTTGCGGAGGTTGGACAGTGGATAGAACGTTGT
Organism: Pinctada imbricata; assembly: GCA_033119305.1. Taxonomy (NCBI): domain Eukaryota; kingdom Metazoa; phylum Mollusca; class Bivalvia; order Pterioida; family Pteriidae; genus Pinctada; species Pinctada imbricata. Next base: position 58,314,207 of record VSWD01000005.1, read on the forward strand.
AACAAATTTTTTTTTAAAGTTTCACGACAGGCGACAATCAAAGCATTTGCGGATCACGACAAAACGCCTGAGGATTAAATACCCCTAAACCCCCCCCCTTCCCCCTTTTGTTCTTTTTTTTTCAGTCAGGCAATTTTGTGATTAGCATAATTTGAGGGGATGAACTTTTTCATAAGGAAAAACCAAAACTTAGAGTTCAAAGGCTCGACAATTCCCTCCTCGACCTTCTCTAAACAAAATTTCTCCACTTGATCATATCATTCAGATAAAATGCATTTTTCTATTATTATTTTGGTAATTTTCAATAAACATCTGGTGGTATTTTTTCTCAATAAATGCATATCTTAATGAAACATATTGACTGCTGGCATACCGGCGTCATGGTGATTTATGACAGTAAACATTAACACCGCCATCAAGTATTTATGGTGATCTTGATATAAATGATTAATTATGAATTTAATTTGTTTGCAATTAAAGGTCATGTGCAAGCCTTTATGTTCTTGACGCGTTTTATGCCTACTTCCTTGAAATGCTATACAAAATGAACCAGATTCATGTCAACTCGATTTGAGATTTTAAAAACCTCGTTTTTGTTTCCTTTTCCAAACTTACACATGCCACTTCCGCACTTCGTAAAAAATTTTCCCCATCTAGAATATTGCTGACTTATATAAGTCTTTGATTATATTTGTGATTCTGCAAAAAAAAAGCTTTATTCATTCGAAAAATCGAACACCCACAAAAACCCTCTTCAGAACAAAAACATGTATATCCATACATTTAGAATGGCGAGCCGAATGAACTGAAATCTGTCAGTCCAGATTGTCGTTTGTCTGTCCAGAATGTCATCAGTATGCCCAGATTGTCGTTTGTCTGTCCATATTGTCGTCTGTTTGTCCAGATTGTCGTATGTCTATGTCCAGATTGTCGGCTATCCAGTCTGCCATCTGTATATGTCAAGAATGTCGAGATATACCCATACATTTAGAATGGCGAACCATATGAAGTGGCTTCATATCTTGTCTTTCCTGATTGTCGTTTGCCTGTCTTGAATGCAATTTGTATGCCCAGACTGTCATTTGTCTGTCCAAATTGTCATTAGTTTGTCCAGATTGTCGTCTATCCAGTTTGCCGTCTGTATGTCCAGATTGTCATCTATCCAGTTTGCCGTCTGTATATGTCCCGATTGTTCAGATATACCAATACATTAAGAATGGCGAGTTGAATAAACTGGCTTCAAATCTGTCAGTCCAGATTGTCGTTTGTCTGCCCAGATTGTTGTTTGTTTGTCCATTTTGATGTCTGTCTGTCAAGATTGTCGTATGTCTATGTCCAGATTGTCGTTTATCCAGATTGTAGTCTGCATGCCCAGATTGTAGTCTGCATGTCCAGATTGCAGTCTGCTTATCCATACTGTCGTTGTCTGTCCAGGTTGTCGTTTGTCTGTTCAGGTTGTCATTTGTCTGTCCAGATTACGTCTGTCTTTCAATATTGTCGTATGTCTCTGTCCAGATTGTCGTCTGTTCGTCCAGAAGCTCGTCTGTATGCCAAGACTGTCGTTTGGCTGTCCAGATATCGTCTATATGTCCAGAATGACGATTGTTTGTCCAGATTGTCGTTTGTCTATCTAGATTGCCGTCAATCTGTCCAGATTGTCGACTATGTACAATGTATATGTCTAGATTGCCGTCTGTCTGTCCAGATTACCGTCTGCACGTCCAGACTCTCGTCTGTCTGTCTGTCCAGATTGTCGGTTGTCTGTCCAGATTGCCATGTGTCAAACTATCGTCTGTCCAGATTGCCGACCGTCTGTCCAGATTATCTTATGTCCAGACTGTCGTCTGACCAGATTGCCGCCTGTATGTCCAGACTATCTTCTGTTTGTCCTGACTGACGTTTGTCTGTCCAGATTGTTGTCCGTTCAGATTGTCGTCTGTATGCCCAGATTGTCGTCCGTCAATATTGTCGTTTGTCTGTCCAGATTGCCGTATTCCAGATTGTCGTCTGTCCACATTGCCGTCTGTCCAGATTGTCGTCTGCATGTGTTTGCCCAGATTGTCGTTTGTTCAGATTCAGATTCTCGTTTAATCTGTCCAGATTGTTGTTTGTCGGTCCAGATTGCCGTCTGTTTTTCAATACTGTCGTACGTTTGTCCGGACTGTCGACTGTCCAGACTATCGACTGCATGTCCAGATTACCGTCTGTCCTGATTGTTGTTTGTCGTCTTGCTGACTGTCCAAATCACTATATGTCTATAAGACTACAGATGGGGCTTATCGAAAGAAAACGTGTAAGGCGGCGATATCAAGCAAGACATACCTCAGACCAATCGCACAATTTCGGGCTTTATGGTAGGAAGGAATTTTAAAAAAAGCCAGGATAATGTGCGATTGATTTCAAACGACTTACTTTTTGATTGAAATTTAAGGCATTTCATAGATAGACTTAATTTTTGATTGAAATTGAATCTACTAGCTGTTTATCCTTCTAATCTTTTTTAATTATCGGAAATCTGTAAGTTTTGCCGGAATGAAAAATATTGGGGTTTGCCTAAAACATACTCAAAAAAAAAACAAACAAATTAAATGTTAGAAAATCAGTTACATGTGTTAAGAAATAACGTTCTTTAATCAAATCGATTCTAATATCCTTATTTAGAAATCAGCTCAATCAAGGACTGTTTATACAGTAAGTCCTTGGCTCAATCTACAAAAATTGTAATCATAGTGCTGAAAACTAGGACAATGGAAAGAGGATACTTCACAAGTACAATGTACTTATATATGATTAGTCATCATAGTTTTATCTCTGAATCGAAAGAGCAGTTTTTAAAACGCTTATAAATATCAACGATACATGTTCCCCCAAGGGTTACTCCCCCTTTCCATGCGTTCTTCAACGAAAGAAACCACGAAGAGTATGGCTGCTGTGGATCGATTTGGGTTTCTTTTCAAGGAAATTTCAGACTATTTCTCCAATATAAGAGATATTCTTGCTTTTATAGGCGTATTGTATGCATCAAAGAAAACATTACATTATTCGTACGAAGTTTTAAAAGCTGTCAACGACCATGTGCTAAGCAAACTGTCATTTATAGGGGATCTTCGACGAAGATACGGCTCATGGGCAGGTAAAAACCCAGTTCAATATCATTAGTTCACTCTATAGGGCTTAATCAGCAGTGGCGGCTCCAGGGGGTGCCCCCCCCCGGCACTGACCCAAAATTTTCTAAAACAGGTATAGTTTGGCCCATTTTCAGTCAAAATCGGCAAAATTCGTCCCTTGACCCCCCGGCAAAGGGGGCGCTGGATCCGCCACTGATCAGAATTGCCACATTGTCGAATCTACGATGCTCATTGTCTGAAGCATTTACATAGTTGCACAAGGGAGGAACAATTTCTGAGATGTGTTTATTATCATATGGGGGGGTGTGGACAGGGATACCTCCCCCCTTTCCCTCCCTTTTACCCTTCCCCTTTCTCCCCTTTCCTTCCCTCCACTCTTTTACCCTGTCTACTCCCATGGATTATGGGAGGCTCCTCCTGCGCACCTGCTTTTTAATGCCTCAGTAACAGAGGAGGACAAGAATTCAAAACTTGAAGGCACATGGGGCATAAAAAAATAAATCTGGATGATGCTATATTACAAAAGGTTAAAATGATTGGTCCAGAGGGTCCCCATAAAATTTCCATCTCTGAAAAATGCTGAACAAAAAAATCTGGCTGATAAAAAGTACACCCCCCCCCCCATCCTCCTGGAAAATAAAAGGGTAAAAAATAAATGAAAAAAAGTATATCTCAAAGTTACTTTCTGATCCCTGTTGGAATTTTGGGATGTACTGATTTGTTTTGCATGCTACCATTGATTTAGGGATTATAAGACAATACAGGTTGCAGGGTTGTTGCTAGCGCCCCCTTCCCAATTATCCAGTTTTGGCCGTAAAAATTCCACATTTTCTTTGGTCTTTGTTAGATATATATTTAATATATTTAACCATCTATAAACATAGAATCTTGGCATTATAAAGGATTGAAATGAATATTCTTAATATTGAAGAATTCCCAATTTTGCTCAATATGCCACTCTTCCCCCCCCCCCTCTCCCCCTCAGGCTCCATTTCTAAAACACCCTACAACAGCCCTGGGTTGGGACCAACTAATTCAACTGATGGGATAGGGAAGTGAAAATGACCACAACATAATCATTGTTGAATCTTGATATTACTTAATTCTAAAGGTAATTTATCATGCATCTTTATCTTTCAGTGATCACAGGTAGTAGCGAGGGGATAGGTAAGGCATATGCACGGGAGCTAGCTAGGAGGAAAGTGAATGTTGTACTTATTAGCAGGGGAGAAAACAGATTGTACAAAACAGCAAGAGAAATAGGTCAGTTCTTTACATGTATAAGCTGAGGGTCATCACATTTTGAATTAATCATCATCATATAATGAAAGTTAAAAATAGATGAAGCATTTCCTAAGTTTGAAGAAATCATGGTTAGATAATTAATGACAGGTGAGGATGTTAAATGCCTTAGTATTGTTTAAGTTCAGTCTTCACAAAAACTCACTAGCCCAAGGTTTCTAAAATATTTTGCCGGGCTAAAAAAAAAAAGAAGTGATCTAATTCTAATTAAAAATCTATTAAAACGGCTAGTAGAACTTGCCTTGGGCTTGTAGTTCAAAACAGGTTGAGAGAAGACTTTCTTATTTTTAGCCAGTTATGTATATAGAATCATGATAATAAAATGGTTTTTTATTTCAACAAATTAGGAAATGTAGATCTATTGTTTCAAAGAACTTTGTATTAAATATTGTTAAAAAATTTGAAATGTTTTCATGTTTCAACAGAAGAGGAATTTGGAGTGGAGACTTGTACTGTGCCAGTAGATTTTAACCTAGGACCAGATGTATATAGTATAATATGGAATGCCATCAAAGATAAGGAAATAGGTATATTAGGTAAGGCAAAAATCATACGATAAACCTGTATCTAAATAACTGTAAATTGCTTTATTTTCGTCAGTACCAATTTTCGTCAATTCGTTCAAAATGACCATTTTGTCCATACATAAATTTGTCATCCAAGGGTCCCTAAAATATAAATTCGTCTGTTCAAATGCACTCAACATTCAGGTATAGGCCGTGTGTTTGTTTTCGTTGTTTGTTTAACAATTATTGGTAAACAAACAATTAGAGACATGTATACCACCTAGCTTGTTGTGAAAACATATCATTTGGTAATTAGAAGTACATTATATGCGACTTTGTGTTCGCATTCAGTTTCATTGATTTGTCATTTGCCTGTCGTAATAACTTTCAGGATTCAATTTTTCCTTTCTACACTATATTTTGTCAGGAGTTTTTATATTCGTCGATACGTAATTTCGTCAAGGGAGGCACCGACAAAAATGACAAAAATTGGTACCTGACGAATAAAAACCAATTTACAGTAATCATGTTGATTATGATACCCTTTCTTGCTACCACTCATGCAAAGTCTCCTTTGTTGGTTTCCCAATTTTGAACACCTCAGATTTTAGGTAGGGTTGAGTGTCACAGTCTGGGTATCATGCCCAGCAAGCTCAGTCACTTGTAGCATTTCAAACTGGCATTTAGGGAAATGCAGCCAAGGACTACTACTGTAATATTTATACAACAATTTAGTCAACCATTTGATGCCATTGATTCTTCAGACAGGATCTTACCTACCGGTAACGAAAGTTAACATTGACATTTTAGGTTACACATATTATCTTATGTAACATATTAGTGACTCAGTGAGTCAGGTTTTGTTAAGCTACATGTATATATTGATGCTTAGCCACTACTAGGATCCTGAACATATTCTATACATGCATGTTTGAAGGACATAATTCTAAAAATATACAAGCTTTCTTCTCTATACTACTTTAAATCGTAATTAACACCAAGTTTGGTCTCACATTATGATATTTTCTTTGTTTCCATATTTTCTTACAGTGAATAACGTAGGTGTAATGTATGATTTCCCTCAGCAGTTTCTGGACGTGCCGCAAGAGAGATTATGGCAACTGATCAACGTTAATGTAGCAGCAGCCACCATGGTAAGGTTATTCTTTTTTCAAGGACGTGCATGAAAGTCTCTATTGTATGACACATTCAGACAAGCATCTCATTAGCTCAAATGTTTAATGGTTTATTAGTGAGCTGTTATCATGGTCAGCCAATTTGCATTCATCCATCAGTTGTCAGTAAATTTTTGTATGAAAGTTGAACTTGCGGGCAGTCTTTGATATATATATATATAAATATACCAGTATTTAAAAAAAATGTTTAAACTGTCTTATTGTAGATGACTTACATGGTAATGCCACAGATGGTTGAAAGGTAAGTATGTGAATAATAAAATTTGTTATTATGCACCAGAAACAAAGTTTGTATTCAAAAACACATTTAATATTGGCCTTTACTATTGATAAGTATGTGATGGATTATCATATTTCATGTGTATCCCTGATGGAAAGAAAACCCTTTTGTCTAGTACCAACATTTTTGTGCTTGTGACCTTGACATTCGAGTGTAATACTTGTGTAAAATTTAGCTGTAATACATCCAGCCATTCAGTTGCATTTTGTTACTTTACATGAGCATTGTAAAAGTTTTTTTGTTGTCACATTATAATGTTTTTAATCTAAAAATAGATTGTTTCATAATATTTTTTGTGTTTAATATTTGAAAATGACCAAAAATTTTCTATATGAAAATATGAAGAATATACAAAATAGAGACAAGAGACTGTCATTGCAAAACACAAAAAAAAATCAATCAAAGAAAAAATAAATGACAGTTATTAACTGTGAAATGCAAGTTGTGAAACAGATGTTTAAACCACAATGTTATGTCTGATTGAAGGAGAAAAGGGGCCATTGTGATGATGTCATCAAGGGCCTGTACTCAAATAACGCCACATATGACTATATATGCAGCCACTAAGGTAAGTAACCTGTCCCTAAAATAACTCTTAAATGATTACCATGATTACTGTAAAAGTGGTTATTTTCGCTGGGGGAAAATTTCGCTTAACATTAAGACATAACGCGGAGGGGAAATATTCGCGATGAAAAAGTCTTTCCCATTGTAAGAATGCAGCGGGGATATTTTTGTGTGGGGGATGTCTATCAATGCGTGAAAAACTTGAAAATTACCCCCGCATGAAAATTCCACGTTTATAGTATATGTTCTGCCACTTAGGCAAGACACTACTTTTAAAAGTAACACTACTGATGACTTTTTAAGCTGCCACTAAAGTAAGGCTCTGTTCTCGAACTTTATGAAAAGAGCATTCAAAATTCTTGAAAGTTTATTTCTAGAGCTCTTTATTTTTCATTATATGTGTACATGTACATGTATATGCGTATGTGCCTTTTTATTTTCAGAGTTTCCTTGATTACTTTGCACGTTCCCTTCAGTATGAGTATAAGAACACTGGTGTAGTTGTACAGTCCCTTAAACCTTTCTATGTAGCGACTCGTATGACGAGATACAGTAAAACTTTATCCAAGCCAAGTTTGCTGATACCCACCGCTGATGATTACGCCAGCAGTGCCATAAAAACTCTGGGATATTCGAGTCGTACCAGTGGATACTGGCCTCATACAATACAGGTAAATGCATTTATGATAAAGACCTTACGATAGGCAATCAAGGTCATACTGCAGTGGTCAAGGTCAAGCCAGCAGTGCAATAAAAACTCTGGGATATTCTAGTCGTACCAGTGGTTACTGGCCTCCTACAATACAGGTAAATACATTTATGATAAAGACCTTACGATAGGCAATCAAGGTCATACTGCAGTGGTCAAGGTCAAGCCAGCAGTGCCATAAAAACTCTGGGATATTCGAGTCGTACCAGTGGTTACTGGCCTCATACAATACAGGTAAATACATTTATGATAAAGACCTTACGATAGGCAATCAAGGTCATACTGCAGTGGTCAAGGTCAAGCCGGTAGTGCCATAAAAACTTTGGGATATTCTAGTAGTACCAGTGGTTACTGGCCTCATACAATACAGGTAAATACATTTATGATAAAGACCTTACGATAGGCAATCAAGGTCATACTGCAGTGGTCAAGGTCAAGCCTGTAGTGCCATAAAAACTCTGGGATATTCTAGTCGTACCAGTGGTTACTGGCCTCATACAATACAGGTAAATACATTTATGATAAAAACCATACGATAGGCAATCAAGGTCATACTGCAGTGGTCAAGGTCAAGCCGGTAGTGCCATAAAAACGTTGGGATATTCTAGTCGTACCAGTGGTTACTGGCCTCATACAATACAGGTAAATACATTTATGATAAAAACCATACGATAGGCAATCAAGGTCATACTGCAGTGGTCAAGGTCAAGCCAGTAGTGCCATAAAAACTCTGGGATATTCTAGTCATACCAGTGGTTACTAGCCTCATACAATACAGGTAAACACATTTATGATAAAGACCTTATGATAGGCAGTCAAGGTCATACTGCAGTGGTCAATGTCAAGCCAGTTGTGCCATAAAAACTCTGGGATATTCTAGTCGTACCAGTGGTTACTGGCCTCATACAATACAGGTAAATACATTTATGATAAAGACCTTACGATAGGCAATCAAGGTCATACTGCAGTGGTCAAGGTCAAGCCAGTAGTGCCATAAAAACTCTGGGATATTCTAGTCGTACCAGTGGTTACTGGCCTCATACAATACAGGTAAATACATTTATGATAAAGACCTTACGATAGGCAATCAAGGTCATACTGCAGTGGTCAAGGTCAAGCCGGTAGTGCCATAAAAACTTTGGGATATTCTAGTAGTACCAGTGGTTACTGGCCTCATACAATACAGGTAAATACATTTATGATAAAGACCTTACGATAGGCAATCAAGGTCATACTGCAGTGGTCAAGGTCAAGCCGGTAGTGCCATAAAAACTCTGGGATATTCTAGTTGTACCAGTGGTCACTGGCCTCATACATTCCAGGTAAAAAGTGTTTTGTATTAAAGAATTGTTACATTGTCCATTCCATCAATAGTAGAGCCAAGGACAATCAAGGTCATACTGCAGATGTTAAGGTCAAGCAAGTACATCTTAAAAATAGTACAAGATTTATAGGCTATCAGTATTTCACACTTTGCACGAGATTTTTGTTATGCATATCACCTTTCAAGATAACTGCCATATGGATTATATAGTTTGTTGTAATTCAGAAATGCATTTTGCCTAATTTATTTTTTTATTTTTTTATTGTAGTCATGGTTTTCTGAGAGTATACCAGAATGGCTTTGGATGTGGGGAGCAACAAGACTGAACAATGCTCTGAGGCGTCAGGCAGAGGAAAGACTCCGACTCAAGTCTATAGCTCGCGAACTCAGTGAGCAGTCACTCGACTCAGAGTCATCCTAGCTTGCGAACTTAGAGAAAATGTGACTCGGAGTCATCCTGATTTAACTAGAGTGTCTTATTGATGTCAAATATTCACCAGTACTGGTCGCTGCTCATCTGGGAATCATCTTTGACATTCCCGTGTGAAATGCAAGATCACCTTCCACGCAGATGCTCAACTTGACATTAATTTGGTAATGTATGTGTATTCATGATGCCATGCTCAAGTTATACCCGATGAAATGATAAGACTAGCAATGGATAGACTAGCTTGTTTACATCTATTAGATCTGTTTCTTCTTCATTGATGATGTCAAAATGAACCAATATTCATCATGGATGATGACTTGTGATCAGATGTTAAAATTTCTTTGTGATACATTTACATATTGGATAATTTGAAGACTGTGAAACAGAGTACACATACTTTTATAAAATTAATATATTCAGCCAAAATAAAAGCATTGAAGAATGAAGTAAAATCTTCTTTTATTCCAACAGTCAAATTAAGATTATGATACCAAGAGGGGGGACAGGGGAGTACCTCTATCCCCCTCCCTCCCCCTTCACCCTCCCCCTCCTTTTCACCCTTCCCTTACCTCCCCCTCCTGCCCCTCCTCCCTCTTCCCCTTCCCCCTCCTCCTTCCCCTCCCCTCCTTCCCTCCCTCCTCCCTCCCCCTCTCTCTCCTCCCACCCCTTCCTCCCACCTCCCTTTCACCCTGACCACTCTCTCCAAGAGGCTCATTTGAAGTTCATGGAATTATATATGCACAACCAATATAATTCCCTGAGATGAAATTATTGAAAGGAATGTGTTGCATTTTGCATGTAAATGCTCATGACGTCACAATGCTAAAGAAACATGCCGCGACAGCTGTTCTAACCTGCAAACTGAACCCATCGAGATCTTATCTTAGCGATTCTTCTTACCTGGAAAAATGTGATTTCAGAAAACAAGAATGAAACAAACAACTGTAGTGCATATATATAGAATAAATGTCATAATTTGTGTTTTGTTACGGGTAGGCAACACACAGCAAGTTCATTTATCGCATGAAATGCGCCAACACTCGTTACATGTACGATAAATGCACTTGCTGTGTGTTGCATACCTGTAACAAACACAAATTAAGACACTTACTCTCTATATGTGATTTCTGGATACTATTTCTGTTGCCTTATGCTGGGAATCATATGATTAAATATATCAATTAATTGGAAATGATAAATTATAATCAGATATTTTTATGCCCCGAGAATCAAAGATTCGGGGGCATATAGTTTTTGGCCTGTCCATCTGTTTGTCTGAAAAACTTTAACACTGGGCATAACTTTTGAATGGAAGGTGATAGAGCTTTCATATTTTACATGTGTATTCCTTGTGACAAGACCTTTCCATTGATACCAAAATTGTTGACCTCGTGACTGTGACCTTTGACCTACTTTTCAGAAACTTTATCATTGGGCATAACTTTTGAATTGTACTTGATAGGGCTTTGATATTTCACATGTGTATTCCTTGTGACAAGACCTTTCCATTGATACCAAAATTTTGACCTCGTGATCTTGACTTTTGACCTACTTTTCGAAAACTTTAACATTGGGCATACCTTTTGAATGGTAAGTGAAAGGGCTTTGATATTTCACATGTGTATTCCTTGTGACAAGACCTTTCCATTGATACCAAAATTTTTGACCTCATTACCTTGACCTTGACCTTTGACCTACTTTTCAAAAACTTTAACATTGGGCATAACTTTTGAATGGCTAGTGATAGAGCTTTAATATTTCACATGTGTATTCTTTGTGACAAGACCTTTCCATTGATACCAAATTTTTTTACCTCTTAACCTTGACCTTTGACCTACTTTTCGAAACTTTTAACATTGGGCATAACTTTTGAATGGCAAGTGATAGGGCTTTCATATTTCACTTGTGTATTCCTTGTCACAAGATTTTTCCATTGATACCAAAAAATTTTCACCCAGTGACCCTGGCCTTGACCTTTCAAATACTCAACAGATAATGAAGTTTATACTACAAAAGATCCACCGGGGGGGGGGGGGGGAGGCATTAGCGTTTCAAAAAACACAGACTTATTTTTCGTTGTACTCCTTTGACTGCAGATCAAACCAGCATGGTTATAAAACTTCATATCTGATGTAAAACTTTCAAAACTGACCCTAAGTTTTCATTAAGTTATCCATGAACAAGTTTCCCTGTTTGAAGTAAAGCTTTTTATTTCAGTTGTAGCATGGACAAATGCAAAGCATAATATCCCCTCAAAAGCCAAGACTATATCTTCTTCATAACCAATGATAATATAAAATGGCATTGAAATTTGACCTCAGCTTTTGAAAATCAGTTGGACACATCCTCTCCTTTTGGCAATCATACACTAATAAGTTTGTCTTCTGTTGTGTGAAAAATATTTAACTATGTTAACGACTGTGACCTTGACTTTTTGACATTGAAAATTAATTTCAGTCATCCACTCCATGAGCCAACATTTGTGGAATGTTTGTTGATTCTACAATATTTAGTTTGTATTTCAATTGTTTACTGTGACCTTAACCTTTGACCTAGAAAAATCAACGATCATTTGTGGAAGTTTGGTGATTTTCTCTATATAATTCTGCTATATTGGGTTGTAAATTGGCCATACTATGGCTGTTTTGACAGATTGGATTTCAGAAACAGTGGTAGTCAGGACTCTTAGATTTCAATTTATTTGATAAATACTTACCCTCTCTATATTAAGGTTGGGGTTGGGGAAGGAGTTGTGCGAAAATTTCTAATTCCGCATCCCCCAACGTTATCAGGCACATCAGCTTGTTATGATTAACAGAACCCACATGTTTTGTTTTTTTTTGTTTTTTTTTTTTTTTGGTAACGACAATAGGTTTTCGTCAAATCAAAAAGTGATTCATTTGAAATCAATTGTCTGTTAGGGAGCAACCATTTGATTTGATTTTTATGAGGTGGGGGAAGACTTTTGCCAGCCGGATTTTTTTTTCAGCCATTTTAAGAGCTAGAAAATTTATTCGGCGGCCCTACGAGCCGGATTTTTTTTTTAAATTTACAACGTTGAAAATTACCCTTAGAGTTTAAATCATTCATTTTCGGCCAAATTAAATAATTCAAACACGGAGTGAGATCAGGCGCCAAGGAAGAGTATATAAGCCATCTCTTGCTAGCAGATCACTTCTATTTAATTTCTGGGATGACATACGCAACCTATAATATTTTAATTTAAATGATAATCAATGCAAGCAAGCTAATTTCGTTCCTTTCAATAAAGTTTGTTTCATTTTAATTTGTACTAAGTTTATGACAGGCATGTGGAAAGGTCGGAAGATGGGGAGGGGGGGGGGGCAATATCATGGTCCGGAAAAAAAAATTTCCCTTAAAATCTCGATCCGAATTTTTTTTTTTTTTTTTGCTAAGTCTCCCCCCCCCCCCCCCCAATCAAATGTTTGCTCTCTTAAATCGGAATCGGAAGGTTGTAGTGACGATCTCGAAGCTGAAAATTCGTATTGTCAAATTTTATCTAAAAGCGCCGAATTATGTGTCTTCCATGTATAGGCTAAGATCGTCACCTTGTTTGATAATTGGGGGTGGGGGTGGGGGCACGAACAAGAACAATGCAATTGTTTGGCAGTATGCGGATCTATTTATTGTTTACCGTTTAGGTCCATACTTCAAATTGTCAAAAACGCCTATTCAGCCAAAGGCTCAAGTGAGCTATTGTCATAGTGTGGCGTCCGTCGTCCGTCGTCCGTCCGTCCGTCGTAAACTTTTAACATTTTCAACTTCTTCTCAAGAACGGCTGAAGGGATTTTGATGAAACTTGGTATGCATGAAGTACTAAAGGTCCTCTACCAAGTTTGTTCATTTCGGCTTGATCCCTTCAGGGGTGGATCCAGGGCGGGGTCAAATAGGCCCCAGAGGGTACCCCTCTTCAAAAATCTTCTTCTCCAGTTCCACTGAATGGATTGAAAAACTAATTGTATCTAAGTGATCTAGAAGGATGTACGATTCAAGTTTGTTCATTTCGTTAAAATCCAATAACTAATTTTTGACCCGTTTTTGACGTCTTTTTCGACATTGCATTTTTAATGCAAAAATTGATATTTCTCTTAATATTTTCTTTCTTATTGAAAAATTCTGCTCCAGTTTAGTTTAATTTAGCCATTTTTAAGCAAAGGAATGCTTTAGTGAAAGAATTTTGCTGAAAGGTTTATTTTTGAATTTTTAATGATTTTTTTAATACTGTAAAAAAGGAAGGGAGGATGGTCATTTTCATCATTTTTGGCATTTTATGGTTCTTCCCATGAATGATTGTTTTAACATTTATCATATTTATTGTAAGGAATGTAACAGTGAAAGAATTTTCTCAATATCTTGACTTATAGATTTTTAATGATTTCTTTAATACTGTAAATAGGCATGTTTTCTTTGTCAATGAGTCCCAAGGTAGCGAGTTCAAATCCCGGCTGGGCCTTAAAAAAATTTTTTCTTTATTTTTCATTTTTCATCCATATTTTAAGCTTTGAATGCTATTTTTAACTTACCTGAATAATTTTAATGCCATTTTTGCCACTTTTTGAACTTTGGAATTTTTTATGAAGTTTGGCATTTTCTCCATATTAATTTCCCTTGAGTTCATATTGATATTTTGAAACCTATATCCTAGGTAAAATTAAATTAATGAATGCTTGTGTGATAGCATTTTTGATTAACAACATGTACAATTTGAATTTATAATAATTCTTGTATTCTATAGAGTATAAAAGGGGGGGGGGGTCAAAATTTCTGTAACAACATCTGCTGACAGATTTTTTTTCTATTAGATGATATAATAAGAACTGGACAAAATAATATTTTTTTTCTAATTGGCTTGTATATTAATGAACTAATCAGAGTAAATACTAATCTTTCTTTCATTTACTCCATCTAACAGTGGTTTTCTGCACTTAATATTTCTTAAGGATGACATCCTATCTGATGCCTCTTTAGGTTGTCCATCCTTTCCCCGAAAGAGAGAGATGTTAGGGTGCTCTTATTATTTTTCTTTAACTATTTCTTTTAATAACTTAGTAAATATATGATCTTCTGCACTCATTTATTGCATGTTTGTCAGATTAAGTTACTCAATTCTTTTATATACATTATTTGCTATAACTTTATTTTTTGATTTTTTTTTTTTTTTTTTATTTTAATCTAGATATGCTGTGCGTGCACATAGACCCAAGGATTGTGGGTTCAAATTCAGGCACTGGCATCCCAATTTTTTTTCTCATTTTTTGCATTTTGCAAGCTTTTTAAGCACTTTTAAATCATCTGAATACAAAAAAACCCCTTCTTTTTTCTTTTTCCATTTTCATTTTCTCCATTTTGCACACTCATTTATTGCATTTTACTTTTTTGGAATTTTTATGATATTTTTTTTTTAATTATTTATGGCATATGGACCAAAAAATTCTGACTATGGCTCTGACTCTAACATTATTCAATGTCAGTATGTTCAGAGTGTGCATGGATATCAGGTGAGCGTTGTGCCCCCCTGGGGCTCTTGTTATTCGTTGTGTGACCCCCCCCCCCCTTTCCGCGCCGATCGCATCGGCCCTGATATAATACAAGTTTGGTTGTCTTATCAATCTGTCATAAGCCGTTTACCTTCAAGAGTTTTAGATCATCGTGTCATCAAAGTGCAATGAAAACATTTGTTCGTACGCTATTTAATTTTTTCGTCTTCTAGATTTCATAGTCGTATATCAGTGGCGGATTCAGCCGGGGGGGGGGGGGGGGGGGGGGGGCACGGGGGCACGTGCCCCCCGGCAGTGCCCAAAGAAGGGGCTCTTATGACATGCTTTTAATTGGAAGCATTAAACTACTGTTTCCGTAATAAATCGATGAAACTAGTCAGAAATAGCCCCAAAACACCTCAGAAACCACCGATTTGAGTAAATTTTCCAAAAATTTCTCGAGGATAGATAGTCATGTCCATTGTCTGTACGTGGACGTACACACGTTTCGGAAACAACCTACATTGAATCATGATCATATCGAATTTTCTTTATCTGAGGGATGAATCGGGAACTTTATGTCCTATGCAAGGCATATTTAACACACACATTTTTTTACCAAATCTTCGATACAACCTCCTATAAAACTTACATTTTTTTAACTCTAAATTTGAGGTCGTGATCAATCTTTTTAAAATGAACAATTGAAATTGTTTTGGCCAGATTTAAACCGGCTGCCTCCAAGAATTTTGAAAAGATAAAAATGCATGTTTTTCTTTATTTTTAGAATCGAAGCTATCATGATTACATTTTTGGTTAAGCCCCTAGGTAAATCAAAAATATAATAATGATAGAACTGCCAAGAAATAATTAAACCTTTCAATCTGGACGATGCAGGGAATGGGGCACCCGTGATCTCTAGTTTGTCAAGGAAATTTATCATTTACAAGGGGATTTTATAGGGTCTGTATGGGGCCGAAATTCGGTAAAAAGAGGTACTTTTCCCCAATTTTAGACCTAAAAATTCCCAATTCGATCTTTTCTCCCAAACGAGAAATTCATTTCCAATTTACGTATCATTAACTGAAAGGAAAACGAAAGTAAAACAAACATGTTCTAGGAGGGATTCAAAATATAGACAATTGATATGATAAGGGATAATTTTCATGAATATACATGTATCTTTTTGTTGTTTGAAATTCTTTCCCAATGTTGCAAAATTCCCAATTTCATCGGCCCAGGCTCCAGATATCAGGGACTAGAAAAAAAACCCCTGTAATTACTTATTTTCTTTACCTTTATACAAATATCAACAAACAAGCGCGGATCTAGAGTGGTTAGTTCCTAGTTTTACGAGAATTTATATATGGCTGGACACCCCTCCCTCCCATGGGCTGACCTCTCTGCCCTTTCAAAACTTCTCCTGATCCGCCCGTTTCTTTAGGAAATCCTGAACATGTTGACTTCTGCATGCCGTGCAAGAACAGTATAGCATCAGAAAATTTCGAAAATTTTCAAATATATTCTATATAAATAATAATTATTGTTACTGACACTGACTGAATCATGCGCGCCAAATCCCTTCTAAATTCAGTTCAAATACGCCTCAGATGCCACCAAATTGCTTCATTTTTTCAAAATTTTCTCGGGGGAGGCCCCCCGAACCCCCTCCCATACCCTCCCCCACTCGGCCCTTCGGGCCTCGCAAGTGATTTCCATAAAAATTGTATGTGCCCCCCCCCCCGGCAATTGGGGTTCTGGATTCGCCCCTGTATATATATACATGTCTTCATTCTTCACTTAAATTTACTCGCATGCAATCAAGTTTAATCATCTTCCTTTTAGTGTATGAAATTTTATGTATGGATTATTTTGTAGATCATCAGTATAATCATTGTTGCTTAAATTGCTTTATTTCAGTTACGATAACTCTTGCGATTTTTTTTTTTTTTTTTTTTTTTAAGGGGGGGGGGGGGTGTATTGGTTTGTTTATTTTTTTAAGCCGACGCTTCTCATAAGAATTTCAACATAACAAACAATGCAGTTTTAATAAATAAAACATGCACATATCATTGTTTCCGCAATGATATTATCTAATTAACTGTTATCCCTTAATTAATTTTGATGTCACGGTCGATCAAACAACGGCGAATCAGTCAACCTGCGTTACCGGTACCTATAATTGTTTGTTTACCATGTGATTTTACTATTGTTTCTGGTACGTTAATTGGTTTGTTTATACAAACATTAGGACTTCGACTTAACGAGTATGAAATACACGAAGAAAATGACTTGGGACTTCGAAATTACTTAGAGATAAGCGAAATTTCGAGATAACCGATTTCGAGTTATCCGAAGTCAAATTGGTTAGAATATGAAGGTAAAAAGATGGGACCGCCGCTCGACTTCGAGATAAACGGAAGTTCGAGATAACCGAGTTTGAGGCAAGGCAAAATCATTAGAATTTCCATTGGAACTATGTGAACCTAAAATATATATTTTTGTTTCAGTATGATGTTTGTTTCGGTATAATAAAATAGATAAAGGATACCATTGAGGGAGGTAGCACGATTCTGGTTCCCCGAGACCAGACCACAGGGGTGAGGTATCATCGCTTGGTCTCAAACCCTTTCCTCAATGCAAACCCTTCATTCTACATGTCTATATGTAAACCCCCAAGGGAGGACACTTCCTATATAATAGCTAGATAACTTTTTTGTACTCGATCGTGGCTTCCACTTCTATCGATCTGTATTCGACCGGTGCATCTTTTAGGATGAATTTTCAAATTGGATATGTTTTATGCATTCACCTTGAGATAACAAAACCAAAAATTGTATCAAATGGACCGTGGGTTTAGCCTGTAGGAAAGAAAAAAAGAGGAAGCCACGATCGAGTACATCTTATAGACATATAGAACAAAGGGTTTGTATTGAGGAAAGGGTTTGTGACCAAGCGATAACTCGCCCCTGTGGATCAGACCTATTTCCCGAGGCGAAGCCGAGGCAAATAGGTCTGGTCTCGGGGAACCAGAATCGTGCTAACTCCCTCAATGGTATACTTTAACTGTATAACAACATATTTTATTCAATTCATGTACGTAATCGTATCGATATATCTCTTGCTTTATCGTACCTGAAAATTGTTATTGGCAGTTTGAATGGGCACCTGCCTCGTCCGACACGTTATCATTAGTGTCGATAATTTGCTAGCCAGTCCTGTTTCTTGCTACGAAATAGTTTACAAGTATTTTCCCCAAAATACCGGGCATATCTGCTGAAAGTTTACCTTCTCCCGTAAGCACCACTATACCAAACTCTAGCTATGCTCTTGGCTATTTTTAGCTCGGCTGTGGTGCCGTTTTGCCTAACATAGTGATCTATAGGGGTGTCTTTCCGCAAGGTGTACGTATCCATCTAGACAAGTCTCCAAGTCACTCAAGTCAAAGATCGCTGAAAATATCAAATTTTGCTGGATAATAACACCTGCCTTAATAGTTAATTTCAGAGGGAGTGGTCGTTATAATTTTCACGACCGTAGGAGATGGCGGGGACGGGAGTGGTCCAACTACATAGACAGAGCTCTATGGAACCCTGGGGATTCCGACTCCAGGGTGGAAGGGATTACAGGCAACAACTGTGTGTTAAAAAGGTAAGATGAAGATTTTTATAACTTTCAACGATCTTTTTTAATTGATTTTATATGTTTTCTTTTTAATGCAGTTATATTCCCTTGCTTCGAAATTCTATAATCTTAGTTGATATTCCAACAGGTAGTTTCTTTGGTTACCATGGATACTGAATTTTGATTTTTTTTTTTTTTTGTAAATCAAGATAGATTTAGAATAGAATATTTAGTCGAAGTAAGACATAAAAATTTGAGATACGACATATAACTCACTTTCCTAGATTAAAAAAAAAGTCGGGTTACCAAACAAATAATTCTGAATTATCTTAATTACTGCAGAAGGAAGCAGATTTTTTTGTTCCGTAGCAGATGTAATTTGTATTATGAAGTGCTGACACGCGCAATGCACGTTCTGACTATAGGGGGTTAGGATTGTTTACTTAATTCAATTTGTTTATATACTTGTCTAGGAAAGCAAGTGGGTTATGTGATGATTTAAACGAAGCAGTTTCCATCATTAGAATTTTTCCATTTTGTGGTTTAAAGATGGGGAAATAGGTACATTTATTCTATTCTTTACCGTTACCATGTAGTTACTGGTCTTTCGCGAAAAAAGACAATGACTTCATCATATTCACACAGGAGCGGATCCAATTTACTTTTCGGACGGGGGGGTCATTCTCTTATTTTCTGTTCCATTTTCTTGTTTTGATTTAAATTGATATCGATTATAAGGGAAACATTCTTAAAGATTCCTTTGAAATCACCTTTTTAGTGTAGTGCAATCACTAACAGTTCTTTTCTCCGAGAATCGCGCGGATCTTGAAGGTGATCTGAGGGTCATCAAACATTTGTTGCATATCAAATTTTGGTCCTTTATCTAATGTCATGTAGTGGCAAGGACTTTAATGTTTTAAGTATTGGATTCAAGATGATAAGACCAAAACCGTTTACCTACCATTTCAAATCAAAATTATGGATACATGTATATACTTATCAGGAGTTAGACAGTCGGGCTTTCAGTCCGTTAGGTCTTTTTGGTCAAAGGTCAAGGTCACACTTGGTACACAAGTCAATCTGCTACAGCTAGGGTATATAATGTATGATTTTAATTAAAGATATTAAAATATCCATCCATAATTATTTTCATACTATAGCAAGCGCGGATCTAGAGTGGGTAAGAGGGTGAGACTCCCATGGGATGGAACAACCCCCCCCCCCATATGGCTGGGAAGATATGTACATTATCAGAATAAGGGAGGGGGTTACGTTTACAAATGGATCTAATTAGTTCCAACCTCTTTGGATCCGCGTCTATATGCTGAATCATCATATGTTGTTTGTACATCAATGTATATCACTGTCTTCAAGCTACACAGATAATAATAATGTGCATAACACAATATGTAAAACTAATTAAGAGAGACGTTCCTATTATTCTTCTCTGCGCCGTTACATAGTAGGAGCCCAGGTACACGCGTATTATATATTTCTGATGCTTTATATTATGTAACCATGGCACTAACCCCATATATCCCCTCTCCCACGGAAAAAAATTGTAAAGCTCCGATGCCCATAGACAACACTGTATGGTTGCTCTTCGGTTTTGGCAGTGACTCAATGTCAATGGAATACGTGAGAGAGTACTTTTGATCCGTCTTGTGCGTAGGCCAAAAAAAAAATCGCCTGACTTTCTTTACTGTATGCAAAATGTCGCATGCAACGTAAGGTGTTAGAAAAGTCCCAGGGGGTCAAGTATAGCAGAGAGGGGAGGGGTCCAGTCTATGGTTAAAGAATAAACAACAAAATTAATGAAAACGTAATAAAAGGGAAAAAATAATTACTTCTTGCAAACCCCAGGGCTCCTTACCCCTACCCTCCCCTCTAGATCCACGCCTGACAAATTTTAAACAGTCTCTTTCTCTATGACTTCAGACTTGTTGCTTTTTGTGCCGAATTAAAAAAAAAACATCATGTCGTTGTCTTTCCGTGAGTGTGCTTTTTTCTCTGATCGTGTTTGCGCCAAGTAATGGTTGAAGTAAGGATCGTTAATGTCTAGTAATGGTTGAAGTAAGGACCGTTAATGTCTAGTAATGGTTGAAGTAAGGACCGTTAATGTATAGTAATGGTTGAAGTATGAATAGTTAGTGTCAAGTAATGGTTAAAGTAAGAATCGTCAGTGTCAAGAAATGGTTGAAGTAAGGATCGTTAATGTCTAGTAATGGTTGAAGTAAGGACCGTTAATGTCTAGTAATGGTTGAAGTAAGGATCGTTAATGTCTAGTAATGGTTGAAGTAAGGACCGTTAATGTCTAGTAATGGTTGAAGTAAGGACCGTTAATGTATAGTAATGGTTGAAGTATGAATAGTTAGTGTCAAGTAATGGTTAAAGTAAGAATCGTCAGTGTCAAGAAATGGTTGAAGTAAGGATCGTTAATGTATAATAATGGTTGAAGTAAGGATCGTTACTGTCAAGTAATGGTTGAAGTAAGGATCGTTAATGTCTAGTAATGGTTGAAGTAAGGATCGTTAGTGTCAAGTAATGGTTGAAGTAAGAATAGTTAGTGTCGTGTAATGGTTGAAGTAAGGATCGTTAATGTCAAGTTATGGTTGAAGTTAGGATCGTTAATGTATAGTCATGGTTGAAGTAAAAATAGTTAGTGTCAAGTAAAATAATCGTTAGTGTCAAGTAATGGTTGAAGTAAGAATCGTTTTTGTCAAGTAATTGTTAAAATAAGGATCGTAAATGTCATGTAATGGTTGAAGTAAGGATCATTAATGTTAAGTAATGGTTGAAGTAAGAATCGTTAGTGTCAAGTAATGGTTAAAGTAGGAATCGTTAATGTCAGATAATGGTTGAAGTAAGGATCGTTAGTGTCAATGAAGTCATGTTTTAAGTAAGGATCGTCAGTGTCAATAATACGGAAGTATTCCAACTCTTTACCTTCTTAAAGAAAAAAAATTGAATTAATTTCAATGCACCAAACACGTGTTTCGGATAGTAAATAATTATCCGAGGTACTTATAAATGCCGAAGTGATTTTCTGATACAGCCAAATGTATTTCAGTAGCGCCAAGCAATGGTTGAAGTAAGGATATCGTAAGTGTCAACTAATGACTGAAGTAAGGATATCGTAAGTGTAAAATCAGGGTTGAAGTAAGAATCGGTCATGAGAAGTAATAGTTGAAGTAAGAATCGTTAATGTCAAATAATAGTTAAAGTAAGAATCGTAAGTGCCCAGTAATGGTTGAAGTTAGGATCATCGGTGTTATGTAATGGTTGAAGTTAGAGTCGTTGGTGTCATGTAATGGCTGGAGTAAGGATAGTCGGTGCCAAGTCATGGTTGAGGCAAGAATCTTTAGTGTCATGGTTGAAGTAATGATCGTTAGTGTCGAGTAATAGTTGAAGTAAGAATAGTTTGTGTAAAGTAATGGTTGAAGTAAGGCTCGTTAGTGTCAAGTCGTGGTTGAAGTAAGGCCCGTTAGTGTCAATTCATGGTTGAAGTAGGAATCGTAGGCGTCAAGATATGGTTGAAGTAAGGATAGTCAGTGCCAAGTAATGTTTGATGTTAGAATTGTTAGTGTCAAGTCAAGGTTGAAGTAAGAATTGTTAGTGTCAATTAATGGTTGAACCGTTGAAGTAAGGGACGTAAGCGTCAAAAAATGGTTGAGGTAAGGATCATTATTTTCAAGTCAGGGTTGAGCTAGGTAAAGATCGTTAGCTTAAGAAGCGTTTTAAAGTAAGGATCTTGAGTGTCAAGTCATGGTTGAAGTAAGTATCGGTAATGCCAATTTTTGGCTGAATTAGGAATAATTGGAGCTTAGAAATGGTTGAAGTAAGGATCGTCAATGTCAAGGAATGGTTGAAGTAAGAATCGTTAGTGTCAAGTTATGGTTGAAGTAAGAATTGTTAGTGTCAAGTAATGGTTGAAGTAAAATTCGTCAGTGTCAAGTAATGGTCGGAGTAATGATCGATTGTCATTGTAAACTAGTGGTGGAAGTAAGAATTGTTAGTGTCAAGTAATGGTTGAAGTAAGAATCGTTGGCGTCAAGAAATGGTTGATGTGGTTGATGTAAGGATCGTTATTGTCAAGTCATGGTTGAAGTGAGAATCGTTGGCGTCAAAAAATGGTTAATGTTAGGATCGTTAATGTCTAGTCATGGTTGAAGTAAGAATTGTTAGTGTCAAGTCATGGTTGAAGTAAGAAAAGTTGGTATCAAGAAGTGGTTGATATAAGGATCGTTAATGTCAAGTCACGGTTGAAGTAAAAAATTTTGGTGTCAAGTTACAGTTGAAGTAACAATCGTCAGTGACAAGTAATGGTTTACGTAATAATCGTTGGTTTCATGTAATGTTTAAAGTAAGGATCATTGGAGTCAATTTACAGTTGAATTAGGAATCGTTTGCGTCGAGTAATGGATGAAGTTGAGAGTACTTAGTGTTAAAGTAATATGATGAAGTTATGTTTACTTTGTTTTACCTTCTTTCAAAGTAATATGCGAGGTTATGGAGGTGTTATCATGAAAGGGTTAGATGATATTGATGGTCACAGGCATCAAAGTAATAAATGAAGTTATGTCGAAGTTATGAATGAAGTTGTGAGTCTACTTGCGAATAGAAGAAATTGAACGGCGTTGGTGTAGAGGATTTCAAGAAAAGAGGATAATGTTAATGAATTCATGTGTCGATTTTTTCTTTAACTCTGTTGATTTATACATGCATTACCATGCAGTAATTGGAAAGCTTTGTTGTCAAAATCTTGTTTTCATATCACCAAACAAAATACAGCAAAATGGAGATTTAGATCTCAAAACATCTCAAAGTATCTCTCTTTCTATATGTAGAAACTGCTATTAATGTCATCTCATCCTTCAAAGGGTACATACCTTAAAATGATAACAGTGCTTTTTTATTTTTTGTTTTAGGTGAACCCTGGGACGCCGTCGGCGGGACAACTTGCACCCGGTGACACAATCGTCGGCATCAATAACGCAAATGCCCAGGCAATGACACATATGCAAGCTCAAACCATGATAAAAAATTCCGGCAATAATTTGGCACTTACCGTCATGAGGTAAAAATAATACGTGTTTCTTAAAGATGTTTTAGAGAGGGGGTGGTGTTGCTGGTCGGCCAGAAAAAAGTAGTGTTGCTCACGAGTCTTAGACCTCTGCAGTAAGAGCATGTCTCTGTCTGTTCATCATTTTCAGTTTTCTGGCCTGTTTTCCTCAATGATAGTGGGAGGAAATTATACACATCTAATTGAAATATTTGAAAGGACTTCACAGTGTTGGTTTTATTTTGGACATTAATTGAAATATCCATTAATGACGTGTATACATAACTTATAGTAATTCATAATCTTTTTTCTGCTTGATTATAACTTTTTTTCAAAAGGTACAAGGCAAGTCTTACTCCAACAGAGATTCTTGCAAAAATTAATTTTCTTATTTTTTTTCTGCATGAGACAGCGTCTGCAATATTGTTTGAAAAAGAAATACAGATTAAGTCTGAGTTATAGAGCTAATAACATATATATTATCTTTCAGGGGTTATGGAGGCCCAGATAGGATCCAGTCTATTGCGCCCAAAGGGCCCGTCAAATTTCAGCCGCGTCGATAGCCCAGTGAGCAAAGCCCAACACGCTTACATTGGGTTTAAAGAATGAAAATGACTCGGTCAAGAGCTACCAGAAAGTACGATTGGGAAATCATAGATCAGCTTTCATAGATCATGAAAAGAGGCTGCTACATTTTTTCGTGTAAATGAGATCTTTTGAGTTTTCAATCTTAAAACTAAAGTTCGGTTTTCCATTCGGACGTTTTATCCCATACCAAACCCTCCCTTTAATATATTTATATAAATCAGAGACCAGAATATTTTTGTGCCATTTCAGATAAAGATCCATACATGCTGTATAATTTGTTTCAAAATGGTGATTAACAAATGCTACTAACAAATGAAATAGGCCGATATGTGCAATAATGAATGAACATAATTATTTTCATTAAGATGATTGGTGTAGATGTTTTTTTATCCATTGATTATGTATTAGAAATCATCGATTTTGGAGTTTGATATTATTTTCATTGTCAATGAGAATAGGTGTTAATATATGTCATCATCACAATTGTTGATTGGAAAGTTTGATTTGTTGAATAAATTTCTTGTAATTGTTCTTAAAATTGTTTTGATTTCCATGAAAAATGTAGATACATGTAACACTCACAGAGGCTTGGAGTTATGAAGGTGTATTAGGGTTAACCCTAACCCAAACTATTAACCCTAACCCTTTTTAATTGGGACAAGTCCATAAAGTAGGCAAGAAAAGACTGGGGGGTTCTCGAGGGTAAGGTCATTTTATACTTATACGGGGCCTTTATGGAGACACCTTCATAATTTCAAGCCTCTGTGGTAACACTAAATATTATAGATACGCTATTTCATCAACTATACTTTGATTTATGTCAGTGACGGATTCAGGGCAGGCACTTGGCTCTCGTCGTTCCACGAAGGAAAGAATTATAACCCCTCCCTTTCCCGTAGCTGGTCAAAATTAGGTGGATGTTTTTCGGTTGTTGTCAGGGTACCTGGAGAGGTCCAGGTCAATGTACTGGTTGGGGTCCAGCAGAATTTTGACCATTGAAGGTCCGCAATAAACAGTCAATCCTGAGCATTGTGTTACATTGAGAGAAAATAACTTATACAAATCTAGAAATTTCTGACAGACAGCGACTCCGAAACTCTTTGGCGAGCATAAGAATAGCACGAAAACT